>OX422219.1:22306540-22925217 GCA_949130495.1 Sambucus nigra | reverse complement strand
ATTATCTTTCCAAATTGTCTTTCCATTCCTTAATAGGATTACCATTTTTATTGAGTGCTCTTTATGGCACATATCCATCAAGTCCCACTTGATGCAGAAAAGTTATATTCATATACATATAACGATTCTAAGACCGCCCCTTCGAGTTTCCCCACTGGGCGCGCCCCTAAATGACCGTCATCTTCCAGGGGCCTATAGAACAAGGCAGCCTGGGATCATAACACAACATCGGGAAGCGGCCATATGCCTGCGGGAAAGTTAGGACCACATCCGGAATCCCCTAACCAGCGCAGAAAAACATATAAAAACCCCGCATATGGCCTAGGACTATATCCACCCTACATTCATTAGCCAGGGGGCATCACCAAGCGCGCGAATTCCCTTATGATGTCATTTAGAGAGGTGTGTTTAAGTAAATTAACATTTACCATATAAATCTCATTTTCATTTCAATTTACCATTTCCAAAATTCCATTACCAATATCCATATGTCTGGTTCTTTTTATTCGAACCTATCATCATTAAACAACTGGGTTCATTTTATTTGAACCAATCATCATTAACATAGTTTGGGTTCATTTTAGTTGGAACTATCATCTTTAAACAATTTGGGTTCATTTTATTCGAACCTATTTCCCCTCAAATTTTTTAATTAATATTTCTCAATATACCAGTTCCAACAAACTCTCCAAATGATCATTATGATCTACAATTCCCCAAAGTTCATATAATTTTTATAAGCCCTTAAGTTTCCAAACATGGGCCTACAAACCCTATCCTCCTATTAAGAAGTAACCAAAAGAGTGATGCCTAAACATCACTTTGGAACACCCCCCCCCCCCATTTTTATGGAACTTAACCCCAAGTGAAATCCATTTCACTCTAGGGTGACAACCAGACTCAACTAGGACTCTAAAAGCCAAAGTTTACTTCATTCAAGAAGGTTCCTAAGTCCCTATAAAAGAAAAGATTTAAAAGCAAAAGTAATATTTTGGGAAGAAAATAGGGGACCGGTCGACCGCCCCCAAGACCGCGGTCGACCGCGTCTCAAGTTTTTGCCTAAGGATAAAAGCAGAAACCTCACTTCGACAGGTCCGGTCGACCGGTAAGGGGGGCGCGGTCGACCGCACCTCAACATTTATGCCTTTGAAAGAAAGCAGTGTGCCCTCTCCCAAAGGCCCGATCGACCGGTCTGAGAAACGCGGTCGACCGGTCATTGCAGACCTAGACCCATCTTTCCTATATTCAAGCTAATCCCAAAACCAAATTTCAACCAAACCAACCTCCTTTATTGCTACCAAGTGATTATAAATTCCAGCCCACACATCATAAATATACCTTTCTACCATCATCAACAACATTTATCATCCAAATCAATTTCCAAGGGTTAATACCCAAAAATCTAACAAAACCCTAAAATGAATCAACACAACTAATTCACAACTATCACAACTAATTACTCTCCTTAAATCATGTAATAGCAAGTAGATAACTTGCCTTGATGTAGAATAATCAGATTTGAGGAAGATGCAACCAAGGTCCAAGCTCCAATCTCTCTTTTCTCCAAAGTTCTCTTCTTTCTCCTTTCTCTCTCTCTCTCTCTCTCTCTAGGGCTCCACTGTGTAAAATGGAAGAATAGAAATGGGGTTGGGGACTTAAACGTGGCTTAAATCTGAAAAGCCCACTTAAGTGGCTAATACGCAATAAAATGGTACGCACTACACATTTAAACTATAACCAGTCAAAAATGCCCGAAATGCCAAAATACAATATGGCACTTATTTTGACTATCTCGCACCTACCGGGACTAACTACACCCTCCAAATTATCATTTGGAAATTTTATAACTCATTTTAAGTTCCGGTTTCTCGTTAACCAAAATGTCATTTAATTCTTATGACACAATAAATCACAACATGGATATTTTTACCTACTCATCAAGTAATCATACAACATTTCAGTAAATATTAACCTTTTTCATATTAAATTAATATTTACTCAAAATCCATCATTTTATAATTAATTACTATGCATAGTAAATAAATATAAAATAGGCTATCAAAAGTGAGGGTTGTTACAAAAAACTACTTCAATCAATGCCCTATCTAGGCACCATATTCTTGTCCTTTAGCTCCTACCGGACAACATCAAAGCATGTGGTTCTACATTCCTCATCACAATCATTCCCCATCTCTGGCCACCGTGACCATGTTAAAGTTTTCAGTATCTTAGGCTCCATATCCTCGATCCTAACAATCACCCTCGTAGTTCCCTTAACTCCCTCAGCAACGTAAAACATGCTACCGGCCTCGACTGCCTTATTTCCATGAATCTCCTTAGGTGGAAGTCCATAAATGAGGTTTCACTAACACGACTTCTCAATAAGTGTTAACAACATTTACTAGTGAGCCTATCATTTCATTGAAGGAATCTTTCTCCCTTGTACCTACCTTACTTTGGTGCAAGGTTTCCTTAACCATATATCTCTTCCTTTATTATCGGCCTCTGACCGATCCTCATGGGAGTACTTGAAAAGTTTCATTCTCTTCAGTCCTGGTATATCAAAGGAATTCGTTATTAGAACCATCCATAAGGGTCCTCTATGAGCAAAACATTGTACTCCTTCAAATATGGGGACTACCATTCCTACTATTTCAACATTGCTCTAATCGGTGGAAAAATTTTCCTCAAATTTTCACGTTTGGGTATTCCTATACCCCGCTCTACGCCAAAGCTTCTAAGCCTTATACTTCCACTGAATAAGGCTACACTGCCTCCTCATGGATTAACTTCAACTTATGATCCTTACCAAGGACATTTCAAACATTTTCCGAATTTAACTTCACTGAGTAATCCAAATTTTATATCACTTTCTTCTTGTAGATGTACTTGGGAAATTATAGCTACTGTACCCTTGTAGTCATTGTAGCAATCTAAGAAAATGCCACAGAGGGATTAACCTCCAATTCTGTCCTCATAACGGCCTTTCCTGGTCGCCCTTCTCCAATCAGCACATGAATCTCGAACGATCATGCAAAAGATTTACTAACATCTTACTTTATGGAAGGAGAACGATATCTCACAAAAAAAATCAACGATCTTAATCCTAAGGCTCTACATCAAATCAAAAGCAACACTAAAGGCGTAGTACGTCCGCAAAGATTCCTAAGGACACTAGAACCTGATGCTCTGATACCATATGTTACAACCCGCTCATTAAAATCAGAGGTGGCCAACACGATACTCCAATAAATACAGGAATCACATATGGTCCATTCTTAGCATCACTGTCGTTAAAATAATAATACGAGATAACGACCAATTATTTTTGAAAACGGATGTCAATTTTAATTTATAAGTGTAAAGAAAACCATTTAGAGAAAATAATTTGAAAATAAGGTGGATATAAAAAAAACGAGTAACTATATAACAATTATGCACATTGTAATAACTGAATAAGTTGTCGATTAATAGACCATTACAAGCAGGTTACACCGAATATTAAAATTAAGTATCACATTATATTAAACAGGTACAAAACTTGGTTAAAAAACCCAAATATGTAAACTGATCATAGCTAGAGTAAAAAAAGATAAGAGCGTCTACAATGAATATCCTACAACATCCGCAAAATGTTATAGATCCAGGATAATTGTGATGGAGAGGTCAATACGGGCGTCCTTACGGTGGAGCACCTAAGCGAATATAGAATTCATGCAAAACAAAGAGATATAGACGGGTCAGGGCCCGGTTTGATCTGATCACCATGTGAATAAAATGCATGACATTTATGAATATTTTATCATCAATCATAAACTTAACTTGCTCTCACAAATCATGATAAGATTTCTCACCTCTCAATCTAAAAGCATAACTTAGTGCAATATCAGTAACAATGAACAATATTCGTTTTCGCATGAGAAAATATCTAAGTTTCACTTAATGAGATTTCATTTCAGTTTTACACAACTTAAATGCACAGTTCCTTTTTCTCTTTAGGAAATATATTTAAAGCAATTTATTTCACAAAATGCTTTATTAATTCAGTTTTACACCATTTAACTTCACAGTTCCCTTTTCTCTCTATGAAATATATTCAAAGCAGTTTATTCTCACAAAATTGTTTACCATCATTACAAGTTCCACTTTATTAAAAATAGTTATAATCACATCATATAACGATTCTAAGACCATCCTTATGGGTACCCCCACTGGATGCGCCCCTAAATAGCTATCATCTTCCAGGGCCTATAAAGAAGATAACCTAGGCATCCTACATCACGTGACGTCGGGAAACGACCATATACCTACGACAGTGAGTCACAACCACACCCGGAATTACCTCACTTCGAACAATAATCACACAATATATAATAATTGATCCTATGGCCAAGGACTATATTCACCCTGCATTCACTAGCCATGGGACTTCATCTCATGTGCGTAACTTCCCCTATGATATAAATTTAGAGAGTTGTATATGAAAATTATCATTTACAAGTTATACCCATTTAAAACATTCACTTTTTACATTATATAAATCATTTACACTTAACAATTAAGTTCCAATTTAAAATATGCATTTCTTATTCACGAAGTCATATTTTATTAATGATATAGGCCACGAAGTACATTTATCCTCACACTAGTATCCAAGAGTTCAAAGTAATACCATAAGCCATCAATGGTAATTTTCCCTCAATACTAGTTTCCCCAAAATCCCAAACCATATCACTTAACTCTCCCTTAGTCCGAAGCGAGCTCACTAACTGAAACAACGCTAACACCTATTAAATAGCCCCCGAATTAAGCCCACTTTACTGCCATACTAAGCTAAGGTAATAATATCCCTAACATAAATCTCTAATACTCTTTATTAATTCCCAAGAGAAGGTTTCTAATACTTAAACCTGAAAGAAAGGGACTAAAAACTAAGTTGGAAAAATCCTATAAAACAATAGGGTTTTCGAATCGATTCGCCTAGGACTGAATCAATTCACCCCTGGTAGCGAATCGATTCGCCCAAACACAAATCGATTATGCTGAGAAACCCTACCTCCTGTATGAGCCCAAATCGATTCGGTCTTAACCCAAATCGATTCGGCTCCTCAGACCTGTAGCTCTCATTATCAGCAAATCGGTTCGCTAAGGGGGCGAATCGATTCGTCCTGGTCAGATTGCCCATTTGGGCTACGGGATTAAGAACCCTAAATTCCTAAAACTTAAATTTCTCTCTTCAAATCTCAACCAACTCAAATCAAATTTTAACCCAAGATCAATGGTTTAAACACTAAAATCATTAAAAACCCATTAATGGTTAAAACTCCCCAAAACACAACTATATATGCAGATTATTCACATTAAATCATACACTAGCAAGTTAGAAACTTTTCTCAAAATTGTAGTCTCGAATTCTCTTCCCGTAGCAACGATTTCCAGCTCAATCTCCCCTTTACTCCTTATTTTCTCTCCATTTTCTCCCAAGCTCTCTCTTCTCTCTACTCTCTCTAAGTTTAAAACATGTAAATGAGAAATAAGAGGGTTGGAAAACTTAATCGGGCACTTAACATTTGTTCCCATATTTAAATGTTAATACACCATTAAAATGACTCGTAACTACATAATTGAGTCATAACCTGTCAAAAGTGCATGGAACTAAAAAATATAATATGGCACTTAATTTTACTGTCTCGAATATTTCAGGACTAACCGCACCCTCAAAATTGGCATCCGGAATATCGTACAATATTTCATGTTCCTACGCTATATTAATTCATTAATAATGATCCAATTGAAATATATGTCATAACCCTCGCTTAAAGCACAACGACGCAATAAAACATAACATGATACTATTTACCTTCTCGCAACGGTAAATATGCAAAACTCAGTAAATATTATCTCTTAAATCACTTAAAATAATATTTACTCTAACTTCCATTATTTTATATAATTATCTCACATTCCAAAATGATATAAAATCAATTACTCAAAAGTAAGGGTTATTACATGTAGCCTCGGAGTTCTCTTCGTAGCTGCGATTCCAAGCTCTGACCAACAATCTCTTCTCGTTCTCAAGTTCTCACTTCTCTCAAACTTCTAGGTTTAGAAAATACACAAATGAGATGTAAATACTCTTGCAAGACTTAAATACCTAAATATAACTCAAATACATTAAGTCCAACATTAAATGCGACTACAAACTTAAAGTGACTCTTTACATCATATTTAAGTCATAACTAGCCAAAAGACCTTGGAACCCAAAAACGCACCTGGCACTTATTTTGACTATCTTGACCCGTCCCGGACAAACCGTACCCTCTAAACTGACATCCGGGATATTTTTCATAAATTTCTATTCCAACGTCATATGTATATTTTAATAATAAGTTGAATGGAATATAAATCTTAATCGTCGTTTTAAAGCCCAAAAACTTAACATAACATAATATTACACTATTCACATTCGCGTAAAGGTAAATATGCAATAATCATTAGTAATAAGTCTTAAATTACTTAAATTAATATTTACCTCAATTTCCTTTATTTTATATAACTAACCCACATGGAAATTTAATATGAAAATAATTACTCAAAAGTAAGAGGTATTACATACCCCCCTTCACAAGGGAATTTTGCCTTCAAAATTTAGGCGTACTTGGTAAAAAGAGGTGTGGGTACTTTTTTCGGATATCCTCCTCTCGTTCCCAAGTTGATTCCTCGGCATTGTGGTGACCCCACTAGACTCGGACCAAGGTCACCAATTTCGATCTTAGTCTATACTCACCGTGATCTAGAATGGAAATCGGTTGTTTCTCATACGAAATATCGGGTAGTAAGTCGATATCGTCCAATGGAATATGCCAATGACCTCCCTCATATCTTTTGTACTTCATTAAAGACGATACATAGAATACATCATGAATTTGTCGTGAGTGTTCTGGCAACGCAAGTTGATAAGCGACGAGGCCTACCTTTGCGATAATGGGTAAAGGACTTACATAGCGTGGCGCAAGTTTTCCCCTCTTCCCGAATTGCATCACACCCTTCATCGGGGACACCCTCACTAAAACTTGATCCCCTACTTCTAATTACACGTGCTTCCGATTTCCGTCGGCATAGCTCTTATGGCGGTCTTGCGTAATTGATATGCGATTTCAAAAGAGCTCAATCTTCGAAGAGGTGTCTTGGATCATTTCAGGTCTAAGGATCTTATTGTCTCCTACTTCTAACCAACAAGCAAGTGATCGACATGGTCATCCATACAATGACTCATAGGGTTCCATACCTATCATAAATTATATGAAAATTTGACCAACGGAAGGTATTGATCCCATCCTCCTTTAAAATTAAGTACGCATATGCAAAGCATATCTTCCAACATTTGGTTGACCCTCTCCATTTTTCCATCGATTTGTGGATGGTATGATGTGCTCAATCGCAATTTGGTCCCCATTGCCTCTTGGAAACTTCTCTAAAAATGGGATACAAAAACTTGTCTCAATCTGACACTATATTGATAGGCACCCCATAAAGTTTCACAATTTCTGCAATAACGAGTTGGGCAGAATGCGTCGTATTGTAATCCGTACATACCGATAAGAAGTGAACCAATTTATTTAATCGATCGACAATTACCCAGATAGAATCACGGCCTCTTTGCGACATCGGCAATCCCATAACAAAATCCATTGAGATACTTTCTCATTTCCACACCGGTATTTCCAACGGTTTTAATAATCCAATTGGCCACTAGTGGTCCACCTTTACCAATTGACAAGTGGCACATTAGGAGACAAATTCAGAAATGTCCCTTTTCATTCCTACCCACCAATACTGACAATCTGGAACTGTGGGATTCTTTCATGACAGAACATCTCAAGTCTCCTTCGTCCAGGGCTATAAGTTTTCCATGGAAATGTAACCCACCCTTAGAACTAATAGAGTAGGACTCCGCTCCCTCGGTCAGCAATTGACGTACCCGGTCTTAACAGTATTTATCCCCTCCTTGCGCTTTTATGACTCGCATCACGATAGTAGGTGTAACAGTTAAAACTGTTATGCATGCTCTAGCTACAGCATCAGCCTGGCCAAGTTCTTTCCACTTAGCTTTCCACACTTTCACTAGTTGCCCCACGGGCCTTCGACTCAGTGCGTTATCTACCACATTTGCCTTGCCTAGGTGATAGTGAATATCGAATTGATAATCCTTTACAAACTCCAGCCACCACCGTTGCCGCATATTTAGATCTTTTTGTGAGAATAAATATTGTAACGACTTGTGGTCCGTGAAAAGACTAAATTTCTCACCCAGGAGGTAGTGCCTTATTATCTTCAAGGCAAACACCACTGCGGCAATCTCTAAATCATGCGTGGGATAATTCTTTTCATGGGGCTTAAGCTTTCAAGATGTGTATGCAAATTCTCTATGATCCTATTGTAGCACACCACCAAATCCTTATACAGAAGCGTCTATGAAGACCAAATAGTCCACTCCTGATTTTGGTAACGCGAGTGCAGGAGCAGAGGTCAACTTATCCTTCAGCTCTTCAAAAGCTAGCTGACAGGAGTCATCCCAAATAAATCATACTCCTTTTCGGGTCAAGTTCATTAAAGGGCCCATGATTTTGGAGAAACCCTTAATTAAATGGCGATAGTACCTCGCCAAATCGAGAAAGCTACGGATCTCCGTTGGCATCGTGGGATGACCCATTACGTCATCGATGTAACCTTGATCGGGTCTATAGAAACACCCTTAACCGTCACGATATGCCATAAAGATTTCAGTTCCTGCAACCAAAAGCCACATTTATCGAACTTGGCATAAAGTTGATGATCCCGTAGTGTCTGCAGGACGAATCTCAAATGTTCGGCATGATCAACTTCAGTCCGAGAATAAACTAGAATGTTGTCAATAAAGACTATCACAAACTGATCCAGAAAATCCCACAATACTCGATTCATAAGGTCCATAAACACCGCGGAGGCATTTGTTAGCCCAAAGGGCATAACCAAGAACTCATAAGACCCATACCTGGTCAAGAATGCGATTTTCAACACGTCTTGCTCTCAGCTCCGCAACTGGTGGTAACCTGTCCTCAAATCTATTTTAGAGAAGTACGATGCTCCTCTTAATTGATCAAACAAATCATCGATTCGAGGTAACGGTTATTTATTCCTGATGGTTACCTTGTTCAATTCACGATAGTCGATGCATAACTAAAGGGAACCGTCTCGCTTTCTCACGAATAATACAGGGGCACCCCATGGTGACGTACTATGCCGAATGAACAACTATCCCAACAGTTGCTGAATTTGATCTCTTAACTCCCTCATTTTTAAAGGAGCCATACGGTATGGAGCTCGCGCAATCGGCCTGGCTCCCAGCGCTAGATCAATTATGAACTCAATCTCATGACTTAGAGGTAAGCTAGGGATCTTCTGAAAGACATCTTCAAATTCCCTAACAACTGGAATCGAGTCTAAGGAAATTAAAATTTCTTGTAAAGTCTCCTCCTTCATACAATATAAGTGGGTGCTCAAACCTCCCTCTAGAAGAGGCATAGCCACCAAAAACATTTCTTACCCTAGAATGGCAAAAACTATACTCCTCCCATGAAAATTTAACATGGCCCGGTACTTCACTAACTAATTCATTCCCAAAATTACATCATACCTGACCATGTCCAAGACGAGTAAATTTTCCTCAAAACGTAATCTACCAAGGTCTATTCTTACCCCTTTACAAACAAAAAATATAAGTGAACCATCACCCATAGAAGACTCAAC
Source organism: Sambucus nigra (assembly GCA_949130495.1). Classification (NCBI taxonomy): domain Eukaryota; kingdom Viridiplantae; phylum Streptophyta; class Magnoliopsida; order Dipsacales; family Adoxaceae; genus Sambucus; species Sambucus nigra. The sequence continues at coordinate 22,915,428 of OX422219.1, read as the reverse complement.
GCTAGTGAAAGTACATTCGACAAACTTAAACAAACCCATGAAAAGAGAAAATTGCCTAGCAATAAATGAGTGTGTGGTGCGGGTGTCAAATAACACCCGATCCATAAACCCCTAGATGGGAAACTTACCCTCAATAGCTGACAGTTCTAACGGTGCTGGAGGAAACAAAGTATCTTGGATATTGTACATACGTCCAAACTGGAGTTGCCCCTATTGCAATGGGATGACTGGAATAGGTGCTGGAGGTTGTTGTTGTGCCTGCGAATTCGGAGGGCCTCCTGTAAATTTCCCCCAATTCAACTTTGGACAAGCTCTCTTCATGTGACTGGTCTCACCACACTGAAAACAACGGCCCACAAAACCCTCCAGATGTTGGCCTCGATTGTTATTTAAAAATTTCCCCGTGCCTTGGCCTTATTATCCTCGACCCACATTATTCCCTTTGCCCGATTGTCCCAATTACTGCTATTGTTGAGCACCCTGATCGTGCCTAAAATTGGCTCCGCTAAAGTTGAAACACCCAAAGTGTTTCTTCTTAGACGAGTCCCCCTGTTGGAGGTCTTGTTCCTTCTGTTTATTCTTAGAATGCGACCGGCACCATTCCCTCCTTGTTTACTAGATTGACAAGAATATCCTATCTTCTTACTCACCTTAAAGTGAAGGCGGTGATCCTGGCAATGAAGTAAGGGTGCATTCATAACATCACCAAAATTCTGCAAAGCTGGGTTCCCCAACATATACTACCTTATCCTCCAACTCAAACCCCCGATAAATTTTGTGATCCTCCTTTCTTCTGGATTTACCTCATCTGACACAAAGTTTGATAAACGGGTAAATTATTTTTTATATTTTGCCACTGTTTGCTCTCCCTGAACAAGATCCTGAAGCTTCATCCTTATCTCTTTCTAGATTGCTGGCGGAAAGTACTTTCGATCAAATAAGGGTCAAAATTATGAGATCGTCATTGTATCCCTCTATTCTGGAGTGTTCACCGACTCCCACCATTGGAGAGCTACTACCACAAGTTTAAAAGTGGTGATAATCTGTTTCCTCTCCTCACTACATTCCACCATTCGAAAATGGCGTTGAATATTCTTCCTCCATTGATTTGGAACAATCACATCAGCGCCACCCTGAAATTCTGTAGGGTGACCTTTCAAGAAGGATTCTCTAATTCTTTCCCATGTGGAAGGTCCCGTATGGGCTTAAGCCACCGGTGCTACTGGTTGTCGAGCTTGGGGAAATTGTTGCCCCATAGAGATCATTACAGTGTTTACCGCCTGGGCCATAATATTAGCCACCTCTGTTGCATTTATAGTGTCGTGCGGTGGGGTGGGGGGGGGGGGGGGGCTCTACATCATCTTCTACTCGATTTACTCTTGTCTGGCGACCTCGTCTAGGATGCATCTGAGATAAAAAGAAAATGAATCAATATATAGTCAAAACAATTTATCCTTACGGGAAAATTGTAAATGCAGATAAGCAAAACAGTCCTAGTAATAGGGCCCTATATCAAAGAACGCTATGGTAGAACGTGATAAGTTTGCATAGATCCTAAGGACTCTAGAACCTGATGCTCTGATACCATTTGCGACACCCCTGTTATTAAAATAAGAGGTGGCCAGCCCGCTACTCCAAAAAAATATAAATCTTAAATGGTCCATTATTAGCATTATTGTCGCATAATAATAATAATATGAGACAACCACCAAATATTTTTGAAAACGGATGTCATATATAATTTTGCAAATAAGGTAAACGAAATTTCCATCATCTAGTCTGTAACAAAAGGTTAATATGTATAAATATATATCAGTTTATCAACAATACTAGAAAGCATAACTGAATAAGCTGTCAATTAACAGACTACATATAAAAGAATACACCTTGTATGACAGTATGTATGAATACTAAACTTGGGTAACATGCCCGAATATACAGACGGATCATAGCTAGAGTATCAAAAGAAATGATGCGTCTACTACAAAAATCCTATAACATCTGCAAAATACCGTAGCTCCTTAACACTGCGAAGGAAAGTCAAAGCGGGCGCCCATGCGGCGGAGCACCTGAACATATATAAGAACCAGACAAGAAGTAGAAATATAAATGATTCAGGGCTCAGTTTCATATGATATACATGTGAATAAATACATGACAGTTATGAATACTACTTTCATAGACAATGCAATTCCCTCTTCATTCAAGGAATCATCCTCACCTCTCTTCTAAGTGCACATCCTAACGTGTACAATTCATTTTAAGTTAAACTACCCATCTACTTAATAGGAGTAACCTAACTATATTCCACATGCCAAGTTTATCAATTAGAAATATATTCACAAGCCAATAATCGTTAGGGACCATAGGCAATTAAAGTTGATTCACAATTTTCTTCAATCAATAAATTAATTGGGTGAAATACCATTTCAAATAGAACAGTTACAATCATAATAATAATGGTTCTAAGACCATCCTTCCGAGATTCACCCCACTGGATGCGCCCCTAAATACTATTATCTTGTGGGGCCTATAACCAAGACCACCTTGGAATCCTAAATCACAATGCGTGGGAAGCGGCCTTATACCTTCGACAGTGAGTGATAACCATACTCTGAATTACCTCACTTCAAGCTATATAATCATACAACATAACATTCATTATCATGGCCTGAGGACTATACTCTCCCGGAAGCATTAGCCAGGGGATTCACCTCTAACGTGTACTTCCCCTATGATAGCATTTAGAGAGGTATGTGTAAATGTGCTATAGTTAGAAACTATATTAATTTAAACATATGATCCTTACATTCTGAAACCATATGTGTATGCAAATTGGCTATAAGATATATTTATTATCACACTAGTCCCCGAAGGTCCAACACACACTACCCGGCTCTATACTCATCTTACTCTCGTTTACTAGACGAAATGAGATATTATACCCTTATAAATAGTCCTCAAAATAAGCTCGGACACTCCCGTACTATCCTAGAGTACCACTCTCCTTATGTGAGCTCATATTACTTATCAATACATCCTAAGAGAAGGTTCCTAGCCTTAAACCCAACAGAAAAAGAGTAGAAAGAAAGTCATATTCTTGGGCTAAAAATAGAGTACCGGTCGACTGGCCCCTGACACCCGATCGATTGCATATTTGGAATTTGCCCTGCGAGCCAACCAGTAGGCTTTTCCCTTTAGTTCGACCTTGTCCTCGATCGATCGGTCGTACCAGGTGAGTCGGCCATACCCTATTTTTCTTACAAAACCTAAATATTCTAATTCTTCTTCTTCCCTCTACACCAACTATCATCAACAAATATTATCAACAACTCATTTCTACATGATCACCTACCAACATTCAACACTTAAATCATATCTAACTTATCTAGGTGAAGATTTTGAACAATAAAATCAATCAAAACTCTAAATGGGTTAAATGTTAAGAACAATAACTAATCACACCATTTATTCAAAATAATCATAAGGTATTGCAAGTATAATAACTTGCCTTAAGATTTTAACCTCGGATTTCTCTTCGTAGTTGCAATTCCAAGCTCCAACCAACAATCTCTTCTCTTTCTCAAGCTCTCACTTCTCTCTAACTTCTAGGTTTAGAAAATACACAAATGAGATATAAATACTCTTTCAAGACTTAAATACCTAAATATAACTCAAATATATTAAGTCCAACATTAAATGCTACTACACACTTAAAGTGACTCGTAACATCATATTTAAGTCATAACTAGCCAAATGTACCTCGGAATCCAAAAACACACCTGACATTTATTTTGACTATCTTGACCCTTCCCGGACTAAACGTGCCCTCTAAACTAACATTCGGGTATTATTCATAAATTTCTATTCTAACATCATATTAACATTTTAATAATAATTCGAATGGAATATAAATCATAATAGTCGTTTTAAAGCCCAACGACTTAACATAACATAATATTACACTATTCACATTCGCTTAAAGGTAAATATGCAATACTCATAAATATTAACTCTTAAATTAATTAAATTAATATTTACGTCAATTTCCATTATTTTATATAACTAACCCACATGGAAATTTAATATGAAAATAATTACTCAAAAGTAAGAGGTATTACATTTAGCTTGTGTGCATTGAATACAAACATTGTGGAAAATGACCACCTACAACATACACACACACACATACATACATGCAGATGTGTGTGTATATATATATATATATATATATATAATGCTCTTCTGTGTACTACTCCGTATTTTAAGAATGCAAACCGGACATGTGTCACCTAACGGTGCGCCGAGAAATTATCGCCTAAATTATAGGCACACTCTCTCTTTTCTGGGCTCACCGTCAGGTGACACATGTACGGTTCACACTTTTAAAATGCGGACTGGTCCGCATAAGAGCGGGACTATATATATACACACACAAAAAACATGAAATGGGTTTCATATACATAATGATATTATATAAGAGGGTAATTCAAAGAAGTCAAAAAATGAATTTATCCCCATCAAGTAAATTGTGCTTCGAGTGTAAGTACTTAAAACTTTCCACCAAAAAATGCATGAGACATGTGATTTTGGAATTCAAATAAGAAATAAGGAAAGATTGTCAATTTTGATATGTGTGAATTGTGGTGAATTCGAGAGGATGGCCTTTTGAATATTTCGAATATCTGTACTAACTTGAAATGTGGTAAAAACAAAAATTGTCTCTTTGGACATTTGTAACCCTTGATAATAAAACAATCCCCATCTAACCATTATTAAATTGACTTTACCAAACAGGCTCCAAATAACCCATTTACCTTTATTCTCTAATTTTACACATACCCATTTTCTTCTCTCTATATATAAAACAACACCCCTCTCTTTTCACCTCCTCATACCCATCATTATTGTCTTTAAGTGGTGCTATAAAATTGATTGTACCTCTTGAACTCCCCTAAAACCTATAAAAATCTCTAAACTCTCTCTCTCACCCCACCACCTTTTGGTAAAAAAGGAGAACATACATATTTTTGTATGCATTGCAAATAGTCTCGAAAACACTCCTCTTCTTTTATCGTCGAGTGTATTATAGAGTTGATAAAGTTGGGTAAATCATGTGTGTGCGCCTGATCTCCTTTTTTCTTTTTTCTTTTTGGGTTTGGGTGAGGGTATTTGTGTGGGTAATAGGAAATGATTACCTCAATTTTTCCAATTTGGTTCAGAATTTGCTCCAAACATCATATTTGCATATGTTATTTAGGTTTTTGAGTTTATTGTGTTATTCTATAATTTCATGTTATGATAGTGTTTAGCACCTTAACTACTTAAAACCTTATCAATATTTACTTGGTATGATAATTTGTTGTAATTTTGTATCTCCTCATAATTTGTAATCAACTTTTAATTATGCGAGAGAGGAACTGTTACTTGTACAAAATATGAGATGGAGAAAAAAAATTACTTTTTAATTGTATTTTTTATTTGTAACTTTGTTAGTATCGATCCATTAAGGATTAAAAAAGATCGCACACAACATTTTAGTATTCTTATTATTCACATCTAATTTTTATATACATCCATTTTTAAATATGTCTATCCCATTAATCACCTTCTAGAATTTGTAATGCGTAGAGCATGACTCATGAAGTGCTTGTGTGCTACGAGTAGAAGTACGTTGGTATTTTTTAAAATTTTATTCCTAAAAGTAGTTTTGTTTTTAAGATATTTATATAATTTTTACTATTTCGTAAAATTCTTTTGTCATTAAAACTATATTATCTTCAAAATACATTTTGTTCCATAATTCGATAATTTCTCCTGTTTACTTTCAATTGGAAATATATTTTTCATTCTCTAATAATGAAATGATATTTTATACGCCAATGCGATATAATATGGTGGGTAAAATAACACTTCTAATCCCTTCTTTTTACCAACTCAATTGTTTAATTTTATAGAATTTATTTATTTTTAAATGCTACCGTAAAATTTGTCAACGTTATTTATTTCATTACAAGTTTTGCATTTTTTGTGACTATAGTAATGTTTCTTATGTTGGACATCATTATATTACATGTACATGATAATTACATTTTTTTAAATATATAAACTTCTTTTCATTACTTACACATAATAAATTAGGTATATTAGATATTTCAAATTGTTATTTAACTCTAAATATTTTCTTAACTTTATTATTTAGATATCTCACGCAAACTTGTTAATCACCTATAAACTTTCCAATTACCTTATAATTCAAGTTGCCATTCACAAATTTTAGCATGTCAAATTAAGACATAACTTAGGCCAATTTAAAGATGCTCGCAAATTATCAATAATAAAGATAATTGATATAATGTTCCATGTCACTAAATATCTTTTGTGACATTTATTTTTAGAGTTGCTTTAACACACTAAAAATATTTTTTTTATCAATGTTTATTTTGAACCTCTCCCATTTCATTTGCTTGAACATATCGTTAAATATTATCAATCATGTTATCGTAGCGTCAACAAAAATAGGAGGCGATTTTGGTTACTATAGAAATAAACAAAATATCTTTTTACAATTAAAAATGTAGGTGAATGTAACAACCCCCATTTTGTCACGTAAAGGTGGCCACGCTCGATACGCCGAAGATGGGGCTTATCAACAATTTATACCATTATCGGCACTAAAGAAATGAAAATTTTCTTCATTTTATATCAAAATCACAATAAATAATACAATTGAATAAAACTGATTCAAATCGTGAATAATAAAAACTAAATCATCATACAATGTCCATAACGTAAAGCTAAGTACAACTAACATAAATAAACCCTTGAGCTTATGCCCATACAAATCCTAGTATGAAATAAAATGACAAAAAGACTGAATTACAACCTATACTATAGTTAATGGAGCGAGATCCACTACATCCAGTGCAACTGCAAGCCTGGTCCATTATCAATCCTGGTTTCCCTGTCATTAAGAATACCTGGTTGGAAAAATATTTATTATTTGAGTCAAAGCTCAAGGTGTGCAAGGATTCTTCACCAGTAAATAGGCAATTTGTTACTAACTTATACTTCACGTCTCCCCATCGACGCTCACATGTTATTGAGAACACACTATATATTGACTTGCTCGAGTCTACATATATAGGAGTACCAACTAGTTTGGATATCTCGACAAAATAGGTTAGATTTTATGAGTACTCCATCTCCTCAAAGGTTCAAGTATAATGAAGAAATCATGTCCAAGAAAATCCTCAAGATCAACATAAAGGGAAGTGATTTCTATCTTATAAGCATTATAGGACACCTCCACTATGTAATATTTTATTCCTATTTGCATTGGTGGTTTTTTAAAACACTTCAAGTCCTTTTAAAATCAATTTAATTCTTTTACAACATTCTAAAAATCATTTTATATAATTTTTGAATAAATTAAAACATGTTTTTAAAAGTGTTGTGGTTGAAATTTGGATTACAGAAAGTTATTTTCTTTGCTGATTGTTTGCCTGGGTAGAATACAAAAGTGCTAGAGACTTAAGGGTGCGCTTTGTAATTATTTTTCAACACGCATTTTTATTGCATCTTGTTCGTACACGTGTTAGCTTCTCGTCGGCTAAGATTGTGTTTTCTCTAAGACAAAAATCGGGTATACCTTCTCAGCCCTTGGATCAAACTTATCAACGATCTGCATGTGTTGAGAATCAATCCTTGTGAAACCTTGTAAACCAATCAACAATCGTTTAATTTAACGCTTGGGGTGAACTGTTGGATTATAAGTCAATTGGTCAATATTCAATCCCATCCATAGGATTGAGTTAGACATTCTGGCTCCTTCTTCTTTTACTATAAATAGGACCCAAGTCTCAGCATTTATAGACTTTTACCATTTCATCAAACTAGAGAGAAAAGAGAGAGTAGAGAGAGAAGAGAGAGAAGGGAGAAGAGAGGGAAAGAAAAGAGAGAGAAAAGAAAGAAGAAACCCAAGGTTCTTCGTAGTTCAACCTCTGAGTGATTTCTCCCAAACCAAACACCAAAAAACCTCAAAGTTTCATACACCAAAAAAACTATTCTTGAGAGTTAGATATTTTTAGGGTTTCTGTGGTTTTGCTGTTGAAGTTATTCTTCGTTTGATGACCTCTTCAAGTCCTTGGTTCTCTCAGTAATCTTCTCTAAGAGAAACTTAAGTTTCACTGTTAAAACTGAGTTTTTCTAAAAAGAGAACATCGCACGATTTGATTTCATTTTCTCTTTTTGGATCTGGTATTATAAATCCACTATGTTTCAATAAATTTTGAAATAAAAACTTTTATGTCTCAAAATATTTTTAGATCTAGTGAGTTGTTTGTGTTTTTGGTTTTATATTTCATGTTTTATGAAATACGTGAGTACAAAAATAAAAATGACACACAGAACTTTAGTTAAATTTTTAAAAGCATAATAATAGACCTAAGAAAAGAAGCTTTATGTCAAAATATGTTGAATCATTCTCTACATTTTAAGTCTGAATCTGTTTTAACAAAATAGACTTGCAGTTTAGTTTGGATCTTAATTGGTGGTTCACAATTTCGAAAATATTTTCAAATACTGAAATTTTTTAAGACCTTGGCCGTCTTCTGAGCAAGGTAACCTTGAGATCTGTGGATAAATAAAAAGATCAAGAAGTCTGGTCTTGAAAATACAGATTCGAAAATAACCTAATCATTTTAGAACTGCTGTAATTTGTTAGGAATGTCTGTATAATTTTTAGAGGGTAAGTAGCATGTTTGCATGTAGTAGCACATCATAAACACTATCTCACATAAACACTTAGACACTGTGGTTCTATCTAAGACTCTTGGATTTCGAACGAGTTACTGGAACCAGAATCAAAGAGAAGGAGATCAAATTAAAAACAAAGAAGCAGCAAGACAAGATTAGTCCAATTCAGATTACCTTTGGAGTAGAGAATCCCATGTAGGTATATTCTGAACTTAGGTTAGGATCTTTGTGGTTTGCTTAAGTGTTGTAACTTGATTCTTTATTCTAGTTAATTTTTGTTTTGTGCCATAGAGGGCATCGTGGATGTTTCCCTTGATTAAGGGTTTTACCATTTTAAAATTCCTGTGCCTATTTCTTTGAATGTTCTTAATTGTTGTTGTTATTGGGACTTCATGGTAACTTTAGTAGATGTTTCTTAAAATTTAAAAAGGAAGGAAATCAACTATCAAATTTAATCCATACATTCAGAAAGTTTTATAACACATCTTGTGTTTTTCGAAAAGCGTTTTGCCCAAAAAGTTTATTCGGAGTTTACACAATTTATAACATTATGTTATTAACCTTGTAAACAAGCTTTTAGCTTTAAAGTTTTTCTTCAACTGGTATCAGAGCAGGAACACCTTTTTTTTATCCTGAAACTTGAGAATTTTTTTTCGAAACTTCTTTCTAAAAAATTTCTGAATGAGGAAGAAAAATTTGAGAAGTTAGGTAACCTATCCAGACCACCACTCTTTGATGGAAACAATTTTTCATACTGGAAAGTACGAATGAATGCTTTCATTCAAGGAACCTTTGGTGATGAAGTCTGGGAAATGATTGAAACAGGGTTTGAACATCCTACTAAACGTACCTCTGCCAATGATCCAATAAGAATTAAGAAACTTCTTAGTGAATTTACTAAGGAATAGAAAAAAGCATCTCTAGATAATAACAAAGGAAAGAATGCCATCTTTAAGTCTATTAACGAACATGAATTCAAAAGTGTTGCCCAGAAAAATACTCAAGAGGGGGGTGAATTGAGATTTTACAAACTTTTCGGGTTAAACTAATATTTCAGAAAATATTTAATTTAAAAACACTTAATACAAATTTCAGATTAAATAAATCTTAAATGATTAAACCAATAATGATTAAATAAAAGTTACCAATAAATTTAAACAATTTAAAACAGAGTTTGAAACACACAATAAATAAATTATCAAGTAAATACTTTCAATTGATTAAACAAGATATTACAACATCCAATAAATAAATAATCAATTTTCGTATTTTATATTCTGGATTTAATCTAAAGTGATTCACACAAGAATATCAAATAATACCACCAATTAATTTAAACAAGATAAATCACAGATTTCAGCAACCAAAAAAATATTTAACTAATTTATGCTTAATAATAATTTATCTTCTAGAATTAATCTTAAATGATTCAAATCAAGAATAACAAATAAATACTCTCAATAAATTAAACAAGTTGTTATATTTCAAGATTATAAGACCTAATAAATTTATAAATAATTTTCGTATTTAATAAAAATTAATATTCTGGAATTAATTAATTATTACGAAAATAATTATTTTAATCTTAAAATAAATTTACCAAATTTTCAGATTTAAATATCTTGCAAGTAAAGGGCTTAAAAATAAAATTAACCAATCACAAGCATATAAATAAATTTAAATGCTGAAAATAAATGACACCGTATTTTTAACGTGGTTCGGCCAAAACCCGGCCTACGTCCATGCGCCAAGAGCAAGCTTCCGTCTCCCGCGCTTCACTAGTCCTGATCCACTTGTACGGTAGGATCAACCACCATTTACAGACACTTGAAGCAAATACCGGCTCCAAGTACAACCGAAGCTAAAATTCCAGCTTCAAACAAATCCGAATGTTGAGTACAAAGTTTGGATGTCGAAACTCTCTAAAATACAAATTGATCCGAGTTTCTTCTTGAGTGAGACTTTACAATAAATCTGATTATTGGCACTAGTCTTCTTCTTGAATTTTTATAGCAGATAAAGATTGTTTTGCTCTTCAATTACTTTTTCAACAAATAACTGAATAGAACTTTGTTGCAATCTCAAATCTGAGTGTCAACTTCAATGCTATTCTTGAACGAGTGTATGAGCTGAATATAAATTCTAGTTGCTCTTTTTTTGAGTATGTGGAGCTGAATAAATTTTTGGATGTTCTCTTGTTTTTCGTATGTGCTCTTTTTCAACTGAATATGATCTCTTCTTTTGTATAGAAAAAAAATAACCGTTGGAGAGGTATGGGTGAGCAGTTCTTCTTCAACTAGGGGTGGTATGAGTGTATAGAATTTAATGCACAAGATCTTGTAATGAAATTGTATCTGATGAAAACCATCTTTGCTGTCTAATAAATAATGTTAGACTGAGAAGGAGAGGGGATAAAATATAAAAATATAAAAGAGTTATTTATCAGTCAACATATCTTGATGGTTTAAAAAAATAAGTGATGATATCTTCTGCAACAACATGTAAGCCATCAATCTGTCAATGAATGGGGCCCACGTGGTTGATATTTCAGCCTTAGCTATCGTCAACATTTTTGCCAAAATATATGATAATGGAACATTGCTTAAGGGGTGTACACGCATGCATTTGAATAAATTTATATTATATGTATATATCTCTTGAACTGATATATATGAAATTATTTGCGATCAGATATATATATATATATATATATATATATATAAAAGATTTCGGACAGAATAAAAATTTAGAACAGATATATACGTAAAACATTTTGGACTGAAATTTATAAAGAAAATTTCGGATAAAAGGATCAGATAAAAAAACAAAAAAAATCTCCGAATAAAAGCAGATAATGAAAAAAAATAATAATGAATAAGATGTAACTGAGTAATAGATTTCAAAACATAATTTTCGGATAAAAAATGAGTAATAGATTTCGTACAAAGAAAAAGAGGAACGGCGTCAACTCAGTAGCAGTAAATAAGATCATTCAAAAATGTTGGCAACTGATAGCGTGTAGCAACGTCAGTTCCGGTAGAAGCCAAACGGCTGTGAAGATATCATACAAACCTTTTGGCAGTCAACCAACCTATAAAAGCCTAAGGCTTATAGGCGAACTGCATAAGACAGAACAGCTTATAACTTGTAGAGGATAGATTCGGTAAAAGGCCAAACGGCGGTAATCCTGGAAACAAAACACCACTGCAATACAGATATATAACAGATTTTTATATGTAAAGATTTTTCGGACAAAACAAATATAAGCATATGAAAAGGATTTTCGGACATATATATATATATATATATATATATATATATATATATATATATATATATATATATATATATATATATATATATATGTATGTGTCATCACTCGTACAGAAAAAAATGGCGTCGACTGGAATAGCAGGTCGGTCAAATCGGATACAGCAATTTTCAAAGCTAGATTTCAGCGTCTCAGTAATTGAGTATGGCCAAAAAGAAGCTTTGTGGGAATGATGTCATGCACAGACTTTTAGAGGCTTTTAAGAGCTAGGTGTATGGTTGCCATTTGGATAAGAGAAAAAAATGAATAAACTTAAAGCTCCTATCAAAATGATGTTCTCCCAAGGGACGAAATCAGGTACAAATCCAAATGAGTCTTAGTAAAAGACAACCACACTTATAACAGTTATGAACTTAACTTTACCAAGGTTGAAGCCAAAAACAAATATTATTTTCAGTAAAAATTATAATTTTTCTTTTAGAAAAAGTTTAGGCTCATAATTAATTAGTCACACATAAAATCATAGATAAAAAATATGCATGTGTGCCTAGTGTGTCAAGTGCAAGTGTGCACCACACGTGAATACCTTTACTCGAATGTGTCGTTGAGTAGAGTCGAGGTATATTGAATCGTGAAAATAAAAATCAGAATAAATATGTAATCAAGGCACTATGACATAAATGCAAATATTATATAATATAATAAATATATGTATATAATGGTATATGAATAAGATTATATAAAATATTATACAATAAGAAATATCTATGTCATTGAATAAAGATATGTTTGGAATCATCAAAATCAATATATTAAGTTAAACTAAATGTACATTAATTAAACTAATTTAATTAATTAGGGATAAATACATTTTCGTTAACAATCTCCCCCTTTTTGATGATGACAAACAATGATTCACATATATTCATAAAATGAAATATTAAGCACAAATAGTGAATCATAAATATTTCTCCCCCTTTGACATTATCAAAAAGATATTTTTTATAAATTCAGTGTCACGGGTAAGAAGGGCGAAGCTCCCCCTATCAAAAATAATTTCTGCATGGGATATAACCAAAAATCGCAAAGGGCAGGAAATTTTCAATACGCACATGTGTCAACATAAATTTTTCATAGCATGTATTTGAATTTATAGATAGATAAGAATAACATCAAATAATGCATAAGTCACAAAAATGATAAATGACAAGTGATACCAATAGTTGTCTGATACCAATTGTTGTAGTCACACAAATCGTGCGTTGCACACAATAATTTCTCGGAACAACTTTTTACGCATAAATAGAAATCATAACTCAATGATCTCAAATAATGCAATTATGAGAGATATATCAATGGGCATAATTAATTCTCACTAGTGTAATAAAATTGCGATCTATAAATTTTCAATAGGCGCAATACCAATTGTTGTATAAATCATCGTGATATAAACTTTCACGTGCACAACAAATAAGTATTTCATAACTCGATGTTAACAAATAATTTGAATTAAGCACATAACAAGAGTTAGAAATAGCGGCAAAAAAAATATAGCATTTTGCTCAAGCTTTGCCATTTTAAAGAAACGAGCTAAAATTCTCGGAATAATCAACTAAATTGCAAAATCCATAATGATATATTAAGATTATGATTAAGCATTTTTCGAACAAATAATCAAACAAATTTCAATAAATTTTTATCTCCCCCTAAGGGATACCAATTAAGGCATATATGCATATAATAAATAATGTGCATCTTTTTCATGAGATAAAATATTTTCTATAATTTTTTTTTAATTATCTTCTAATAAGATGTACTATATCCATGAAAGTCATTAAATCAATTTTCAAGAATGAAACATATCGTGCCATAATAAACCAAACTCAATAGTTTCAGATTTTAAATAATGAGAAGCTCGACACAAAATCAATATATTCAGATTTTCAACAAATACCAAACAATTTGTTCAGGAACTTCAGAATCAATCAATCAATAAATTTCTCAAATAAAGAAAGTGACATAAGTTAATCAACTTCAATATATTTTCAGATTTTTAAGCACAAACATTATAAGAGTCATTTTGATCCAAAAAAAAGATAATGTTCTTTATAAAAGAATACCTTTCAACTAATCGGTTCATATAACATGCCATGAAACTAAAACATAAAAATCTTAATAAACATCTGATTTTTCAAGTAAGCACAAGTAACACAAAAAAAATTATATACTTCATGAAATGTCACTAAAATTTAATGAATGGCACAAAACATGTAACATGTCATAAATTTAGCTCACTAAGATTAATATGATCATATCATCAAAATTAATGAGTGCATATCATAAAATCATCAAGTAGCTCATATGACTAACATTTATACAAATGACACTTTATCAAAAAATATTTTCAAATGACATTTTCGTTTCAATTTAAATACGATAAGGTCATGAATTAATCCAATTTAATTTATCAATAAATATATGTCAAGATGTAATACGAAAAAAAAAATTATGAATATTCACCAACGAAAAATATATCATCAAAATCAAGTGTATGTGTCATATAACATAAAATCATCAAGAATAATAAATATACAAATTTACATGTGAATACTAAATTATCAACAAGCTCATATGATATAACAAATATTCTATGCATGGAAATATATCAATTATGAAATAAATCATTAATAAACATATGATATTAATTTCAAGAATAGTGTTCCTTACCACCTTACCAATACCAATGATATTTTCATGAAGATTTCTTCCAAGTGTGGCATTTCCAACATTAGGCAATGATGCTTGAAATTTGTAATATGACCAAATCATATGCCTTGAAAATCCACAATCCATCTCAAAATGCAACCTACACAACTTTAAAGATTTTCTCTTTTCCATCCAAGAATGTGTTAGGTCCATTAAAGCAATATTAGATAGAAAATTTCAGAATTTATTTTCTTATAAAAAATTCAAGCGTAGTCATAATAAAAGATAATCATCGTGATCAATAATGATACGCAACTTGTGACATACTAGAATGTACATAACAAATAATAATCATTATTGTCAATTTTATCATGTACTAAAATAAGATTTTCATCAAGGTATGTAAATAACTTATCATTCTTAGTATACATTGTTTTGGACAAAGGTGAGGGTTTTCTCATTTTCAAACAAATGATACATTTATGAATACCATGAAATTAATCAGATTACTATTCATGAATAAGCATACAAAATTCAAAAATCATATGAAATAATATTTCATGAAAATAAGTGTATTAGATATGAAAACAATATATCACAATATTTATCAAGAAAGGAATGTGTTCAACAAACAAAAAAAAAATCTAACACTAATTGAATTCTCATAAAATTTGTTCAAGTCCCAATACCGGTTTTGCACATAAATACTTTATCTTTTGGAACCCAAAAAGAGTGTGGCAAACTACGATTAGCATACATAATTGTTTCTTTCGGAATCCAAGCTAATTTTGTATTATATTTCCTTTTTCTAAATTTACAAAATTTGGAGTAATGTGTATGCCTACCACTATATGAGCATAAACAATTAGAATGACTAGATGAGGCATCATTTTTAAATAAATTAGAATAATTCTTTTTCTCATTTTCTTCCTCATATCCAATACCATTATTATTAAATCGAATTCTTTGTTTTTCTATAATTTTATGAAAATAATCATTTCCTTTAGTAAAGGTATCTAAAGATTTCTTTAAATATTCAATTTCCTTTTTCAACTCAATATTTTCAGATTCAAAGAATTAGGGACACTAACATATTTTTCCTTTTTCAAAGATTTAATTTCATTCTTTAAAGATTCATTTTCTAATTTCAGATTATCAAAATATTTTGAAATAAAATCACATTTAGCATGAGTCTTTTTAAGTGCAATGAACTTCTTTCCAATATCTTCATATTTTTCATACAACTCATTAAATGCATCTTGTAATTCATCATAATCATCAACAGTATCATCTCCAATATCATGATTTGCACTATAAGTAGAATATGATTCATCATTACTAATGCAAGGGTTAGATTGTACCTCTTCATTACCAATTGCCATGAGATAAGGAGTAATAGATTCTTCAATGCTTGATTCATCAACATTGGCATATAGGCAAGGGTTGCACAAATTTTTACTAAGTGCATCAAAATCAGAATTTTCAGGGAACTTTTCCTTCAAAATAAAGTTGGAAACATATGGTCCACTGCATATCCATTTTCTTTTCATATAATGAAACAAGGAGTAACTACAAGAGAACAAACATTTCAGCATACAAATAATAAAAATGTAAAGTGCAATATTCAAAATAAATACAGAAAAGTTTTCCATGATCTTTAACTCTATGATTGTTAAATCAAAATAAATAGGAAGAGCACTAGCTCTGATACCAATTGTTGCCCAGAAAAATACTCAAGAGGGGGGTGAATTGAGATTTTACAAACTTTTCGGGTTAAACTAATATTTCAGAAAATATTTAATTTAAAAACACGTAATACAAATTTCAGATTAAATAAATCTTAAATGATTAAACCAATAATGATTAAATAAAAGTTACCAATAAATTTAAACAATTTAAAACAGAGTTTGAAACACACAATAAATAAATTATCAAGTAAATACTTTCAATTGATTAAACAAGATATTACAACATCCAATAAATAAATAATCAATTTTCGTATTTTATATTCTGGATTTAATCTAAAGTGATTCACACAAGAATATCAAATAATACCACCAATTAATTTAAACAAGATAAATCACAGATTTCAGCAACCAAAAAAATATTTAATTAATTTCTGCTTAATAATAATTTATCTTCTGGAATTAATCTTAAATGATTCAAATCAAGAATAACAAATAAATACTCTCAATAAATTAAACAAGTTGTTATATTTCAAGATTATAAGACCTAATGAATTTATAAATAATTTTCGTATTTAATAAAAATTAATATTCTGGAATTAATTAATTATTACGAAAATAATTATTTTAATCTTAAAATAAATTTACCAAATTTTCAGATTTAAATATCTTGCAAGTAAAGGGCTTAAAAATAAAATTAACCAATCACAAGCATATAAATAAATTTAAATGCTGAAAATAAATGACACCGTATTTTTAACGTGGTTCGGCCAAAACCCGGCCTACGTCCACGTGCCAAGAGCAAGCTTCCGTCTCCCGCGCTTCACTAGTCCTGATCCACTTGTACGGTAGGATCAAACCACCATTTACAGACACTTGAAGCAAATACCGGCTCCAAGTACAACCGAAGCTAAAATTCCAGCTTCAAACAAATCCGAATGTTGAGTACAAAGTTTGGATGTCGAAACTCTCTAAAATACAAATTGATCCGAGTTTCTTCTTGAGTGAGACTTTACAATAAATCTGATTATTGGCACTAGTCTTCTTCTTGAATTTTTGTAGCAGATAAAGATTGTTTTGCTCTTCAATTACTTTTTCAACAAATAACTGAATAGAACTTTGTTGCAATCTCAAATCTGAGTGTCAACTTCAATGCTATTCTTGAACGAGTGTATGAGCTGAATATAAATTCTAGTTGCTCTTTTTTTGAGTATGTGGAGCTGAATAAATTTTTGGATGTTCTCTTGTTTTTCGTATGTGCTCTTTTTCAACTGAATATGATCTCTTCTTTTGTATAGAAAAAAAATAACCGTTGGAGAGGTATGGGTGAGCAGTTCTTTTTCAACTAGGGTGGTATGAGTGTATAGCATTTAATGCACAAGATCTTGTAATGAAATCGTATCTGATGAAAACCATCTTTGCTGTCTAATAAATAATGTTAGACTGAGAAGGAGAGGGGATAAAATATAAAAATATAAAAGAGTTATTTATCAGTCAACATATCTTGATGGTTTAAAAAAATAAGTGATGATATCTTCTGCAACAACATGTAAGCCATCAATCTGTCAATGAATGGGGCCCACGTGGTTGATATTTCAGCCTTAGCTATCGTCAACATTTTTGCCAAAATATATGATAATGGAACATTGCTTAAGGGGTGTACACGCATGCATTTGAATAAATTTATATTATATGTATATATCTCTTGAACTGATATATATGAAATTATTTGCGATCAGATATATATATATATATATAAAAGATTTCGGACAGAATAAAAATTTAGAACAGATATATACGTAAAACATTTTGGACTGAAATTTATAAAGAAAATTTCGAATAAAAGGATCAGATAAAAAAACAAAAAAAATCTCCGAATAAAAGCAGATAATGAAAAAAAATAATAATGAATAAGATGTAACTGAGTAATAGATTTCAAAACATAATTTTCGGATAAAAAATGAGTAATAGATTTCGTACAAAGAAAAAGAGGAACGGCGTCAACTCAGTAGCAGTAAATAAGATCATTCAAAAATGTTGGCAACTGAGAGCGTGTAGCAACGTCAGTTCCGGTAGAAGCCAAACGGCTGTGAAGATATCATACAAACCTTTTGGCAGTCAACCAACCTATAAAAGCCTAAGGCTTATAGGTGGTACTGCATAAGACAGAACAGCAGATAACTTGTAGAGGATAGATTCGGTAAAAGGCCAAACGGCGGTAATCCTGGAAACAAAACACCACTGCAATATAGATATATAACAGATTTTTATATGTAAATATTTTTCGGACAAAACAAATATAAGCATATGAAAAGGATTTTCGGACATAGATATATATATATATATATATATATATATATATATATATATATATATATATATGTATGTGTAATCACTCGTACAGAAAAAAATGGCGTCGACTGGAATAGCAGGTCGGTCAAATCGGATACAGCAATTTTCAAAGCAAGATTTCAACTTCTCAGTAATTGAGTATGGCCAAAAAGAAGCTTTGTGGGAATGATGTCATGCACAGACTTTTAGAGGCTTTTAAGAGCTAGGTGTATGGTTGCTATTTGGATAAGACAAAAAAAATGAATAAACTTAAAGCTCCTATCAAAATGATGTTCTCCCAAGGGACGAAATCAGGTACAAATCCAAATGAGTCTTAGTAAAAGACAACCACACTTATAACAGTTATGAACTTAACTTTACCAAGGTAGAAGCCAAAAAAAAATATTATTTTCAGTAAAAATTATAATTTTTCTTTTAGAAAAAGTTTAGGCTCATAATTAATTAGTCACACATAAAATCATAGATAAAAAATATGCATGTGTGCCTAGTGTGTCAAGTGCAAATGTGCACCACACGTGAATACCTTTACTCGAATGTGTCGTTGAGTAGAGTCGAGGTATATTGAATCGTGAAAATAAAAATCAGAATAAATATGTAATCAAGGCACTATGACATAAATGCAAATATTATATAATATAATAAATATATGTATATAATGGTATATGAACAAGATTATATAAAATATTATACAATAAGAAATATCTATGTCATTGAATAAAGATATGTTTGGAATCATCAAAATCAATATATTAAGTTAAACTAAATGTACATTAATTAAACTAATTTAATTAATTAGGGATAAAATACATTTTCGTTAACAAAAAGAATATCCATATGTTCTACTTCCAAAGAGGCATGGGACACGTTAGTCATTGCTCATGAGGGTGATGAACGTGTCAAAGATGGAAAAAATCAAATGCTCATCCAGCAATATAACACCCTCATTATGAATGACAATGAATCCTTTGACGATTTCTACATAAGGTTAACTGATATCTTTATAAAACTTCATGACAATTGAATAACCTACAGTAGTAAAAAAATTGTTTCAAAGATTCTTAGGTCACTGCCATCTAAATTTGACAATAAGAGATATGCTATTAAAGAAATGAATGACCCTAATATGACTCCTAAATTACTTAGCAATTTACTGAGGACTGTCCTATTGGAACTAGACTTCAAAAAGCAATTGACCAGACAGACTAATAAAGCATGTAGTTCAAATGTTGTGTTTTTTTCTAAATTACCAGTGCCTAAATTAAACACTGACTGTCTTGAAAACTGTGATTCGAAAAACCTTTACAATGAAATAGCTCTTTTGAGTAAGCATTTCAAAAAGATTTTGAAATTTAGAAATGTTGTAGCCTCTAAAAAAGAGAAATCAAATTATCAAGGCAATCAATTTCACAGACCTCATGATAGAGACCATACCAAACACACTTATGACAATAGGAAGAACTATGACCCCAACAGACCCAAACCTAACATAAAAGACGTCAAATGTCACCGTTGTGGTAAACTAGGTCACTATGCTAGTAAATGTCCAACTAGTGTGAATAACAATAACAAGGCTAATATGTGTAAGACATGGGATGACTCTAGTGATTCTAATGAGGATGAAATAGATTCAACCCAGTTAAATGAGTACTGCATGTCTTTCTTTTCTAAGATAATATATAATGATGATGCATGCTTGCTTGTCTGCTCATGGACCTGCTATGCCTATTGATGTTGTTAATGATATTTCTGATAATTTTGTTCCTATTACTGCTGAAAGACTGTGTGCGATTCAAAGTGATAATGTTGATGACGAATTGAACGTGTGCATGAGTAAAGTGCCTATCAAAAACATAAAGGACACTTCACACGATGCACATAGTGAGTCTGATGATGATCTGCCTGATTTACATGAGTTATACACTAAAATGGTTAAGAAGAGTGCTCTCCTAGAAAAAATGATAAAAACATTAAGTGAGCGTATCGATTTTCTTAACAAGACCATTAGGAAGAACACTGAAGATTATACTGCCCAATGTGTTACTCATAAGACTGAGATTGAAGACTATTGATAGAAAGAACTTTTCGATATATTTTTCATCGTTGCTTGAAAAGCTCATCTAATCAAAATCCTCATAATACCTACAAAATATAACAAAATAAAGTGTACAGGTAAGTAAGGGTATCAATCCACATCAAGGGGGTAAGCTAGAGAAAACTCAATTGTAATTCAATTTTATTTTCTTTTTGGAATTTTTCTTTTCTATTTATTTTTTAGCTTTTCAAATATTAAAACAATTTTGTGAGGTGAGGTGTGAAATAACACTAAACTAAATGAAAGATCAAATGACAAACTAAAAAGTGACTAAAATGAAAAATAAATTATAACAAAAAAATAAGAGATAAATGAGGTAAATTAATGTGAGAACAATCAAGGAGTGGGTCTACACCACAAATTTTAGCTATACTAACTAATTAATTTAATTAATTGAATTCTCCCAAATTAATATCAAAATTACAAAACAACTCTCATTGAAAATGTAATTATAATAGTAATCTTTTAGAAAATTAAGTTTAACCCCCACAACTTTAGAAAATAGATCTACACTCCTTTTAATTAATCACCCGCTATGATCTATTCATCAAAATTTATGTACATCTTAGAAAATGAAAATAGAGTTGAAATTCAAGTAATAATACCCCACTTAAGAAACCCCTATCTCTAGTTCGAATCTAAAATGGGTATTATAACTTAGAATTTCGATTTTCTCTCGAAAATCATTTACCCTCTCTCGAGGCGTAAATTTAAGGGTGAGGGATCAAAATTATCATTCAAAGGGAATTTTCAAGTAATCAAACTAATTGAATTAAAATAACATCAAATAAGGGTCCACCCCACCCCTTGAAAGGTAATTTAGCCTAACATGATATTAAACATGATAATAAAATAAACTAGGCAATTAAAATAAAAGTTGAGAAGAGAACAATCAAACCAAATCTCTTTAAGTAATCAAACCAAAATTACATCAACAATTACACTAAAAAATTGACTATCACTAATTTATTTTTCCCTCACTATCTAAAAAAAGTAAAATAAAATAAATTCTAACCTAAAAAAAAAAAACTAAAATGGTGTTTCTCTCTCTAGAATTCCCTCTACCAATGCCCTATTCTAAAGCTTCCTTCAAATTGAGTCTTCCATTCTTTAAATAGTAGGTATGGAGCATGGGGGTAATTTGGGTAGGTTTAATGTGTAAGAGGTGTGTAAGGTGTTAAGGTGAGGTATTTAGTGAATTATGCACATATGTGCATGGGTTGTGTGAGGTCATGTGGGAAGTGGGGTGAGGGAATAAAAACAATCAGATTTGGGTAAAAGGGTTTGAGGGTATTTATGGAAAAAGGGTTTTAAAAGGTTTTAAGTGGACACATGGGTTAAGTTTTTAGTCTTTTGGTTTGAGATTGGATTTGGCATTTAGCAGGTGAGATCGTGTCTTGTGGAGAAGAGGGGAAATGGGTTTGAAGTTTGGATCTCAACCGAATTGGACTCGGGTTGAAGTGGGTACAGGAGGTGGGATGCCGCCGGTCGCGGGTTGGTTTTCGATTAGGGGTTGGAATATGGGTGGTGGTGGTTCCGAGTTGGTGGAGATTGGGTCGCGAGGTGGGGCAAGGAGGGTTGAGGGCTCCGAAGATTGGATTTGGACAGGGGGCTCTGGGAACGGTACCGGGTTTAGTAATGAAGGTTTGGCTGGGGGTGGTTTTGGAATGGGTTCCAGGTTAAGGGGTCGTAGGGATCGTCGGATTAGAATTCGGGTAGGTGGCTGATTAGCCAGAGAGAGGGAGGAAATGGGTGGTAATGGGTTTAAGGTTTGATAATGGTAGTTTAATGGAAGGGAAGGAGTGAGTGGAAATGGGTTAAGGTGGAAGAGAGAGATTGGGTGTGAGGTTGAAGATGGAGGGGTGTGTGTTTGTGTGTGGTGAGGGTACAGGGTATTTAGGTGTGGGTGAGGGTGAGGGTTTTAATTAGGTGTAGGGGTGTGTATGGGTTTAGTGTGTGTGTCAGTGTGTAGTAATTGGGTGTGAGGGGTTGTGTGTGTGTTTACTTTGTGACCCTAAATAAAAAAAAACTAAGACCCAAAAAAAAATAAAACAAAATTAACCTAATAAAATGAAAATGAATAAAATAAAAATAACGACTAACTAAACTAAAAATAAAAATATAACAATACACTACAACTAAAATAAAACTATAAAAATAAAAACTAATAAAAAAATGAAATAATAATAAACTAACTAAAAATAAGAAAATAAAATAATATATAAAAACTAATACACGATGCGCTAAAAATATATACATGACTCAATATAATAAAATAATAACATAACCCTAAAAATAAGATGACACAAATAAAATAAAATGGGACAAACTAAACACACACAGTTCGGGACATGTTTAGGTAAGTTTAGGGTAGACTAGTATATGGGACAAGGGTAATTAGCTCCATAATCCGCACGATTTCCTTGAAATACGCGTTTGGACACCGCAACGTGCATTCGACCTACAAAATAGACAATAAAGCGCAGAAGACCCCAAATTGCCGAGAATTAGCAACAAAAATACATCTATTCGGGGTATAAATTGTACACTTTTGGGTGCTTATCACACCATCCCCAAACAGAGCGTTGGTAGTCCTCAAGCAGTATGATAGAGAGAAATATAAAGATAAGTAACCAAAAGTATACCACTTTCGCGGGCACTTGCGATTGCACTTAGCATGTGCAACAAGCCTTTAAACCTATAGGTTGCCCTACAGGACGAGTTGTGTCTTGTGAGGGTTTGCAGGGAATATACCCACAAAATTCTTATTTGCAAAAATTTATTGAAAGGCAGTCAATCTCTTATTAGACATAAAATAATCACACAATATGTAAGGACACAAATTTCCTATTGAGTCCATGTATAGTGTTGGCTCAATTCCGGACAAAAACATTTATTCATAGGATAGTATGTTATTGTAATACTCTCAAGCCTATGAAGTGTTTGTTGAAGACGTAGCGGCAAAGAGTATAAAGTTTCATCAAATGTGCCGATTTGCGTGCCTCGTTTCTACGTCATCAACTATGGTTCCATGCTCCCAAGGTATGAATGCAATTATATATATATATATATATATATATATATATATATATATATATATAGGAGCTTGGAACAAGTTTATTGGGTGTTAGGATTAATAAAAACTGTGTTTTATTTTCAGAAAAATTTAATTAGAACTTTAAAATAATTATATAAAGTTTCTGGGCCAAAATCGAATTTTATAAAATTTCTGGAAGTCGTTCGAAAGAGTTTTTTCGTTCGAACCAAATGTCGTTCGAACGAGTTTGCCAATGAGTTCCCACCAAGGTATACTGGTCCGTCGTTCGAAATGTCGTTCGAACGAGATTGTTCGTTCTAACGAGATTTCCAACGAGTTTCTAACGAGTCCAATCTGGAACGTCATTAGAAGTCTCGTTCGAACGAGATTTCGTTTGAACGAAATGTCGTTCGAACGAGATGCCAGGCGGGAACAATTTTTGGCAGTTTTTTGGCAGTTTTGCACCCACTTTTCCCACTATGTTTGTAACCAACTTTTTCAGATTTTAATATGTGCGGGAATCACTTTTGATAACCTATCTTTTTCATATCATACAAACTCTTAGAGAATGTTTTGAGAGCAAAAATTAAAAAGAGAAAAAGATCAAGTTTTGAGTGAGATTTTCAAAGAGAAATTTACTTATCACTCTAGTTTACACCCATATTGTTTATCCAAGTTCACCTATATACATATTAATTGCCTGGAGTTTGGCACCGGTTTTTCTCTACCGAATTGAAGAAGAGAAGTTTCGGGTTTTGCTTCTACCTCCCACAAAGAAAGAAGAAGTGTTTTATGTTATTTTACCCGTTTGAAGAAAGGCTTCATGTTCGGGTGACGGTGACCATATAAAGTCCTATCGGTGGATTCCGAGACCGCGGTGGTGTTCCAAGGTTATTTGCTAGGAAGAGGTTTCTACAAGAAGAAGCATCGGGGCTTGAGAGGGATCGAGTCGTGCGTTGTAAGTCTATCTGTCTTGTACTTATAATTCCGTATCTAGTGGATTTGTAGCTAGGGTCGTCCGAGGTTGTTTCCCGTCTTGGGGTTTTCCTCGTACATCGCGGCGTAGTGTGATTGGTTTATTTTATCTTGATTAAATAATTTAGAACGCATGCTTAGGATAATTCAAGATAAAATTTGGTTTAAATTATCACACTCAATTTAATTTGGACTTTAATTAAGTATTGGGTAAAATCATTTAATTCAAGTAATTTGCAAAAATTGGTTTGGCCTAACTTTGTTGAAATGAAAAATATGACTTAGGCAAATTCTAGGACTTGAGTTGAATTAACCGGTTTAAGTGAAATTAACGTTTGTGCGTGTTTAAGTTTATTTCACTCGGTTTAACTTGTTTAAGACAATTCATATTTGGTATTTATTTGTTTTAGTTGAACCATCATCACTTCGTACGCTTCCGCATCTCGTGTTGTTTTTATATAAAAGGAAATTATAATTGGTTTTGTTTTAATTGAGAAAACTAAAAACCCGGGGTTCCATCATTATAACGTTCTCAAATTGTTATCAGAGCCGGAGCGCTAAGTTATCGCGTTAAAGATCCGTTTTTTTCTGCTTTCTGGGTTTCCTTACCTTTTAGGTGGTTCAAAATTTTTTATCACTCTTATTTTTTTTCTCTCAATGGGACGTCTTAATGAAAATTTGTCCAATTTTAATGAAAATAAAATTTTTGATTTTCCAGAGGAATTAAATGGGCTTAACAAATGTAACGAAAATTTAAAGGAATTAAATTTGAGATTTGTAAAAAGAATTAAATTTCTTGAAAATGAAAATTCTTGTTTTAAAGCTCACATTGAGTCTTTGCAAATCTCCTTATCTCAAAAAGATATTTTTCGTGAAAAGCTCATGGACTTACATTCAAATTTTGATATTTTAGAAAGGTCCAAGAAAGAGAGTGAAAATCGTGAAAAGACTCTTAGGGACAAGTTTGCTCATATTGAGGGAGAGCGTTTTAACCTTCTAGGAATTATTGAAAATTTAAAGAAGGAGTCGCATAATTTTGAGGAGTCTAATTTATTACTTGAGTCCGAAATTTTAAAAATGAAAAATGATTTTCAAGACTCTAGTAGTAGTTCCAATGGTTCTAGCACATCATGCTCAAATTCTTCCATTGCTAAAGCTAAAACCATTATTTGTTTTAGAGGGTCAACTTTGTCCAAGGTCTTTAAAAAGGGTCACACCTTAGGTAACATTCCTCGTGTTTACACATGCTTGCATTGTGGTAGGAAAGGTCACCTTAGGTCATTTTGTTTTGATCTTAAAAGAAGTCCAAGAAAATCTTTATCTAGCATTTCATTATTTCCTAATCGCCATCATGTTAAATATAAATCTATATGGGTTAGGAAATCATTATTAAATGCGCTAGATACAAGATTTGTTGATTCTCATTTACTATCATATGAAACCTCCCTTGCTAAATTTAAAGGTTGAATGTGTTTGTGTTTTTTACATACTTTATCTTTTTGTACTTCATACTATATTCATATGCTAAATGTATGCTTGTTTAATCATTTTATAGTCTATACTCCATACTTATCACATGCTAGAATTATGATTTTGGTTTATATTTTGTATTATATTTCCTTCATTTTGTTTGCATTAAATGAAAAATACAAAAAGATTTTTGTTTATCATTTGGATTTTATCTCTTGGTAATTTAAGCTTATTGAAAAATTCAAATGATTTTTGTTTATTCTTTTGAGTATATATATTTATTTTTGGTGAAAAATGTTAAAAACTCAAAAAGATTTTTTGTGTGTATTTTAGTTTGACACACTTTAAGTGGCATATACTTGTGTTTGAATTCCATCTTTTACGCTCCCATGTGGCTAGAACTTTTGGTTTAGATTATCAATCCTTATTATGTTCTTTACCATATTTTATGGAGTAGTTGGATTTTGTATTGTTTAAATGGATTCTATTTTTATATGCCTCTTTTCACACATGCACGAGCTCTTTTGAAATTTTAACTTCATATGTATATTTGAGCTATGTGAGGTGTTCTCCTACCAATATTGTCATCTACATATTTGTGACTTAGGAGGACTAGTGCATGTCAAAATCCGTTGCATGTGAGATTTGTGTGAAAAATGAAAATATGATAAATAAAAATGTGCACAGGGAAGGGCTCCGAAAGGACTAAGTGATCCTTTGCGATAGTAAGCCACCGTTTTGAATGGACCTAAAAGAAATACGTGGTCCAAAGGCCTAAAACCAGAAAATATGGCATTAAAAAGAAAATAATTGCCAAGGCCTATGTTTGATTGATATATTCATTCAAATTTAATATAAATGCATATTGAGGGAGATTGGATGGTATATCAACGGTTTGCACAATGTCCGTTTATCCTAGTTGCGTATTTCATGTCATGACTCTATTGGTTTGTACAATCATCAATATGCTAGGCTTGTATGCATTGTGTATGTTTGTTCATTGAGTTCAATTTATATTGTCACATGAGGTTATATTCAAATGTGATAAAGTTTGCAATCAAATGAGAACTCCGTGAATGTTTATTAAGTGTTTGGGTCTAAATTTAATTGTTTCTAGTTCACACCCCAACACTTGCGTTTCCGTATGACACATTTTTGCCATACGAGTGTGCAAACTTATTGTATTTTGTGTTATATGTGTGTTTATATCTATATATATATATATGCAAGTGCTTCATTGGTATATTTCTAGTTTATATATATATGATATTTGTTTATCTTTGCCTTGCTTTCTAGTCCTTCTATACTTATACTTCATTTTTAGTATCTATAATGGATTAGTTATGCTTGTGTTGCTCATATGTTTTCACGTCTTATCACTTTAAGCTTCACTATGTTTATTAGTTCTATATCCTTTGCCTATTCCTGAACAAAAAGGGGGAGAAATGGTATCTAATCCTATTATTATCGTATCTTAGTTTGGGGAGATTTATCTTAGGGGGAGACGTCTTTCTAAGTATATGAGTTGTTTGATAAAGGGGAGAATTAATTTAGGGGGAGTAGTTAATTAATTGCATTAAATACTTTGATATTCTCTATGCATTTGATGAGTTTGCTTAAGTGTGCAGGATTTCTTCTAAAGCGGCATTGTTTAATGGCAAAGCGTTTGATCCTTGGGTTGTGTCAAGTTTGGGTGGGTTATGTTTTGAGTCTAGTAGAGCTTGACGGCCCTTTAGGATTTTTGTTTTGGATTTTGTCCCGGAATAGCCAAAAGGGGAGATTTGTAAGGACACAAATTTCCAATTGAGTCCATGTATAGTGTTGGCTCAATTCCGGACAAAAACATTTATTCATAGGATAGTAAGTTATTGTAATACTCTCAAGCCTATGAAATGTTTGTTGAAGACGTAGCGGCAAAGAGTATAAAGCTTCATCAAATGTGCCGGTTTGCGTGCCTTGTTTCTACGTCATCAACTATGGTTCCATGCTCCCAAGGTATGAATGCAATTATATATATATATATAGGAGCTTGGAACAAGATTATTGGGTGTTAGGATTAATAAAAACTGTGTTTTATTTTCAGAAAAATTTAATTAGAACTTTAAAATAATTATATAAAGTTTCTGGGCCAAAATCGAATTTTATAAAATTTCTGGAAGTCGTTCGATATGTCGTTCGAACGAGTTTTTTCGTTCGAACCAGATGTCGTTCTAACGAGTTTGCCAACGAGTTCCCACCAAGGTATACTGGTCCGTCGTTCGAAATGTCATTCGAACGAGATTGTTCGTTCTAACGAGATTTCCAACGAGTATCTAACGAGTCCAATCTGGAACGTCATTAGAAGTCTCGTTCGAACGAGATTTCGTTCGAACGAAATGTCGTTCGAACGAGATGCCAGGCGGGAACAGTTTTTTGCAGTTTTTTGGCAGTTTTGCACCCACTTTCCCACTATGTTTGTAACCAACGTTTTCAGATTTTAATATGTGCGGGAATCACTTTTGATAACCTATCTTTTTCATATCATACAAACTCTTAGAGAATGTTTTGAGAGCAAAAATTAAAAAGAGAAAAAGATCAAGTTTTGAGTGAGATTTTCAAAGAGAAATTTACTTATCACTCTAGTTTACACCCATATTGTTTATCGAAGTTCACCTATATACATATTAATTGCTTGGAGTTTGTCACCGGTTTTTCTCTACCGAATTGAAGAAGAGAAGTTTAAGATTTTGCTTCTACCTCCCACAAAGAAAGAAGAAGTGTTTTATGTTATTTTACCCATTTGAAGAAAGGCTTCATGTTCGGGTGACGGTGACCATATAAAGTCCTATCGGTGGATTCCGAGACCACGGTGGTGTTCCAAGGTTATTCGCTAGGAAGTGGTTTCTACAAGAAGAAGCATCGAGGATTGAGAGGGATCGAGTCGTGCGTTGTAAGTCTATCTGTCTTGTACTTGTAATTACGTATCTAGTGGATTTATGGCTAGGGCCGTCCGAGGTTGTTTCCCGTCTTGGGTTGTTCCTCGTACATCGCGGCGTAGTGTGATTGGTTTATTTTATCTTGTTTAAATAATTTAGAACGCATGCTTAGGATAATTCAAGATAAAATTTGGTTTAAATTATCACACTCAATTTAATTTGGACTTTAATTAAATATTGGGTAAAGTCATTTAATTCAAGTCATTTGCAAAAATTGGTTTGGCCTAACTTTGTTGAAATGAAAATAATGACTTAGGCAAATTCTAGGACTTGGATTTAATTTCACTTGGTTTAAGTTTAATTTGTTTAAAGAAAATTAAAACTTTTAATTGCGATAATCAAAAATTCGGGGTTTTTCACAATCTATAATGAGAGAAATAATTTGAGAAATACAAGCTAAAATGTGTAAAAAATTTAGCTAAGTAAATACAATAGGAACATCCTTCCTAGAACTCAACGCGTGTGATGTGAATCAGTCAAAATGGGTCGAGTATCATCAGAGTAATTCCTAGATTGCCTTTTCGGAATCAACGCTTCAACTTCAAATCTCATGGATATATTTCTCTTAAACGAACTCACGAGATCAGGGTTAGTGTATCGCTCTTGTGTGTGAGGAGGTGAGTAATTGTAAGCAAGTTCAAATATCTCACACACATATAAGAAAGAACAAATCATTAAGAATGAAAATGATCTCATGAAAGAATGCTAATCACTATAGCGATAACGCCGAGTTATTCACCATGTTGACTTTCATTTTCCCAAACACCTAGGGGAAATTTGGATGATAATGGGTGAGGGGAAATGATGATGTAGGTAGGATGGGATGGATGTGTGAAATAATGGATGGGAAATGCGATGGTAAATGGGTGGATATGCGATGTGAGAGAGTGTATATAACTTTAGGCACAAATGTATTTATTTCAAAAATAACTACTAACTACAAACTCTCTTTCTTTTCTTCTTTTCTTCTTTTTTTTTCCTTTTTATTTTTCTTCTTCTTTTTTTTTGTTATTTTAATATTTTTCTCTTTTTTTTAATGCTCTCAACATTGAAGACATCTAACATTTGAAACAACACTCTTTTTCTCAAAAAATGATGGATGAAATATAAATGGAGATGATACGTGAGTGTGTGGGGAATATGTGTGAATAGGGTAGAATATGGTAACGTAATGGGTGAAAATCTAGTGATCGGGATAAATTTCAAGACACACGTTTCTTACAACTCGAAGAAGATGTCATTCTCAGTGATCAAGCCAAAATTAAATGAATAATAATGAGATCATACAATAATCTAATGCGGACCCAAAGAAGTTGAATCAACTTGTGACTCGAAGATTGTGTAAAACACTCTAAAAGGGTGAAAGGCCCAAATCTCACAAGCTAAAGTCTCTACTAGTGATCCTTAAGGTTCTCTTGAGAATTGTAGTACTCTTTAACTTTAAACCGTAGTGACGTGACAAATACGCAAATTTTGTTGAGTCTAGAAATTCATGGTTCAATGATAACGAGAACTTTTCGGTGTATTTGTCGATGTTGAAAGCCAAGTTAGTCAAAACCTCAAATACCTATAAAATAAAAAATCTAAAGTGTAGAGGTAAGTAAGGGTATCAATCCACTTTCAAGGTTGTAAAGCAAATGGAGCAAAATTGTAATTCACTTTTTATTTACTTTTTGTGCTTTTTCACTTTTCTAATTTTTTTTAGCTTTTTCAATATTAAAACAATAGGGTGAGGTGATGAATTAAACTAAAGTAAACTAAATGTGAGATGAAAACAACTAACTAAAAAGTGACTAAAATGAAAAATAATGTCTAAACAAAAATAAAAGATAAAGTGAGGTAAATAATTGTGAGATCAATTAAGGAATGGGATTACACCACAAATTTTAGTTATTCTAATTAATTAATTTAATTATTTGAATTCTCCCAAATTAATATCAAAATTCCAAACCAACTCTCATTGCAAGTGTAATTATAATATTAATAATTTAGAAAATTAAGTTTAACACCCCACAACTCTAGAAAATAGATCTCCACTCATTTTAATTAATCACCCGCTAGGATCGATCGATTAAAATTCATGTAAATCTTAGAAAATAATTTTAGAGTTGAAATTCAAGTTATAATACCCCCTACCTCTAGTTCGAATCTAAAATGGTTATTATAACTAGAATTTCGATTTTCTCTCGAAAATTATTTACCCTCTCTCAAGGCATAAATTTAAGGGTGAGGGATTAAAATTAACATTCAAATGGACTTTTCAAGTTATTAAACTAATTAAAATAAAATAACATCAAATAAGGGTTTTATCCCACCCCTTGAAAGGGGATTTATCTTAACATGGTATCAAACATAATAAACAAATATTCAATAGGCATTAATATAATAAAAGAGTAGAGAAAGAGAACAAATCTTCACAAGTCTGCTTGAAATTGACAATTTGAACTCTATCCTTGAAATTGAAGCATACAACCTTCCAAGTGAGTGATCAACAAAGATATAAATGAAAATTTTATTCAACTTGAATCTCACACAATTATTACGAACAAGTATCTAAAAAAATGAAAATAAACTATTTACAAATATTTCTACCTAATTTATTCTAACCCAACTTTCTACTTTTCTCTCTCTATTTGATGATTCTTCTTCCCTTTGAATCGAAACTAAAAATTACAAAATAAAAATAAAAAGGATAGTGGATGAATTCATAATGCACAATTAAATAATAAAAGAGATTTGCTAAAAATGGAAATCCGAAAATTATAAAATTGTACATTAGAATTCACCCAAAGAAATAAATTATAGATCATTAATTTATATTGAGATAATTGCTAAAAATGCAAAATCTCAACATAAAGGAATGGATTAGAATTTACCTCCCATAAGGAATAAATTCAACTACATCAATCTTTAATGAATTAATGGCTAAAAATGCCAAGATTCATTATAGATGGGTGGGGTGGAATTCATCCTAGAGATAAATTTCACTACCCACCTCTATTTTGAGGTATTTGCTAAAAATGCAAATACTCAACATAGAGGGGATGAGAGAATTTGATCACACCAAGATTAAAACTAATTTTGAGATCCTTTTGCAAAAGGCTCAAGTCTTCAATTTATATGATGCACATGGAGGCTAGGGGTATATTGGATAATTGACATGAGTGTGCATGGAGATGGTGAGAGGGGCATGTGGGTTGAGAGGATATAAAAATCAGATATGGGTGAGGGTATTTTGGGGTTTTAATTGTGCATGTGGGAAGTGGGGGTTTAAGGGTATAATGGGTTAATTGGTTTAGAAGACACATGTGGGTTAAATGAATTTTTGGTTTTTGACTTGGTCTTTGTTTAATCTTGGTTTGCATTTGGCAGGTGACACGATTTTGACATTGGGAATGAAATGGGTCTTTGAATTTCAAATGGGTTTGGGGGTTTCATGGGTTGAAATGGGTATGGATGGGTATGGAGGTCACGGGAAGGAGGCTTGGGGTTCCGGGTTGTGGGTTATACAGGATTTCGGGTCGCCAGATTGTGGCTGGTGGCTGGAGGTGGCTATTGACAGGAGGTCGCCGGAGGCAGGGGTAGGGTAGGTGGTTCCGCCCGCGGTTTGGGGAGGTGAGGTTAGGGTGGTAGATCTTGGGTTTGGGGTTTTGTGGTAATGGTGGAGTAAGGTTGTGTTAATGGAGGGATGTGAGATGAGAGAGAAAAGAGTGGTGAGGAAGATGAAGTGGGTAGATTTAGGTGCAGTGGGGTGTAGGGGATATGGTGTAGATGAGGGTAGTTTTGTGTGTGAGTGGGGTGTAGAATAAATTTGGTGAGGGTGAGGGTGTTGGGTATTAAGGTAGGAGTGTGTGTGTTTAAAATTGTGACCCTTAAATAATAAAGACTCAACTAAAATAAAATTTAAAAAATAAAAACAAAATCTAACTAAAAATAACACAAACTAAAAAAATAAAATCCTAAGCTATAAAAAACTAAAATAATAAAACAAAAGAAATAAAAAATGAAAAATCTAATAAAATAAGAAAACAAAAATCCTAAAATATAAAACCTAATAAACTAAAAATAACTCCTAAAACTAATCCTAATAAAACCAAGAAAAATCAAAATAAAATAAAATTATACTAATAAAATAGAAAAATAGAAAATAAAACCTAGAAAATACTAAATAAATCTAAAATAAATCCTAAAAATAGAAATGACTCAAACTTAAAATCTAAAAATTAATAAAAGGACACAAACAAAACACACACAGGGTTTGGGACAGTTTAGGCTAGGTTTGGGTAGGCTAGGTTACGCAATAAGGGCATTTAGCACCATATTAACTGCAAATTACTCTGAAATATAGCTTTTCACACCGCAACTACAATTAAGCCTGCATAATGAACAATTAAGCGCATAAGATCCAAATTGTTGAGAATTAGCAAAAAAGTACATCTATTTGGGGTATAAATTGTACAGTTTTGGGTGCTTATCACACCACCCCCAAACAGAGTGTTGCTAGTCCTCGAGCAATAAGATAGAAAGAAAGAGACAAATAAGTAACCAAAAGTGTACCACTTTCGCGGGCACTTGCAATTGCACTTAGCATGTGCAACAAGCCTTTAAACCTATAGGTTGCCCTACAGGACGAGTTGTGTCTCGTGAGGGTTTGCAGGGAATATACCCACAAAATTCTTTATTTTGCAAAAAATTATTGAAAGGGAGTCAATCTTTTATTAGACGTAGAATAATCGCACAATCTATCATGAGATAAATGTTTTCAGAAATACAAGCTAGAATGTGTAAAAAGTTTAGCTAAGTCAATAATCAAGGCATATCCTTCCTAGAACTCAACGTGTGTAGTGTGAATTAGTCAAAACGGGTCGAGTATCATAAGAGAAATTCATAGATTGCCTTTTCGGAATCAACGCTTCAACTTCAAAATCTCACGAATATATCTCTCTCAAACGAACTCTCGAGATTAGGGTAAGTGTATCGCTCTTGTCTGTGAGGAGGTGAGTAAATGAAGCAAGTTCAAACGTCTCACACACACATAAGAAAGAACGAACAATATAGAACGAAAAGTGATCTCATGAAAGAAATGCTAATCACTATAGTGAGAACGTCGAGTTATTCACCATGTCGACTTTCATTTGCCCGAACACCTAAAGGAAATAATGATGATGGGTGAGGGGAAATGAGATGGAAAGGATATGATGATATGAGGTAGGATGGTGATATGATGGATGTGTGAAATGATGAATGTAAGAATGGATGAAAAATGGATGCGATAGAAGAGTGTATACACTTTAGGCACAAATGTCTTTATTTAAACAAAAATTAACTATTTCTTTTTCTTTTCTTTTCTCTCTATTTTTTTTGTTTTGTTCTCTCTTTTTTCAAACCAACACTGAAGACATTTAACATTTGGAATCAACACTCTTTTTCTCAAAATGATGATGGATGATTATTGAATGGAGTGGGGAGTGTGTATGGATGATGAGGGAAATAAATGGATGGTGAGGGGAATATGGTAAAAATGGGTGAAGTGAATGGGAATATGATATGGGGGAAAAATGGTAGGTGTATGGATGAAAACCCTAATGATCGGGACAAATTTCAAGACACGCGTTTCTTACAACTCGGAAAAAATGTCATTCTCAGTGATCAAGACAAAAATAAAGAATAATGAGATCATACAACAATTAAAGTGCGGACCCAAACGAAGTTGAATCAACTTGTGACTCGGAGATTGCGTAAAACACTCTGAAAGAGTGAAAGGCACAAATATCACAAGCTAAAGTCTCTACTAGTGATCCTTAAGGTTCTCTTTAGAATTGTAGTACTCCTCAACTCTTAACCGTAGTGACATGATACGTGCGTAATTTTTGTTGAGTCTAGAAATTCATAGTGCAACATGCCTTAATACATATTACATAAGTTATTTAGAAAAAATATTCTCTAGCTTGATTCCTAAACTTGAAAAGATGGATGATAGAAAATTCACGTCAATGAGTGAGATGAAAGAAACTGCACGAAATTTTAAAAATCAGGTTTAAAAATCAAAATTTTTCAAAAGAGGCACGATTTTGATAAAATCCCCCAACCCCAAACAAAAAGGAACATCGTCCTCAATGTTAGATAAAATGATTTTTAAAATGAGAGCATAAGGTAGGAAAGAGATTACCAGAATGAACCGCTAATGAAGTGGTCAGATGAAGCCAAGATGAAACCTGAATAAATGAAAAAAAATGTGTACAAGTCTACAAAGAATTATATAGCACACGGTGATGTGAAACACCACCCCCAAACCGAATGAGACTAGTACAAGAAACGCGGGCTACCTCCTGGTAGCGCTAAGTTTAATGCCTTCAGCCAGACCGAACCATTCTCACCCTAAAGATAAAATTTATGAAAGCATGGGGTGGCAGAAGAATCGGGTGATGAGAATCACCCCCAAACAAGACTAAAGCTTCAGTCTTGGTGGATAAAGGCTAAAGGGGTCAATGCACTTGTATGGCAAAGTGCATCACGTGATACAAAGCATCGGTGGACCATGGGCGGGTGGGTATTAGTTTAAAAGTGAGAAAGGCATGGGTGATGACGCATCGATCACGAGCCTTATTGAGCCAAAAGGTGAGGGTAACTAGGGCCCTATAAGCATGGTGCTCCAATTGGTGAGGAAGGCGGAAAGGTGTAGAAAGTGGAATGGGGTGAGGCTCATGGAAATTGCACGACCATTCTATAAATGGGCGATGGTGATGGTCGCGTCGTGACACACCAGGAAGCTGTTGAGAAAAATCAACACTGCAAGGAAGTGGTGTGCATAGAGTAACAAGCTCGGTGTCATGGTGGAGAGTAGCACCATAAAAACTCTCATGGGTGGTGGAGGATGGTTTAATGTGAGGATGTAAATATGTAGATGAAAAATTGAAATGTTTAAAATCAAGATCCAAACCAGGTGGTAGGGTGGAAGGAACAATGGGTGGTCGGGCGGGACAAATGGTGTATCGGGTGGGATAAACGGTGGAGGAAGATGATCCAACTCAAGCGTGGGAGACACACACACATTGGGAGGAGTAAAGGAATACTCACAAGGGAGTGTGGTTTCTAAAGATGAAGTTGTCAACTTCTCCACAAGATTAGCATCGGTGAATGTGGTGGGTGGGTCAAACGAGGCATTAAGATCGGAGATAGTTGAATCAACATCAATATTCGGCTCAAAGGGAGCCATGCATGGAGGAATAGGATCCAAATCCGGATAGTTAGAAACTATCACAGATTCTATCTCGGGAGAATGGTGAGAAACCGTATCCAGAGCTAACCTAGGATAAATTGGTTCCTCGGGAACACAAGGGTGAAGCTCGATAGGTGTAGACTCGGGCATTATTTTGGATTCAACGGGAGAGGGAATGGGAATATGAACCGCAATGATGGGTTCATGTGGACATGGTGGGATTTGATCAGGCTCACTATCGAAAGGTAAGTCAACACAATTGTCGACTTGGGACCCGGACCATGGAATGGTCTCAACTTCGAGACTCTCGGGGTGGTAGGGTTGGTCACACTCAGAATCCGTGTAACAAGAAGAAACAGCATCAGCACTCTCGGTTGCAACGATGGGTGGATGCATATCTGACTCTCTCGCACACTCCAATTCATTTAACCTTTGTTTAAGTCCTTGGAGAGCTTGAGTTTGAATTGCTTGCTCTTGCTCAAGTATGAACTTTTGCAAGAGGGTTTCGAGAGTGGAGGTGGATGATGGTGGTGGTGGAGTGACGGGTGGTGGTGTTGGTGGTGGTCTAGGTGGACATAACATGCTATAATCGGGACTATATGGAGAATACTCATATGAAGTGTGTGGGGTAGGGCCAAGTTCATCATACATGAAATGATTTCTTTCGTGATGGACAAATGGTTGATACTCATGGGGTAGTGAGGGAACTGATCGTGAATAAGTGCACAAGGTTGCCATGACAACTGTTGGAACGTGTGAGGATCCACAACATCGGGTTGGGATTTGTATTGCGTGGAAGGGTGATCAGGCCTCCACGAATAGCTCGGGTACTCACACAACTCGGGATTGGGTATATCGGGATAATAGGCCTAGGTGGGTTTTGGAACAGTGTCAGATGGATACACATGTTCCGTGATGGGTTTGTATGGATATGACAAGTATGGACACTCATGGGACATGTGATCGGCATAATAACAGTGGGTGCACAACAAAGGATGAGGCACGTCGACACTTGACACCGAGGGTGATGGAATAGGAGGTGAGTGCATAGATGGGTCAAGACTACCAACGGTACTCGAGAGAGAGGTGAAACGACTAAGAATATCATAAAGAAACGGCGCGGGATCACTCTCACACGTGTCACGTGTCAATGGAAAATGACCAAAGTAGTCCCGTAAAGGACGTTCTTCGGCCATGAGGAGAGAAAATATTTTTTTTGGAGTTTTGTGAAAAATAAAGGAAGAAAAATATTTTTGGATTTTTCTAAAATGAAAGAAAGAAAATATTTTGGATTTATTTATAAAAAATGAAAGAAAATATTTTTGGATTTTTTTTTGGAAGAAAAGGTGGGGAAAATAGATGGACTCTTTGAATTTGGACGAACTAACTAAAACCCGACTACCGAAAAATTAAATTGGACACACACACAAGTCAAGGAAAATTCCTAACTAGCACATAGCCAATTTTTATCTTTAAAATTAGTGAGAGGGTAGTCAAATTTTAATTAAGTCCGCGGGGGATAAAAATCACGAAATTCTTTGTGATCGCCTTTGCAAAAATATTCTCCTAGTGGGCTACCTAGTGATTGATTTTAAATTTAATGATGGCTAGGGTATCACACAATTGGTAAGCGAGGGATTCGGGTGATGAAATTCCGTCTCGTGAGTGACCGGGTGTAGGTCTTAGTAATTTAATTTATCACTCCATTCAAAAAATAAATGCGAGAATAAAAGCACATAAGATCACACAAAGCACACACAATAATGGACTCGCTAACAGGAGAGGCGCGAGGATTTATAAAATGTACCTCCCACGGTTTTTAGGCCGTGGGGTGCCGAAATTGTTGAGTCGACCGGGGGGAGAATACGCCAATCTCAGTCATCCCCGGGAGTCCTACCGACCCAAGGTAGTGAGGCTTCTAAATCCTCGCCAATGGACGCCCTCTCTCTACCTTGTCCGGTTTCCCTATCACGTTTTCTTCAATTATTACAAATTTTAAATGAAAATGAAATGGTGTCCTATGCACTGCAATACAAGCAAGGTAATAAAATCCTAAATACAAGCTTTCTAAAATAAAAAAAATGGTACTAAATTTGAAAAATGAAATACAAGTCAATCTCAAAATTTGGAAATCCTCTCAAGCACGTCAAGCTCCAAAGATCGGCAACGGCGCCATTTGATAAAAACGATTTTTGCGTGTATTTTTCTTTTCGCCGGCGACCTCCTTTAAACCCTGAACCCCGACAACGACGCCATTTGATAACGAGAACTTTTCGGTGTATTTGTCGTTGTTGAAAGCCAAGTTAGTCAAAACCTCAAATACCTACAAAATAAAACAATCTAAAGTGTAGAGGTAAGTAAGGGTATCAATCCACTTTCAAGGTTGTAAAGCAAATAGAGAAAAATTGTAATTCACTATTTATTTTCTTTTTGTGCTTTTTCACTTTTCTAATTTTTTTTAGCTTTTTCAATATTAAAACAATAGGGTGAGGTGCTGAATTAAACTAAACTAAACTAAATGTGAGATGAAAATAACTAACTAGAAAGTGACTAAAATGAAAAAGAAAGTCTAAACTAAAATAAAAGATAAAGTGAGGTAAATAATTGTGAGATAAATCAAGGAATGGGATTACACCAAAAAATTTTGTTATTCTAATTAATTAATTTAATTATTTGAGTTCTCCGAAATTAATATCAAAATTACAACCCAACTCTCGTTGCAAGTGTAATTATAATATTAATCTTTTAGATAATTAAGTTTAACACCCCACAACTCTAGAAAAGTAGATCTACACTCCTTTTAATTAATCACCCGCTAGGATCGATCGATTAAAATTCATGTAAATCTTAGAAAATAATTTTAGAGTTGAAATTCAAGTTATAATACCCTACTTAAGAAACCCCTATCTCTAGTTCGAATCTAAAATGGGTATTATAACTAGAATTTTGATTTTCTCTCGAAAATCATTTAACCTCTCTCGAGGCATAAATTTAAGGGTGAGGGATTAGAATTAACATTCAAAGGTACTTTTCAAGTTATTAAACTAATTAAAATAAAAGAACATCAAATAAGGGTGTTACCCAACCCCTTGAAAGGGGTTTAGCCTAACATGGTATAAAACATAATAAACAAATATTCAATAGGCATTAATATAATAAAAGAGTAGAGAAAGAGAACAAATCTTCACAAGTCTCCTTGAAATTGGCAATTTGAACTCTATCCTTGAAATTGAAGCATACAACCTTCCAAGTGAGTGATCAACAAAGATATAAATGAAAAATTTACTTAACTTGAATCTCACACAATTATTACTCACAAATATCTAAAAAAATGAAAACAAACTATTTACAAATATTTCTATCTAATTTATTCTAACCCAACTCTCTACTTTTCTCTCTCTATTTGATGATGATTCTTCCCTTTGAATCTAAACTAAAGATTACAAAATAAAAATAAAAAGGATCGTGGATGAATTCATAATGGACAATTAAATAATAAAAGAGATTTGCTAAAAATATAAATACTAAAATACTAAAATTGTACATTAGAATTCACCCAAAGAAATAAATTCTAGATCATTAATTTATATTGAGATAATTGCTAAAAATACAAAATCTCAACATAAAGGAATGGATTAGAATTTACCTCCCATAAGGGATAAATTCAACTACATCAATCTATAATGAATTAATGGCTAAAAATGCCAAGATTCATTATAGATGGGTGGGGTGGAGAGATAAATTTCACTACACACCTCTATATTGAGGTATTTGCTAAAAATGCAAATACTCAGCATAGAGGGGTGGAGAGAATTTTATCACACCAAGCTTAAAACTAATTTTGAGATCCTTTTGCAAATGGCCCAAGTCTTCAATTTATATGCTGCACATGGAGGCTAGGGGTGTATTGGATAATTGACATGAGTGTGCATGGAAATGGTGAGAGGAGCATATGGGTTGAGAGGATATAAAAATCTGATATGGGTGAGGGTATTTTGGGGTTTTAATTATGCATGTGGGAAGTGAGGGTTTAAGGCTATAATGGGTTAATTGGTTTAGAAGACACATGTGGGTTAAATGAATTTTTGGTTTTTGACTTGGTTTTTGTTTAATCTTGGTTTGCATTTGGCAGGTGACACGATTTTGACATTGGGAATGAAATGGGTCTTTGAATTTCAAATGGGTTTGGGGGTTTCATGGGTTGAAATGGGTACGGATGGGTATGGAGGTCACGAGAAGGAGGCTTGGGGTTCCGAGTTGTGGGTTGTACAGGATTTCGGGTCGCCGGATTGTTGCTGGTGGCTGGAGTGGCTATTGACAGGAGGGTGCCGAAGGCAGGGGTAGGACAGGTGGTTCCGCCCGCGGTTTGGGGAGGTGAGGTTAGGGTGGTAGATCTCGGGTTTGGGGTTTTGTGGTAATGGTGGAGTAAGGTTGTGTTAATGGAGGGATGTGAGAGGAGAGAGAAAAGAGTGCTGAGGAAGATGAAGTGGGTAGATTTAGGTGTAGTGGGGTGTAGGGGATATGGTGTAGATAAGGGTAGTTTTGTGTGTGAGTGGAGTGTAGAATAAGTTTGGTGAGGGTGAGGGTGTTGGGTATTAAGGTAGGAGTGTGTGTGTTTTAAATTGTGACCCTTAAATAATAAAGACTCAACTAAAATAAAATTTAAAAAATAAAAACAAAATCTAACTAAAAATAACACAAAATAAAAAAATAAAATCCTAAGCTATAAAAAAACTAAAATAATAAACCAAAAGAAATAAAAAATGAAAAATCTAATAAAATAAGAAAACAAAAATCCTAAAATTTAAAATCTAATAAACTAAAAATAACTCCTAAAACTAATCCTAATAAAACTAAGAAAAATCAAAATAAAATAAAATTATACTAATAAAATAGAAAAATTGAAAATAAAACCTAGAAAATACTAAATAAATCTAAAATAAATCCTAAAAATAAAAATGACTCAAACTAAAAATCTAAAAAACAATAAAAGGACACAAACAAAACACACACAGGGATTGTGACATTTTAGGCTAGGTTTGGGTAGGCTAGGTTACGGAATAAGGGTATTTAGCACCATATTATCTGCAAATTGCTCTGAAATATAGCTTTTGACACGGCAACTGCAACTAAGCCTGCATAATGAATAATTAAGAGCATAAGATACAAATTGCCGGGAATTAGCAATAAAATGTAACAACCCGTGACTTTGGAGATTGAGAAATTAAATTTTTGGGAAAATAAAATTAAATTAAATTGGAGAATTTTAAAATTTGGGAATTGAGGCCCAAAAATAGAGGACATTTTAAAGTATTCTGGATGATGATTTTGAGGGTACCATCGATCCCGGAAGGGTCGAGATAGTCAAAATGACTGTCATTGGGTTTTATTTCAGCTCCGAAGTATTTTTAATTCAGTTTGACTCGAATTGAAGTAAACGAGCCATTTAAAGTGTGTATCAACATTTAAAACTGGGTTTATTGTTTTAAGGGATTTAAAGGCTTACGGATGAAGCCTTCTCATTAGAGAAAGAGATAAATAGAAAGAAAAGAGGAAGGAAGAAGGAAAGAAGAAGAAAAGAAGAGAGAGAGGATGAAAAGCTTGGAGATTCCGGCCCTAACGTGACATCGAGGACGATCCAACCTCTACAAAATCGAGGAAAGTGTTTAATCTTGATAAATAAGTCATTTGTGTATTTCATTTCATAATTGGTGGATATAAGAATTGGATTTTTGGATATATTTATCAAAACCTAAATTTTGGTTTATATCTTGAAATCGAAGTTTATAATTGGGTTTAAGGGATATAAACTGATGAGATTAGATATAGGATGAGTTTTGATGTTTGAAAACATGTTGGGGTTGAATATTAAGGGTTGGAAGAGGTATAAATCAAATTTTGGAAAATTTTGGGTTTTGGAGAAAGAAGCCATTTCGTGGATTTCTGAACTGGCCGAATCGATTCGCCCCTAGAGAATCGATTCGCCATGTTGCAGAAGCCACATGTCTTTAGGGACGAATTGATTTTCCCCTAGCGAATCAATTTGGTATGTAGCAGACTGTCAGGTCCCTTTGGACCGAATCGATTCGGATGGGCCGAATCGATTCGCTGTTGGGGCCGAAGGGGCCGAATGGATTCGAAAATAGGGCATTTTGAGGAATTTTTCTCTAGAAAGATTTATAACCCTTTTTGGTTGGGTTTATTGATTTTTGCGTCTTCTCATATGATGTAAGAGATATGTTTGGAGACACACTAGGGGTTTCTCACACATTGTGATTATGGGGACTTCTTGGGACAATTTGGGAAAAAATATACTCATGTATGTATTTGGAGTTGTGTATAGAGATTGTGAGGAAACCTCATTGGGATTGAGAATCCTACTTATAGACCAAAAGTAAGTATAGATGTGATGGGACTCTAAGAACTCTTAGAGAGAGTTGCAAGGGTATGTTGTGAAATTCTAGGCCAACCTTTATGTCGAATCCTTATAAGGATAGGATATTATTAAGATACAATTTGGGGCCAATTGGAAAAGAATAGTCTCATACCCTTAGTAATGATAAAATTTAAGAAATGAATTCGAGAGATCTTAGACTAGGGGATTCACAAAAGTGATTGAGCCCTAGTCGAAATCGAGAGCGATGGGATCATATTACCAACTAGAGTAGAGTGTGTAAATCTAGTTGGGGGTAGATGTTGTTTATCAGTGTGTGATTTACATTGGGTATTTTCCCAAACATATGGGATTATTTAATGAAGGTAGGACTGAGCTTGAGGCTTATAGACTATTAGTTATGTGTATACCGGTAGTCGAAATTATTACTAGAATATTTAATGTGCTCTCGGATATAGATGGTATGTGTAGTGATGGTTTCCTACACAAAATTTTGGGTGATAACCCTAATGTTGAATATAAATGTATATATATACATATGATTTTGGGAGACTATTCATCATAGGAAAAATGATTGAATATGTTTCAAGTGAGGGATTGTATTTACATATCGAGGTAACTTAAATGAGTTTGTGGTGATGGCTTGTATATTGAGGATTATGTATACCTATAGCCGAGTTTATATATCTTATACATATGAACGAGAATTAGTTTGCATACATAGATATATGGATATGTGAATATATGTATATATATCTATATAGAGATGAATATATAGATATATTTATGTTGTGGATATACATGGTATGAATATCTAAACCGTATATGATGGTTTAATGTTTGATCATATGATGGGATCATATGGATGTATATATATTATGCATGTGAACGATATATATACTTATGTGGTTAAGCATACGCCGCTCATGCTATCATTGGGAAGTTTTCGCGCAGAGGGTGAGCATCCTGGCTTGAGGAGCAGGGTGTGGATATTCCTCAGGTCATAGTCATCCCGTGTGTTATTATGTGATTTATATTTTTGGGATGAGACGTGTTGGGTATGTTTCGTCTCATTGCCGGTTAGGAGCTATGACCGCTTCTCGGGACGTCGTGTGTGTGAGTTTACCACGAGATGGGTGTCGTTGAGCCCCACCATGGTGGTCCCCAGTTGCTACGTGAGTCGGGCACTGGGAAGATGATAGCATGGTGCAGTTTTATCGACGATATATATAGCCAGGTGTATTATGTGCATGGCCATTGTACATCAGATATGATATGTACACTTGGTCATGGGTATGGATGATGGTATGTATATATATATATATATATATATAAGGTTAGAATAAAATGCCTGTATACATATTTATATATCCTATAGATGAAAGGATATGGAATCTTTGTGGAGTACATCTTGGATGATTATGGTGTACTAGAGTGATGGGGGTTGATGTATCGCACTTAAGGAATATTTCGGTTACATCATCCCAAGGATATTATTGGAGAGTTTTGAGCTAACGTTATATGGTAATTTAAATTAAGTAGAATTGTATGTATGCATAATGGATCTCTAGGATCGACATTGCCAAGGAGTAGTGTAACGGGGTGGTTCCTTGTTTGGATTTCTCGCTTTGCGAGACACCCCACGCATGAAACGTAGCGCAATGTTGAGATTGGAGAAAAGTTTAATATAGTATGCATGCCATAATGGATCTCTAGGATCGGCATTGCCAAGGAGTAGTGTAAGGGGGTGGTTCGTTGTTTGGATTTCGCTTTGCGAGACCCCCACGCACGAAACATGGTGCTATGTCAAGATTGGAGAGAAGTTTTCCCAATAATAATTTGTATGCATGTTATTCAGGAATTAGATTATATGATCAAACCCAAAGGTATATGGGTAACGTATTAATAATTGTAA
The DNA here is from genome assembly GCA_949130495.1 of Sambucus nigra. Classification (NCBI taxonomy): domain Eukaryota; kingdom Viridiplantae; phylum Streptophyta; class Magnoliopsida; order Dipsacales; family Adoxaceae; genus Sambucus; species Sambucus nigra. Next base: position 22,870,580 of record OX422219.1, on the reverse strand, counting down.
TTAGTTAAATTATAAACCGGAATCCATAAAGCCTACGATGGCATATATGTTGGTAAAAATAATTAAGTGTGTTTAAGAAGAGTGGGCTCTGGGGTTAAGATAGGAAGGCAATGCTCGTGGGTATAGGTTGGGCCTATGTTAAGTTAGGTTGTCCTTATAAACGGGTTTAATTTAACTAAAATCTCAGGACGCGAATAGGTGCACGCCGTTAGATGAGAGGTGAGTTGGGGTTTCACGAGAGTGCTATTCCACTTTAATTATGAAATAAGTGCACCAATATTTATTATGCACGGTTAACACACTTGCTAAATATTTTTCACAACTCGAGCTCAGACCCATTTACTTTTCTCTCCTGCCTGTATATATATATATTACTACAGATGTCCTACCGCCTAGATGCCGGATGACCTACTATCCAGAGTCTTGGGAGCCGTGATAGGTGCGGACTATTGCGGGATGTATCTTGTAGTCGCTTCCTACTTTTTAAAAAAAATCTAGGTAGGATTCATGTTTTACATCGGTTTTATACCTAAGGGATATTTATAGATGTGTATATTTATTTCATTTTAGTCATTGTATTGGTTGTGACCCGATAACTTATTCTGGTTTGCTTCCTTGTGGTATATTCAGTTGTAGTCATTTATTTGATTTATTCTAGAATTTCATTTATCATAGTTCTTGTATGCATCCTTCTTTCCTTCATTAGTAGTTTTATAGTGTTGGTTTGTTGTCTGTTGCATATTTTATTTAATTTTAACATCTCGCTTATATGATATCAGGTAGTTAGTCCTATAATATATAGTACCGACAGTTGGTGTTGAGACTGAGCCATCTGAAACTCCTGATTTAATATAGTATAAGGTTGGCCACCCATTATTATTTTAAGCAGGGTGTTACACAAAAGTACGTCTATTTGGTGTATAAATTGTACAGTTTTTGGTGCTTATCATGCAAAATGCCTTGTTATGTATTACATAAGCTATTTAGAAAAAAATATTCTCTAGCTTGATTCCTAGTCTTTGAAAGATGGATGATTGAAAATTCACATCAATGATTGAGATGAAAGAAACTGCACGAAATTTTAAAAATCAGGTTTAAAAATAAAAAAAAAATCAAAAGAGGTACGATTTTGATAAAATTCCCCACCCCCAAACAAAAAGGAACATCGTCCTCGATATTAAGTAAAATGATTTTTAAAGTTGAGAGCATAAGGTAGGAAAGATAGTACCATAATCAACCGCTAATGAAGTGGACCGATGTAGCCAAGAATAAACCTGAAGAAAAATTGAGATAAAAAAAATTGTACGAGTCTAAAAACATGATATAGCATTGGGTGGTGTGAAACACCACCCCCAAATAGGATGAGACTAGTACAATAAACGTGGGCTGCCTCCTGGTAGTGCTAAGTTTAATGTCTTCAGCCAGACCGATGGAATTTCACCCTAAGGATAATATCTATGAAAGCATGGAGCGGCAGAAAAATTGGGTGATGAGAATCACCCGCAAACAAGACTGAAGCTTCAGTTTTGTTGGATAAAGGATAAAGGGGTCAATGCACTTGTATGGAAAAGTGCATCACCCGATGCAAAGCATCGGTGGACCATGGGCGAGTGGGTAATAAGGTAAGGGTGAGGGTGAAAAGGGTGAAGAGGTATCGGCCACGGGCCTTGTTGAGCTTAAAGGTGAGGGCGACTAGGGCCCTGTAAGAATGGTGCTCAAGTTGTATGGGAAGGAAAAATGGTTTGAAAAGTGGAATGGAATGGGACTCAGGGAAATCACATGACCGTTATACAAATGTATGATGATAATGGTCGCGTCGCAACACGCTAGGGAGCTGATGGAAAGGAAAATCAACACCACGAGGAAGTGGTTGGCATGGAGGAACAAGCTCGATGTCACGGAAGTGGAGAGTAGCACCACAAATACTCTCTTGGGTGGGGGATGGTTTGAGGTGAGGATCTAAAAATATATATGTAAACTTGAAATGTGTAAAATCAAGATCCAAACCAGGTGGTGGGGTGGAAAGGACCATGGGTGGGTCGGGTGGGATAAATAGTGGAGGAAGATCATACAACTCAAGCGTGGGAGACACACACTCATTGGGAGGAGTAAAGGAATACTCACAAGGGAGTGTGGTTTCTAAAGATGGAGTGGGCAACTTCTCCATAAGAGTATCGTCGATGAATCTGGTGGGTGGGTAAGGCGAGGCACCAAAATCTAAGAGAGAGGATTCAAGAAAAATATCGGACTCAAAGGGAGCCATGCATGGGGGGAAATCATCCATATACGAATAGTTAGGAACTATCGCGGATTCTATCTAGGGAATATCGTGAGCTCTCGTAGCCGGAGCTAACCTAGGATAAATATTTTCCTCGGGAACACAAGGGTGATGCTCGATAGGTGTAGACTCGGGCATTTTTTTGGATTCGACGGGAAAGGGAAGGTGAACCTCAAATTGATGTTCAGGTGGACATGGTGGGATTTTATCAGGCTCACTATCGAAAGGTAAGTCAACACAATTGTTGACTTGGGGCCCGGACCATGGGATGGTCTCAACTTCGAGATTCTCGGGGTGGTAGGGTTGGTCACACTCAAAATCCGTGTCACAAGAGGACACGTCATCATCACACTCGGTTGCAATGATGGGTGGAGCCATAGGAGTGTCTAACTCTCTCACACACTCAAATTCATTTAATCGTTGTTCAAGCCTTTGGAGGGATTCATTATGGATTTGAGTGGCTTGATCTTACTCGAATATGAACTTTTGCAAGAGGCTTTCGAGAGTGGATGTGGAGGGTGGCGGTGGTGGAGTGACAGGTGGTGGTGATTGAGGTGGACACAACTCGCTAGATCATGACTATATGGAGAATACTTAAATGAAGTGGGTGGCGTGGGGCCATGTTCATCATACACGAAAGGATCTCTTTCGTGATGGACAAATGATTGATACTCATGGGGTACGTAGTTAGGAAATTGATCGTGAACGGGTGCACAAGGTTGCCATGACGACTGTTGGAACGTGTGACGATCCACAACATTGGGTTGGGATTTGTATTGCATGGGAGGGTGATCAGGTCTCCACGAATAGCTCGGGTACTCACACAACTCGGGATTAAGTATATCGGGATAATAGGCTGGGGTGGGTTCCGCAACATTCTCATATGGATACACATGCTCCATGGAGGGTTCAGATGGATATGAATAGTAAGGACACTCATGGGACATGTGATCGGCATAAGAACAATGGGTGCACGACAAAATATGCGACACCTCGATACTTGACACTGAGGGTGATGGAATAGGAGGTGCGTGCATAGATGGGTCAAGAGTACCGACGGTAATCGTGAGAGAGGTGAAACCACTATGTATCTCATAAACAGACGACCCGGAATCACTCTCACACGTGTCGCATGACAATGGATAATGACCAAAGTAGTCCCGTAAAGGACGTTCTTCGGCCATGTGGAGAGAAATATTTTTTTGGAGTTTGTTAGATGTTTTCAAAAGGAAAGAAAATATTTTTGGATTTTTCTGAAAACGAAAGAAAGAAAATATTTTTGGATTTTCTAAAAAATAAAGGAAGAAAATATTTTTGGAAGAAAAGGTGGGGAAAATATGGACTCTTAATTTTGGACGAACCAACTAAAATCGACTACCGAAAAATTGAATTGGACACACAAATCAAGGATAAATCCTAACTAGCACATAGCCAATTTTTATCTTCAAAATTTAGTGCAAGGGGTAGCCAAATTTTAATTAAGTCCGCGGGCGATAATAATCACGGAATTATCTGAGTGATCGCCTTTGAAAAAATATTCTCCTAGTGGGCTACCTAGTTGGTTGATTTTAAATTTAGTGATGGCTAGGGTAGCACACAATGGTAAGCGAGTGAGTCGGGTAATGAAATCCCTTCTCGTGAGTGACCGGGCGTAGATCTTAGTCAATTTAATTCATCATTCCATTCAAAATTAAATGCAAGAATTAAATCACACAAGAGCACGTAGGAGCACACGAGGTATGAACTCGCTAATAAGAGGGCGCGAGGGTATAAGAAAAGTACCTCCCACGGTTTTTACGCCATGGGGTGGCAAAATTATTGAGTCGAGCAGGGGGAGATTATGCCAATCTCAGCTGGCCCCGGGAGTCCTACCGACCCAAGATAGAGAGGCTTCTTTTCCTCGCCTTTGGACGCCATCTCCCTACCTTGTTCGGTTTCCCTATCAAGCTTATCTTCGATTATTACAATTTTTTAAAATGAAAAATAAAATAAAGGTGTCTCTATGCACCGCAATACAAGCCAAGAATATAATAATCCTAATACACGCCTTCTAAAATTATATAAAAATGGTACAAAAAGCAATAAAGTGTGAAAAATAAATGAACTACAAGTTGAAATCCTCTCCGAGTGCTTCACGCTCCCAAGAATGGCAACGACGCCATTTGATGGAGAGAACTTTTCGGTATATTTTTCGTCGTTGCTTGAAAAGTTCCTCTAATCAAAATCCTCAAAATACCTACAAAATATAACTATCTAAAGTGTAGAGGTAAGTAATGGTATCAATCCACATCAAGGGGGTAAGCTAGAGACAAACTCAATTGTAATTCAAATTTATTTTCTTTTTGGAATTTTTCTTTTCTATTTTTTTTTTTAGTTTTTCAAATATTAAAACAATTTTGTGAGGTGAGCTTTGAAATAACACTAAACTAAATGAAAGATCAAATGACAAACTAAAAAGTTACTAAAATGAAAAATAAAGCCTAACACAAAAATAAGAGATAAATGAGGTAAATAAATGTGAGAACAATCAAGGAGTGGGTCTACACTACAAATTTTAGCTATTCTAACTAATTAATTCAATTAATTGAATTCTCTCACATTAATATCAAAATTACAAAACAACTCCCGTTGCAAATGTAATTATAATTGTAATCTTTTAGAAAATTAAGTTTAACCCACCACAACTGTAGAAAATAGATCTACACTCCTTTTAATTAATAACACGCTAGGATCGATTCATCAAAATTTATGTACATCTTAGAAAATGAAAATAGAGTTGAAATTTAAGTAATAATACCCCGCTTAAGAAACCCTATCTCTAGTTCGAATCTTAAATGGGTATTATAACTTAGAATTTCGATTTTCTCTCGAATCTTGAAAATAAAAGATTTGACTCAAAAGAACGATGAATTTGAACAGAAATACAAGGCAACCCTTATTGAACTAGAAGAGTCAAAGCAAATGTTTTTGAAAAATGCCAACACTTTGAAAAACAAACCAAGACTTATGAAAAAATTGTTACTGGAAGAAAATTTGACACTGACGATAAGTCTGGCCTAGGCTTTGGAGAAATAGTGCACACAAGTAAGACCAAAGTTTCTCCTGAAATTGTTACTTTTGTGAAACAAGGCCAAACTTGTCAAAATGTTCAAAAAGTTGAATCTAGTCTCAATGTCTCTTATGAAACACATAATTAGTACAATCAACAGATGAATCCAAATAGTCAGACCAAATATGTTTGTCCTTCTAGTAGAGACCAAAGACAGAAACCTAAATCTAATGACAACTGGACTACTGTACCTAATAGATCCAAGCCAATTTTTAAAGACTTTAGTAAAAAATTCAAGTCCTATACCCATCAGTACTGTTTCTACTGCGATATTTTTTACCATACTCTTGATGAATGTTTCCAGGAAAGGCTATACACCCCGACCTACCTAAACTTTAACTATTCTAGGAAATCAAGAAATACTTATGTACTCCCTAGATAGGCCACAAACAACTCTAACTCTAAAAAGAGAAAGGGAGGGTCCAACACTAAGAAAAAATCATTTAGAAAGATCCCTCAAACCTTTTCTAAATCAAAAGCCAACAAAACTTTTAAAACCATGCCTATTTGGATTAGAAAAGATGATCTATTACCCCAACTCAAGTGCAAGATTGTCATTTCTTCTTTAAAGGCACAAAACACTTCAACTGGTTAGTACTTAGACTCCGGATGTTCTAAACATATGACTGGGGATGAAACAAAATAGAAAAATAAGACAGACTTCCTCGGAGGTAGTGTCATGTTTGGAGATGGTGTTTCATCTCAGATCATAGGTAAGGGAACATTGAGTGAGCATGGGCTTCCTGAACTGAATGATGTTATCTTAGTTAAAGGCCTTAAAGGTAATCTCTTATGTATATCACAATTTTGTGACTCCAATCACTCAGTTACCTTTTCCAAAAATGACTACAAAATAATGGATGAAAAGGTAATTGTATTTTAATAGGAAACAGAACCCCAAAAAATTGTTACACAGTAATCCCCAATTCTGAATCTTGTAATGTTGCCAGATTAGAGGATTCTGATCTATGGCACAATAGATTGGGACACACAAATTATGATAACCTTAGAAGATTAAGTTCCTAAGAAATAGTTAGAGGTTTACCAAAAATTAAAAATTCTTTTAATCTGGTATGTGAACCTTATCAAGAAGGAAAAACATGTAAATCCCCTCACAAGAAAGTTAATGATTTCCTGGCCATTACACCTCTAGAACTTATCCACATGGACCTCTGGGTCCTTCAAGAACTGTTAGTTTCTATGGAAACTATTACTTCCTAGTTATAGTGGATGACTATATGAGATATATATGGGTAGCTTTTATGAAACAAAAATCAGATACCTTCAATGAATTCTTAAGAATTCTCTTGAAAATTGAGAATGAGAAGGATACCTAGGTATGTCGAATTAGGAGTGATAGAGGTGGAGAGTTCAAAGACTCTGTTATTTCTGAGTATTGTGTAGATAATGGCAATAAACATGAGTTTAGCGCTCCCAAAACCCCGCAACAAAATGGTATAGCTGAACGTAAGAATAGGACTTCACAAGAAATGGCTAGGGTTATGTTACATGCTAGGAATCTCCCTAGATATTTTTGGGTAGAAATTGTCCAAACCATGTGTCACGTTATTAATCGTATCTACCTCAGAAAAAATTACAAAGAAACCTCTTATGAGCTATGGTTCAACAAAAAGCCAAACTTAAAATATTTTAAAACCTTCGGGAGTATTTGTTACATCTGCAAAGATAGAGAACAAATTTTAAATTTTGATACCAGAGGAGAAAAGGTAATTTTTCTTGGTTATTCCCAAAATAGTAGGGCTTTGCGTGTTTTTAGCTATCGAACCAAAACTATTATAGAATCAATTAATGTAATTGTAGATGACACTAGTGTAAGGAGAAGTGACAGTCAACCAGTAGCATTTGATGAGGATGAACCTAATTTTTCCACTGATTCTCAAGATGATACTGATTCACTGCCACCTGAGAGTCCCTCAGTACCTAGTTGTGTTTCTAAAGATCATCCCACTGAAACCATTATCGGTAATCCTTAGAAACCAGTTCGAACTAGATCCCAACTTCAATAACTGGCATAATTTTTTTGTTTTGTTTCTCTTGAGGAACCTAAAAATGTTAATGATGCCCTTTCTGACTCATTTGGGATAAATGCTATGCAAAAGAGCTTATCCAATTTAAGAGTCACGATGTATGGAATCTGGTTCCTAGACCAAAAGATTCGAAGGTTATTGGCACAAGATGGATTTTTAAATATAATACTAATGAAAATGGGGAAGTTAATAGAAATAAAGCTAGGTTGGTTGCACAGGGATACTCCCATATTAAGGGAATTGATTTTGACGAAACCTTTTCACCTGTTACTCGTCTCGAATCAGTTCGTCTCCTCCTTGCAATTTCTTATAATATGAAATTCAAATTATTCCAAATGGATGTTAAATCCGCTTTCTTAGATGGAATTTTATCTGAAGAAGTGTATGTAGAACAACCTAACGGATTTGTATATCCTATACACCCGGACTATGTCTTTAGGCTTAAGAAACACTTATATGGTTTGAAACAAGCTCCTAGAGCTTGGTATGAGCGACTGTCCACTTTTTAGTGTCTCATAATTTTGTCCGTGGAGGAAATGATCAAACGTTGTTTGTTAGAAAGGAAAATCAACATGTGTTAATCGCACTAGTATATGTGGACGATATTATTTTCGGTTCCACCTATCCTAAACAAGTTGAGAATTTTTCTGATATCATGCATATCGAATTTCAAATGTTTCTAATGGGTAAACTACAATATTTTTTGGGTTTACAAGTTAAACAATGTAGTGATGGTCTCTTTATTTCTCAATCCAAGTATACTACAGATTTAGTTAAAAAATTCAGCTTAAAAAATGCTAAATCTTCTATAACCCCCATGAGTACTTCAACTAAACTTTCTAAGGATGATAATGGGGAAATTGTTGACCTTAATCTTTATAGAAGTATGATGGGGGTTTGTTTTATTTTACCGCGTCTCGACCCGACATATATTTTGTCGTTTGTATTTGTGCTAGATATCAAAGTAACCCTAAAGAATCTCACTTATTAAGTGTGAAAAGGATTATTAAATATATTAAGGGTACTTTAAAATTTGGTATTTGGTACACAAACAATACGACTAGTTCTATTGTAGGATACACCATTGCCGATTGGGCCGGTTCTTCTGACGATAGTAAGATCACTTCTGGTGCTTGCTACTACGTAGGAAATAATCTCGTAGTGTAGTCATGTAAGAAATAGAATTGTATTTCATTATCTAGCACTGAATCTGAATATATAGCAGCTGGTAGTTGTTGCTCTCAATTACTATGGATTAGACAGATGCTTAGTGATTATGGTATCACTGAAAATCAATTAACCATGTTTTGTGATAACCAAAGTGTTATTAATATTTCCAAAAATCCTGTAATGCACTCCCGTACTAAGAACATTAAGATTAGACATCACTTTATATGTGACTTATCGAATCCAAATATCTCATAATTGAATATCTGAACACACAAAAGTAGCTCACAGATCTCTTTACCAAACCATTAGATAACATACGATTTGGGTATTTGTGCACAGCTATAGGGATGATAACTCTCAATTAATCTCCATTTTTTGTGATTTATACCCCTTGTATATTTGAGAAAAATTGGGGGAGAAGATCTTGAGTATTGCTCAGCGATTTTTATCTACTCCTGATTCTAACTCAACTTATATACCAATTAGTGTTTATTTTCTCATAGGCATTTCAGACCCATTGTATAGCTTCTTAATCCTTTGTAGGGTATTGGTCTGTATATAGTTTAGTAACGTATTTTTTTTACCTTATTTTCGGTTCTAAGGTGGGAATGGGTAGTTAGAACTTTTGTATAGGAAAAATAGGATTTTTTTCATTTTGACCCATGATTTCTAAATGCTTAAGGGAATTTTGTCTCTAATATCCAAAGGGGGAGATTGAGAGAACACTATATATTTACTTACTTGAGTCTACATATATAGGAGTTCCAACTAGTTTGGATATCTAGACAAAATAGGTTAGATTTTATGAGTACCCTATCTCCTCAAAGGTTCAAGTATAATGAAGAAATCATGTCTAAGAAAATCCTCAAGATCAACATAAAGGTAAGTATTTTCTATCTTATAACCACTATAGGACACATCCACTACATAATATTTTATTCCTATTTGCATTGGGAGCTTTTTAAAACGCTTCAAGTCCTTTTAAAATCAATTTAATTAGTTTACAACATTTTAAAAATCATTTTATATAATTTTCAAATATTTTTTTAATAAATTAAAACATGTTTTTAAAAGTGTTGTGGTTGAATTTTGGATTACATAAAGTTATTTTGTTTGCTGATTGTTTGCCTGGGTAGAATTCGAAAGCACTAGAGACTTAAGGGTGCGCTTTGTAATTATTTTTCAATACGCGTTTTTCTTGCATCTTGTTCATACACATGTTAGCTTCTCGTCGGCTAAGATTGTGTTTTCTCCAAGACGCAAACCGGGTATGTCTTCTATGCCTTGGATCAACCTTATCATCGATTTGCATGTGTTGAGAGTCAATCCTTATGAAACTAGTGTAAACCAATCAACAATTGTTTAATCTACCGCTTGTGGTGAACCGTTGGATTATATGTTAATTGGTTAATATTCAATCCCAGCCATAGGATTGAGTTAGACGTTCTGGATCCTTCTTCTTTTACTATAAATAGGACCTAAGTCTTAGCATTTACAGACTTTTACCATTTCATCAAAATAGAGAGAAAAGAGAGAGTGGAGAGATAAAAGAGAGAAGGGAGAAGAGAGGGAAAGAAAAGAGAGAGAAAAGAAAGAAGAAACCCTAGGTTCTTCGTAGTTCAACCACTGAGTGATTTCTCCTAAACCAAACACCAAAAAACCTCAAAGTTTCATACACGAGAAAACTTATTCTAGAGATTTAGATATTTTTAGGGCTTCTATGATTTTGGTGTTGAAGTTATTCTTCCTTTGAAGACCTCTTCAAGTCCTTGGTTCTCTCAGACTCTTCTCTAAGAGAAACTTAAGTTTCATTGTTGAAACTGAGTTTTTCTAAAAAGAGAACATCGCACGATTTGTTTTCATTTTCTCTTTTTGGATCTGGTATTATAGATCCACTCTGTTTCAATAAATTTTGAAATAGAAACTTCTAAGTCTCAAAATATTTTCAGATCTAGTGAGTTGTTTGTGTTTTGGTTTTTATATTTCATGTTTTATGAAATACGTGAGTACAAAAATAAAAAGAATACAAAGAACTTTAGTTAAAGTTTTTAAAGCATAATCACATATCTAAGAAAAGAAGTTTTATGTCAAAATATGTTGAATCATTCTCTGCATGGTAAGTCTGAATCCGTTTTAACAAAATAGACTTCTAGTCTAGTTTGGATCTCAATTAGTGGTCCACAATTTCGAAAATATTTTAAAATACTGAATTTTTTTATGACCTTAGCCATCTTCTGAGCAATGTAGCCTTAAGATCTATGGATAAATAAAAAGATCAAGAAGTCTGGGCTTGAAAATACAGATTCATAAATAACCTAATCATTTTAGAATTGCTATAATTTTTAGGAATGTCTGTATAATTTTGAGAGGGTGAGTAGCATGTTTGCATGTAGTAACACATGACAAACACTGTCTCACATGAACACTTAGACACTGTGGTTCTGTCTAAGAATCATGGGTTTTGAATGAGTTGCTAGAACCAGAATTCAAAGAGAATGAGATCAAGGAAAATGCAAAAAAGACGCAAGAAAAGATTAGTCCAATTCATATTACCTTTGGAGTGGAGAATATCAAGTTGGTATATTTTGAACTTAGGTTAGGATCTTTTTGGTTTTCTTAAGTGTTGTAACATGATTCTTTATTCTAGTGAATTTTTATTTTGTACCGTAGAGGGTAGTGTGGATGTTTCCCTTGATATAGGGTTTTATCACATTACAAATTCATGTGTCTATTTCTTTGAATGTTCTTAACTGTTGTTGTGATTGGGACTACATGGTAACTTTAGTAGATGCTTCTTAAAATTTAAAAAGGAAGGTAATCAACTATCAAATTTAATCCATACATTCAGAAAGTTTTATAACACATCTTGGGTTTTTCGAAAAGAGTTTTGCCCAAAAAGTTTATTCGGAGTTTACACAATTTATAACATTCTGTTATTAACCTTGTTAACAAGCTTTTAGCATTAAAGCTTTTCTTCAGTAATGAGTACATCACCTCTCATATAGAAGTAGTCTTACTCATATCCTCAATAAAAATGCCAATTGGAACTTCCATTATTTAATCAGTCATGTAAAGAATAATCCATTCAGCTATGCAATGACTAAAAGTGGGTACTCATGTCTGCCACCCCAATCCCCGAATAGATTTCATAATATAAATATCACAATTTACATAAACTAACTACAAAATCTGACGTCATCATATCCTGTAACCATTGTATATTTCTTCAAATCATTTAATGATTAAATTCATATTCACTATCATCTACCCTGTTAGACTATAAGTTTCACTCTCTTAGATTATCAAATTATTATTCTCATTAATAATTGGCTACACCATTTCTCATTCTATTTAATATTTGTCTACTTCATTAGACTATCCAATAATTATTCTTATTAATAAGTGACCGCCGCGTTATTCATTAGGAATTATCTAGCCCTTAATTATCCACATCATTTTATTATCCCATCTGTATTATCATTAAGCATTCTTTACATCTTTAGACTAAAATTGGCACATTTCCATATAGGGTACACCACAATGTGTGTGTGTGTGTGTGTGTGTGTATATATATGTCCGTATATATATATATATATATATATATATATATATATATATATATATATATATATATATATATATATATATATATATATATATATATATATATATATATATGCGACACACAATGACATCTACCGTTGGTATCTCATTCGTGCCCTATTGGCAAGTCCAGAGGAATCCTTTATCCTAAGCGGACATCACAAAACACATACAAGTTGGGGTGGTCCCTACGCAGGACACCTGTAACGGACCATACCCAACAGTAATATAGGAACGGTTAGCGCCAACAGTTACCTCCCGTGGGTGGAGCCTCTGAGAAGAGTGCGCGTGCGTTCAAATAAGGAAGTTATTTAATTAAACACAGTTTTTAACAATTAAATCCTAAACATGCATCTATATGTGATTAGAATATGATGATGAATCATGTAAGAACATTCAAACACATATATGTGAGGAAAAATATCCCAAAGGGGCAAAACCATTTATTTTCATTATAATATTGTAACGTACAATTTCGGATTACAATAAAAATACAAGTGACTAAGAATTACCCTCAGGCGTCGAATTTTGTAGTCAATGGCTGGAAGTTTCCCTTTCCAGGAGGGCAGCAGTGAAGAAGAAGAACGGTCTTCTCCACAAGGGTTGAACAGATACGCGGATGTGTTCTTGGGTTGCAAAGTGATTCACAAAGGATTGGCAAGGTTGTGTGAATCAAAACATGAGTCTAGGGACTCAAAAAGGTGAAGACTTGAGGTATTTGGACTCTCAAGTTCGTCTTTTTAAAGTCTTGCAAAACAGCTCCCCCGAAGTTGGTATTTATATGAAAATACATGAAGAGATCCACGATTTTAAAACTCTGAAATTCTATCCAGCATACAGGGACACCGAACCGGCTCGGGTACCTTGCGAACCGGTTCGGGCTGGGTTTGGGGAAACTCACTGGTCAAAGGGGCTTTCAGCACTTAGAAAAAATTATAAGGTTTTTCTTGGAAATAACTCCATTTTCAACGGGCCATAACTTGTTCACCGTAGCTCGGATTGAGGTGCCATTTCTTCCAATATCTTTGTTGCGGCAAGCTCTTCAACTTACCAGTTGATCGGTCCTCCAGACGGTGCCCTTGAACTGTTTTGACTTCTCTTTCATACCACTTGCTTTACGTGCCTAAAATCATGGAATGTGAATTCGTTGAGGCAGATGAGGGACACATGATGGAGATCATAAATGCTTGATTCTCGAAATTCGGATTGAGGCCGTCGTGTGCGATCGTGTAGAGACATGCCAAATGTAACGGCGTACGACATAAATAAATGAAACATTTCGAACATGATAAAAATGTCCTTACATCCTCCACACAATACATATTTGTCCTACACATCGTCAAGCCACCTGTGCCGACAAGTGGTACGCGGCCCGAACGCGCCAACCCCGGAGTTGATAGGACATTCCACTAGTATGTCTACACAAATACATACAAATACATATTATCACCCAATATGTATAAGTAGTTTCTCTATAACTACTTTAATCCAAGGAAATCTCAATCCATATAAATTACAGGTTTCTTGACTTAATAACATCATTTTTAGTCAGTTATCCCATATCTTAAGTCGTTATCTTGCGACTACTTCCCAATTAAATATTAAGTCTCATACATTGCCCGTGTTAACTAAAAATCACAATTACTTCATCAATTATTTCTCTTTGAATACATAGGCATAGTTATTTCCGAACTAACCTTTCCAGAACATTATAGGTATAGTTATTCCTAAACTACCCGTACAAACACGATTATAGAAATAGTTATCCCCAACTACCCTTACCCATACCTTTAATAATCTTAGCATGGTATCTTCTTGACTCAAACTTTAATCATTTCAAATTATTAATAATTATACACTCCTTGGTACCTTTTTAATAAGGTTTATATGTACATATATAAGGAGTCAACTAACGTGAAAGGATTATATGTACATATATAAGAAATTCACTAATATGGGCAAGTAATTTCACTTAACCTACTATCACAACCAGCGTTAACCATTTAGACTTAGCCGCCCTAGGCTTAGGATACATTCGTAATTGACATCGTCGTCCGATAATCATTTGAGGAAATTAATTATTAATTTTAACCTCATACATTCAACTTATCTCAAATAAGTGTTTATTTTTATTTAAACTCTCCCTGAATTAATCATAATATTTTCATCATATCTTTTAGGATCTTATCCCCTATGAGCCCCTATAAAAAAACATTCCAACTCATCTAGGTACATCACGACATTTTATGTATTTATTTCATATAGATATATTCAAGAATCCCGCGTAAATCATCTTGTTCATATAGTCTAGTACACCCTTTCGTAGAAAAATCATAACTAATTCAAAAAAAAAGTTAAAAAAAATATACGGTCGGCACCCACGGGATCGTAATGAAAAAAAATCTATCTTCAAGACCTATAACCTCTTAGTTCATCATCCAAGTTTAGAACAACAATCACAATCAATCAATAGAGAGAACCTCTGACATAACAACATTTCAGAGCCGCTTTAAAATTTACGCCACAAATCTGCCTAGATTTTTAAAATGCAGTTTTGAGGCATTTCAGAGCCGTTTTGGGAGATAACGTATCAAAGAACAAAATGCAGAAAATAGGATTTTCTATGAGACGAAGTGAACGGAATGGACATTTTCATAATCAAAACAACGCAAAACAGTTTTTAAGATGACGGTTTAAGTTTTAAATGATTCCTAATTCGCCCAATTTCATGGACTTCTCAATTTCAAGGAGTTGTTCTACAATGTAATCCCTAGAATGATGTTATTGCATTTGTATCTAGATGGAGGGTTCAACAACATATCTTCTACAATTAACCTTCCCTTTAAACCACATGAATACATAGTTGATACAAGGGGTTACAGATCTGAACATGGGTTACACAATTATCATCAATTTCTACACAATTCAAAAGATCTCTAAAGATGCAGTCCCAACACATGATTAAACCTTATTATAAGCATGGTATCAACATTAATATACCATTAGTACAATGTGAATAAGAATGGAAAGATAATACTTGTATATCGTCCTCCTCCTAGAGTGGTCTTTCCTCTTCCTCCTGGGTGGTTGTGGCTAGGGTTCTTGGATGTAACTCCTAATGGGTGGTTTAACTCTAATTAAATAAGGTTAATCTTTAATTCCCGAGTTGGGTTTTAAGTCCCAACTTTGGACCCCCAAACGAGCTCAAATACATAATATAATTAGCTTGAAAATTACCCAACTCGTATAAATATATATACCCCGGTACCATTCCCAAATGTCTAGAATGCCCAAACGAGCCCCTAATACCTCTCAAAGTGTCCCGAATATTTTTATCCCCAAAATATATTTCATTGTGTCATAACACGCCCCAATTCTTCTTTTTATAAAAATAAATCCCGTTTGATTTATTCCAAATCATTAAAGTCGAATTCTAAAATTTATAAAATAAAATATACTAAATTAATTTAATCCTTATTAAATTTCATTTTATTGTAACACCCTGTAATTTTTAGGACATAGAATCTAATTATTTTGGGGAGAAACGAAACTTATTTAAATTGGAGAGATTTAAATTTATGATTTGCAGAATTTATTTAAATTGGAGGAATTATTTAAATTTGGTAAATTTAGATTTAATTATTTGGATTATTGTTGTGTCGCATTCTTGAGGTAAAAAATTAGAGGATGTTATAAAGTATATTGGATGATAATTCTGAGTACACGGTTGAGTTCGGATGGTCCGAGATACTGGAAAAGTGTAATGGGGTGGTAAATGGGTCCCAAGGCATTTTTAAGGCATAACCGGGCTCACACGAGGGTGTTTGGGCCATTTTAATTAGGTCCATATGACTAAAAATGGGATTTGGAGATAAAACCTAACTTTAGGAGTTGTAGGCAACTATAACACAATTGGGAGAAATCTAAGAACATAGAGGAGCAAAAAGGCAGAACTCTTGGGAGCCAAAAGGAAGAACAAGGGAGGTGTTATTCAACAAACCAAATCTCTACACCAAAGTATTAATCAGACACTACAAATCCTAAGGCAAGTGGCTAAACTTGCTTTTATATAAATTGATGATTTCAATTCATATCATGGTAGGTGTTAAACACATGATTTTTGGTTGGGTTAATACAAATTGGGTTTTAAATTTGTGGATGTTACGAATCAAGTTTTGGGACTGATATGATAGGGCTTCTGAATTCATATTATACTGTGAAGAAATTGCAAGTTAATTAGAGATTTTATTGACTGCAAAAGTTGTGGAAAAATCATATGGATTCATGTCATTAATAACAATTGGAGATATAAATTGGGAGTTAAAGATATTGGGAGTTGTTTTGATTCATAGAACCTACTGTGTAAATTATGGGTTTGATTTTTGGGTAAGAAAGGTTGTAAGGTTTTTTTAATGGCGGAGAACTGATTCTGAATGAAGAGAGAGAAAAAATTGCAGGTCGTTTAAACGACCAGTGCCCTGGTTCGAACGACAATGATTGTCGTTCGAATGACATCACCACTGGTTCAAGTGACGTCGTTTCTAGTTTGAATGAGATGGCAAATTCATCCCACTTTGTTTTGCAGTACTGGTCGACCTGGGTTGAAATTAAAGAGAGAAGTGTGTATAGTGAGGAAGCATTTTAAATATGGGATTGTTTGGGACTTTCGGGACAAATAGTACAAGGTTGTCTTATATTTAATGTGAGAGAAACATTAAGGTTGGAATAAATAAATAAGGGTGTGTTAAAATTATTAAAGGGAATTTGGGCATTTAATTTCGGATATTAAATTTTGGGCCAAATGAGCGAGTTCGGGTAATTGGTTGGGAGATACACATGTATTAATTTAATTATTGAGTAAATTAATTAAATTAGAGTTGGA
The DNA here is from genome assembly GCA_949130495.1 of Sambucus nigra. Taxonomy (NCBI): domain Eukaryota; kingdom Viridiplantae; phylum Streptophyta; class Magnoliopsida; order Dipsacales; family Adoxaceae; genus Sambucus; species Sambucus nigra. Next base: position 22,853,490 of record OX422219.1, on the reverse strand, counting down.
CCATAGGCTCGAAAAAATATAAAATAAATTAATTTAATTAAATTCGGACCATACAATCGGGAATATTTTAGGCTAGTGCTACGGATTTTTGTACATGGTAAAGTCGGGATTTAAATTATATATATACGGTGTGTGATAGTATATATATATATATATATATATATATATATATATATATATATATATATATATATATATATATATATATATATATATATATATATATATATATATATATTGTGTGATTGTAAATATCAATTACTAGATATTTGATTAAATTATATACTATAGTGCTGTCAAGGGAGGTTGCATGACATGGGTGAATTCCCTAGCTTGAGGAGCAGGGTGAGTATATCCCCAGGTCATAGCGTCCAATAATATAGGTGGGGCATTGCGATGATTTACTCATAATTGGGGGAATATGACCGCCTCGATTACGTTTATTATTTACATTTCGATTAGGCGGACCATAGTTGTCTCGGAACTCCAGGTGGAATTGAGTAGCCTGGGTTGATAGAACTTTAGAGAATACATTCGGTGAGGTATTACTCGGGAGGATGGATTATATATATATTCAACATATGTGTGAATGTTGTAATATAGTGTTATGTATATAAGGGGAGAAATAATTATATACGGGTAATCTAATACATTGAGAAAAATTGTATTTATTATATAACTGGTGTGAATGTTATGGACTTAAAGGAAAGATGATTATTTAAGATAAAGTGATAAATAACTTATAGATTATATTTTAAACATACACGGGTTAGAGTAGTGTGTGAGGAAAGAATTTTATCAAGAACTAGTTACGGGATAGATGACTAGGTGGGTTATAGAGGATGCATTAGGTGTGCACATTAGTTGAGGGGGTGAGTATGTCCTCAAGAGAGTGAGACACTGACTTAAATATGAAGAGCATTCGTGCATTTTAAATTACTTCAATTTAATCACTTGCTAAACATTTTCAAAACGTTTTGGGTTCTAAACCTTGCTATCAAATATTTTCAAAACCTTTTAGGTGTCCTGCCACAAGGACGCCATGGGTGACTTCATTCCAGGGATTTGCAGTTGCAGCATATGTTGATGTTGCAAGATTTGGATATACGCATCTATTTTTCTATTCCTAGTGTAGGGATTCATATCAGTCTCTCTCAAGCATGTCGTCCACAGTTTTATTTAGTTTCTTTTCAGATTGTATGGGATTTATTACTCTCTGTCAATTTGGTCTGGTTTTGGATTTAGCTGGTGGTTTATTCGACAAAACTTTTATTATACTATGTGATGATTAATTCTATTAGCATTGGATGTTTTATTTTAATTCCGCACTTATTTTGTCTTGGATTAATAAAGATAAAATTTGGCACCAGCTTTTTGAATACTAGGTAATTAGTAAGTTTTAAAAAAAATTCGACAGTGATGCTAAGAATGAACCAAATGATATTCCTATTCTAATTTGATATAGGACTGATCACCCGGTATTTTATTAGGCGGGGTGTCACATTTATTCCAAAAATATACAGGGTATTACCCTTATTAGCTAGCATATTAATTTTACCAAACTAATTTTACAAAATTAATTTAATCCTTATTAAATCATTAGACTCTCAGCTAGCATCCGTAATACTCCAATTATCACCATTCCTTTTGAATCCAATTAACCAGTCTCCACTCCCTTTCCTCGTGGACGTAGGCCAATCTCATGGACGAATCACGTATATCTTGTATTCTCTATTATTATTATTTTTGTACTCAAAATTATTTAGGGTTAATCTCTAATTTCAGCTTTTTTTATTGTGGGTCAATATCCCCTGCAGTAGTCATGAATATTTTTTGTGACAAGTGTTTAGTTTATAAAATAATCTAATATTAAACATATGCACCTAAAATAATTTCGGGGAAAAAAAAGGCATTTGAGGATTGTTTTGAATCCTATTCCATAATGGTAACATTAGTTACTTAATATTCTTTTATCATACAACACTTCTAATGGTTTTGATTAGTATAATAATATTTTTTAATTGTAATGTTTGGAGTAATATTCGACAATATGCGATTACTTATATACTTACCCCCACTTTTAAACATTGCACGAGTTTCCTCTTTAAACTCTGACCTTATCACACAACTGTTCTCGTAATGTGGTCTTGTGTGTCGTGTTGTTCATTACTTTCAATGCGTTTTAATTATAAATAGAAAAATAAGTTAATTTGAACATGTCAAATTCACATAGCTAACATGATTTCAATTTTATATGTTTTCTAAAATGAAAAATGGTATTGCAAAGTATTGACTTGGTTTAACCTACTACATCTTCTTTGTATCCAACTCGCCCCTTCATTACCACACATTTATAGTAACAAATATAACTTCTCAAATGCAACCTCAATATTTTTATAGCCTAGAATCACACCTGCAATGCACGTGTTCACTAACTAGCAAATATAAAGTTATGAATGAACATGTATGTGATATAATTCTTGAATGAAGCCTATAGTTTTAATAATGTAAACTAATTTAAACCCATTTATCTCTAAAAACAATAAGGTATCTAATGATTCCTCAACAAGGAGCCACATATCTTCATTGGTGATATACCAACAAGAACAGTAATACAAGAATATACGTGCAGACAGTTGTGTGTGTGTGTGTGTGTGTGTGTGTGTGTGTCTATACAGTACTGCTCTTCTGCGGACTATCATACATTTTAATAGTGCGGACTGGACATGTGTCACTTGGCGGTGGCCCTAGAAATTATTGGCAAAATTATAGGCACTCTCTCTTTTTTTCTGGGTTTATCGCTAGGTGACACATGTCCAGTCCGCACAGTTAAAATGCGGGATGTTCGCACAAGAGTAGTACTATATATATATATATATATATATATATATATATATATATATATATATATATATATATATATATATATATATATATATAACAGAGAGAGAGAGAGAGAGAGAGAGAGAGAGAGAGGGGGGGGGGCTGTTATACATACAGTATATTTTATATCGATAGAAAACCGTTTTTTATAGTTTTTTATTTATATTTATAAAAAACAGTGTTAACTTTTTTTATAAAATAATTTTAAATAAAATGTATATTTTTTAGGAAAAACACAAATTTTTAACAATTAAAACAATTAATTTTGTAAAAAATAGCTTTTTATAATATATAGAATATTGTTTTAGTTTTTATAAATAGTTTTTAATAATAACAATTAAAAAGATTTTTTTTTAAATAGTTGAAATGTTTTTTTTAAATACATATAAAAAGTTAAAATAGTTTCTATACAAAAAAAATATTTTTTACATTTTAAAAACATTTTTATATATTAAATATTTTTTATAATCACACCAAAACTTATTTTTTATAAAAAAATAAAAAAAATAAAAACTATTTTTATAAATGTTTATTTTTATTTGAGTATATTTTAAGGTTGTTTAAATAATTTGTTCAAAATTTTTTATTTTTATTTTAAGAACAATATTTTATTAAAAATAATTTTTTTATATAAAATATAACTTTTTATTGAAATTACCATCTTCATATTTTTTATGTGGAATTTGTTTTTGTTGGGATAAGAATGTGGGGGCTTTTAGTTTTATCGTGTTAGGTGGGCATGAGTTTTGAGTATAAATGTGTGTCCATGTCATTTGATTCTTAGACTAGAAAAAATGACGAATGAGGGGAAAAGACTTGGGTAAAAAGACTAAGTGTGTTTTGGATGAATGAAAAAGAACTAGTGGGTTTTGAGGATGTTACGGCCTTTCAACATAAAAGTGGAGTAGGAAAAACTAATACGGGAGTAGGAATAGCCAAATCTTATATACATACTAGTAGGAGTAGTCAAATCTTATATATATATATATATATATATATATATATATATATATTGAGAGAGAGAGAGAGAGAGAGTAAGGCTCTCCAACATACCTCCTAGCAACACACCCTTTTTTTAAATAGAAAAAAATAATTTTGAGATGATATTTTTTATATGGGTTCATTATATTTCAATGTGCCCCTTTAAAAAAAATTAATTGAAAATAATGGCTTTTGTTATTTTTAAAAAATAGGTAAAAAAAATTGTCAGTTTTTACCTTTTAAAACTGCCAGTTTTTTTTTACCTATTTTTTAAAAATATCAAAACACATTATTTTGATCTGAATATTTTTACAGGGCTACATTGAAATATCATGAACCCATATAAAAAATATTAACTCAAAATCATTTTTTTTACTATTTTAAAAAAATGGGTATGTTCATAGGTATGTTTAATGAGGTATGTTGAAGAGTCTCTCTCTCTCTCTCTCTCTCTCTCTCTCTATATATATATATATATATATATATATATATATATATATATATATTAGGGTATACCCGTGCCTGAAGGCACGTTGATAATAGCAAAATGGCAAAAAAATTCAAAATAAAAAATTGGAAAAGGAGACAAATTCAGTTCCCCAACAAAACAAAATATAATTTTAAAAAAAGTCTACACGACATGAATTCATATTTTTTTATAACCATAAAAGTCTACACGACATTAATTCATATTTTTTTTACCTATGTCGACCACGACACCACGTAAAAGCAGCACAATATAAAATATTTTTTAGAACCGAAAATGAATCCGATAAAAATAAAAATAACACTATAACGTTGTGTCATTCTTATTTTTATCGGAATAACATGACACTAACTTTTGAATGTGTACATCGTTGATAGAACCATATGTTGTCTTTAGTTCGCAACAAATAAATATTTTTATTGCTAATTATACGATGTCATGTGACATCATGTTCATAAGTAGTGTTATCATGTATTAACCTTTTGATCATGTTTTTACTCGTATTAAATTTGGAGTCAAAATTTGGTGTCAAAATTGTTAAACATGTCAAAATTGGGTGAAAACAATGCCATGTACTTTCATGTTAAAATGGATGTAAAAGTTGTTAACCATGTCAAAATTTGGTGTCAACATTGTTTTCATCATTTTAGTCATGTATTTTCATGTTAAATTAGTTGTCAAAATTGTTAACCTTGTTAGTCGTGGCATGTTGTGTTTGTATCCAAAAAACCATGTTCATAGCACATTCACAATAGATAAACAATTTTTGAAATAACCTATGCTACGAACCTATTACTTTAAAAAATACGGCACGACACAATAGAGAATTTTTTCTTAACATGACATGATAAATAAATATGATTCGATTGGACATAATTAGATCCGACCCAACACGACACGATTGGACACGATTAGTGAATAATTGAAAAAATTAATTGGTCTAAAAAGGATCGATAGTGGATCTACAGAATGTCTATAACATGATATTAATTGGGTCACTAACGTGTCCTATAGATGACCAAATTCACTTCTAATTTAAAATTAATAACAAAGCTAGAGGGAATAAATTAATAACAAAGCTAGAGGGAACAAATCCACTCCTCTTCGGCCTAGCTAAGGTAAATCATATTGGCGACCATCTCGTTGTCCTATTAAAGCTCATTATTAGACTTATGCAAGTCATCATGGGCCTCCTTTAGACTTTCATATGTTGCGCGTATCTACCTGCTGTTGCGCGTGAGACCCAAATATGTTGTCTACCCTACCCCTAGCCTACTGTACCAAACTATGATGTCTTCCCCTAGCCTACTCTATTGTACCCTTAGCCTACTGTACCAAGCTATGATGTCTTCCCCTAGCCTACTCTATTGTACCCTTAGCCTATTGTACCAAGCTACCTGCTCTAGCAGGTAGCATCAAACCTGCGTATTCCCACAATCTTACACCCATACAGGAGTTATTTTTATTTTTACAAAAGTACCCAACTTTGGCAAGCAACTTCTTACAAACCTGCGTATTCCCACAGGAGTTATTTTTATTACCCAACTTTTGTAAGAACCATAATATTTCTCAAACCTGCGTATTCCCACAATATTGTACCAAGCTACCTACTCTAGCAGGTAGCATCATCAACTGCTCTAGCATGTCTCTCTATATATATGTTGTAATTTACCCACATAAAATTTAGTTTAGAAAACAGGATGAACAATAAAAATAAAAATTCACAACATCTCTCTCTCTCTCTCTCTCTCTCTCTCTATATATATATATATATATATATATATACATATATATGTATATATATATATATATATAAACTAAAGTGCTCCATGAAACATGAGTGTTACATATGTTACAGAACCAAGAAATAAATACAAATACTCACTAAATTGAAGAGATTCAAAAGAAATAAAAATGACCCAGCAGTAGTTAGCTTCTTCATCCTTAAACTTGTGTAGAGAACATTAGTCTTACACCTGTTTGGAACCAAGGGACACAGAGAACTGAATATAATCAGGTTTTTTGGTAAAAAAAAATCAAAATAAAATATTGAATGAAAAAATAAAAAATACAAAAATACCTTGATAAATAGTAAGCATGGAAACCCAATTGAGATTTGCAATGCAAAACCAAAAAATTACTTTCACTACAAATTGAATGCACCTTCTTTCTCTATATTGAATAAATCTGTATTCTTGTGAATATGTCTAGAAATACCCAAAAAATACCCTGTCTAGAAATACCCTGTCAATATGTCAAAAAAAAAAAATTATATCCCCTGTCAATATGCGTCGAAATACATAATGAACAAAATGAAAAGCCAAATATTCAAGAACAAAATGAACAGCCAAAAAATACGATTAGAACTAAAAAATTAGAACAACCAAAAAAATGATTAGAACAAAACGATTCGAGAACAGTTGTTGATCTTCAATGAAAAGTCAAAAAAACGATTTGAACACTTACTGATGTACATTTGAGAGGAAAACCGTGGAGTCTGAGCCAGCCATTTAATAAATCTTGGTGCTCTTCCATAACCAAGACCTTCTTTGAATCACATCCAAAGTCAGATACACGTACAAAATAATAACTTCGAGAACTTCAAGAAATCAAAAACTTTAAGTAGCCCAAACATCGTGATCTATAAAAACAAATATCAAATCAGAAAACCCTACATATAAAACTTCATACCAATGAGAGAGAAAATATATGGTGTGTTTCCACCCACCTCATCTTCATCAACAACACCAATATATGTTTTACCAAACAAAAAAAGGGCCATCTTGATAAAAAAAAAAATAGAAAAAGAAGGGACTGAAGGGTCGTGGTGTCGGCGAGCTCCATGACTGTGAGATCCGTGATGGGGAAGAAGATGGGTTTTACTTTTTCTCTTTTTTCCTCCCTATCGTATCAGCCCTAAGCCCCCAAACCAACAATGGATGCGTTCAAATCTAAATACACGGAGAGAGGTGCGGCGTAGCGAGGAGAGAGGGATTTTTTATGTAGTATGTTTTTTAGTTTGCTGATGAGAGAATGGGGGAGAAGGTGAGAATGATAGAAATGTTATGTTTGTTTGAGAAATGTGAGAGGGTGTGAGCGGGGGGAAGTTGAGAAATAGTATGGTTCTTACAAAAGTACCCCTATTTTGAATTAAAGTAGAAATTTGGCAAGCAAAAAAAGATAGGGAAATCAAAAATTTGAGGGACAAAATAGAAAGTGAAGAAAATATCATAAAGATGACATCATCTTTTAATCTTATGACATATATAAGATTTCTACTTTATTATATATATATATATATATATATATATATATATACTAGGGTGTACCCGTGCCGATGGCACGACGATAAATTGTTCCCGCGATATTTTGTACCCATGTCAATAAATTTGTTCCCGAGATAAATTTATTCATTATTTTATTTAGTTGTTTTTTTAATGTACACTTTTAAGTTTTTAATTTAAAAAAAAATCTTACCGTTTTAATTGTCTTATATAAAAAAAAAGTGCGATATTTCAAAAAAAGCTAAATACTTGTGCCGATGACACAGTGATAAATACTAAAAAGTTTAGTAAATGAAATGGTGATAATTTATTTATAAGTATAGTTCTTCACCATATAACATCGAGTTCATAAGGACAAAACAAATATTATGATATTGTATTTTCCAGTATAATTTAAGAAGTTATTTAGTTAAATGTAATTATCATATTCAATAAAGTACTGAAAGATAAGCAAACCAACTGAAAAGGAAATCTCCTTTAGCTTGTCAAATCTCATATCAACATTTTCATATTGTTAAATCTCATATTCTATAATCAAAAATGCCTTTGGAACAGAATTTTTTTTATCGAAAGTGAAGATACCGAATTAGGTGAAGGGTTTCTATTGGTTAGTTTGTGGGGTCAATGCCAGTGGGATAAGGAAACCGACCAATAACACGCTGCCACGTGTGTTTTCAATCAAAATTTATGTCAAAAATTCGGGTCCAATAGAAAAACTCTTCTATAATATGTAGAATAGTATAATTAAAAGTCATATATTAATAAATGTTTAAAATACTATATATATATATATATATATATATATATATATATATATATATATATATATATATATATGCGTGTGTACTATTTTAACAACTAACATATAAACACAATATTTACTGTCAATCATTTCTAACATCCATCATAGACTACATATATAGACTATAACCTATATAATCATAGAATAATAGTCAAACAAGGTTAAAGATACAGAATTCTTAGTAGTAGTCAAGCAAGGTTAAAGATACAGAATTCTTAGTAGTATAGTACGACGCATGACAGATAAAAAGTATAAGTATATAGGGTGTTGGCACTGTCAAATAAATGCATAGCCATTGTCCAATAAATGCACCACCTGCGAAATAAAAATTATAATATATTAATAAATCAGTAAGTTAAAAGGCAACATGAAAGTTCAAATTATCACAAAAAAACATTCTTTTGAAAAATAATCAAATACGGATAAATAATTAACAAAGTCAAGTAAAATATTAAATAAACCATCGTGCACAAAAATAGGTGCAACTAACAATCCACAAATCTCAAATGTAATTTCATATAGTAGTACTTGTAGAGTTTTGTATTAAATTTCATTATAAATGATTGTCTCTTAGATATGGTGTATGTGTCCTTTTTCTCGAGTGTTGTGCTCTGATGAGGTGTGACATTGAGCGTAGTTTTTCCTCCTCAGGAAGTACAACCTCTTTACAAACCCTTTTCAGAATAAGAGTTGAGAGGAATCAACTGTCATACCATATTATTAATTCAAAAAAATTCCTGGTAAGAGAAAATTGGTCCAACATCCAATAGAAAACATAGAGGTCTTTAAGAACCCATTAGATTAATATAGGTTCATAATCTACTGTGATAAATTATAGGCTTTATAGCAATAATGCTTCATTTCACAATCTTAGTCTCTCCAGATACAATCAATGTCTGAACAATTGCAACATCGGATTTCCATATCCCTTAGGCAGCTTAAGAGATCTTATGATGTCCTTTGTGCAAACCTACGAACACGTGCATCGATAAAAAAAAATATTAGAAACTTGTTCAGGTTCAAACATATTTGCTATATATCTAAATACTTAAAAAGTGAAACAATTGAAGGTCAAATTTAAGAAAACTTTATTATAAAAAATATATTCAAATTCAAATTCAAATTTTAATTACCTCTTTAAATGGTACTGCTTTTGTACACATTAGCATTTTTTTAATTTTTGAATAGCCTCAACTCAAGTTATATACTAATAAAGTCTGCAAGGCGAAATCATAAACACGGTCCTATATGTGAACAAAAAACAATATTTCTTAAAAGTCTCAACTTGAGTTATTTAGCTGTAAAAACCTTAAAGAATGAAAAATGGATACAAAATTGATAAAGATTTGGTTGAACATTAACTGACGAAACAACTTCCATTACCTGCTGCAAACCTGGAAAACCCATGAAAATAGGATTCAACAAAGTACCCCAACAAACTAAAACTAACATAAAACAAATAGGAATATCTACTGAAAACTGTAGAATATAAACCTGGGTCTTTTAGTTGCGGGTGGGAACCAACTAAAACATTAGTGTACAAACCTGAACAACATGTGTATAAAACTTTTGAGGATGGGAACCCAAAAGTTAGACAACATATATGTCTGCAAAATCAAACAATGAACCATATTAGAGTTACAAATACACCTTTATAAACGAAAAAAATCCAAAATAAATGTAAAGCGATCTATGGCATAAACGAAAATTAAAATAACATAGTATTAGATTTTTTCCTCTCCTTTATCTCTTGTTCTCACAAAAGCAGACATAATTGAAAACCAAAACGATGCAGACACAAAACGATTCAGATAAAATGAAATCAAAAGAAAAAAAAAACACCATTTCTTGGAACCCATTTCATGCAATGCATTTCTTGGAACTGAAAGCAAAAAAATCGGAAGTAAAAAAACCCATTTCTTGGGAGCCATTTCGCGGAACCGAAACCCGAAGTGAGAGAGAGGGCCGAAACCCAGTTGATTTTTACGTGACACCCACATCCCGAATCAAATAGAGATAAACGGATTCTATACCTGGGTATTTTGACGGTGTGTGGTGTGGGCGTGGTGGATCTGGTTGGGTCGTGGTGGATGTGGTTGGGCCGTGGGGGATGGTGTGTGGTGTGGGCATGGGTTTCTCAGGCGATGGGTTTCTCAGGTCTAACCAAGATAGATTTGTAGTGATTTTTGAACTTCTTTTAGTTTCTTATAATCACAGATCCTCTGTTTTTTGTAATCCAATACTTCTTTTACTTTTCTCAACCATTAGACAAACGACACCACCACTGACTATGTTTCTAGCCACAGACCCACCCTTTTACGTCCACCTCCAGCCCGCACAATTTCTCCGCGCAACATTAACCAAAATAGAGCATTTATGGATAAAAAAGAAGCATATATACCTTATCTGACTCATTCACTCTTCTGATCCATTCTTATAACTGGAAAACGCGGACACTATATTTTATGGCATGTTTCTTTTACCATGCCTTCCACGAAATCTCTCAACTTCGGATATAACTGAAAACGCAATCAACAAATTATTGTTTGATGAACATATCAAATAATGAAAAGAAATACAATAGATAAAAATACAGATGATGTGGAGTAAAATAGTATACCAGCTACTGAGAAGGAGCTCGACCATTATCATCAGGATAAATGGAGATAATGAGATCTGTAAAAGAAAAGAGAAAGAGAGCGGAGGAAGAGTTTTTTAATAGTAAAGAGAGAGAAAGCAAAGTGTTTCTTAATTAAAGTGAGAATAAATTAAAGGAGTTTTCCTTTTCTTGTGTCAAGAGTTTACTGACTCTAGTGATTTGCGTAGTGATAGCTTTTCTTTGTTGCACAGAGTAGGTGTAGTACGTGATCATTCAATCTCAACAGATTTATTTGATTTTTCAAATCTCACCCGCGTGGTTTCGTTATACAAATAGATACAAAAATCTGTTTATATTGGTTTTGTCTTTAAAGTTATATGATGTGGAAAGCTCTAGCGTAGTGATGTGATTTTCTCATATCGGTAGAGAGTTTTAGAAAGTAAGATAACCTCGAGCCTTGGGCTCTGTTTGTAAGATAACCTCGAGCCTTGTGCGTGTAGTTGACAAAAGAATCATCTCAATTTCTCAAAGGAAGAAGCATTTGGAACCGTTAGATTCAAACCTTAAATAGATATACATACAAAATTTGTTTATATATGTTTTGTATGATGTGGCAGTATGACGTGGCAAAACTTGTATGATGTGGCAAAAGGCCCTCCTGCTTTATTATATATATATATTTATTATATATATATATATATATGTGTGTGTGTGTGTGTGTGTGTGTGTGTGTGTGTGTGTGTGTGTGTATAGACATACACACACACACACACACACGCACGTTATCACCTGTTTAATAGAAAACCAATTGTATAGATGTAATTTATTGTAACACCCCGCTTAAAATAATAACGGGTGGCCAGCCCTATATTACATTAAATCAGGAGTTTTAGATGGTTCAGTCTTAACATCAACTGTCGGTACTCTATAATAGAGGACTAACTACCCGATATCATATAAGCGAGATGTTAAAATTAAATAAAATATGCAACAAACAACAAACTAACACTACTAATAAAGGAAAGAAAGAAGCATGAAAGGACTATGGTAAACAAAATGATAGAATAAAATGAAATAAATAACTACAAGTGAATATACTACAAAGAAGTAAACCCGAATAAGCTGTCGGGTCACAGCCAATACAAAAACTGAAATGAAATAAATATACACATCTATAATTATCCCTTGGGTATAAACCCGATATACAACATGAATCCTACCTTGATTTTTAAAGAAGTAGGAAGCGATTACAAGATACATCCCGCAACAGTCCGCACATGTCACGGCTCCCAAGAGTCTGGATAGAAGGTCATCCGGCATCCATGTGGTAGGACACCTGTAGTAATATATATATATACAGGCAGGAGAAAAAGTAAACGGGTCACAGCCCGAGTGTGAAAAATATTTAGCAAGTGTGTTAACCGTGCTTAAAAAACATCGGTGCACTTATTTCATAATTAAAAGCGGATTCGCACTCACGTGAATTTCCAACTCACCCCTCATCTAACGGCGCGCACCTATTCGCGTCCTTAAGTTTAAGTTAAATTACCCCCATTTATAAGGACAACCTAACTTATCATAGGCCCAGCCTATACCCACGAGAATTGCCTTCCTATCTTAACCCAAGAATCCACCCCTTTTCTAATCATACTAGATTATGTTTACAAACAATTACGCCATAATAGGCTTAATGGATTCTGGTTTATAATTTAATTAATTATAATTCCTAATACGTTACCCATTTATATTTTGGTTGAATCATAAGATTTACTTTCTAATTGACATGCATACAAATTATTATAGACAAAACTTCTCTCCAATCACAGCGTTGCGCTACGTTTAGTGCGTGGGGTGTCTCGCAAAGCGAAATCCAAACAAGGAACCACCCCGTTACACTACTCCTTGACAAAGTTGATCCTAGAGATCCATAATGCCACACATAAATAATTGACAAAACGTTTCTCCAATCTCAACACGGCACTATGTTTCATGCGTGGGGTGTCTCGCAAAGCGAAATCCATATAAGAAACCACCCTGTTACACTACTCCTTGACAATGTCGATCCTAGAGATCCATAATGCCATACATACCATATAATGCTACCACTACTACTAAATTTTAGACTACAATATGAAAACAACGAAAAAAAAACCTCCAATAATATCCTTGGGATGATGTAACCGAAATATTCCTTAAATGCGATACATTAACCCCCAACAATGTAGTACACCATAATTATCCAAGATGTACTCCACAAAGATTCCATATCCATTTATCTATAGGATATATAAATAAATATATATATATATATATATATATATATATATATATATATATATATATATATCATCATTATCATCATCCATACCCATGACCAAGAGTACATATCATATCTGATGTACAATGGCCATGCACATATAATATACCCTCCTATATATATCGCCGATAAAACTGCATCATGCATCATCTTCCTAGTTCCCGGCTCACGTAACAATACTGGGGCCACCATGGTGGGACTAAACGACACCCATCTCGTGGTAAACACACGCACACGACGTCCCGGGAAGCGGTCATAGCTCCTAACCGGTAATTAGACAAAACATACCCACCACGTCTCATCCCAAAAATATAAAAAATGTAAATCACATAATAACACACGGGACGACTATGACCTGGGGAATATCGACACCCTGCTTTTCTAGTCAGGATGCTCACCCACTGCGCAAAAACTTCCCAATGATAGCATGAGCGGGGTATGCTTAACCACACAAGTATATATATCATTCAAATGCACAATATATATACATCCATATGATCCAATCATGTAATTAAGCATTAAGACATCATATACGGTTTAAATATCCATACCATGTATGTCCACAACATAAATATATTCATATATTCATATTTATATAGATATATATATACAAATATATTCACATATACATATATCTATATATACAAACTAATTCTCGTTCATGTGTATAAGATATCTATATACACTCGGCTGTAAGTATACATAATCCTCGATACACAAGCCGTCACCACAATTTCCTTTAATTTTACCTACATATGTGAATACAATCTCCCACTTGAAACACATTCAATCATTTTTCCTATGATGCATAGTCTCCCAAAATCATATGTATATATATACATATATATACCACATTAAGGTTATCACCCAAAATTCTGTGTAGCAAGCCATCACTACACATACCACCTATATCCGAGAGCATATCAATACCTCCAATACAAATTTTGACTAAAGGTATACACCTAACCAAAAGTCAACAAACCTCAACTTATTCCAACTTTATTTCAAGTGTTGGAATCCCATGTGATTATTTCCACACAATTATGTGTAAACTATCCTGACTAGAATTATACTACCGTATATTCTAGTTGATAGGACGATCCCAAGCCGTTCCCAATCTTACCTACGGTTCAATTAATCTCATGAACCCTTACTCCCATCGGGTTACCTATTGTTCTTTAATTTAAACGCTTCTAAGGATATCTGATCCCTCACTCTCTAAGAGTTTTCAACCTCACATTATATTTATACCTTTTTATCTATAATAAGTATTCCCAACCTCAATGAGGTTTCCCCACAATCTCTATATGCAACTCCAAATACATACATGGATATATTATTCTCCAATAATTCCAAGAAGTTTCCACTATCATACTAAGTGAGAGACCCCCTATAAATCTCCAAAATATATCTATTACTTCATAAGAGAAAGCCCCAAATCAATAAACCCAATTAAAAAGGGTTTGAAATCACTATGGAGAAAATACCTCAAAATGCCATGTTCCCGAATCGATTCGGCCTCCAAGGCGAATCGATTCGGGTCCAAAGACCTGGGCTTCTGTCACAGAACGAATCAATTCGGCTTGGGTTAGAATCGATTCGGTCACACAGACCTGGGATTCTGCAACATTCCGAACCGATTCGAAAAGAGGCCGAATCGATTCGGTCTGTTCAGCAGGCTACGAAATGGTTATTTTTCTATATAAACCGAAATTTCCTAAAATCCCAAATCAACAATTTCTAACTATGGATTTGTAAACCAATAATGTTTCTAATCATTAAACACATCCTATGCTTTCACCTCATCAATTTATACCTCTTAAACCCATGTGTAAACATAAATTTCAAGATTAAACCCAAAAATCTAGGTTTTGATATTAATACCCAAAATCCATTTCTTTTACCCAAAAATTATGAAATCAAATACACAAATGACTTATTTAGAAAGATTAAACACTTGCCTCAGATTTGTAGAGGTTGGATCGTCCTCGAGGTCGCGGTTGGGTCGGAAATCTCCAAGCTATTCTTCCTTTCTTCTTCTTCTTTATCTCTTCTCTTTTCTTTTCTTTCTCTTTTTCTCTTTATCTAAATGAGAAGGCTTCATCCGTAAGCCTCTTAAACCTTAAAACATAAGTCCCAAATTTAAATGTTAATACACAATTTAAATGACTCGTTTACACCAATTCGAGTCAAACTGACTTAAAAATATTCTGGAGCCGAAATAAAATCCAATGACAGTCATTTTGACTATCTCGACCCTTCTGGCATCAATGGTACCCTCATAATTATCATCCGGAATACTTTGAAATGTCCTCTATTTTTGGACTTCAATTCCCAATTTCTGAATTCTCCAATTTAAATCAATTTTTATTTTCCCAAAAATTTAATTTCTCAGTCTCAAAAATCATGGGGTGTTACAATCTTCCCCCCTTACAAGAATTTCGCCCGTGAAATTTAAGACATGCCTAGGACCTCAATCTCATCTAGTCCTTACATCAATCCTCAGGATCTCTATACCGATCCCTTTCCAGTTCTCACGTCGAACCATATAGATTTATTAAACAAACTACTACCCAGGGCGCCCATACACCCCGTACCCGAGTTTAACTCGTAGAATTACAACCAAGCTCTAATAGCCTCAATCGTAACATAACTACCACCAATATAATCTATAATAACATATTAATTATATAAAAGTTTGAAAATTCCCAATGGTTGAACTCTCCTCAATTCCTGACGCTAGCCACCTTCGTGCGGGGGAGGTCTCTCAAGCGAAATCCAAACAAAGAACCCTCCCAATACACTACTATGTCGCTAGGTCTGGGATTGAGATTAGTTGAACTAGGGCTAAGGTTTTTTAAAAGGTTTCCATATTTTAAATACTGCCCGAAGGCCTATATAACAATATGATAATATAAATAAATCACGCGTCTTTCGACACGCCAAGCAAACACCTTATGTTTAGGACACAAGGTCTTAACAAATACAATATTCTAAAAAATACCTAATTCTCAAACTAGCACAACTATGAGCGAAATTATCCGCTCAACATAAATCTACCAAACTTGAACCTCTCAAGTACAAAAATTTCTCTACATCACATCAACACCTTTCCGTAAAATAAGTTCTTCCCTCATTGGAACACTATAATTACATACCCTAACCTATCCATAAACCAATAACCTTAACGATTTACATTCCCAAAATCAATAGAGCCACTCTTTACTAGCTCATAATAAGAAGGGTTAATATCCCAAAAGATGTCGCATAAAGACCACACCTGCTTACTCCTCCCCAAGGCCTAATTCTCCTTAAGGAAATATCTCCCTCATAATTCCTTCCCAACCATCCCGAAGGACAAGACGCTATTGCAACTACTGAAAGCTACCTCGGTCCTACTTAATTAACCTAAGTCTCCAATTTCTTTCTTCCTCATCCGAGAAGGAAATACTCCCGCTATTGGGACAACTACACCTTCCTCGCATCGTTAAGAATCACCAACACCAGGTTTCCTACCGAAGGTTGATGGGTTTCTCAACCTAAATCTCCCAAGGACTACACTAATCTCTCCTCAGACTTTCCTAACTAAGACCAAGATTCGCCATTCGATTAAATTTTTCCTTTCTTACTCAACCAATGATAGAACACCCTAAACCACTACTAGACATCTCCTCAATATTTCTGCCAGAATCGGGAAAAGCAAATACCCCCTATTTAAGCGTACCCAAGATATGCTATGGGTATTGTATCTCTAATCTTGTCCTTTCCTAGACGACAAAATCTAGGCGACGTGTGAAACGAAACAAGAGCAACTGTTATCAGAACGCCAATCAAGTGAATATACTTCACAGAAGAAAACAACGCAGTGAACACAACAGTCCTAATTGAAGGGCTTTATGTCAACAATGTTAACGGAAGAACGCAGAAAACTCGCACAGATCCTAAAGACTCTAGAACCTGATGCTTTGATACCATCTGTAACACCCCGCTTAAAATAATAACGGGTGGCCAGCCCTATATTACATTAAATCATGAGTTTCAGATGGTCCAGTCTCAACATCAACTGTCGTTACTCTATAATATAGGACTAACTACTCGATATCATATAAGCGAGATGTTAAAATTAAATAAAATATGCAACAGACAACAAAATAACACTACTAATAAAGGAAAGAAAGAAGCATGAAAGAACTATGGTAAATAAAATGCTAGAATAAAATGAAATAAATAACTACAAGTGAATATACTACAAAGAAGTAAACCCGAATAAGCTGTCGGGTCATAGCCAATACAAAAACTGAAATGAAATATATATACACATCTATAATTATCCCTTGGGTATAAACCTGATATACAACATGAATCCCACCTAGATTTTTAAAGAAGTAGGAAGCGACTACAAGATACATCCCGCAACAGTCCGCACATGTCACGGCTCCCAAGAGTCTGGATAGAAGGTCATCCGGCATCCACGCGGTAGGACACCTGTAATAATATATATATATATATATATATATATATATATATATATATATACAGGCAGGAGAAAAAGTAAACGGGTCAGAGCCCGAGTGTGAAAAATATTTAGCAAGTGTGTTAACTGTGCATAATAAATATCGGTGCACTTATTTCATAATTAAAAGTTTATTCGCACTCTCGTGAATTTCCAACTCACCCCTCATCTAACGGCGCGCACCTATTCCCATCCTTAAGTTTTAGTTAAATTACACCCATTTATAAGGACAACCTAACTTATCATAGGCCCAGCCTATACCCACGAGAATTGCCTTCCTATCTTAACCCAAAAATCCACCCCTTTTCTAATCATACTAGATTATGTTTACAAACAATTACGCCATAATAGGCTTAATGGATTCTGGTTTATAATTTAATTAATTATAATTCTTAATATGTTACCCATTTATATTTGGGTTGAATCATAAGATTTACTTTCTAATCGACATGCATACAAATTATTATTGACAAAACTTCTCTCCAATCACAGCGTTGCGCTACGTTTCGTGCGTGGGGTGTCTCGCAAAGCGAAATCCAAACAAGGAACCACCCCGTTACACTACTCCTTGACAACGTTGATCCTAGAGATCCATAATGCCACACATAAATAATTGACAGAACTTTTCTCCAATCTCAACACTGCACTACGTTTCATGCGTGGGGTGTCTCGCAAAGCGAAATCCAAACAAGGAACCACCCCGTTACACTACTCCTTGACAATGTCGATCCCAGAGATCCATAATGCCATACATACCATATAATGCTACCACTACTACTAAATTTTAGACTACAATATGAAAACAACTAAAAACAAAACCTCCAATAATATCCTTGGGATGATGTAACCGAAATATTCCTTAAATGCGATACATCAACCCCCAACAATGTAGTACACCATAATCATCCAAGATGTACTCCACAAAGATTCCATATCCATTTATATATATATATATATATATATATATATATATATATATATATATATATATATATATATGCATTTTATTCTAACCATATATATATATCATCATCATCCATACCCATGACCAAGAGTACATATCATATCGGATGTACAATGGCCATGCACATATAATATACCCGGATATATATATCGTCGATAAAACTGCATCATGCATCATCTTCCTAGTGCCCGGTTCACGTAGCAATACTGGGGCCACCATGGTGGGACTAAACGACACCCATCTCGTGGTAAACACACGCACACGACGTCCCGGGAAGCGGTCATAGCTCCTAACCGGCAATGAGACGAAACATACCCACCACGTCTCATCCCAAAAACATAAAAAATGTAAATCACATAATAACACACGGGACGACTATGACCTGGGGAATATCCACACCCTGCTATTCTAGTCAGGATGCTCACCCACTACGCGAAAACTTCCCAATGATAGCATGAGCGGGGTATGCTTAACCACACAAGTATATATATCATTCACATGCACAATATATATACATCCATATGATCCAATCATATAATTAAACATTAAACCATCATATACGATTTAAATATCCATACCATGTATCTCCACAACATAGATATATCCATATATTCATATTTATATAGATATATATATACAAATATATTCACATATCCATATATCTATATATACAAACTAATTCTCGTTCATGTGTATAAGATATCTATATACACTCGGCTGTAAGTATACATAATCCTCGATATACAAGCCGTCACCATAATTTCCTTTAATTTTACCTACATATGTGAATACAATCTCCCACTTGAAACACATTCAATCATTTTTCCTATAATGAATAGTCTCCAAAAATCATATGTATATATATACACATATATACCACATTAAGGTTATCACCCAAAATTCTGTGTAGGAAGCCATCACTACACATACCACCTATATCCGAGAGCATATCAATACGTCCAATACAAATTTTGACTAAAGGTATACACCTAACCAAAAGTCTATAACCCTCAACTTATTCCAACTTTATTTCAAGTGTTGGAATCCCATGTGATTATTTCCACACAACTATGTGTAAATTATCCTGACTAGAATTATATTACCGTCTATTCTAGTTGATAGTACGATCCCAAGCCGTTCCCAATCTTACCTACGGTTCAATTAATCTCATGAACCTTTACTCCCACCGGGTTACCTATTGTTCCTTAATTTAAATGTTTCTAAGGATATCTGACCCCTCACTCTCTAAGAGTTTTCAACCTCACATTATATTTATACCTTTTTATCTATAATTAGTATTCCCAACCTCAATGAGGTTTCCCCACAATCTCTATATGCAACTCCAAATACATACATGGGTATATTATTCTCCAATAATTCCAAGAAGTCCCCACTATCATACTAAGTGAGAGACCCCCTATAAATCTCCAAAATATATCTATTACTTCATAAGAGAAAGCCCCAATTAAATAAACCCAACCAAAAAGGGTTTGAAATCACTGTGGAGAAAATACCTCAAATGCCCTGTTCCTGAATCGATTCGGCCCTATTCCGAATCGATTCGACTAGCGAATCGATTCGGCCTCCAAGGCGAATCGATTCGGGACCAAAGACCTGGGCTTCTGTCACAGAACGAATCGATTCGGCTTTGGTTTGAATCGATTCAGTCACACAGACCTGGGATTCTGCAACATTCCGAACCGATTCGAAAAGAGGCCGAATCGATTCGGTTTGTTCAGCAGGCTACGAAATGGTTATTTTTCTATATAAACCTAAATTTCCCAAAATCCCAAATCAATAATTTCTAACTATGAATTTGCAAACCAATAATGTTTCTAATCATTAAATACATCCTATGCTTTCACCTCATCAATTTATACCTCTTAAACCCATGTGTAAACATAAATTTCAAGATTAAACCCAAAAATCTAGGTTTTGATATTAATACCCAAAATCCATTTCTTTTACCCACAAATTATGAAATCAAATACACAAATGACTTATTTAGCAAGATTAAACACTTGCCTCAGATTTGTAGAGGTTGGATCGTCCTCGAGGTCGCGGTTGGGCCGAAAATCTCCAAGATTTTCTTCCTCTCTCTCTTCCTTTCTTCTTCTTTCTCTCTTCTCTTCTCTTTTCTTTCTCTTTCTCTCTTTCTCTAAATGAGAAGGCTTCATCCGTAAGCCTCTTAAACCTTAAAATATAAGGCCCAAATTTAAATGTTTATACACAATTTAAATGACTCGTTTGCACCAATTCGAGTCAAACTGACTTAAAAATATTCCGGAGCCGAAATAAAACCCAATGACAATCATTTTGACTATCTCGACCCTTCCGGGATCAATGGTACCCTCATAATCATCATCCGGAATACTTTGAAATGTCCTCTATTTTTGGACTTCAATTCCTAATTTTTGAATTCTCCAATTTAAATCAATTTATATTTTCCCAAAAATTTAATTTCTCATTCTAAAAAATCATGGGGTGTTACATTTATCATTATCGGGTTGCATCATTCATCCAAAACCGATTTAACAAAATAAATATTCAATAAACTTATTCAATGTGCCACAATATCATGTTAGCCACCATACATAAAGATTATTGTAGTGCGTACCTTTATAAATATAAATCATCAACCTTTACCTGAATTTGTAGATATAAACTTCTTAATTATAAATCACATACATATATATCATCCTTCTCCACAGAATTGAGTCATCAATTAGGAATCCCCCATTTAAGATAAAATTACTTTTTAGATTGTCGTGTGAGTCGTCACATGAAAATATTTTACATTCTTCTCAGCCTTGAAAATAACATCTTAAGACCAAAGTGGAGGAATATTGAAACATATTTTTGTGGTGGATTGAGGCGTGAAGAATCACTTTCCTTAATATTTTATTTTCCCCCACAATGAGAGTTTGCTCTCGATTTTTTAGGCAAATTATCTTCAAAATACAATGTAACAACCCTTATTTTCTCACGTAAAGGTTGGCTAGGCACGATACACTGAAGATAGGGCTTGCTTATCAATTAATACCACCCTTAGCACCATTTACCAATATAAATAATTTATAATTTATGTCCCAAGCTTGAAAAGTCACAAACACATATACAATGAATAAATAGATCCAAACCAGCAACAATAATATGAATATCCAACTAGAGCAATATAAATCTCCACCAACATAAACTAAAGGTTTAGGCTTATGCCCTTACAAATTTCCAAATAAATAAATGAATAGAGCTGAGAAGAACCTATGCTAGAACCAACTGAGCTGAAATCAAAGAGAAAGTAAGGTTGCAAGACTGCTATGCACAATCCCGTTGTCCCTGTCTATGATCACCTGGCAGGGGTATTTAAATTTCGGTCAAAGCCCGAGGTGTGCAAGAATTAACTAGAATAATTTATGATTACAATAATACAGTCAATGCACAATAAATACCCCCCATTTCATCACCCACATGCATATAACATCTCACCCCTCATCTAAGTGTGATATTATTTGCACCCCCATATATCCCAATTATCAAATGGTGACATCATCTCAATTATAGAAGGATTTTAACCCTAATTAATTAAATTAAATGTAATCCTTACATTTAAATTACTAACTTACTTTAATTCTGGTCTCATCAGTATCAAGTATAAGGCATAAACATCTATTATGCATTATAGGGTCAAGAATAATATTTATTGTCTATATCCTTAGACAATTTAATTTATTTTCATAACATCTGGGGGAATTAATAATATATGTCCTTCCATATATATGACATGCAAGGGCATCTACCATTGGTGTATAATTCATGCTCTATCAGCAAGTTCGGAGGAATTCCTTATCCTAAGCGGACAACACAACCACACAAAAATTGGGGGCGGTCCCTACGCAGGACACCTGTACGCGACCCATACCCAGCGGTGATACAAGAACGGTCAACTCCCACCCTACCTCTAGTGGGTGGAGACTCCACGTAGTACCTATGTGGCCTACACATCGTAAAGCCCACCAGTACCGACGTGTGGTACGCGGTCCGAATACGTGAACCCCCGAACCGATAGGACGATCCACGAATATTGGTATCTCCACACAAATACATAATATTCATATTATTACCTCGAATAATATGTTATGGGTAATTAATCTAAAATCACCGTAAAAAGTCCAATCACATTTCGCAACATTTCCATTTAATTAATAATTTACCATCTAATAAATCATTAATTCCAATCCATACAATAATTACTTAACCGCTAGTTATTCATAGTTATTTTTAAATTGAGTTAGGGCACACCATTTCTTTAACCCACAAATTTAAGTTCCTCATTTTTATTTTAACTATTTCCTTTAACAGTAACCAAATTCATTATAAGGAATTGAGGCCAACGTAAGGAACTAAAATAGCCTAGGGAATTTGTTTAATCTTGTACAATTCTGCAAAAGGAAGAAGAGTCCAAATCCCCTAGCGTTGCTCAAACGACCATAGGGGTCGTTCGCGCGACATGTGTATTCGCTCGCACGATTGCCCTGGTCGCTTAAATGACCTCTTCCTTTTTCTACCACTTCATTCTCCTTTTACAGTTCTTCCTAATTCCCGCTATTTACAAACCCAGAACAACGTCCAAATATCCAAATCATGAACCCATAATTCTATGCATTTAAATCCAAATCCAATCTATACATGATGTTTTAAATCCCAAGAGAAATCAACTTTTACTTTGGATTCTTATATTTAAGCCATCCTCAAATTTTATTCTCTTACAACTCAAATCATGGGCAACTAATATGGAGTTTATCTCATCTTTTCAGTCCAAAATTTATAACGATGACTTCTACATAAATTCATCAATTCTACCATAAATATTTAGGGTAATAATACCTAACTTTCTGGGATAATCTCTACACATGAATTTAGTCCTCTGCATGTGTGGTTCATCATCAAATCAACATTCTTATACCTAATTTCCAGAAATTTAAAAGGGATAAATTTATGCATCAGGAAATAAATTTTAGATCATAAGTTATGCAAGAAATTCTTGCCTTAAAGCTATAGAGGAGATCCCCTTTTATTTTCTTCTTTGGTTCCTCTTATGTTCTAGTCGTTTTCTCCCTTCTTTAGTGTTTCTCCCAATTCCACCCGTAACTACAACTTTTATTTTTGTTGAATATTAGTGGGGGAGTGGATTAACCCAACTAAAACTCTAATCAGTTGCCTAATTACGAGTTGGACTCTAAGCCCAACTTTTGGACCTCCAAATGAGACCGAATCCATTATCTAATTGACCCAAAACTTTCCCAACTTATATATTATTGACCCAGGACCAATTATAAATATTAAATACACTAAACTAAGTCTCTAACGTGTAACACCCCGCTCGCTCGGGGAGAGCGAGCGGAGCGCTACTGTCGATAAAATTGAACTAAATCTGCAATATAACAAGGTATAGAGGATCTAAAACCCACAATAAAAATAAGAGAATCTACTAATCTCAATCTCTTCAAATTAAATACAACCAATACTTTCAACTATCTAAATCTCCAATGCTCTATACAACAAAAAAAATATAAATACAATCTCCTCATCTTGTATTAAAAATTCTTCCCAAAACATCCACGCTAAAGACCAATCAATCTCCATAGTGCCCCAAAATCCGCGCTAACCTGCCACTAAAAGAAAATATGGGAAATTATACAATACGACTGGAAGATACTCAACAAATATTAGCGGTGAATAAAACGTAACAATACAAGTATGAATATTCAAATCAAATGCGAATCTCATAAGCAACTATATCAATATAATTTCTCAACAACACATTAACCGGGTGACCAGGCCTCACCACTGTACCTCGCCTATGAATTTTTTAGCATATCCAGAAAAAGGAATATTGGCGGGTGCCCAACCTCCGTGCCATATTAAAATCTCATGACAACATGCTCAACACCAAATAACAATACCACATGAATCAAAATTTGATTCCAACAACAATTTCCAGATTTCCAATCGAATACAGAAATTCAAATATGAGGCAATAATCACAAGAAAACAACGGGAACAACACTCGAGAGATTAAGGAGCATATTGTGTAAAACCCCATACCTCAAACCACCAAAAAGAACCAATAACAATCTGCCCAGAAAAGTCAGATCACACCATAAAAAACAGCCCACAAAGATCATCAACAACTCCTCCAAGATCATCCTCAAAACAACCCCCAAGAACACCTCAAAACCTAAGGTTGAATGCATAAATCAAAGGGGCTAAGTGTTATTGAAAAGGAGAGGAAATAAAAATATGTTTGTTGCCAAAACGTTGTGCCAAAAAGGGTCACCCACGACCTTATTTTATAAGGAAAAGAAGTAGGAGTTGGAAAAAAACACAAACTCTTAAAACTACTTGATGTGCACGTTTTCTGAAGGCATCGATCGATCAATGCCCCAGCGTCGATCGATCGATCACCCAAGAAATATGGCAGTTCGCTTAGAAATTTTTTATAAGGGACAATATTTTAAAAAATCAATATAAAATCCGTTTTAACTCCGATTTCGAAACCGTATGAAAATCTCACCTTTAAAAATAATTTTCAACATAATTGAGCAATAAAAATAATTTTATCTCAAAATTTATTTTCCACTAAATTTTGGAAAATACCCTAAAAATTACGCAGCTTGTTACATAACGCTTCCCAAAATGCGTCCAAATTATTTTTTTTCACTTAGGCGTTTATTATGATAAAAAATGACACGCGCTCGAAAATATATTTACGTGTGATTTATTTTTCAGTCGCGAGCCCATTATGTTCAGTTGCATTTTATATTTATGTAATTCCGAATAGTCGTTTACTTTATACTTAAATTTTACCCATCTACATTTAAATTATTCCCAAATTACTATTAAATTATCAAATTTAAATTAGTCGAAATATTTATTCTAATATTATAGGGTATTACATTCGCCTCCCTTTATAATAGAATTCCGTCCTCGGAATTTGCTAAAGCCTAACCTTATGTTTTAGTCCGCATTATAACCCAATTTTTATGCTCAATTATTCCATACCCATACTCCATCAGATAAAAGAAAAGGCTCACCCATGCCTATCATAACATTACTAGGGTGTTCATATATTCCACATTGTATGTACACACAAATAACACTAACAAATATGGATGACACAAATGCATCTAATTTGTGCCATTCATACCAAGCATATCCATACACTAAATATACCACCATATATGTACATGAGAAAGAAAAATGATCTCAGTATTCGACTTCCCTTAACTCCCGACTTTTGCCAATTTCGTGCGTCGGATGTCTCGCATGTGAAATCCAAATAAGGAACCCTCCCGATACACTAATGTACGGCCTATTCAGTTATTGAGATCCATCGACCCAATATTAAAAGAAAATGGAAAAAAAATCATATGCAATAATCATGTAAATGCTACTTTTGCCCTTTGCCAATTAAAATCTCATATCGCCAAAGGGGTACACTAAATCACCACAAAATAATCATTTTAATTATAATAAAATCAATAATACAAAAATTTCCTAGGGTCTAACATCTCTCAGCTCCCGACATTTGCTATTTTTATCCGTGGGATGTCTCGCAAGCGAAATCCAAACAAAGAACCCTCCTGATACACTACTATGTCTCATTGTCGGTCGCTGAGAGACGTTAGTCCAAGACCCATGTCCCTTATCTGCTCAATTTTTTTATATGGATCTCTAGGCCCTATAGTCGCCCATTTAAGCATATTTAAACTCAGAGTCTCACAAATTCCTTTAGTATATATTGCCGATAAAATAAACATTAATGCCAACTAGTCACACCACATTCGACTATTAAATTTAATTATTTTCATAAGTATCAACGCAAACACTATGATTTAAGTTATCCTGAGGTAATTTCCCATACCCATACACACGTGACATTTTAGGTGATTGTCCCTCAACTCGTGGGAAAAATAATGTATAATGCTTAAATAATATAGAGTCTACCCTCCCCAATGCGTAAGCAAGATATCATCTACTAAGGAGTATTGTACACTAGTGCTAAACTAAGCATGTACTACAAAATAAAATACTTATGGATCATACCTTCATTATATATGCTGGCGCAGGTCCCTCTCCTGATGCAAGGTGGTACATATGCTCGTACTACAGTTAGAGTTGCTATCCATGAGGCAGAGTAGGTAACGATGGCGCAGTTGGCACTATCGCCACTGGATGTACATGCAGTGGTCGGCACTCCCCCTGGGGCACCTAGTGTCTTCGATGTCCCCCTAACTCTTGAGTCGCTCGACTCCCTTGAGGGAACCTCCTATCGAAGTGGCCCTTCTCAATAGAAACGTAAAAAATTCCCTGGAACTGGTTCCCATGTGGCAGTGGCCCCTGTTGGCCCTGATTTTGATTCCCTTGGCCTTGGTGGCTTCTCTGATGTTCGCCCAATCGGCCCTGACCCTGCCAGCCCTGTCTATTCCTATTATTGGGACTCTATATCTCTTGTGCAGCTCTGAAAATTGAGGACTCCAAGATTGTTGGGCCTCCTGGGTGTTACTCCCTTTTGCCCAACTCTATTGATTCGACGACTCGGAGCTATGTCTCTTCTCCCCCTTCTCGTTCTAAAATTCCCTATAATCCTGACAAAAAAATAAAGCAACATTAACTACCTAGTTATATGTAGTGAAAGTCGGGTTCCCCAACAGTGATTGTATAATGTGACAGGCTAATCCCTTAATGAAATGATCCATCTTCATCCGCTCGGTATAAACATCTTACTTTGTAAATTACGAGAAGGCTGTGACTTCTTCCTCGTACTTAGCAACAGTACGTCCCTCCGGCTTAAGATCCATAAATTAAGTCCTTATCTCGGACTATATAGCTAGGGGAAATTATTTCCCCTCGAATCTATCCCAAAACTGGTTAATCATCAAGCTATCCCTCTCCTCAATAGTGGTCACCGGCTCCCACCACTAAAGAGCTACCCTTACCATCCTGAATGAAGCTAACATTTTCTTCTGAACTGGCAGACACTCCACCATCTGCAAGATCCTCTCGATGTCCTTCTTCCAATGACTAGCAACAAAAATATCAGACCCTCAAGCAAACTCTTTAGCAAAGGCCTCCATCGCTTGGTCCCATGCATAACCTGGTGCCTGTGCTGGAATAGCCGCCTGCTGCGGTGGTGGCCGTTGAGGTGTCTATTACGGTGGGAAATGCGGAAGCATTTCTTACATTGCTGTAGATACCGCATGAGACACAATAGTGGCTATCTCAGCGCAGGTGATGAACTGTGGGGCCTCCGGATGAGCCTCCTCCTCAACCGATGGGACCACTCTCCTCAATCTTCCCTTACGTCCGTTTTCCATTTTGAAGGAAAAAATGTTCTAATTATTAACTAATCATAAAGAATAAAATGATTCCTCAACAAAGGACTCTAGATCAAAGAACGCAACGCAGAACATAACGAGCTCAAACATAGATCCTAAGGACAATAGAACCGTGCCCTGATACCAACTGTAACAACACCTATTTTTTAACGTAAAGGTTGGCTAGGAACGATACGGTGAAGATAGGGCTTTCTTGTCAATTAATAACATCTTTAGAACCATTGACGAATATGAATAATTTATAATTTAAGGCCCAAGTTTGAAAAGTCACAACCACATATATAATTAGTAAATAGATCCAAACCAGCAAAAATAATATGAATATCCTATTAGAGTAACATAAATCTCCACCAACATAAAATAAAGGTTCGATCTTATTCCCTTACAAAGTTCCAAATAAATAAATGACTAGATTTGAGAAGCACCTATGCTAGAACCAACTGCGCTGAAATCGAACAACAAGTAAGGATGCAAGACTACTATGCACAATCTCACTATCCCTGTTTATGAGAACTTGGGCGGGGGGGGGGGGGGGGGGGGGGGGCATTTAAATTTGGGTTAGATCCCGAGGTGTGCAAGAATTAACTTGAATAATTTATGATTACAATAATACAGTCTACGCACAATAAATACCCCCCTTTTGTCACTCACGTTCATATAAGACCTCGCCCCTCATCTAAGTGTGATATTATTCGCACCCCCATATATCTCAACTATCAAATGGTGACACCATCTCAATTATAGAAGAATTTTATTCCTAATTAATTAAATTAAATGTAATCCCTACATTGAAATTACCAACTTACATTAATTCCAGTCTCATCAATATCAAGTATAAGGCATAAACATCTATTATGCATTATAAGGTTAAAAATAATATTTATTTTCCATATCCTTAGACAAATTAATTTATTTTCGTAATATCCGAGGGAATTAGTAATAAATGTCCTTCCATATATGGCACATAAGAGCATCTACCGTTGGTGTCTAATTCGTGCTCCATCCGCAAGGTCAGATGAATCCCTTATCCTAAGTGGACGACACAACCACACGCAAATTGGGTGTGGTCCCTACGAAGGACACCTATACACGGCCCATATCCAGCGGTGATACAGGAAAGGTCAGTGCCAACCCTACCTCTAGTGGTTGGAGCCTCCACATAAAACTTAGATGGCCTACACATCGTCAGGCCCATCTGTGCCATTGTGTGTTACGCGATCCTAACGCGTGAACCCCCAAGCCGATAGGACGGTTCACAAATATTGGTATGTCCACACATATACAGAATATTCATATTATTATCTCGAATAATATGTTATAGGTAATTACTCTAAAACGACCATAAAAGTCTAATCACATTTCTCAACATTTCCATTTAATTAATAATTTACCATCTAATAATTCACTACTTCTAATCCATACAATAATTACTTAACCGCTAGTTGTTCGTAATTATTTTTAAATTGAGTGAGGGTGCACCAATTATTTAACCCACAAATTTAAGTTCTTACTTTTTAATTTACTATTTCCTTTAAGAGTAAGCCAAATTCATTATAAAGAATTGAGGCCAACGTAAGAAACTAAAATAGCCTAGGGAATTTATTTAAACTTATACAATTCTGCAGAAGGAAGAGGAGTCCAAAATCCCCTAGCATCTCTCAAATGACCACAGGGGTTGTTCGCGCGACATGCAAAGTCTCTAGCACGATTGCCCGGGTCTCTTGACCAACCTCCTACTTTTCCCCCCACTTCGTTATCCTTTTATATTTCTTCTCAATTCCCACTATTTACAAACCCAGAATAATGTCCAATTCTCCAAATCATGAACCCAGAATTCTATGCATTTAAATCCAAATCCAGCCTATGCATGATGTTTTAAATTCTAAGAGAAATAAACTTTTATTTTGGATTCTTAAACTTAAGTTATCCTCAAATTTTAGTCTTCTACAACTCAAATCATGGGCAGCTAATACGAAGTTCATCTGACCTTTTCAATCTACAATTTATAATGATGACTTTTACATAAATTCATCAATTCTATCATAAATATTTAGGGTTATGATACCCAACTTTCTGGGATAATCTCTACACATGAATTTAATCCTCTACATGTGTCGTTCATCATCAAATCAACATTCCTATACTTAATTCCCAAAAATTTAAAAGGGATAAATATATGCATCAAGAAATAAATTTTAGATCATAAGTTATTCAAGTAATTCTTGCCTTAAAGTGGTAGAGGAGGTCCCCTTTGATTTTTTCTTTGGTTTCTCTTCTATTCTGTCCCCTTTCTCCCTTCTTTGGTGTTTCTCCCAATTCCACCCGTAACTGCAACTTTTAGGTTTGTGGAATATTAGCGGGGGAGTGGTTTACCCCCATTTAAACTCTAATCAATTTCCTAATCCCTAGTTGGACCCTAAGCCCAACTCTTGGCCCCCTAAATGAGCTTGAATCCATTATCTAATAGGCCCAAAACTTCCCAAACTTATATATTATTGACCCGGGACCAATTCTAAATATTAAAAACACTAAACTGAGCCTCTAATGCTTCCCAAAATGCATCCCAATTATTTTTTTATTTCACTTAGATGGTTTTTATGTTAATAACGACACGCGCCCAAAAATATATGTACGTGTGATTTATTTTTCACTCACGAGCCTATTATTTCCAGTTGCGTTTTATGTTTATGTAATCATGAATAGTCATTTACTTTATATTTAAATTTTACCCATATAGATTTAAACTCATCCAATTTAAATTATTCCCAAATTACTATTGAATTATCAAATTTAAATTAGTCAAAATATTTTATTCTTAAATTACTGGGTATTACATTCTCCTCCCTTTATAACAGAATTTCGTCCTCGGAATTTGTTAATGCCCAACCTTATGTTTTAGTCTTAATTATAACCCAAGTTTTATGCTCAATTATTCCATACCCATAGTCCGTGAGATAAAAGAAAAGGCTCACCCATGCCTATCATAACATTACTGGGGTGTTCATATATTCCACATTATATGTACACACAAATAACAATAACAAATATGGATGACACATATACATATAATTTGTACCATTCATACCAAGCATATCCATACACCAAATATACCACCATATATGTACATGAGAAATAAAAATGATCTCAGTATCCGACTTCCCTTAACTCCCAGCTTTTGCCAAATTCGTGCGTCGGACGTCTCATAAGTGAAATCCTTACAAGGAACCCTCCTGATACACTCCGGTGCAGCTTAGTTAGTTATTGAGATCCATCAACCCAAGATTAAAAGAAAATGGAAATAAAAATAATCGTATGCAGTAATCATGTAAATTCCACTTTTGGCCATTGCCAATTATAGTCTCATATCGCCAAAGGGGTACACTAAATCTCCACAAACTAATCCATTTAATTATACTAAAATAAATAATCCAAAAAATTTCTTAGGGTCTAACATCTCTCAACTCCCGACGTTTGCTACTTTTATGCGTGGTCGCAAGCAAAATCCAAATAAGTAATCCTCCCCATACACTACTATGTAGCATTGTCGGTCGCTGAGATCCGTTAATCCAGGACCCATGTCTATAATGTGCTCAAATTTTTTTTATACGGATCTCCAGGACCTATAGTCACCCATTTAACCATATTTAAACTCAGAGTCTCACAATTTTCTTTAGTATTTTTCTGTCATGAAAATAAACATTAATGCCAACTAGTCACATCACATTCGACTATTAAATTTAATTATTTCCATAAGTATCAACGCAAACCCTATGATTTAAGTTCTCCTAAGGTAAATTACCATACCTTTACACACGAGGCATTTTTGGTGCTTAACTCGCGGGGAAAATAATGTATAATGCTTAAAAAAAATTGAGTCTACCCTCCCCAATGCGCAAACAAGATATCATATCCTAAGGAGTATTGTGCACTAGTACTAAACTAAGCATGTCCTGCATATTAAAAGAATTAGCGATCAGACCCTCACTATCTATGCTGGCGCTAATACCTCTCCTAATGCGAGGTGATACACGCACCCATACTGCAGCTGAGTTTGCCGTCCCTGAGGCAGAGTAGGTAGAGCTGGCGCGGCTAGAACTATCGGCACTAGTTGTACCTGCATTGGTCGGCACTCCCGCTGGGGCGCCTAGTGTCTTCTTTGCCACCCTAAGTCCTGTGCCGCTCGACTCCCCTTAGGTAACCTCCTGGTGAAGTGGCCCTTCTCACCACAAATATAATAATTGCCCTGGAACTGGTGCCTGTCTGGCGGTAGCCTCTATTGACTATGACTTTGATTCCCTTGACCTTGGTGGCTTTTCTGATGTTTTCCCTATTGGCCTTGACCTTGTCGGCCCTATATGTTCCCATTATCGGGACCCTTATATCTCTTGTGGTGATCTGAAAGTTGAGGACTCCAAGATTGTTGAACCTCCTAGTTGTTACTCCCATTTTTCCTACTCTACTGATTGGGAGACTCAGAGCAATGTCTCTTCTCCTCCTTCTCTTTCTGAAATGCCCCATAATCCTGAAAATGCAATAAAGTAGCATTTATGAACTAGTTATATGTAGCAAAATTCGGGCTCCCCAACAGTGACTGTCTGATGTGCTAGACTGATCCCTTAATGAAATAATGCATCTTCATTCCCTTGGTATGAACATCTATCTTTGCAAAGTACGAGAGGTCCGTGAATTCCTCCTCATACTCAGCAACAATACATCCCTCCTACTTAAGATCCAAAAATCAACTCCTCATTTCGAATTGTATAACTAGGGGAAAGTATTTCCCCTCAAATCTTTTCCAGAACTGATCAATCGTGAGGTTTTCCCTCTCCTTAATAGTCGTAATAAGCTCCCACAACTTAAGAGTCGCCCTTACCATCCTGAATGAAGCTAACATTTGCTTCTAAACTAGCGTGCACTCCACCATCCATAAGTGCCTCCCGATGTCCTTCTTCTAATGACTAGCAACCAAAATATCAAACCCTTCTGCAAATTGTGGAGACTGGCCTTTAAAAAAGGCCTCTGTCACTCGGTCCCATGCGTTACCCGATGCCTGTGATAGAATAGCCACTTATTGTGATGGTGGCTACTGAGGTGTCTATGACGATGGGAAATGTTGAAGCATGGCTTCCATCGCTCTAGATACCGCCTAAGACACAATAGTGGCTATCTCAGTGTGGCTGATCAACTATGGGGCCTGTGGTGGTTCCGGATGAGCCTCCTCGTCCTCAATTGGTGGGACAACTCTCCTCGGTCTACCCCTATGTCCGTTTGCCATCAGAAAGAAAACAAGGTTCGAATTAGTAACTTATCGTAAAGAATACAATGATTCCTAAACAAAGCACTCTACATCAAAGAACGCAACCCATAACGTAACGAGATCAAACACAATACCTAAGGACAATAGAACCGTGATCTGATACCAACTGTAACAACCTTTATTTTCTCACGCAAAGGCTTGCCAGGCATGATACGCCGAAGATAGGGCTTTCTTGTCAATTAATAACATCCTTAGAACCATTCACGAATATAAATAATTTATAATTTAAGGCCCAAGTTTGAAAAGTCATAAACACATATATAATTAATAAATAGATCCAAACCAACAAAAATAATATGAATATCCAACTAGAGTAACATAAATCTCCACCAATATAAAATAAAGGTACGAGCTTATTCCCTTACAAAGTTCCAAATAAATAAATGACTAGAGTTGAGAAGCACTTATACTAGAACCAACTGAGGTGAAATCGAAGAGCAAGTAAGGCAACAAGACTATTATGCACATTCTCGCTATCCCTGTTTATGACCACCTGGGGGGGAACAATTAAATTTAGGTCAGATCCCGAGATGTGCAAGAATTTACTTGAATAATTTATGATTACAATAATATAGTCAATGCACAATAAATAACCCCCATTTCGTCACTCACATGCGTATAGCACCTCACCCCTCATCTAATTGTGATATTATTTTCACCCCCATATATCCCAATTATCAAATGGTGACTTCATATAAATTATAAAAGGATTTATCCCTAATTAATTAAATTAAATGTAATCCTTACATTTACATTACCAACTTACATTAATTCCAGTCTCATCAGTATCAAGTATAAGTTATAAACGTCTATTATACATTATAGGGTCAAAAATAACATTTATTGTCCATATCCTTAGACAAATTAATTTATTTCCATAATATTCGAGGGAATCAATAATATACGTCCTTCCATATATATGACACGAAAGGGCATCTACCGTTGGTGTCTAATTTGTGCTCTATTGATAAGTCTGGAGAAATCCCTTATCCCAAGCGAACAACACAACCACATATAAATTAGGTGCGGTCCATACCCAGGACACATGTACATGGCGTATACCCAGCGGGGATACAGGAACGGTCAGCGCCAACCTTACCTCTAGTGGTTGGAGCCTCCATATAGTACTTCGATGGCCCACACATCGTTAAGCCCATCTGTGTAGTTGTGTGGTTCGCGACCCTAACCCGCGAACCCCCAAGCCGATAGGATGGTCCAAAAATATTGGTATGCCCACACATATACATAATATTCATACTATTATCTCGAATAATATGTTATAGGTTATTACTCTAAAACCACCATAAAATTCTAATAACATTTCTCAACATTACCATTTGATTAATAATTTACCATCTAATAAATCATTACTTTTAATCCACACAATAATTACTTAACTGCTAGTTATTCGTAATTATTTTTCAATTGAGTAAGGGCACACCATTTATTTAACCCACTAATTTAAGTTCCTCCTTTTTATTTTAACTGTTTCCTTTAACAGTAGGCTAAATTCATTACAAGGAGTTGAGGCCAACGTAAGGGGCTACAATAGCCTAGGAAATTTGTTTAAACTTATACAATTCTGCAGAAGGAAGAAGAGTTCAAAATCCCTTAGCGTCACTCAAATGACTACATGGGCCATTCACGGGACATGTGAAGTTGATTGAATGATTGCCCTTGTCGATTAAATGACCTCCTCCTTTTCCCCCCACTTTTTTCTCCTTTTACTGTTCTTTCCAATTCCCACTATTTACAAACCCAAAATAGCGTCCAAATCTCCAAATCATGAACCCAGAATTCTATGAATTTAAACTTAAATCCAACCTATACATGATGTTTTAAATCCCAAGAGAAATAAATGTTTATTTCAGATTCTTAAACTTAAGTCATCCTCAAATTTCAGTCTCTTACAACTCAAATCATGGGCAGCTAATATGGAAGTTATCTCATATTTTCAGTCTAAAATTTACAACGATGACTTCTACATAAATTCATCAATTTGGCCATAAATATTTAGGTTCTGATACCTAACTTTCTGGGATAATATCTACACATGAATTTAATCCGTTACATGTGTGGTTCATCATCAAATCAACATTCTTATACCTAATTCCCATAAATTTAAAGAGATAAATATATGCATCAAGAAATAAATCTTAGATCATAAGTTATGCAAGAAATTCTTGCCTTAAAGTGGTAGAGGATATCCCCTTTGATTTTCCTCTCTGGTTGCTCTTCCGTTCTAGCCCTTTTCTCCCTTCTTTGTTTCTTCTCCCAATTCCTCTCATAACTGTAACTTTTAGGTTTGTGGAATATTAGTGGGGGAGTGGTTTACCCCCACTTAAACTCTAATTAGTTGCCTAATCCCGAGTTGGACCCTAAGCCCAACTTTTGGACCCCCAAATGAGCCTGAGTTCATTATCTAATTGGCCCAAAACTTTCCCAACTTATATATTATTTACCTGGGACCAATTCTAAATATTAAAAACACTAACTCGAGTCTCTAATGCTTCCCAAAATGTGTCGCAATTATTTTTTATTTCACTTAGCTGTTTATTATGTTAAAAACGACACACGCCCGAAAATTTATTTACATGTGATTTACTTTTCACTCGCGAGCCCATTATGTCCAGTTGCATTTTATATTTATACAATCATGAATAGTCATTTATTTTTTATTTAACTCTACCCATCTAAATTTAAATTCATCCAATTTAAATTTTTTCTCAAATTACTATTCAATTATCAAATTTAAATTAGTCAAAATATTTTATTCTAAAATTACGGAGTATTACATAAAATAATCCAATGCAATCTTTAGTTACTAACCCTAAATAATTCCCACTAACACTCGGCGAAACTGATTGAATAAATTGATAAATAAAGGAGAAAATGAGAGAATGATCTCACAAGTTGATTATTGAAAATGGTTTTTTCTAATGAGTACATTATTTTGCATGAATTATGTCGAAATCTAGACCTTGTTAGGCCCTTTGTATTATAAATAATGAGCTTTTAGAGTCGTTTTCGTAAAATGAAAGAAAAATGCAAGTTTGAATAAAATTTGAGTTAAAAATACAATTTTAGTAACCTGAAGTGGTGAAATCATAACTTTCCAAACTTTATGGGCTTGAAAATAATTTTTAAATATTTATCCAGGGAAAATAAAGTTCTCTCTAAAATTTGGTTAAATTCAGAGCTAAAATGGAAAAAATTATGAATTTCGCGGGTTAAAATGCAAAGAGGGCTAATTTCATAATTTTTTAAATATTTATGTCCCTAAATTAGAATTAAATATTTTTATTCTGCATTTTTACAGGTACCCCCAAAATTTGGACAACAAAGGAGTCGATGTGCAAAAATTGTTATCATACGTCGCGACACGACACGGCAGGGTTAGCACAGCTCTACTAAATATTTTTTTATAAAATCGCTCGAGTATCCGTTGCGGCCTTGCCATAGATTTTAGGAAAGGTTTTGATAAGACTCACAACTTTAAAGTTCAAATGAAACTGCGATTTTGAAGTTTTGGGGGTAAAAAATGCGATTAAAGCTGATGTCATGAATAGTGACGTGAATAGTGCGAAATTTAGCAGATAATTATTTTTTAAAAAAAGGACTTCTCAATTATCTCCAATTCTTCCCAAGACTCCATGAGATAATTATCTTCTCAAATACAACCAATCAAAAAGAGTTTCACTCCAACTCAAACACCTCATTCCTAAGCCTATAAATAAGTCCCTTTGGCTCATTATTTTGGTAGAGAATTTTTTGGAGAGCTTTGAGAGATAGTTTTTTGTTCTCTTATTTTGAGAGTATATTTTTATTGAGCCCAAGAATTATTCTTTTCTGGGTGAAGTTTTGTAAAGATCAATTGTTAGGCACGGTTATTTTTGTAAGTCTGTTTTATTAATGAGAGTTAGTATTCATTCTTGAAATTTTATTATGTCTTCAATTATGCTAACATAAATTTCTTTACTAGGACTAAGTGAAATTTATAATGTTTGATTAATAGTGTGCGTGATTTAAATTCATCTTTCTTCCCAATATGTGCTAAAGGTTTTAAAAATTCGATATTCATTAAAAACGACACGAGAGCGTGTTTTAAACCTTCGGCGTTGTTTGAAAATAAAAATTATATTTGTATTTTTAAGTGTGAGTACTTTTTGATGGATTATGCTTGCACTCGATTGTTTTGCTAATCCATGCTTAAAGACTATACTTTGAAATTTAAAAGTGAACTTTTTAAGGAAATAGGGATTTTAGCCATCCTAATTTGGAAACGTTAATTTTTAGTGTGAACGTAACTGTGTTATTTTTCGAATTAAATGCGATGAGAGTCAGTTTAATTTGAATTATAAAATCGGGAATGCCGATTTTAAATTATTCCATAATATTAGTTGAATGTGATATATGGATTCAAAGTTCTAGTTTTCATGCTCACTTGATTATATCTCTCGTAGTCATACTTTTTATTTTTGTTATCTTAGTTTAATATTACATCTCATCTCTAAAACCATTTAGTCTAATTGAAGAGTCACAATTACTTTAAATGAAAAATTGACAAATCTCTGTGGGTTCGACCCGTACTTACACTAGTTATTCTATAATAGCTCGTGCACTTGTGGTATTTTATAAATTGACAAACAACATCCTCTCATTTCATAGACTCATTTGTATTCTTTCATGAATAGACATTATACTAATGGTAATTTTGGTTCATGAATAGACATATTTAAAAAGTTTTATATATTTATGAATTGACACATGTCTAAAGTTATACGTATTCAGTATGGTTGAGCCCTGCGCGTGCGCAGGCTTTTTATAATTTTTTTATTAAAAAAATTATTATTGATAAACTATATATTTCTTTAAAAAAATTAATTTTATAAAAACATAATTGTATTTATCAAAGTATGTATTTTAAAACAATATTGTAAATATTTCATAGGACACCTCATCTAAAATGCACAAAAAAAGGTGAAACAAAAAACAAAATAGTATAATGTAATTTTTTTTGCTAATATAATCTAGGCATTATCCCCTCAATGCAACATAAAATAGTATTATTACAAATACACCAAATATACTAAGTGTAACAACCCTCGCTTTTGGGAGCCCATTTTTTATACTTATTTACCATGTGGAGTAATTATATATAAAATGCCGGATGTGGAGTAAGTATTAATTTGATGAAATGAGTTAATATTTACTGAAAGTTGCATAATTACCATGTGGTGTTCTATTGTGTCATGAGAATTAAAATGGCAATTTGGCTTAAAATGGGACTAGAACTTAAAATGATTTATAGAATTTCCAAATGATAATTTGGAGGGTGTAGTTGGTTCCGGGAGGTGTGAGACAGTCAAAATGTGTGCCATATTGTATTTTGAGATTTTGGGCACTTTTGACTGGTTTTGGCATATTGCGTATTAGAAATCATTTTATCGCGGTATTAACCATTTAAAGTTGGAACACTTTTAGCTAAGACCACGTTTTAGTCTTCCTAAGCCTTTCATTTTCCCTTATTTCCCCTAAGTGTGTTCTAGCCCTAAAGTGAGAGAGAGAGAGATGAAGAACTTGAGGAGTAAGGGAGAGATTGAATATTGGTGGATTGATCTTGCATTCTTCTTCACCCAAGTCTGAAATTGAAGCCCCAAGGCAAGTTTCTACTTGCTATTATATGGTTTAAGATGAATAATTAGTATGGGTAGTTATGTAATAGTTTTGGTCTAATGTAGTTATGGTTTTTGGTTAGATTTATGGGTATTAATATATTTGGAAGAGATTTGATGGTGTCTTGAGGTAGAAAAATGTAGTTGGAAGCATTTATGATCTATTAGTATCATTAAATGAGGTTGGTTGCCTTTGGTTAATATTTGGTTTTGGGTTTAGATGGAAACTAGGAAGAATAGATCTAGGTCTGCAATGGCCGGTCGACCGCGGTTCTCAGACCGGTCGATCGGGCCTTCGGAAGAGGGCACACTGCTTTCTTTCAAAGGCATATATTTTAGGGCGCGATCGACCTCGGTCCTCCTACCGGTCGATCGGTTCGCTCGAAATGAGCTTTCTGCTTTTCTTGGAACGCTAAAACTTGAGACGCGGTCGACCGCGGTCTTGGGACCGATCGACCGGTCCCCTATTTTCTGTCCCAACTTTCTATTTTTTTTTTGTTTTTAAATTCTTTTCTTGTCATAGGGACTTAAGATTCTTCTTGAATAAAGTAAACCTTGGTTTTTAGAGTCCTAGTTGAGTTGGTTGGCACCCTAGAGTTGAATGGTATTCACTTGGGGTTAAGTCCGGGGGGGGTGTCTGAAGTGATGTTTAGGCATCACTTCTCTTTTTGCATCCTAATAGAAGGATGGGGGTTATAGGCCCATGCTTGGAGACTTTAGGGGCTTAAATCGAGGTATATAAGACCTTAATTTTTGGGAAAAATTGTGATCCCTTAGAGAATGATTTGAGGCATGTACTATGATGAAGAATTAATGAAGTATCCTATGAGTAAGGTTTCAAAATAATGAAACAAGTATATATAATTGGAAAAGAGAAACGTGATTTTTATGGTAAATGCTAATTTACTTAAACACACCTCTCTAAATGCTATCATAAGGGAAGCTCGCGCATGAGGTGACGTCCCCTGACTAGTGAATGCAGGGAGACTATAGTCCTCGGCCATATGCGGGTTTATTATATGTATTTTTTCTGCGCTAGTGAGGTAATTCCGGGTGTGGTTATGACTCACTCGCAGGCATATGGCCACTTCCCGACGTGCGTTAGGTGCCCAGGCTTCCTTGTTCGATAGGCCCCTGGAAGATGATAGTCATTTAGGGGCGCGCCCAGTGGGGAAACTCGGAGGGGCGGTCTTAGAATCGTTATATGTATAAGAATATAACTTTTCTAAACTCAAGTGGGACTTGAGAAATGCACATTTCCACTAAAATGTATGATGATAAATATATTCCTGTTAAGGAATAAGAATTGGAAAGAAACGAGAAAATGATGATATTATATTCCTGTTAAGGAATCGAAAGTGGATTAAAGTGGAAATTAAGGATATAAGCTTTTTATTTAATAATGCATAATTTTACTCTCTTGCATAAATTATCCGTAAGCATGTCATTTCAACTGTCTCGTTTATGATTCATGATTAGGTTGTTAAATATTTGATCATCATCATTCATGATTAACTGTTCATATCTATCATGCTTTTGTTCGTCTAGGAACTATATAAAAACCGGGCCCTGACCCGTTCATTCTCCTATGTTGTGCATGTTATTGTATCCGGCCAAGTGCTCCTCCGCAAGGACACCCGTGTTGATATTCCTACTCTTTTGCTTTTAAGGAGCTGTAAGAATTTGGGGATATTACAGGATGTTTTGCTAGACGCCATCATTTTTTAAATCTAGTTATGATCGGGTCTGTCATTCGGACGAGTGGCCCAAACTTTGTAACTGTTTAATGAATGTATTACGTAACATATTAAACTATTATGATTCCTTTTGTGTAGATGTGGACCGACAGCATATTCGGTCCTCTACTTGTGTATATTCGTTTTAAATGTATGATATATATGTTGCTTTGTAATTCCACTATCTTTTAGAAAGTGGTTGTTTAAATTGTTTTCTTAACTTAAATTTTAAATCAAATAAATTATTTGGCAACCCGTTTTCTGAATTCATGGGTGGTTTTTCCGTATACTCTTACTATATTTATGATGCTGAGAATGATTTCCATCCATGATTTCCGTATATGTCGGAGTATAGGGCTTGCCACCCCTTATTTTGGAATGCGGGTTGTCACAGATGGTATCAGAGCACTGGGTTCTAGAGTATTAGGATCTATGTGGACTTGTCATGATCTACCGTAGCGTTCTTTGATATAGAGCCTAATGATAGTACTGTTTTGTTGCTTATAATTGCGATCTTCTGTGAAATAGATTGTTATGAATAGTATTCTAACTCTATTGTTCCTTCATCTCAGATGCCGCCTAAGATAGGTCGCCCCGCGAGATTCAATAGAGTTGTATAAGAGGATGTTGGTCCTCCGCCGCCCCAAGGAACTTTTAATGCTGCGGATGTAGCCAACATTGTGTCCCAAGCAGTCAATGCTGCCATGACCCCAGTAGCTCAACAAACTCCACAAGCTCAACAGCGAGCACAAGATGCCCAAGATCCTATGGGACCTTCTCCATGGGAAAGGGTCAGGGAGTCCTTTTTAAAGGGCCATCCCCCGGAGTTTTATGGAGGCTCTGATGTTATTCGAGCAAATCAATGGAAGAAAGATATGCAACGCCATTTATGAATGGTAGATTGTAGTGAGGAAAAGAAACAAGTCCTTGATACTTTCAAGCTGGTTGGGGCAGCGTTACATTGGTGGGAGTCGATGACTACACCAGAACAGAGGGACACTATGTCGATCACTGATTTTTGGGTCTTGTACGACCAAAAGTATTTTCCCCCCACGATTCAAAGGGAGATGAGAAGGAGACTTCAGGATCTGGTTCAGGGAGAACGATCTGTTGCTGAATACGAAGAGGAGTTTACCCGGTTAGCAAGTTTTGTACCGGATGAGGTGACTCCAAAAGAAAGAAAAGTTTCAAAATTAATGGGAGGTATAAAATGGAGAATCCGACAACATTTGCTGGGTAATTCGTCTTTACAAACTTTTGGTGAGGTGATGAATGCGGCATTGCTCCATTGCCAGGAGCATCGGTTGTATATGCAGGGTAGCAAGAAAGCTACATGAACGGGGCAAGTAGGGAAGCCAGGAGTGAGTGGGAATGGAGGAGGAGCCTTTCCTTCGTCCCAACCTATGGGTAATAAGCAGCAAGAAAGGGATCCCCAGCAAGGGGATGGGTCGAAAAGACAATGCTTTGGCGGGTTTAACGCCAGTGGTAATGCTAATAGGCAAGGTTAGGGTGCCTCGCAACAGCAGGCGGGTCGGGGTGGTCATGGAGGTAGAGGCCATATGGGCCAAGGTTTCGGGCAGTTCAGAAATAACAGAGGTCGAGGCCAGGAGAATATGGTGGGGAATTTTTTTCAATGTGGGGAAGCGGGACATTATAAGAAAGATTGTCCTCAAGTGATTGGGGGGAAACCTCCTCGAGTTCCTCAGCAGCCTTATGTTCAGTTTCTGCCACAGGCACCAAATCCAGTTGTCCCTCCACAACAGGGTCAACTACAGTATGGGAGAGTTTACCACATTCAGGATGTTATGCTTCCTCCTATTCAGCCGGTGCCGCCAGCTATAGAGGGTAAGTTCCATATTCAGGGACATATGGGTCGCGTTTTGTTTGATACGGGTGCGACACATTCTTTTATTTCTAGAAGCTTTGCTCACTCCACAGAGTTGATAAAATCTGCAGAGAGCACTTTTACTGCCGTTGAGTCCTCTATGGGTGACGGTTCACTCATTTTCCTTATTTGCAAACGTATAGGGATCACTCTTGGAAATTTGTGTTTTGAGGCCGATTTACTCGTCCTATACATGGTCGGGTATGATGTGATTTTGGGCATGGATTGGCTTGTTAAGTATCATGCTATAGTTAATTGTTACGGGAAGAGTATAGTCTTCGCCGTTCCAGGACAAGATATGTTCTTGGTGGTTATGACTCGTTTAGAGGGAGATACCAGTACTTATTTGTATTGTATTGCGGAAGAAACTTCTCGGGATGTAGTTGTTCCCTTCGATTCTATTCTTGTTGTTCGAGATTCTGAGGATTTTTTCCGGGAGATACTGGGTTTGCCTCCTAGCCGAGAGATTGAGTTTGTGATTGACTTAGCGCCGGGAACTCGACCGATTGCGAGAGCTCCTTATCGTATGGCTCCTGTGGAAATGAGGGAGCTAAGAGATCAAATTCAGCAGTTATTGGAGCAGGGATTTATTAGGCGTAGTACATCGCTGTAGGGTGTTCCTGTGTTATTTGTGAAGAAAAGAGATGGTTCTCTCCGTTTGTGTGTTGACTATAGAGAATTGAATAAGGTCACCATCCGGAATAAATATCCTTTGCCTCGTATAGATGACTTGTTTGATCAACTTAGGGGAGTGACATACTTCTCTAAGATAGATTTGAGAATGGGGTATCACCAGTTGAGGATACGGGAGCAGGATGTATCCAAGACTGCTTTTCTGACGAGGTACGGGTCTTATGAATTTTTGGTTATGCCTTTTGGACTAACCAATGCCCCTGCCGTATTTATGGATCTCATGAATAGGGTATTTCGGGACTTCATGGACCAATTTGTTATCGTATTTATCAATGACATCCTTGTGTATTCTCAAACAGAAGATGACCATGCTATTCATTTGGGGTTGGTCCTGCAAAGATTAAGGGATCACCAATTGTATGCTAAGTTTGAGAAATGTGGTTTTTGGTTACGGGAAGTGCAATTTTTGGGTCATATTATGACTTCGCAGGGTATATCGGTGGATCCAAGCAAGGTTGTGGCGGTGAGGGAGTGGGGTCAGCCCACGATACCTACCAAAATTTGCAGTTTTCTGGGTTTGGCGGGTTATTACCGTCGATTTATTAAGGGTTTTTCTAAGATTGCTAGCCCTTTGATAAACTTGACTCGGAAAGGGGTTAGATTTGTTCGGGATGACTCCTGTCAAGTGCCATTCGATGAGCTCAAAGATAGATTGACTTCGGCTCTAGTCCTCTCTTTACCAAATCCAGGATTGGAATATCTAGTCTTCATCGATGCATCTCTACAAGGATTGGGAGGTGTACTTCAGCAAGAGCGACGAGCTATCGCCTATGCTTCCAGAAATCTCAAACCTCATGAAAGAAATTATCCGGTGCATGACTTAGAATTAGCCGCAGTTGTCTTTGCCCTGAAGATTTGGAGGCATTATCTTCTCTGGGAGAAGTTCAGTCTTTTCACAGACCATAAGTCGTTGCAATATTTATTTTCTCAGAAAGATTTGAATATGCGCCAGCGCCGATGGTTAGAGTTCGTGAAATATTATCAATTTGATATTCACTATCATTCGGGCAAGGCAAATGTGGTGGCGGATGCTTTGAGTAGAAAACCCGAGGGAGAACTAGCTGATGTATGGAAAGCTAAATGGAAAGAGCTCAGTCATGAGGATGCAGTTACTAGGGCGTTCATGTCCGTGATGACCGTTACTCCTATGATTGTGGCAAAGGTCGTAGAGGCCCAAGGCAGGGATAGGGGCTATCAAGACCACATTCGCCGATTATTATCTGAGGGAGCGGAGTCCTACTCAATAAGTTTGGAGGGTGGGCTACGCTTCCATGGAAGGCTTATCGTTCCGGACGATGGAGATTTGCGACGGGCAGTGATGGCAGAATCTCACGGTTCAAAATTTTCGGTGCATCCGAGAAATGATAGAATGTATCAAGATA
The DNA here is from genome assembly GCA_949130495.1 of Sambucus nigra. NCBI lineage: Eukaryota > Viridiplantae > Streptophyta > Magnoliopsida > Dipsacales > Adoxaceae > Sambucus > Sambucus nigra. Next base: position 22,808,574 of record OX422219.1, on the reverse strand, counting down.
TGCGCCGTCAATATTGGTGGCCAGGTATGAAACGAGATATTTCTGAGTTTGTATCTTAATGCACTACTTATCAGTTGGTTAAGATTGATCATCAGCGACCGACAGGTTTGTTGCAACCGTTGGAGATTCCGGCGTGGAAATGGGAGAGCATATCAATGAATTTTATCACTGGCTTACCAAAGTCACAAAAGGGTCACGATTCTATATGGGTTATCGTGGATCGCTTGACAAAGTCGGCGCATTTTCTTCCGATCCGTACCGATTATAACACCGCTCGTTACGCCCGGTTGTTCATTGAAGAGATTGTTAGGTTGCATGGGGTGCCTTTGAATATTGTTTTTGACAGAGACAAGATCTTTGTTTCCCACTTTTGGCAAAGCTTCCAGGAGGCCATGGGGACCGAATTAAGGTTAAGTACTTCCTATCATCCTCAAACAGATGGCCAGACCGAACGGGTTAACCAAATGTTGGAAGATATGCTTCGTATGTGTATGCTTGATTTTAAAGGTAGTTGGGAACAATATCTCCCGTTGGTTGAATTTGGTTATAATAATTCATACCAGTTCACTATTGGGATGGCGCCTTATGAAGCCTTGTATGTTAGGCCTTGTAGATCTCCCACGTGTTGGTTAGAGGTGGGAGATAGCAAGTTTCTCGGACCTGAAATGATCCGGGATACTTCTTCTAAGATCGAGCTTATTCGAAATCGCATTCGGATGGCCCAAGATAGACAGAAGAGCTATGCCGATGCAGGTAGAAGACATGTGGAGTTGGAGGTTGGAGACCAAGTGTTGGTACGAGTGTCGCCTATGAAGGGCATTAAGCATTTCGAGAAGAAAGGGAAGCTTGCGCCTCGTTTTTTGGACCTTTTCCCGTGATTGCTAAGGTGGGTCCAGTGGTGTATCAACTTGCCCTACCGGAACCTTTGCTACAAATTCACGATGTCTTCCATATCTCCTATTTGAAGAAGTATAAGAGGTGTGATGGTGCCCTTTGGCACATTCCTTTCGATGACATAGAGTTACAACCCGATGTTTCATATGAAGAACAACCCGTTGCCATTTTAGAGCATGGGCAGCGTAGGTTGAGGTCTCCAGTGGTGCCCTTGGTTAGAGTACAATGGAGTCATCACAGCATTAAGGACTCTACTTGGGAGCGTGAGGACGATATGCGGGAAAAGTATCCGCATCTCTTTATCCAAGGTACGCTTGAATTTTGGGGGCAAAATTCCCTCATAAGGGGGGGAGTATGTAACAACCCTCGCTTTTGGGAGCCCATTTTTTATACTTATTTACCATGTGGAGTAATTATATATAATGTGTCGGATGTGGAGTAAGTATTAATTTGATGAAATCAGTTAATATTTACAGAAAAGTTGCATAATTACTATGTGGTGTTCTATTGTGTCATGAGAATTAAAATGGCAATTTGGCTTAAAATGGGACCGAAACTTAAAATGATTTATAGAATTTCCAAATGATAATTTTGAGGGTGTAGTTAGTTCCGGGAGGTGTGAGACAGTCAAAATGTATGCCATATTGTATTTTGAGATTTTGGGCACTTTTGACTGGTTTTGGCATATTGCGTATTAGAAATCATTTTATCGCGGTATTAACCATTTAAAGTTGGAAGACTTTTAGCTAAGACCAAGTTTTAGTCTTCCTAAATTTTTCATTTTCCCTTATTTCCCCTAAGTGTGTTCTAGCCCTAGAGTGAGAGAGAGAGAGAGAGAGAGAGGAAGAACTTGAGGAGTAAGGGAGAGATTGAAGATTGGTGGATTGATCTTGCGTTCTTCTTCATCCAAGTCTGAAATTGAAGCCCCAAAGCAAGTTTCTACTTGCTATTATATGGTTTAAGATGAATAATTAGTATGGGTCGTTATGTAATAGTTTTGGTGTAATTTAGTTATGGTTTTTGGTTGGATTTATGGGTATTAATATCTTTGGAAGATATTTGATGGCGTCTTGAGGTAGAAAAATGTTGTTGGAAGCATTTATGATCTATTAGTATCATTAAATGAGGTTGGTTGCCTTTAGTTGATATTTGGTTTTGGGTTTAGATGGAAAATGGGAAGAATAGGTCTAGGTCTGCAATGGCCGGTCGACCGCGGTTCTCAGACCGGTCGACCGGGCCTTCGAAAGAGGGCACACTGCTTTCTTTCAAAGGCATATATTTTAGGGCGCGGTCGACCGCGGTCCTCCTACCGGTCAACCGGTTCTCCCGAAATGATCTTTCTGCTTTTTTTGGAAGGCTAAAACTTGAGACGCGGTCGACCGCGGTCTTGGGACCGATCGACCGGTCCCCTGTTTTCATTCTCAACTTTCTAATTTTTTTTTGTTTTTAAATTCTTTTCTTTTCATAGGGACTTAGGATTCTTCTTAAATGAAGTAAACCTTGGTTTTTAGAGTCCTAGTTGAGTTGGTTGGCACCCTAGAGTTGAATGGGATTCACTTGGGGTTAAGTCCGGGGGGGTGTCTAAAGTGATGTTTAGGCATGACTTCTCTTTTTGCATCCTAATAGAAGGATGGGGGTTGTAGGCCCATGCTTGGAGACTTTAGGGGCTTAAATAGAGGTATATAAGACCTTAAGTTTTGGGAAAAATTGTGATCCCTTAGAGAATGATTTGAGGCATGTACTATGATGAAGAATTAATGAAGTATCCTATGAGTAAGGTTTCAAAATAATGAAACAAGTATATATAATTGGAAAAGAGAAACGTGATTTTTATGGTAAATGCTAATATACTTAAACACACCTCTATAAATGCTATCATAAGGGAAGCTCGCGCATGAGGTGATGTCCCCTGACTAGTGAATGCAGGGAGACTATAGTCCTCGGCCATATACGGGTTTATTATATGTATATTTTCTGCGCTAGTGAGGTAATTTCGGGTGTGGTTATGACTCACTCGCAGGCATATGGCCACTTTCCGACGTGCGTTAGGTGCCCAGGCTGCCTTGTTCGATAGGCCCCTGGAAGATGATAGTAATTTAGTGGCGCGCCCAGTGGGGAAACTCGGAGGGGCCGTGTTAGAATCGTTATATGTATAAGAATATAACTTTTCTAAACTCAAGTGGGACTTGAGAAATGCACATTTCCACTAAAATGTATGATGATAATTATATTCCTCTTAAGGAATAAGAATTGGAAAGAAATGAGAAAATGATGATATTATATTCTTGTTAAGGAATCGAAAGTGGATTAAAGTGGAAATTAAGGATTGAAGCTTTTTATTTAATAATGCATAATTTTACTCTCTTGCATAAATTATCCGTAAGCATGTCATTTTAACTGTCTCGTTTATGATTCATGATTAGGTTGTTAAATATTTGATCATCATCATTCATGATTAACTATTCATATCTATCATGCTTTTGTTCGTCTGGGAACTATATAAAAACCGGGCCCTGACCCGTTCATTCTCCTATGTTGTGCATGTTATTGTATCCGGCCAGGTGCTCCTCCGCAAGGACGGCCGTGTTGATATTCCTACTCTTTTGCTTTTAAGGAGCTGTAAGAATTTGGGGATATTACAGGATGTTTTGCTAGACGCCATCATTTTTTAAATCTAGTTATGATCGGGTCTATCATTCGGGCGAGTGGCCCAAACTTTGTAACTGTTTAATGAATGTATTACGTAACATATTAAACTGTTATGATTCCTTTTGTGTAGCTGTGGACCGACAGCATATTCGGTCCTCTACTTGTGTATATTCGTTTTAAATGTATGATATATATATGATGCTTTGGAATTCCACTATCTTTTAGAAAGGGGTTGTTTAAATTGTTTTCTTAACTTAAATTTTAAATCAAATAAATTATTTGGCAACCCGTTTTCTGAATTCATGGGTCGTTTTTCCGTATACTCTTACTATATTTGTGATGCTGAGAATGATTCCCATCCATGATTTTCGTATATGTCGGAGTATCGGGATGGCCACCCCTTATTTCGGAATACGGGTTGTCACACTAAGTGAAACATTCTCACAAGAAACTAAGATGCATAAAGCCAGTAACAGTACATTGAGGATCCTGCCCTTGCTTACTCCGTAACAGAATTTGGCATCTGTCTCAAATGTCTCAAATACTTATCGAGATTGAATGTCATGTCGCCCATTTTGATTACGACGTAGCTTGGTAGTTCACTTATTTTCCGTTTTCTCAAATTTATATTTAGATATTAGATGAATTGACACACATGTTCACTTATTTTCCATTTTCTCTTTTATTTTCTTTAACAATATTACAATCTCTCTGACATGGTATTCATAAGTGTAATTCAAATTCGGGTTTGCACTGAAATTATAAGCAACAAAAAATGGACTCAAGGAGAGTGAGAGATAAAAACCAACCAAGTTGTGTTTTTTTTCCTATCCTTTCCAGACTGTACGATAATAAAAAGCAATCTAGTTTTATTTTTTTCCTTATATCATTTTAAGTCTGAGACAGCTAGAATTCAACATCAAAATGTTGTCTTCATCAGGCGCATAAACCCTCAAAAGTTTATTCTTTCTGTTACACCCATTGTTCATTCAAAGTCGGTTCCGATGGTAGTAGATGGGTGAACATAGGGATATAGGTTAATGGTATGGTTGTAGAGGTGGCGAAAAGTAGAAAAACTTCATTTGTTACCACAAAATTTATTTAAACTATTAGGCATCATTTGACGGGCTATATAAGAGTGTTGTATTGGATACAATTATCCTATCTAATGTTTAATGTGATTTAGGATAAGATATAAGATGAGATAAGTTATTCCAAGTGAATTTATTATCTCACAATTAGTGGAATAAAGATCCCACATCCTAAGTGGTATAAAATCATCTGGTGTCAAGACTTGAATTGAAATTACTATGGTACCCTTCAGTTAAAAAAACTATTAAACTTGGAATCTATCAAAATTAGATACAAGCAGTCCAAACTTTTCATTCACTCAAGTGTCCATTCACTTCATTACAACAGGAATCCTCCTCCTCCTCCTCCTTCTCCATCTTCTTTCTTCTTTATTTCTATTTTATTCCCGATTGTTGCCTTATCATGGATGATTGTTTTGTTTAAATATATGCAACTTGTTTTCTATTTTAGAGTTGACTGTATTTTTTTGGTGACAAATTGAAAAGCCATTTTGGTTTTAATTGATGGAAAGGGACTGTATTTTTCAAATCGAGGCACATGAACTGTGTTGTTCCGACGACTGATTGAAAAGCCATTTCATTCACACAAGGTGGAAAGTCATTTTATTCCCACATGTTTTCGACGACTGGTTGAAAAGTCTATTTGTGTGCAAGGGTGGAGCCAGGAGTACTCGAAGGGGTGGGCTAACAAGTCAAAATTCATAAAAAAGAAAAAAAAATCATAACAAAACAGTTCAATAATAGAATTCATTCACAATAAAATAAAAAAGGTTTACCGAAAGAGTAATGCTACATCCCCAAAAAAATCTTCCGAAACATCCTCCAAAGTGCATTAAAAGTTTTTACATTGAGGTGGGATCCACCCACGGTACAAGCACTTTATACACTTTAGGGGAGATTTTAGAGAATTTTTTTGGGACTCGCAACATTATTCTTACCGAAATTGTTCCCCCTCGTATTTAAATATTCACATTCATTGATTACAAATGAGCCTTTAACTATTCAAAATCTTCGACTACCGAATCATAAATGGAAATCAACCTAAAAAGTTCAAACCCGAAATTCTAATGTTTCAGAAAAAAATATCTACCTAAATCAAATAACAATCAATTTATTTATCGCATAAATTTGATTCTTAAAAAAATCCACTAATCTAATCTTGAAACAAAAAAAAATAAGAAGAAAAGAGAAAAAAAGGAAGAAATAAAGGGAAAAAAGGGCAGGAGAGAAACAAAAATAAAACAAAGTGTTCGTTCAAACTAGCGCTGGGGGGAGAAGAAATTGTTGGGTCGACTGATTGCTGGTTGGGTATGGAAAAGTGTACATTACAAAACAGCCAACTGTTTTGGGGGTATTATAGCGCCAATTGGGTTATTATGAAAGATAAAAAAATTTGTTTGGTTTTCTACGCCGCTTTTTTTTGTCAAATCAGTTATTGTATAATTGTACATATTTCAACTTTGTTTTTACTTTTGTTCCTTTAACAATGTACACAGATTTTGTATTGTGTTGGGTGGGCTGGCTTTTAAATATGGTATGGGCTGCACCTGCATACTTAATCTGCATACCTAATCTGGGGCAACACTAGTGAACAAAAAAAAAATTTTGGGCTGGGCTGCAGCCTTGGTGAGCCCAGGCTCTGCTCCGCGCATGTTTGTGTGCTTATGTGCTGATATTTTGTCATCTTCTGTTTATGGAACTTCTATCCCTATTGCAATTCTTTGGTGTTTTAGTATAGTTTTATATGGCAAAACTATTAGGGCACGAGATTGAAAAAGACATGGAATGATAAAGAGTATTCGTTGTGTCTTCAAGCATTTTTTCGGTGGCTAGTTTGTGATCAATTTAAAGAGAAAATAAGAAAAAATCATACAATTTTTATATGTGTGTAAATAGTTGATAATGATTAACTGTTTACAAATTATAAATACAAATACACATGTTCATCTTGTTATTATCACTCCATAATATTATTGTTCTAGTACCTCAAGTGGAATTAAAATATAACCAATAGAAAAATAGAAGAAACTCAATCAAGTTGTGGCTTAGTTAATAGTATGACCACTTTAAATGCAAGGGATCACATTTATTAAGTCAGAAAATTTTCAAGCGAACAAATTATGTGAACATATTTCTTTCGATGTCTAACGACGACCGTATGGGGTTTGTTGCACAACTACACTAGGAGGGTTTCTGAAAATTTAAATTTATAAAGGTTTTTTCCGTATACCTATGTTTTAGATGAATTAATTTTAATAAATATATATTTCGACTTCAAGACAAATATGGATCACTATATATTTGTATTTTTTTATGTTGAAGTTCAAATGATTATTATTTGTCTTATTTTGTATTGTGTTTCTTTCTTGTTACATGCAATATGGTTGGGTTGCTATATTGATTTTTCAATTTAATTTTAGTTTTCTTGCATATGAAGGTACTAAAAACTATGTTATTGATTTTTCAATTTAACTTTTAGTTTGCGATGTAACAACCCTCGCTTATGGGAAAGTATTTTATGTTTATTTACTAGATATGGTAATAGACATAAAATGTAGGGCTATGTATTGAGTATCCATTTAATGAAGACAAGTAAATGTATACTATGAGAATTCATATTTACCGTAATTATAGGTGAATATTGCTATGTTCTGTTTTATAATATCATATGAATTAAAATGATATTTGGTTTAATAATGAGAACGAGACTTAAAATGAATTATAAAATATCCAAATGACAATTTGGAGGCCTTAGTTGAGTCCGGAACATGCGAGATAGTCAAATAGTGTGCCATATAGTATTTTAGAGTTCTGGGCACTTTTGACTGATTTTACCTTAAAAATCTAGTTGCGTATTATTTTATCGCAATATTGGTCAATTAAGTTGGGATTTTGACTTAAGCCACGACTTAGTCTTATTAAATCTCCCAATTTCCCTAATTTCACCTCTAAACCTATAGAGAGAAAGAGAAAGAGTAGAGAAAAGAAAAGAGATTGAAGATTTGAGAGGGATTCTTGCTCCTACCCAAAGAAAATCTGCATTTGCTAGTTTAAGGCAAGTTTCCTACTTGCTATTTGTGGCTTAAGATAAATGATTTGTGTGAGAATGGTGTATTGATTATGGTTTACTAGTTTAGGGTTTGTATGTTGGTTGGTTTTGAATCATTGAAGAATAGTTGAATGATTATTGATGGTGGTGGTAGTAGTAGTAGTAGCATTTATGTTGTGTAGGTGATAATAAATGAGTTGGCTTTGGGATTAGCTTGAAAGTAGGAAGTCTTGGTCTAGGTCTGCAGAGACCGGTCGACTGCAGTTCTCAGACCGGTCGACCGGGTCTTCGGGAGAGGGTACACTGCATTTCTTTCAAAGGCTTAAAATTATGGCGCAATCGACCGCGGTCCCCTGACCGGTCGATCGGCCCTACCGAAGTGAACTTTCTACTTTTCTTGTTAGGCCAAATCTTGAGACGCGGTCGACCGCGATATTGGGACCGGTCGACCGGTCCCCTGTTTTCTTCCCAAACATTTTTATTTTCATTCTTTAAATCTTTTCTTTTCATAGGAACATAGGGACCTTCTTAAATGAAGTAAATATAGGTTCTTAGAGTATTAGTTGAGTTGGTCGACTCCCTAGACTCGGAGGAGTTCATCTAGGGTCCATTTCAAGGGGGAATGTAAAGTAATATTTAGGCATTTCTTCTTCCGTATTGTTCTATCTGACGCTAGGAGATCTTAAGGTCAAATTGAGAGACTTTAGGAGTTATGGCGAACTAGGTTTTACTTGATGGTTTATCATAAGGTCCAAAAAGGGACATTTGGGAGAAATAACTTGGTAATTTAAACATCCTTCGAGGTTATTAGAATGATGTGAAGCACACGACCATAATGCATTTTATAATATGTAAAATGGCTAAGGTAAATGACAATTTACTAAATCATGCAGTGGAAATTAATAAGATGGATGTTACACACCTCTCTAAATACCATCTTAAGGGAAGCCCGTACGTGAGGTGAATCCCCCCGGCTAATGAATGCAGGGTGGATATAGTCCTAGGCCATATGAGCGCTTATTTTATATTTTCTGCGATGGGTAGGAGATTCCGGGCGTGGTCTTGACTACACCGCAGGCATATGGCCTCTTCCCGACGTTTCGATAGGATCCTAGGTTGTGTTATGTTAGGACCTGGAAGATGATGGTTATTTAGGGGCGCGCACAGTGGGGAAACCCGGACGGGCGGTCTTGGAATCGTTATATATATATTTATAACTATTCTATTATCGAGTTAGACTCGATGGAACATGAATGACATAAAGAGCAAAGTATATGCCACAAAGAGCATACTATTGAGATAAGTGCCATAAAGTGCACATGATAATAATTGTATTCCTGATAAGGAATGGAAAGGAGATAAAATGAAAATGATGAAAGAAGAAAAAAAGGCTTATAAGTACTTTTCTTTCCTTGTATAATTGAATTTCACTCTAATAATCAAGTAACTGTCTTAGTTCATTATATGATGTTACCATGCTAGAATATCATCTTTATCATCCATGCTTAATTTATTCCATCATTGTCATACTTGTCATTTATCTGGTGATCATATAAAATCGGCCTCTGACCGATTCTTTTTCTTGTTGTGTATGTATATACTATATCCGTTCAGGTGTTCCACCGCAAGGTCGCCCGTAATGACCTTCCCCTCCCTGAGTCTTTTGAGGAGCCGTGACATTTTGCGGGTATCACGGGATATTTTGTGTAGACGCCTCCATTATTGTTTTCTAGCTATGTGCAGTCTTTATTCGGGCGTGTGGCACAAATGGTTGTAAATGTATAACGAATGTATTATATAACACATGAAACTTATTGTATATTGTATGGATTGTATTGACCGACGTTTCATTCGGTCCTTTCTTTATTATTGTTGGTTTATATAAATATGCTTGTGGGAGTTTCCACTCTCTTTTCTATTATGGGTTATTGAAAATGTTTTTTTTTAAATCTCAAAACTAAAATTTTTGATAACCCGTTTTCTGAAATATTGTGTGGTTATTCCGTATACTCTCTATGTTATTGTGATGTTGAGAATGATATCTATCCATGATTCTTGTTTTATCGGGGTATCGGGCTGGCCACCCTTTAGTTCGGATAGCTGGTTGTCACAGATGGTATCAGAGCATTAGGTTCTAGAATCTTTAGGATCTATGCAGACTTGTCACGTTCTACCGTAGCGTTCTTTGACATAGAGCTTAATGTTAGGATTGTTTTGTTGCTTATGTATGCGATCTTCTGCTAGATAGGTTGTTTTATATAATATTCTAACTCTATCTTTTCTCTATCTCAGATGCCGCCTAAGAGAGGACGTCCCGCTCGACGCAATAGCGTTATAGAGGATGAGGTTGGTCCTCCACCGCCGCCACTGAGGAATATCAGTGCTGCTGATGTGGAAAATATCGTGGCCCAAGTTGTTAATGGAGCGATGACTGCAGTGGCACAACAAATGCCACAAGCTCAAGCGAGGGGGCAAGAAGCACTAGTTCCTACGGGACCTTCTCAGTGGGAATGGGTAAGAGAGTCTTTCCTAAAGGGTCATCCCCCAGAATTTGATGGAGGTTCGGACGTTATAAGGGCAAACCAGTGGAAGAAGGACATACAGCGCCATCTTAGAATAGTGGAATGTAGTGAGGAGAAAAAGCAAATCCTCGTTACCTTTAAGCTTGTCGGATCGGCCTTACACTGGTGGGAGTCAATGACTACACCCGAACAAAGGGATACAATGTCGATCACCGATTTTTGGGCTTTGTTTGATGGAAAGTATTTCCCTCCCACAGTTCAAAGGGAGAGTAGAGGAAGCTTCAAGATTTAGTACAAGGGGAGAGATTGGTTGCCGATTACGAAGAGGAGTTTACCCGTTTAGCAAGCTTTATATCGGATGAAGTGACTCCAGAAGCGAAGAGGATCTCCAAATTTGTAGGAGGTTTACACTGGCGAATAAAACAACATTTGCTTGGGAATCTATCTTTAGTAACCTTTGGGGACGTGATGAATGCTGCTCTACTTCACTGTCAAGAGCATAGATTATTTGTTCAAAATAATAAGAAGGCTGCAGCGATGGGGCAAGTGGTTAAACCGGGAGGTAATGGGATCGAAGGGGGGACATCTTCTTCGTCCCAATCCTCGGGGAACAAGCAAAAAGAGAGAGATCCCCAGCAAGAGGATTTATCTAAGCGTTAATGTTTTGGTGGGTTTAATTCGGGTGGCAATAATAATAGGCTGGGTCAAGGCGGACAGCAACAACAAGGAGGCAGAGGTGGAAATGGAGGTAGGGGCCAACAGGGCCGAGGTGCGGGGCACTTTCGAAACAATCAAGGGAGGAATCAAGAGAATGCGACTAATAAATGCTTTCAATGCGGAGAGTTGGGCCATTATAAGAGGTCGTGTCCTCAGTTGGTTGGAGGGAATCTTCCTAGGGCTCCACAACAGTCGTATGTAGAGTTTCCACCCCAGGTGCCTAATCCGATTGCTCCTCAGCAGGGGCAACTGTAGTATGGACGGGTCTACCATATTCAGGAAGCTATGCTTCCTCCAGCCCCTCCAGCACCGCCAGCGATCGAGGGTAAGTTTTTCATTCAAGGGCATATGGGTCGAGTACTATTTGATACGGGTTCTACACACTCTTTTATTTCTAGGAGTTTTGCTCAGACTACAGATTTGATAAAGTCTGCTGAGAGTACCTTCACTAGGGTGGAATCCTCTATGGGTGATGGTTCATTGATTTTCTTTGTTTGTAAAAATATAGGGATTAATCTTGGTAACTTGTGTTTTGTGGCCGATTTACTCGTCCTTGACATGGTCGGGTATGATGTAGTATTGAGTATGGATTGGCTAGTGAAATACCGCACGATAGTAAATTGTTACGGGAAGAGTATAGTTTTTGCGGTTCCGGGACAAGAAATGTTCCTGGTTGTTATGCCTTGTATGGAAGGGAGTACGAGTGCTTATTTATATTGTATTGCGGAAGATGCATCTAGGGATGTTGTGATTCCCCTAAATTCTCTTCCGATTGTTAGAGACTTCGAAGATGTTTTTCGGGAGATACCGGGATTGCCTCCAAGTCAGGAGATAGAGTTTGTGATTTATTTAATGCCGGGGACTCGACCGATTGCTAAAGCTCCATATCGAATGGCTCCTGTGGAGATGAGGGAGTTGAGAGATCAAATTCAGCAGCTATTGGAGCAGGGATTTATTAGGCGTAGTACGTCGCCATGGGGTGCTCCGGTATTGTTTGTGAAGAAAAGAGACGGTTCTCTCCGGTTATGTGTGGACTATAGGGAGTTGAATAAAGTCACCATCTGGAATAAATACCCTTTGCCTCGCATCGATAATTTGTTTGACCAACTTAGGGGAGCATCATACTTCTCCAAAATCGATTTGAGGACGGGGTATCATCAATTGAGGATACGGGAGCAAGACGTATCCAAGACTGCATTTCTGACCCGTTATGGATCCTATGAATTTTTGGTTATGCCCTTTGGACTAACCAATGCTCCCGCTGTATTTATGGATCCTATGAATAGGGTGTTTTGGGATTTCCTTGACCATTTTATTATTGTATTCATCGATGACATCCTAGTCTATTCTCAGACAGAGTCTGACCATGCTACTCACTTACGGTTGTTCCTCCAGAGATTAGGGGATCACCAATTGTATGCAAAGTTTGAGAAGTGTGGCTTTTGGTTGAAGGAAGTTCAATTTCTGGGTCATGTGGTGTCATCCCAGGGTATATCTGTGGATCCTAGCAAGGTGATTGCGGTGAGAGAGTGGGGTCAGCCCACGACACCTACCGAGGTTCGTAGTTTTCTGGGCTTAGCGGGTTATTACCTTCGATTTATTAAGGGTTTTTCAAAAATCGCTAGACCGTTGACGAATTTAACCCGAAAGGGAGTGAGATTTGTTTGGGACAGTTTATATCAGGTTGCATTTGATGAGCTCAAAGACAGGTTAACTTCAGCTCCAGTCCTTGCATTACCAAAATCGGGATTGGAATATCTAGTCTTCACCGATGCATATCTTCAAGGGTTAGGAGGTGTTCTTCAGCAAGAAAGACAAGCTATTGCTTATGCTTCTCGTAAGCTGAAGCCTCACGAAAGGAACTATCCGGTGCATGACTTAGAGTTTGCCGCAGTTGTCTTTGCCTTGAAGATATGGAGGCATTATCTCTTGGGGGAAAAGTTTAGTCTTTTCACGGACCATAAATCGCTGCAATATTTATTTTCACATAAGGATTTGAATATGCGTCAGCGTCGTTGGTTGGAGTTCATGAAGGACTACCAATTTGATATCCATTATCATCCTGGAAAGGCGAACATAGTAGCGGATGCCTTGAGTAGGAAGCCCGAGGGAGACTTAGCTGATGTGTGGAAAGCTAAGTGGAGAGAGCTCATCCAGGAGGATGCGGTGATAAGAGAATTCATATCCGTGATGACCGTTACTCCTACAATTGTGACAAGAATTGTGGAAGCCCAAGGAAGAGATAAGAGTTTCCAAGACCATATACACCGACTGTTGTCCAAAGGAGCGGAGTCGTACTCGATTGGGTCTAAGGGCGGACTACGCTTCCATGGAAGACTTATTATTCCGGAAGAAGGGGACTTGAGATGTGCGGTGATGGCGGAATCTCACGGGTCGAGATTTACGGTACATCCGGGTGGGGACAAGATGTACCAAGACATGCGCCGTCAGTATTGGTGGGCCGGTATGAAGAGGGATATCTCGGAGTTTGAATCCCAATGCACTACTTGTCAGTTGGTTAAGATTGACCATCAACGACCGACAGGTTTGTTACAACCGTTGGAGATTCCAGTATGGAAATGGGAAAGAATTTCGATGGACTTCATTACGGGCTTACCTAGGTCACTAAGGGGTAATGATTCGATTTGGGTGATTGTTAACCGTTTAACTAAGTCGGCACACTTCTTGCCTGTGCGTACGGATTTTGATACCGCTCGCTATGCCCAATTGTTCATTGAGGATATCGTTAAACTTCATGGGGGTACCTTTAAATATTATTTCCGACCGAGATAAAATATTTATGTCCCACTTTTGGCGAAGTTTCCAAGAGGCGATGGGGACCGAGTTGAAGTTAAGCTCTTCCTATCATCCTCAAGCAGATGGTCAAACTGAGAGGGTAAACCATATGTTGGAGGATATTCTTCGTATGTGCATGCTTGATTTCTAGGGCGGTTGGGAACAATACCTACCATTGGTTGAGTTTGCTTATAACAACTCATACCAATTTTCTATTGGAATGGCACCTTATGATTCTCTGTATGGTCGGCCATGTAGGTCGCCCGCTTGTTGGTTGGAAGTGGGTGATAACAAATTTCTTGGACCTCAAATGATCCAAGACACTTCTTCAAAGATTGAACTTATTCGAAATCGCATTCGGATAGCCCAAGACCGTCAAAAGAGCTATGTCGATGCGGGTAGGAGACACATAGAGCTGGAGGTTAGAGAACAAGTTTTGGTGCGAGTGTCACCAATGAAGGGCATTAAACATTTTGGAAAGAAAGGGAAGCTTGCACCGCATTTTGTTGGACCTTTCCCAGTTATTGCAAAAGTTGGTCCCGTGGCGTATTAACTTGCCTTATCGGAGCCTTTGCAACAAATCCACGATGTATTCCATGTCTCCTCTTTGAAGAAGTATAAGAGATATGAAGGTGCCCTTTGGCACATCCCTTTTGAGGATATCGACTTGCAACACGATGTTTCATATGAAGAACAACCGGTTGCTATTCTTGAGTATGGGGAGCACAAATTGAGGTCTCGTGTGGTGCCCTTGGTGAGAGTTCAATGGAGTCATCACAATGCGAAAGAATCAATGTGGGAGGGTGAGGATGAGATGCGGGAGAGATATCCACATCTTTTCTTATAAGGTACGTTTGAATTTTGGGGACAAAATTCCCTCATAAGGGGGGGAGTATATAACAACCCTCGCTTATGGGAAAGAATTTTATGTTTATTTGCTAGATATGGTAATTAGACATAAAATGTAGGGCTATGGATTGAGTATCCATTTAATGAAGACAAGTAAATGTGTAATATGAGAATTCATATTTACCGTAATTATAAGTGAATATTGCTATGTTTTATTTTATAATATCATATGAATTAAAATGATATTTGGTTTAATAGTGAGAACGAGACTTAAAATGAATTATAAAATATCCAAATGATAATTTGGAGGCCGTAGTTGAGTCCGGAACATGCGAGATAGTCAAATAGTGTGCCATATAGTATTTTAGGGTTTTGGGCACTTTTGACTGATTTAACCTTAAAAATCTAGTTGTGTATTATTTTATCGCAATATTGGTCAATTAAGTTGGGATTTTGACTTAAGCCACGACTTAGTCTTATTAAATCTCCTAATTTCCCTAATTTCACCTCTAAACCTAAAGAGAGAAAGAGAAAGAGTAGAGAAAAGAAAAGAGATTGAAGATTTGAGAGGGATTCTTGCTCCTACCCAAAGAAAATCTGCATTTGCTAGTTTAAGGAAAGTTTCCTACTTGCTATTTGTGGCTTAAGATAAATGATTTGTGTGAGAATGGTGTATTGATTATGGTTTACTAGTTTAGGGTTTGTATGTTGGTTGGTTTTGAATCATTGAAGAATAGTTGAATGATTATTGATGGTGGTGGTAGTAGTAGTAGCATTTATGTTGTGTAGGTGATAATAAATGTGTTGGCTTTGGGATTAGCTTGAAAGTAGGAAGTCTTGGTCTAGGTCTGCAGAGAACGGTCGACCGCGGTTCTCAGACCGGTCGACCGGGTCTTCAGGAGAGGGTACACTGCATTTCTTTCAAAGGCTTAAAATTATGGCGCGATCGACCGCGGTCCCCTGACCAGTCGACCGGCCCTACCGAAATGAACTTTCTGCTTTTCTTCTTAGGCCAAATCTTGAGATGCGATTGACCGCAGTATTGGGACCGGTCCCCTGTTTTCTTCCCAAACATTTTTATTTTCATTCTTTAAAACTTTTCTTTTCATAGGAACGTAGGGACCTTCTTAAATGAAGTAAATATAGGTTCTTA
Organism: Sambucus nigra; assembly: GCA_949130495.1. Lineage (NCBI taxonomy): Eukaryota > Viridiplantae > Streptophyta > Magnoliopsida > Dipsacales > Adoxaceae > Sambucus > Sambucus nigra. The sequence goes on along the minus strand of OX422219.1, from coordinate 22,792,854 downwards.
GAGTATTAGTTGAGTTGGTCAACTCCCTAGACTCTAAGGGGTTCATCTAGGGTCCATTTCAAGGGGGAATGTAAAGTAATATTTAGGCATTTCTTCTTTCGTATAGTTCTATGTGACGCTAGGAGATCTTAAGGTCAAATTGAGAGACTTTAGGAGTTATGGCGAGCTAGGTTTTACTTGATGGTTTATCATAAGGTCCAAAAAGGGACATTTGGGAGAAATAACTTGGTAATTTAAACATCCTTCGAGGTTATTAGAATGATGTGAAGCACACGACCATAATGCATTTCATAATATGTAAAATGGCTAAGGTAAATGACAATTTACTAAATCATGTAGTGGAAATTAATAAAATGGATGTTACACACCTCTCTAAATACCATCTTAAGGGAAGTCAGTGGGTGAGGTGAATCCCCCTGGCTAATGAATGCAGGGTGGATATAGTCCTAGGCCATATGAGCGCTTGTTTTATATTTTCTGCGATGGGTAGGAGATTCCGGGTGTGGTCTTGACTACCCCGCAGGCATATGGCCGCTTCCCGACATTTCGATAGGATCCCATGTTGTCTTATGTTAGGCCCTGGAAGATGATGGTTATTTAGGGGCGCGCACAGTGGGGAAACCCGGACGGGCGGTCTTGGAATCGTTATATATATATTTATAACTATTCTATTATCGAGTTGAACTCGATGGAACATGAATGCCATAAAGAGCAAAGTATATGCCACAAAGAGCATACTATTGAGATAAGTGCCATAAAGTGCACATGATAATAATTGTATTCCTGATAAGGAATGGAAAGGAGATAAAATGAAAATGATGAAAGAAGTAAAAAAGGCTTATAAGTACTTTTCTTTCCTTGTATAATTGAATTTCACTTTAATAATCAAGTAACTGTCTTAGTTCATTATATGATGTTACCATGCTAGAATATCATCTTTATCATCCATGCTTAATTTATACCATCATTGTCGTACTTGTCATTTATCTGGTGATCATATAAAACCGGCCTCTGACCGGTTCTTTTTCTTGTTGTGTATGTATATACTATATCCTTTCAGTTGTTCCACCGCAAGGTCGCCCGTAATGACCTTCCCCTCCCTGAGTCTTTTGAGGAGCCGTGACATTTTGCGGGTATCACGGGATATTTTGTGTAGACGCCTCCATTATTGTTTTCTAGCTATGTTCAGTCTTTATTCGGGCGTGTGGCCCAAATGGTTGTAAATGTATAACGAATGTATTATATAACACATGAAACTTATTGTATATTGTATGGATTGTATTGACCGATGTTTCATTCGGTCCTTTCTTTATTATTGTTGGTTTATATAAATATTCTTGTGGGAGTTTCCACTCTCTTTTCTATTATGGGTTATTGAAAATGTTTTTTTTTTAAAATCTCAAAAAAAAAAATTTTGATAACCCGTTTTTTGAAATATTGTGTGGTTATTCCGTATACTCTCTATGTTATTGTGATGTTGAGAATGATATCTATCCATGATTCCTGTTTTATCGGGGTATCGGGCTGGCCACCCTTTATTTCGGATAGCGGGTTGTCACATGCGAGTAATGTTACATACCCCAAATAAATCCCCCAAACCTCCCCCAAAATGACTTGATTTTTGTGCCCTGGCGGGACCCGCATCACATGTCAATACCTGATAGGCATGTGAGAGCATGATGTGGCGTCCACAGGAGATTTGGGGGAGTTATTTTGTACTCATATCATTTCCCTTAGTTTGCTTGCCTATTAGTATTTTTTAGAAAACTAGAGAAAAATTATTCATTTTCGGATCATTTCGACCATATGATTGTATTATTGTATCCCATCTTATCTTCTTATCCAAAATTGTTTTAAATGAAAATTTTGAATAAGTTTTATTCGAAGCATCCTTATCCTATACAATCCGACTTTTATCATATTCTACCTGCCCCCCTTATACGACATAAAATGAGGCCTTAGTTTAAATCTATCTCTTTGGATTGTTATCTTCGTTAATCTTAATCCGATTTGAATCACCACATATGATTTATTCCTTAGAAATCATATCTTGAGTCAATAATTCGAAGCGACTAAAAGGAAATTAACTCAAAAATTATAATTAAAACAATTAAATGTCCAATGAAAGATAAGCTATTTTTAAAGTTTTAAACAAAAACTGAAATGATATGAATTATTTCTTTCTTTTGGTATGAGGGATAATATCTCAATTAAAAGAGATCATTGATGACATCTCTTATAATATGCCAACCAGATTAGTTTGCCAACTCATTACTTATGCAATATATATTAGTCTTTGTCACAACTTAAGAATTCCCATTTCAAACTCTAAGTTCTTAAGAAAAAAAGAGCATTTTGTATGGCTATAATTAAAATTTTCTTGAAATACTGGAAATATGTTTAATTAAATTTTAAAGTGTACTTTTAATTTGAAACACATACACAAAAAAAATTCAATTATTAATTCTCTAAGAAAGTATAAATTTTCATACCATAACAAACGTTTGGTCCCATTTAACATTTAAACCACAAGATTAATAATGTCATTACGACAAAAAATATTTCAATTAGTGTTAATAATCCTTGAGCGTTTATATGATAGTGACACATCAACATCAATTGTTGCGTCCGTTGCAGTGTGGCATAGGCTTGAAAATATTGACATTTTCTTGCAAATTGGATATTTGACATATTTTATTATATTGCATGCCATAAAACTCACTTTCGGGACTAAAAATAAATATAAAATGTTGGATTAAAAATTAAATTAAGAAATCATGGGAATTTTTGTTAAATGCCAATATTTATTGGCATTAAGTAATGCATTCCATTAATTAATTACATGTTTTTCACAATAGGAAAAATATACATCATACCTACATGTATTACGGATTGTTTTAACATGTTTGCACCTTCGACTTAATATTTTTATCTTTTAACTGAAAAGTCAAAAGTACAAACTCGTTAAGAAAAATGTAGGTAAGTGTAACACTCCTCTTCACAGTAGAAGAAATGTAAATTCTTCTCCACCTTCTTTTCCCTCACTAAGCTCTTTTACAAATTAAGAAGCTAAAAAGGATAATCATATTCGCAAGGAATAGAACCTACCAATTGCAATAAAAATAATACAAGAATGAAATATGAAATTACTAAATTTGTCTCTCCCAAAAATCATAAAGCATTCATACATCTTATAAATCAAAAACCTAATTTTAGTTTCCACCCCTCAAATCAATGTGTTCCATATCTGATCCAAATGTAAAAACCTCATGAGGATGCATAATCCAACCCAGCTTCATAACATTGAAATCGCATTGTGAAAACTCGTAGAAGAAGGAATTATAGTATCATTTTATGAGTGAAATATCATAACTATAAAGAGCAGTAGCAGAAGGACGATAATATGGTTCTTTATTTCTCAAAACATCCATGCTCACCTCCATTATCTCTTTCCATACATTATATTTATAATCATCCATTACCCATATCCTTAGGATACCTTCTAATGATTCAAAAATTATGGCGAGCCTCCTTTGGTACTTTGTAAGATGTTTGTGTTTATGCATTTCATTTTCACTTACTAGCAGCGGCAACTGAAATATTGTGTAGTCTTCAAGGTTTGCATCAAAAGTCAATATTGTATGTTCTGTACTGATCCAATGGATTGATCTATTGGCTAAAATTCCATGGTTTACATCTAACCAAACATTATAAGGCAACACTATCTCATCCTCCAATTCCCTCCATGCCCAAGTCTTTGAATCAAATATCTCACAACAATAGTTTTTGTTCTCCGTAGACCTAGTATAACAAAAGATAACAAAGATGTAAACATATTTAATAATTACTTCATTTTAATTTTATGGGACATTTAATCTTTAGCCACTAGAAAAAGTAAATAATATTTAGTTATTATATTTAAAAGAATAATTTTTAGAAGAAACAGTTAATATTTTTTATGATTAAGGATATAGAGTAAGAGGCTATGGGCCCAATGTGTTAGATTTTCTCTAAATTATCCTAAATACAACTTTCATGAGATGTAAATGTGTCCTTTTGTCATGTTTTAAGTTGCCATTCAATGTGGCCAACTTCCAAAAAATATTTTGCGTAAATTTTTATTGCAATAATGAAACAAGGACTAAAGTAGAACATAACCCATACTTAAATGAAAAAAAATATATTGTTGACCGTTAAAATAAAATCTAGTTAAAGAGTGCATGGTAGTTTTAGGAGGTAGTTTGAAATGTAGTTAAATGTTTAGTTTAGGAAATTGGAATTGCTAGATATGGGCAACCAAGGAGAGAGAGGGAGAGAATTAGTTGGTAACTTATTTGAGGAGAATTTGGAAGTATAGAAAAAGAAGGAAAGTTTTTGTATTGGACTTGTTGATAGATTATAATGATTTACTTGGATTGGGATGGTTTGGCGAAATGACCTCCCCACCTATTTATAGGCATATCACCTCCTTAATGGATGGTGGAGATTAAAATACATATATGGTCTTGATTAATTATCCAGAAGCCTATATACTTCCTTACTATTCTAGAATATTATATACATTACAAGCATGTTCTATCTTATCTAATATGGATTAACTTATATTTGGTATTTGGCATTGTCTAGAATATCCTAGACTAGTCAAGGAATTAGTATCACACTCCTCCTTGATGCTAATTCCTGAAATCCCAAGCATGATTTGTAGTTGTTTGATCATGGTTTTGTAACGATTTATTTATGTAAGATTTATTTATGTACACCTATGACCCTTAAGCTTTATTTATGTAACGATTTAGCCTATAAAGTTCTCTTTTGTATCGTTTCATTCCTTAAACTAATTTTACAGTTCCATTACATTTACCGAGGACTTTGATAGGAAATATCCAAACGTCCATTTTAATCCCCATCCTGGCGTCAAAATTTAACGAAAGAGTTTTGGATGATTAAATATAGTTTTGTTGTGCGTTTTCCAGTAAAGTTACGTCGTAATTATATTTTTTTTTCTACATGACATGAAATTCACCCAGAATTAATAGTACAACATAACAAACATTTAGCCTTGAAATTTTTGTAACAACCCTCGCTTTTGAGAACCTATTTTATATTTATTTACTATGTGAAGTAATTATATAAAATGTTGGAATGTGGAGTAAATATTAATTTAATGAGTTAAAAGTTGATATTTACTAAATTGTTGCATATTTACTGTATGTATAACTAAATGTTACCATGTTGTGTTTGACAGTGTCGTATGTTTTAAAATGACATTATGGTTTAAAATGAAACCGAAACCTGAAATGAGTTATAAAAATTTCCAAATGATAATTTGGAGGGCGTAGTTAGTCCCGAAATGAGCGAGATAGTCGAAATAAGTGACATAGTGTATTTTTATGTTTCGGGAACTTTTGACGGGTTATAGCTTAAATGTGTAGTTGTGAGTCATTTTATCGCGGTATTAACCATTTAAGTTGGAATTTAGACTTAAGCCACGATTTTTAAATCTTGCATTTCATTTATTTCTCTTAAGTGCATTTAGTGACATAGAGAGAGAAAGAGAGGAAGAGAACTTTGGAGAAAAAGAGGAGAAAAAGAGAGATTGAAGATTCAAGCTTGGAGATTGTTTCTACTATAAGAAAATCTGAGATTTGAACATCAAGGCAAGTTTTCTACTTGCTAATATGTGATTTAAGATGAGTAGATTATGTGATAGTGGTGTATTAGCATTTATGGATCAAAAAAATGGAATTTATGATATTTGAACCTTGATTATGGTTTATGTTGATGAATTTGTGGATAATTGTAGTTGATAATCATGTAGAATGATTTGGGGTAGATTAATCTTATTGGATGTGTGTAAAAATGAAGAAGAAATAGGTTTTGGGGAAAAATTAGGGTTCATAACCCGTAGCCCCTTCTTGACCCTTCTGCAAGGGTGAATTGATTCGGCCCTTAGGGCGAATCGATTCGCTAAGGGGTCAGTTTCCAGATTTGGGGATCTGAATCGATTCGGGCTAAGGCCGAATCGATTCGGTTATTACAGAAAGTTGGGTCATCACCCGAATCGATTCTCTTTTCAGGCGAATCGATTCGGCCCTAGGGCGAATCCATTCGGACCCTGCTGTTTTGAGTTATTATTTTTTTACTCGATTCTAACCCTTTTCTTTAGGCTTAGGAACTAGGAACCTTCTTGTATTAAGTAAACTTAGAATCCTAGAGTCCTAGAGTCCTAGAGGAGTTGGGTAACTACCCTAGAATAGAAATGCATTAAATGGGGCTTATTCCGGGAATGTGAAATTGATATTAGGGCATTTCTTTTCCTTAGTTAAATATTAGGTCTCTAGAAGTTGTAGGATCATATGTGGAGACTTTAGAGGCTCAATCGAGGTACAATAGTCGTGGTGGGTTATAGTAAAACCATATAATGTTTGGAGAATAAGTTGAGAGTTTATTCATTTATTAACGTTGTGATGATGATATGATTCACATATAACTCCGGTTAAAATGGGATATATCCATTAAATGATCATGTACATGGAAAATGAAAATGAAACACACATATGTAAAATGGAAATGAAAATGTGATTAATTGGTAAATTCTAATTTACTTAAACACACCTCTCTAAATGCTATCATAAAGGAAGTTCGCGCATAAGGTGATGTCCCCTGACTAATGAACGTAGGGAGACTATAGTCCTCGGCCATATGATGGGTTATTATATGTTTACTGCGCTGGTGAGGTGATTCTGGGTGTGGTCATGACTCTCCCGCAGGCATATGGCCACTTCCGACGTTGCGTTAGGTACCCAGGATGTCTTGCTTGATAGGCCCAGAAGATGATAGTCATTTACGGGTGTGCCCAGTGGGAAAACTCGGAGGGGCGGTCTTAGAATCGTTATATGTATAAGAATATAACAATTCTTAATCAAGTGGGACTTGATGTATGTGAAATGCCATAAGCGCATATGACAGTAATTATATTCCTGATAAGGAATGAAAAATGAAATGAAATGATGAATAAGGATGCATACTTTTAATTAATGAGGTTTAATTATATTCTCTTGTTTAATTAAGTAAAAGTTATAATCATCTAAATTGCCTTCTTATGCTTGAAATTTTGTCGTTAGATTCTTCTCTTTATCATTCATGATTAACTGTGCATAACTGCCATACTTTTTTTTCATCTGGTGATCATATAAAATCGGGCCCTGACCCGTTCATTTTCTTGTTGTGCATTAATTTGTATCCGCTCAGGTGCTCCGTCGCAAGGGCGCCCGTTTTGATTTTCCTACTCCAGTGATTTTGGGGAGCCGTAATACTTTGCAGATAATTACAGGATATGTTGTTAGACGACTTCATTTTTGTATTCTAGTTATGATCGAGACTTTTTCTCGGGCGTGTGGCCCAAACTTTTGTAACTGTTTAATGGATGTATTACGTAAATTATTAAAAAATTGTAATACATTGTATATAATTGTTGACCGACATCATATTCGGTCCTCTTATTGTTTATTTGTTATGGATGCAATATGAGTTTTCTTGGGATTCCACTTTCTTTTAGATTGGGTTGTTTAAATTATTTTCTTAACTTATAATAAAACTAAAAAAATTTGGCAACCCGTTTTCTGAATTATTGGGTGGTTTTCCCGTATACTTATTATATTGTTGTGATGCTGAGAATGATTCCATCCATGATTCCGTTACATTGGAGTATCGGGCTGGCCACCCCTTATTTCGGATCACGGGTTGTCACAATATTTCATAGCCAAAACAAAATAATTTTTTGCTAATTGTCTTTGGAAATGAAACAAATTTCATATCTTGTTTGTAGCTAAAGGTCCATCGCTAAAAGTATTTCTCCACGAAATTATATTTCGTTGCTAATTGAGCAAACAATCACCGACGAAAACTTATTCGTTGATTATAAGAGTGTGTTTGATTGACATGGAATTTTTTTCCATGGGAAATAGTTATTTTGACTCATGTTTTGTATTTGTACTACCTTGACTGAGAATACTTTATATAAGAACAACATTCATTCACATAACAAGTGCTCTATCTCAAACCTCATTTTTAGTGGAAAATATTTCTTATCCACACACCAAAGAATTGGTTTCCATGGAACATAGAAAAAGTAAGACCAAAAACTCATATTTTTTCACTCATTTTCCAACAGCTCAATTAAATGAATTATTCTCCATGCATTTTCCATGTGTACAATCAAACACACCTAAAGTGTTTTTAACAACATTTTCCATGTGTGCAATTAAACACACCCTAAGTGTATTTAACAATGAAATTTTTTGTAGCTAATTGTACAACATTTCGTTGCTAAAAGACTTATTCCGTTGCCAATTGTTGTAAAGTGGCTAAGTTCGTGTAAATTTTAGCTACAAAACTAGATTAATAGTTACGAACTGTAATTGTGGTAGAAGATAAATTCACTGTTTAATTTTGAAGATTTTGTTTATTTTTTATCAATTAAATTTGTATATTTAGTTACCAAATTTTAAACATAATATTTATTGTTTTTTTGTCAATTCATTTGCATATTTGGCTACCAAAATGTTTCACGAAGAATTTGGTATAACATGAAACTATATTTTAGTTACAACGAATGTGTAACAAAATATATATACTTTTTAATTTTAGCAAATAATTTGATAAAACTATGTATACCACCAAATCAACATATAGTGATAAGGCCCTTTAGTGTGTGTCTTAGGTAAAAACAACTTTTTTCAATTTTTAGTTAAATCAAATTTTATCTTCTCAAACCCTAAACGCGCATTTAAGTGATTTAATACATTAAACAATTAAAGTATGCGATTAAAGAAACAATTTCAGGAAAAAAAACTATTTCGAGTAAAACCTTTTTATTTGACTATGAACAGTAAATCGCAACTTACAACATAGAAAAATCTGCAATGAATCTACCGTACAAAATCCAAATAGACACGCAGTCTAACTCAGTAAAAGACTCCCATAAGAATCCTCCAGAAAGATAACTCTCGTCTTCAGCAAGGCACACCCACAAGCATCCCCAATGATCGTAGTCAGCAAATGTTAAATCAATGATGAACTATCTTCCGGCAAACGTGTTTAAGATCACAAACTTTGTAATTGTGCAATTTGATCTTGAATAAACTCTAGATGATGAAGAACTTTAAGGGAATTTTCGTGAAATTTTCTTCTCAAAACTTCTTAGCAGTAAGATGTATTTATTTCGGAGTAAAAAAGAGTTCAATGAAACTGAAACATAAAAACCAAGGCAGCAGCTCGTTCGAGCGACATACCCATGTATCTTGAACGACTGCAAAAAATGATTTTCTAGTTAAATTAAATCCTTTAATTTCCTTAAATTATTTTAACTCAAAAATATTTAAAATACATTTTCGCAAATACTAAATTTTATTCCCAACATTTAAATCATCCATCATTTAATCAAAATTCTAAATCACATAAATTCACTCATGCATTCATACCTGAGTGATCTAGAACACACTGAATATGAAGAATGTAACTTGACTTGATTTCTTCTTCAAAGCTTTTAATCGCAAATTCTTCAACTTGTACTACCGTAGGCTTCAGTTAGTCTTAAAGTAAATACTAGTAAGAATAAATGGATAATCAAACCATGGCTAGATAAACAAATCTCAATATAAACATGACAGTGGATAGTAAAAGATAGGAGTAAATTAATACAACTAAGGCCATAATCAATAAGACTGCATCATAAAAAAATGTACATCCATGACATAAATACAAAAAGTGCTGATATAAAATGTCCATAAGTAAATGAGTACATCGTATTAGAGAGAGAATAAATACATCATGGAGTTTAGTCTCAAAATCAAAATACAATGTCTCAACTATGTAGAACTAGTCAACAACAGGTGTATCATCATCATCAACATCATCATCACCAATGAATGTAGTTGCATTATGTTTAAAACCAGAAGTACCTGTTCCTCTACTGTTCTCTCTCCTCCTCATCTCCTTAAATAACATCATCATCTGTGAATCGCTAACTGCATGAACCTCGGCCTCAGCATCAAATCTGGCCATCATGGTGTCAAACATCCTAGGCTAAGCAGCCACCTGTGCTTGTAAATTACAAAAATTCTCCTCAGTATATCATGGGGGTGCAAAAGCAAAAGGACAAGACTGAGTTGCACCAAGACTGGGATCAGTGGGGCCAGCTGATTGGGAAGAACATCCAGCTCCTCAAAAGGCTCCCTCAGTGTGTGGAGCTCTCTCTCTCTCTCTCTCTCACCTTTGCCATCAGATAACTCTGTGAATAAGTGAATATAACTTGATCAATGACCCTACATCTGAGAGAAATGGATCATCCTCTAAGATAGGAACCCCAATAGATACATAGATCCATGTAATGAGAATCCAATAAGGAAGAGCAGGGCGAATAGGGGTGCGACCTACAATGATAACAAATGCTATCACCTAGAGCATAATAGCTGGTATGTCGATATACCATCCCTAGGAAACATCATACATGAAGTAAACTATATCAAATCCTATATCGGTATGATTTATCCTAGGATTGAAAGATGATGACACAAACCTATTAACAACTCGAAAGGTCGGGTGTAGCTGACGGTGAAACATAGTGGTGCCCTTCGGAGGAATCTTCTAGAAACAGTGATGGAGAATAGACTCATAAGATGGACCATTGCCAGTGATCCTAGGGAACATGGCATCAGGTATGCGTGGCATCTATAGCATCTCAGTTATCAGATCAGTGGTGATGATGATAGAAACTCCACATATTGATGTCTAAAGTCCATCTGAAACATGGATAGTATGATATAAGAACTCTCTCACTATATCAGGATATATGACTCCATATGTATCGAATAAATAATCCCAACCCCTACTTAGCATCCAACGAGGTATGTCAAAATGATCGAATCGTGAGACCCTAAAAACTATCTCCCTAATAATCGACCTGATATGAAGTCCGAGCATACAATAGTTCTCATACTCGATACGTGTATCCCATCTCACAACAGAGTAGGGAGGTCGATTAGCTCGAGCACATTAGTCACGAGAAGATGTAGGATGCTCATTGAGACGGTCAGGGTGGCACATCAATGTCTGGGAGGCATAACTAACGGGACAGAAAACGATAATGAGTAATGTGAGGAAAGATGGGCCAATCATCTCGGAAATACTATGAGCATATCTCTGTACGCAACTCCAACCTAACCACCGTGAACACCAACCATAATAGCAGTATAGACAATCAGATATAAAATACTCAACTAATATATCCCAACAAAATGATAAAAGTGTGGGTATCGCAAAAAAAAATCCAAACAAACATATATACCAAAAAAATTAAGAATAAATTTCTTGGATAAAATTTGGGATACACACAGGGGCACACAAAAAAAAGTTCCAAAAAATACTGGAAGCCCCGAACTGAACAAAACTTGAAAATTTTGAGTTAAAACAACATAAACACCCAACACACTGATTTGATTTGAAAATTTTAACACCAACAAATATTTAGGAGTGCTATGTGTTTTAATCCAAAAATTTCATATAAACCCTAGCTAAAACGTGATTTTTTATCCCATAACAGAAATGAGAACGAATCATACACATATTTAGTTGCAAAATAGTGTAAACATTGTGTATATCCACTTCACTCAAAACTTGGAATCATAAACCAACAAAATCAATCAAAACACCATGGACTATGAGAAAAGAATAGGAGATAATACATGTAAAACATGAAATAAGATCACCGAGTTGACTTAGGGTCGAAATTAGTGAGGAAAGGAGAAACTCCAAGCTTCGACTAGGTTGTCAATGGTGGATGGATCTTTCGCAGTAAGGAAGAACGAGAGAGAGAAATGGTAAAGCATGAAATGGACAATTCGGCTAAACTAGGTGTTAAATGAAACCCTAACTTCGTTTGAACGTGTTGCTCGAACGACAGCTAGCGTAGCTTGGACGATACTTCTCGCGTCAGGGATATGTCACTCGAACGAAATAAATATGTCGATTGAACAACATATAAAATTCTCCAATCCATCTCCAAAAAATTTTAAGTTTTGTCCAATGAGTTTTTGTTTTTTAAAGTCTACTGGAAAGACCAAACAATACTAAAATAGACTCCAAACATTAAAAATAAAAAATAAAAAAACGATGTGAGTTTCATGTCAACGTAGAGTCAGTGTGCTCAAATGGACATAGAATGTATGGGCATGAACTACAACAAATGAATCACAATTTCAATACATCGAAACGACCAAGAAGCTCTAATTGATAGAAAAATATCATCAAACTTTATTTTAGCCATATGTGACAATTAAGAATGAGCTACATGAACTAAACAAGCAACATACACATAAATTCGAAATTTTGAGGATTTTAAAAGCAATAACGTCATGATGCGATGCTTGAATAATAGGATTCATGGTGCAAACCTGTTTTTTACTTTTCCATCCGAACACCCTCATAAATAATATTTCTTCTTCTTTTGAGGTGTTCTATTTTTCTCTCCTCAGAGAAATCCTATTGGCCCTATTTTTGGAATATGATTCTTTTTATTGCCAATATTTTTCTTTTGGACTCTTTTAAATGGTGGCTTTCACGAAGAGTTAATTTTATACTCTTGCATCCCTTTTCCATGAAAACTCACTATTTTTTTTTATTTATGCATTATAAGTACTCACAATAAACGGTGTTTACATTCACACTTTATCCTAAATATACTTACACATAAATGTCAAAATTGATATAAGAACGTCTCACCAAACTCAAATATGTATCTAATGTTAAACATTCATATAAACTCGTGCATGTGTGCAAGGATGGCATATATATAAAGTCGAATCCAATTACATATCAACTTCGAAACAACCCCATTAAAACAATGGTTAAGATCATTCAATGCATCAATAATTATGACCAAATATCCTAACCACATAGATAATGAAATGACGGGGTCCAAGCATACCAATATGCCATATCAAATATGAAAGCTGACGCTACAAATACTGAAAATATTTTTGTGTTTTTTTAAAAATATTTTTGACCCCCTCAAAATAAAATCTTTTTGTATATTTCTCAAAAATATTTAAAACCAAAAATCTTTTTGTATTTTTCAATAAGACTCAAATAAATGAAAAAATATAACTAAATACACGTCATAACCCCAGACAAGATATATCATGATAACACACTAGAGTATAACAACCCGACGAACATGCTCAACCGAAAGATGAAACATGTGGAGAACCACGGACAATGACACGCGTATCACTAAGCCTAATACCTAACGTCTCTAAATACAATTTCCTAACCCAAGTAGGTGTGAAACTACGAGTGGGAGTTTTGGGAATCGGAACGAATTTATTCTTAGACTTTTTAGGAGAATTTTTAAGATTATAGAAAAATCGTCTAAGATAACCTCTACTATTGCAATGAGTTCAAGTGTAGATACGACGAGTAGTGTTTGTTATGGAAGTATTATTTCTAACGTTCCTAGGTGGATCTCTCCTACAACCCTAGGTGGCTCTCTTGCTTGCATGGTTTTGACTTTTGGAACGGGTGCAACATGTTTATCGAAGCCAATACCACAACTTTTATCTTTGATTTGGACGGTTCCTAAGATTTGATCTAACTTTTCGGACCTAGCTTCCAAATCAAATTTAAACTTACTTGAATCTATCAATATCTCCTCAAGCTCACCTATCCCAGACTTAAGTAAATGCCTAGAATCCTCTAACTTAAGAAGTTCCTTTTTCATAGCCTACATCAACCCTCGAAGACTATCTCTCTCAACCTCAACATATTCAAGCTTCTCTCGATTTTTGTTCTCACGCGCCCTGAGATCCTCAATTAAAGCATTGGAATCATTATTTTTATGGCATGTTCTTTCAACTTAGCATCTAATTTCAAGTTTGCCTTCTTTACTTTCAAAGTTTCTTCATATAACTTATTAAAGGCAGTTTGCAAATCTCTCTTATCCTCACTCTCATCCTCACCCTCACTCTCTAGGTCCTCACAACATGTGGCTGTGGAAGAATCATGCAAAGTTATGTCATCATCACTCACATGATTAGACACAAGGGTGGGAAGGTCTCGCGTACTAGCATAAAAAAATTCTTCTTTCGGGTCACAATGACTAAGGGTAGAAACACGATTTATCGATTTCTTAAAATTCCCCCTAAGTTTAGTGGGGGCACTAATCTAATCTATGGCTAAGCCCCTCGCAACAAAGATATTTCTCACAATCGTCCTTCTTAACTAAATTATTAAGAAAAGACTTCATGCGTGATTTCCAATTGGAAATTTTAAACACGTATGTTCTAAAATCATCAAAACCACCGAAAGGCATACCTTTAGCTACAAAAATAGATTAATAGTTACGAATTGTAATCTTGGTAGAAGATAAACTCACTGTTTAATTTTGAAGATTTTATTTTTTATTTTTTATCAATTAAATTTGTATTATTTATTGTTTTTAAAGATATTATTTATTGTTTTTTTATCAATTCATTTGCATATTTCGCTACCAAAAAGTTTCACGAAGAATTTTGTATAACATTAAACTATATTTTAGTTACAATGAATGTGTAACAAAATATATACTTTTTTATTTTAGCAAATAATTTGATAAAATTATCTATACCACCAAATCAACATATAGTGAGAAGGCCTTTTAGTGTAAGTCTTAAATAAAAAAAAAACTTTTTTCAATTTTTAGTTAAATCCAATTTTATTTTCTCAAACCCTAAACATGCATCTAAGTGATTTAATACATTAAACAATTAAAGCATGCAGTAAAAGAAACAATTTCAAGAAAAAAAACTCTTTCAAGCAAAACCTTTTTATTTCACTATGAACAGTAAATCGCAATTTACAACATAGAAAAATCAGCAATAATTCTACCGCATCAAATCCACATAGACACACAGTCTAATTCAGTAAAGGACTCCCATAAGAACCCTCCAAAACGTCAACTCTCATCTTCAGCAAGGCACACTCGCAAGCATCCCCAGTGACCGCAGTCAGCAAATGTGAAATCAATGATGACCTACTTCCGGCAAACGTGTTTAAGATCACAAACTTTGTAATTGTGCAATTTGATCTTGAATAAACTCTAGATGATGAAGAACTTTAAGGGAATTTTCGTAAAATTTTCTTCTCAAAAAGTCTTAGTATTAAGGTGTATTTATTTCTCAGTAAACGAGAGTCCAACAAAACCGAAACACGAAAACTGAGACAGCAACTTGTTTGAGCAAATACCCATATCATTTGAACGACTGCAAAAAAAATAATATCCTTTTTAAATTAAATACTAGAATTTCCTTAAATTATTTTAACTCAAAAATATTTAAAATAAGTTTTCACAAATATTAAATTTTATTCCCAACATTTAAAAACATTTGAATCATCCATCATTTAATCAAAATTCTGAATCACACAAATTCACTTAAGCATTCTTACCCGAGTGATCTAGAACACACTGACTATGAAGAATGCAACTTGAATTGATTTCTTCTTCAGAGATTTTAATCTCAAATTCTTCAACTTGTACTATCGTAGGCTTAAATTAATCTTAAAGTAAAAACTAGCCTAAACTCAAACTGTTTTGTCTGGAATTAAGCCAATTACAAATAAATTATCTCGATTAGAAATTTGTTCTTACATATAGCTACTAATAAGTACTATGGCAAATAATAGCTTCACCAATAAACCGCAACATCTAGATAATCAATTTGTGCACCATGTAATAGTAACTAAAAATGTCACTTATGAAGTTATAACTCAATTCTAAAGCGAAACACACTCCTTGAAATCCATTAAATTAACTAATTAAGCAAGACACAATCAACATTAAGAAGATAGTACCATGTCACCTAGAAGTACATTGCCAAGAAGTTCTAAAATTTAAGGAAAAAAAACAATTTAAAGGACTTGAAGGCACATATTGCATTGATTTAGAAATGTCACAAGTCCATGGTGCCCCAAGAAAAACATTCCATCAATGTTAAATCCGCAGTTGAGAAAGTGTAATGTCATTAGTGAATATAAAGTAGTACTAAAAAATATAATCCCTGTACACTTGGATTTGATTGATTTTTTACGTGAAAAAATTAAAACGATGAGCGAAAGTTGATATTTAATGAGATTATAACAAATTAAGAATTGAAGCATTTTAAAGTGTATAAGTAGAAATATTATGGGATGTCAATTACCGTAGACAAAAACATGAGGAACGTGATGCTTGTCAGATTTACCAGACTTCGCTTGTCGAGCTAGAATAACACGTATTGTCGCATGTTGAGTCTCCATGATTGCCTTTTGAGTCGCTGCCTCTTCCCGTTCAATCGTTGCCTCTAACTCATGAGCTTGTAAACAATCCATCAAATCTTCTTGAACTTTAGCAGACTGCTTAAGTGCCTCTTCCAACTGCGCATTCCTCTGTTGTATTATCGTGTTTCGAGAATTTTTGCATTTGGGACTATACCCAAGACCATTGATATATCCCGATTTTGTTTAGAGAACTGGATTTTCTATCTCGTTTGGGCTTAGCATGGTACCTTCGTCGGATATAGATTGAGATTCAAAACGTATCATCTCGTTCTAAAAAGAAAAAGTGAGAGGAGTCGTCAAACAAACACTAGTAATTAGCATCCAAACGCACCTTTAAATTAAAGAACAAAAAGATATTACATTAACGACCAAATAAATATAAAATTTTACATTATAATACATGTAACACCATATATTAAATCCATCCCCCCAATCATCAATGAGTATGAGCAAAAGATCAATTTCAAACATTTGGATCCGTTTGGCATGTGCTTTAAAACTTGCAACATAAAACATTTTTTTTTGGGGGGGGGGGGAGGGGAATCTAAAACTATTTCTTTTGTATTTTAAAACCCACATATGCTCTTGACATTAGTTTGTTATAAAACAGTTTTCAAAGACAAAATTTTAAAAATGCATTTGGAAAAATATTATTTTTAAAACAACAGCAAAAAAATAATTTAAATGACACTGCCCTTTCAAAAATTACACAATGCTATGAATAAATACATAATACAACAAATGTAAAGTTAACTAATAATTAATTAGTAAAATTAAATAAGTGGGACTAGTGGAGCCACTAAAATTCCCTAAATGCAACGACATATAATCTAAGGGGCATGAAATCGGTACTATCCTTGGGGGAAACTACCAAAAGGACTAGGTTGCAAAACTAGGTGACTACAAGACTATTGTGAGGTGACTGTCATCTATTATGGACAGTTAGGTACAAGACTCTAGGCAAGCATATCCACCTTTTCACATAGTAAACAAGACATGGCATAATGTGATGGAAGGAAAAATTATTGTATTCAATACCTAAGTATTTATTGTGTTTGGAAACTAAATTGTTACACCCATTTTATATGAATCAACTATTGGGTGTACAATGGAAAGAAAGAAAAACATTTCACAGTTGTAACACTACTGTGACCATATGTCTATTCACAAAGTAATCTGACAGGAATGGATTCGTTAACCTATGATGTGATAACAGTAACCTTTTGAACACAATAGTGACTAGCTTCAAAAGGAAGAATGTGAATAAAAACAATCTTTTCATAATCTCAATATTTGTTATCCAACAAAAAAATAAATAATTGATTAAAAAAAATGTGAATTGGTCTACTTACTAGTAAGATAAAGCGAAGGTGTGACAATGCTATTTTTTTATATGATAATAGATCTAATAATATGGAATACCATAAAAAGTCTAACAGGCAAAATGAGTGTGAATTGCAAGTTGGGTTGAAATATATCATAACAGAGAACAAGATAAAGAGTGTTTCCAAAATGTTTCAAATGAGTAGGTCATCAACGTCCCTTTCAAAATAACTTGCATAAAGGGTATATAAATCAAAAGTTTCTTGTCAGCGTCACTCTCAAAATTCAAACCCTCATCTTCTTTATATCCCCGTTTAAGAAGAATAGGGTAGGACTGTTTTGGACTTGGATTTAGGCATTCAACTCAAGTCTAATCTATGAAATCCAGTAAATCCATTTGGCTTCTTAAAATTGCATAGGCGAATTCGGAAAACATAGCGGATAGAGAAAGATCAATATGATAGTATATACATACAAATGTCTATATAAGAAGAAATCATGCACCGTTGTCAAAAAATGACATTGAAGAGACTTCCATAGAGCATTTCAGCTTCAACAGACATCCACTTTTCACCCTTACAATTGGTTTGTTTAATGAACTTGATCCTATTCGTCTCTTGACCAAAAACTTCTATACTCTGTTGTTGAACAACAAGAAATTAATAATTATACCTACAAATGAAATATTGTCACATAAAACTCAAAAATATATAACCAGTTCATCGTGAATCACCACAAACGCTTTTGACCCTTGATTATGCTTTATATATTACTTCAATTTATTATTTTTATTTATAACACATTGTCTCTGCATTAATTATTTGAACATCATAAGTATGTGTATTTGAATAAAATAGATATTTAGAAGTGAGTGACAAAAGCTACAGTAAGTTTAAACCTGATATCTTGGACTTTCATAAAAATCGAATAGACAATTCCAAATATTCTTGCTCACACCAAGAGGGATATTTTACCGATCCTCTTCTGCTGATCCATATTTCAAATATGTTTAGCGAAGCTAGCATCGTCAACTCCTACTTCTTCCTTTCATTAACTCTTCCAAACACTCCTTCGCATGCTCATCCAGATTATATTCAAATCTCTCTAGAATTTTTAGAAGTGAAAAAAAAAATATTAATGTCCCCCAACAAAAGGGTACAAAATTCCACCCACCAGTGGCAGATCCAGAATTCCAATCTAGGGGCGAACATATAAGGGTGTTTTTTTTTTCTCGAGAAAAATTGAATTGACATACAATATTGAGTATTAAGAACTAAATCGAGAATTCAAATGAAAGTAACTAAACTAGAGTTCATCATGAAACAAGAAATATCTCACACAAGAAACATTAGAATGAAGGCTGATAAATTCTTACACAACCAAAGATTGTAGAAAGATAAATAAACTGAAAAATTCTATATGGATACCGAAATATATAAATTACAAATCACACACCAATCATCGCATCCAAATTTTTTTAATAAACTATATGAACCTAGAATTACTCAGTTCAAAAAATCTATTTTGTCTACGTTTCATTCTAATTGAGATCCAGATCTCCCATCTCAACAATGACCAAAACCACTATCAGACAATCTCTTACACTAATCTCAAATCGTATTACCACATATATTGAATTACATAAAATTAATGCAAAAAAACCATGCATAAATGTAGATCTCGTGAAATGTAATTATCTAATCGTAAGTGATATAATGTGAATTGCTACATAAGGTATCTAAATTGAAAATATCGAAAGCAGTTGATTGACATACGATAGATAAATAACTTTTGTGCAATAATTAATATTTTACCCTAATTAGGATGAGTGGATAGATTTTGGAGCA
This sequence comes from Sambucus nigra, assembly GCA_949130495.1. Lineage (NCBI taxonomy): Eukaryota > Viridiplantae > Streptophyta > Magnoliopsida > Dipsacales > Adoxaceae > Sambucus > Sambucus nigra. Next base: position 22,773,334 of record OX422219.1, on the reverse strand, counting down.
GGTTGTGCTTTCTTGGTTAAGCCTTCGGGTGCTTTGGATTTCTTTGGTTTTTTAAGGGTGTAGGATTTGATAATTGGTCTTGGGCGAGGCTTCAACAGGGAATGAGGGTTGGGAGTCAAGGTTTGGGGTGTCTACACCATTCTCATAAATCAGGGATCTTATATATACATAAAGTGTCCATAGCAACTAGGAGACATAGCCTTATCTGATGGTTATTAGATTCAAACTAATAAATATTGGGAATTAAATAAACTAATAAATCATATTGGTGCCATCCCTTAAGAAAAGTCTTATCTAAATCAACAAGCATTAGATTGAAGCCCCAAGAGTTAAAATTCCACATTCATTTTAAATTTCGAATATTTACACATGTACTCATAAAAAACACATTCTTATTAGATTCAAAGCTTCAAGAGGAATTCAAAAGAAAATGGGCACATTAAATCTCATCCACTACAAAAGAAAGTATAAAGCAAGTATAAATTTGTACAAAAAATTTATAAATAGTCATAGACAAGACAACCAACAACTATAAACTGCAAAGAAAAAAATAGTAAAACACATACCAACTGTAGGTTGTTGGAATGGAAAAAAGGAGAGGGGTAAGAAAGCGGAGGGCTGCAACTTTGAGGGAGAATGAAAATTGGGCGACAAAATAAAAGTTGTAGAAAAAAGTAAAGAGTGGGGCACTAATGAAAATAAAGCCCATTTCTATTAGGTTAAACATTTAAAACAAAACGAAATGCTTTTTTACCCTACTATATCAGATAACCAAAAGTCTTGACCATTAACTTTTTATTTTTACACATAACTACCTTGGAATTTTTTTCTCGATAATTTTTCCCTAAAATATTGGGGGGGACCCTCACCCCTACATAGATTCACCCCTGCCCACCACCTATCACAAATCTCGAGTACATTAGTTGTACTTAGGAAGAAGCATATGAAAATAAATTTTTATACCTGTATGGCTCGTGGGGGTACCAGAATTGGATGGTTATGACGATAGAGTGATATTTATGGATTGTACTCCTGTTCTTGTTCAGTTGGGGATGCCTCATGCATGCTAGTTGACTCAAGACGTCTTGAACTTCCTGGTGCCATATAAAATAAATAACATCAAAATTACACAATACAAAAAAATTAGCTTGTTATAAGGGTTCACTTAATACATTGTGATTGACATCCCATCCGATTGAATAATAACATGCCATTCTTGCTTCTTCAAACATAATGTTTAATGACAAAAAAATTAAAAATTAGAACCAGGGAGGGAACAAAATTATATATGTCAAAGAAGATATTTTATTCAAAGGCTAAATGGTAAATTGTGCAAGAAATAAATAAATTCTCAAATAATAAAACTGAAAATATAACAATACTACATCAATTCTATTGTCAGATTATCTCACTTGAAGGTTAATTTTCCATGTTACCACTAAAACATTCAATCTATATCACTATCATCATCCTCTATAAGTACAAGTTCTTCCATATTGTCTCATTATTCGATAAGTGTTTCGTTTTCATCATCGACATAGTCATGGAAAAATTTATTTTCTTTAGATATTACTCCTTTGCCTATATCTAGAACTCTAACATCAATAGTGTCTACATCTAAATCATTTATGTGAAACTGGACAACATCATCTTGGACGACTTCAATAACCTCCAATGAAGCATTTTCCTGGTACACAAAATTTTTCGCTTCTGCAACACTTATGTTAATTTCCTCCACCCCCAGATCATACAAATGTTTATGCTGGAATTCCTAAACGACTTGCCAATTTTCGCCCAAATCTGTGTCATTGAGATAAAACAGTTGTTTTGCTTGAATTTCTATCACATAAGGATCATTCTTGTACCATATACCATTAACACTAAATCTTGTAAAGTGATCATCAATTTGCATTCTCGATTTCTTCTTTATGTCGTCTTTTAACCAACCACACTTCAAAAGGATGACTCGATTTCCCTTGATATACTCCAACTAAATAACATTTGTCAAAATACCATAAAAGTAAATTTCTTCATCATTATGATCCCCTTTAATAACTAAACCGTTGTTTTGATTTCTTTTGTGATTATCACCACCCCTAGTGTGAAATTTAACTCCATTAACTTGTAACTTTTATACTTCTTCGCTAGTATGACAGGTCCTCATGCTAGTGCATATAGTTGCTCAGTAGCTTCTACAGAGTTTTCATTGTATAAGTTTTCATCCATTAAAGAGAAAATTTGAATGATATAAGTTACAATAGTTTAAATTATTAAAAAATAATTAAATTTATATATTAATGTCATATTTATGTAATTATGCTCAAACCTACGTGTGCTTCAAACCTGTTAGGGAAATGTTTCTCTCTTCTAAATCCAAATGGCTTTGTTTATTTAACTCCTCTATATGCTCAATTAATATAGGTGTTGATGGCAAAAATTATCCATCTGTAAGAGAGTAGTTTAGATTAGATGGAGGCGTAACCCCTTTTGAGTATAGTAATCATAAGTTAAACGGGAACACTCTTGATTAATTACAAGACACGCAGTCATAAACTAGTGAAGATAAACTCAGTTCGAACTCACAAGTATCTCATGTATAACTCAGAAGATGGCAATGATCTCATTGGTGACTCATTTATAGGGAGAGGGAAGTAAGCACCCTAGATACACCTTGGCAGGAAGCCAAACACACCAACCCTCATATGTCTTCAGTCCGATATTAAAAGCTTCCTAGTAAATGATCAATGGTGGGTGAGTAATAGCTTTGGTTTTGCAATAACTTCTTTCTCTCCGATGCCCCAGTACCTTACCACTATGAAAGACATCCTTTATACTTTATGTCAAAAACATTAAATGCCTAATGGAATAATCAACTCCACGTTATAAGAATCAAATGCCAATACATGCCTTTTGCCTAACCATTGTGTGTCAGGGGCTTGTCATCACAGAGGTGGCCCACCAAGTGTCTTACATCCTTTAAATACTACATTGGTTTACTCAAGTGTGTATTTGACATTTCTTACCTGGTTAGTGACATTACCTACAGTAGATGTGACATTAAGTAGAAGGCACAAGTGGTTCACAACTCAACGCATGATGGGACTAAAGGCTGCTCCCCCCAAGGTTCCACGGTCAAGGTCTTTTGGTGTTTTACCATGTGTATCTAAGATGATTAGGACAAGCCCCAACGCTACCTCACTTATCAATCCTCCAAACTAAGTCCCTCCGACGTTCCCACAGCGAGGTCATTCGATAGAGCATGAAAGCTCTCAAAGTCCCTGCCAGGCCTAGTGTCTCATGAGTACCGTTTAACCTCACACTAAATGAAATTATAATCGTTATAGCTCATAGTCAATATAAATAAAAAATACAACGAGGCTGAGTAAAATAATAGAACTAAATGATTAGATCTCTCGGCTAGTTTCTTCCATGGAAGATCTCCCTGTGCTGGCACGCTGAACTTCCTCACTTGAGCAGCATCGCAAGAGGCTGTTGTATTAGCAAGGGGATTATCTCTAATCTCAAGATTATCTTCAAGCCCCACTACATTAACCCCTTTGTGTAGAGATTTATTGTGGAAATAAGAAATGTCTGCACAAAATCTTCTCAATCTGATGGGTCTTCAAAAAAAAAACTGGCATTTATATCATCGTTACAACTTCTGTCGTTATCATTTCTAGGAAAAAGTAAAATTCTCCCCGATGTACCTGAACCAAAGTGTTGTGGCCTGTCAGCGATTGGCAAAGGGACATCGCAACTTTTTCCTGTCGTTGAGCCTCATCCATTCTGTCTCTTCTTCCGTAGCAATTGGAATTTTCCCGAGATGCCTTAGGAGCCTGTTAACTATTTGTTCATACTCTTGGGAAGTGAAATTCTCCCATGCCTGTGCTGTTTCGTGATGTTTGTGCTGTATAGCTATAAGTAGTTGGTATTTGCATTAGGACTGCCCCTAACGGTATGAAATCTTCCTCCTAGGTATTCCTAGCATTTAAACTTGGGGAGTTATCCTCAAAGTAACTATTAGAACTATAAAATTATCCTCGATGTACCTGAGTCGCACTCTAATAAAAAGAAGAATTTTGGCGCCAAACCCAAAACTTGTCTTGGAAGAAACCCTTTCCATCCCCATGCGTCACTTCATTAATGGCGTAGTGCTGTCTTTTCAACTGTCAAGACACTTCTCGAAGTGCCACATGTCCACTTGAAATGATTATCGATGACTTTGCACGTGCGGTGGTGGGAAACTCAAAAGGCGAACCAAGGAATTTCAAATGGCTATTACTCAAACACAGTCATTTTTTCCTTACTTTGCCTTCATCTTCTTCAACTCCCAGCATACATAGAGAGACAAAATCCTCAAAGCACCATTGTTACTAAGCTTTTCCCTGGTTTCCTTCCTCTTATCGTCTCTTTCACCGCCACCTGTGACTATACTCCTCCATTTTCGTCCATATCCCTTCCTCGCTAAGCTTTTTATTTCATCACCACCTACTATGGCTTCTTCAAGCGTCCCCAAGGCTACCACCACCAGTGCTCAGCCAACCTCCACTACTACCACCTCTGTTAGCGCCACCACCTTAGATGTTGCTCGCCAAGAACAACTACGCTTTTATCGTCGATATCCCATCTTCGGAAAAGACGATGACTTATCTGATGCATGCAAGACCTGCCATTTTTTAGCGAAGTATGACCCTTTGCTGTTGGGTGATGAAGACGAAGAATCATCCAAGTGGGGTTTTCTTCCTCCAGAGGGGACTTTGCGCTTCAGATTGGATTGTGGTGACTTTCCTTACTCCCAGATCGATTTCAAAGCACCTAGGGGATCTCCAACTCATTTTGCCGCCTGACATGCACATATGCAGAGCTCCCATGCTACAGCTCTTGCAAAAGTTGGTCTTCACCGATCCAACTGGTTTAGGGAGTTCACTCTCTCTAAGCACAACGCTGCACTCCAAGTGTTGGTATCCAGATAGAACATCACAACTCATACCTTCTTCGCTACTTAGGGGGAGTTCACCATTTCCTTGGAAGATGTCTATGAGCTACCTCGGTTTGAACCCATGGGTGAGTTTACTTATCTTAATGAGGCTTTAGACGCCGAAGAAATTACTGATCGAGATGACCTGGATCGGATATATCATCGCTGCACTGGGTCTTCCAACAAAGCTACCTTTATTCCCTTAATCAATTATTTCTTCGAAGCTCCTACTACGAAGGATGTCACTTTTGTCATAGGCAAGGGTAAAGGTACTTCTTTAGAATTACTAGCCTACATCCTTCTGCTGCTTTCCCATTTTTTCTTAATAGGGAAACCCAACGACCATCCTAGGAGGGACCTCATAAACATGTTCATTCGTTTGGCCAGAGGTTTCAATCTTCCTCCGGTAGCCATTGCTTTGGGGTCCCTCTACACTTTGGTTAGATCAAACCCACTTTGATATGGTCAGCTCAGGAGATAGTCATCAATTACTTGGTCAGCTCAGGAGATAGTTGATCAGCCAGCATGCCGACTAACCCAAAAAACACAAACATCATTATAGATAAAATAATTATTATGTGTAAAGGTGCCAATAGTCATTATACACGTGCCCAAGGCTATCAATAGTCACATTCATTATGTATGGGTGTAAATGCTTAGATGTATAAAGGCATTCCAACCCTTGATCTTTGGGTCACTATAAATACAATGCATTCCTTTCACAAAAGGCAAGGGAGAAAAGTACAATGTCATTCTTCTAACAAGAATAACTAGTTTTCTGTAACCAACAATAACAAATACAATCACGGTGGACGTAGGCTTTTACTATAGCTGAACCACTTAAAAATTCTCATTTCTCAATTATTTTTCTCTCATTATTTTTATCTATGATTATAAAATTGGCACCATATATTAAACTACCAATTTTAGACATTAATAGATTGGCGTCGTCTGTGGAAAATGTTTTATCTATCATCGTTATCCACGAAAAAACATTCATTTGACCTATTTGAGAGATTCCACAAGATAAATGACATTCCTGAAAGTAGTAATGCTACAGGAGGGAACGTTCATCCTACCACGACTGACCTTAATGGAATTCTGCTCAATTTAGCCAAAGGGTAAGAAGCGATGAAAGAAACTATAAGTCAATTGGCTCAATCTTTGCAAGCTAGGCCAGCGAATCCATCTCGGCATACTAATGATTCATCTTTAAGAAGGGAAATGCCCCCCTCCTAGGAGGAATTAAAATAGTTATTCCAGGTCCTCACGCGATAGGTCCTATCACTCGAGGTCTAGTTCTTTAATCAGATCAATAGATTACTATGATAGGTTCTCTTTTACTCCTAAAGGAACTAGTGTCTTGGATCGATTAAGAAGGGCATTAACCTTTGCTTATTTGGGACCCCGAGTAAATAAAGCGCATCAGTAAAAACAATCTCAATCAAGAAAATGACATAGTGAACATAATGAAAGATCAATTAGATCTAGAACAGGTGCCTTAGGATATGTGCATATCCAGTAGACTTTTTAAGAAGAGAGTTCACCATAGACGTATGGAAGGGATGGTTGAGTTACCTCTGATAGGTCTAAAGCTGAAAACCCTTCATAGAATGGGTCAATTCAATGATTAGAAGATTGGTTAGGGGAGATGTCTAAGGTGAAGAATCCATTACAACACAATTTTGTTAAAGGGTACCCTTTCGTCCAAGAGATTTTTGATTTTCCTACCCCGTCTAAGTTTAAGACACTAGTGGTTATACCTAAATATGATGGTAAGACTGACCCCATTTTACACATCGAGTAATATCAGGCAGGTGCTGAGATATATATGTTGTTCCAGATGAAATGAGATGTCGAGATTTTTCAACCACCATCACTGGTTCAATCTAGATATGGTACAACAACTTACCCTGAGGATAAATTTCCAATTTTAATAAACTTGATGAGTTTTTCATGAACAACTTCTAATTTGGGGCCAAGACAGTTAAGAAATTAAATCATCTTCAAAATGTTAGGGAATGAGTAGGAAAAGCCACCAAAGAATACATCACTCATTATAATGATGAGAAACTAGAAGTGGTTTATTATAAAGAAAAAAATGCCATCACCGCCTTGATGAGTGGGTCACTTCCAGAAAAGCTGTATTACGCATTGGTAAAAGACCCTCCCAAAATCATGACAGATCTCTTATTTGAGGTGGGGAAAAATCATGAATGCCGAGGAAGCAATAGCTGTAAAGAAAAGCCCCTTACCAATCCTAAAAAGAAGGAGCAAAACAGAATAAAGAGGATAAGCCCAAAAGGTGTGAAGCATAAAATACACTAACGGTTAGTATCCACCATATCCTAGAGGAAATTGGGCACAATAAAGATTTAAAGTTGCTTGAGAAACCGAGGGCACCCCCAATGGGAGAGATACATCCAAAATATGTGAATTCCACAAGAATCATGGCCACATGATCGATAATTGTATTTCTTTGAAAAAAGAAATTGAATCCCTCATTCACCGAGGAAAGTTGATCGTTATGAGAGCCGAGAAATAGGAGGAAGGTTAAACTCTCCTACAAACCTAGAGATGAAAATAAGTGAGGTATTGAGGATGGTTATGAAGATGATCCAGACCTACCAAATAAGTCTAAGCAACCAAAAATTGAGTTTTTTATGATAATTTTTGGTTATTTTAATTTCCATGTCATCACAGGTGTAGATGCAAGGGGAGGAGATCAGATTGCTGAGAGGAAAGCTTATCTGAATGAACCACAAGCTTGTTCCTACATACAGTGTATCAATTAAATGATGATGATCAGCCCAGGAAAGTAAACAAAGATAAACTTAACATTAGCTTTTCCAAAAATCATCTCTACAAAGTATTGTATCCTCATGATGACCCGGTGGTCATCAAGTTTAGAACCCAGAAAGCCATCATTGTCAGGGTTCTAATAGACAATGGAAGTTTAGTTGATATCATTTTCTATCCTTGTTTCCAGATCTTGGGATTGAAACATAGTCAACTGGAACCATACCACAAACCCTTGATTGCCTTTTCGAGGGAAAAATTTTATCCCCTAGGAAGAGTTAAATTGGAAGTGTTATTCGACACCTGCCCAACAAGTCGAACTAAGAAGATATATTTATTTATTATGGATAAGAATGTTTAATCAGCTTACAATGTGATCGATCCTTGGCAGGGTAGGATTAAATAAATTCAAAGTTGTACCATCCATTATCCACTAATGTTTGAAGTTCCTTACTCACTTGGTGGTCGAAGTAGTAAAGGGTGATCAAAAGGTAGCTAGAGAATGCAATTACTGTTCAGTCAAGCATGAAGACTTGGTCGATTTGAAGAAAAATACCACCACTTACCAAGTTGACACTCTGGAGCCCAACTGCGAGTCAGAAGTTGATACGTTAGATCCTCGAGATGGAATAGAGTTTGTCAAAGGGCAGATAGTAGAAGCTACTGAAAATATAATCTTGGATGATGAAAAACTATAAAGAACCACCCAAATTGGCTCCACATTAGCCCATTCCTCAAACAGGAACTGGTTACGTTCCTAAAGGAACAAAATAATGTATTCACTTGGAGTCATGAAGATATGTTTGGGATTGATCCTAACTTCCTTTGTTATGAGATCAATATTAATAGAGATGCCAAGCCAATCGAACAAAGGCGTAGGGTGTTCAGTCCTAGGAATGGACAAGCCATTCAAGAGGAAGTAGAAAAACTTTAAAAAGCCCAATTTATTACAGATGTCATATATCCAGCATGGCTGAACTATGTTGTGATGGTCAAGAAGAAAAATGATAAGTGGAGAATATATGTAGATTTCACTGAGCTTAATAAGGCTTGCCCAAAGGACCATTTTTCTTTGCCCATAATTGATCAGTTAGTATTTGACATAGTAGGACATTAGTTGTTGAGTTTCATGAATGCCTATTCTGGATATAACCAGATAAAAATGAAACCAAAGGACAGAGAAAGAACTTCTTTCATTACCAATCGATGTACTTATGTCTACAACTAATGCCCTTTGGGATTAAAAATGCTGGAACAACATACCAGAGATCGGTTAATAAGGTGTTTGAAGAAAATATTGGGAGGAATATGTAGGTGTAAATAGATGACATGATGACTAAAAGAAGAAAATCTTCAGATCATATCAAGGACCTCAGTCAAACTTTCGACTAAGTAAAAGAGCATCAAATCAAACTGAATCCGACCAATTGCGTATTCGTTGGGCAAGAAGGAATGTTCCTCGGCTTTATAGTTAGGGGTGTGCACGAACCTGAATGGACCGAAAAAATCGAACCGAACCGAACCTACTTTTGCGGGTTTTTTATAATTCGGTCTTAATTCAGTCTTAAAATGTGAAGGACCGCATTATTCGGTTCGGTTTCAGTCTTAGACCATAAAAATCGGGTCTAGACCGGACCGGACCGCTTTTATTAGATATTTATATATTTTTTTAATCCAACCAAAGCCCAGCCCACGAAGAAAACATAACAACCCTAAACAAAACAAAACACACGTTTCACTTCTCCTCTCACTTCTCTCTCAGCAGTCGTTTCCATCTCATCTCACTCCTCAAAAACACTCTTCTTCTTCTTCTTCTTCTTCACCTTCTCTCTATCTCTGGTCCGACCTAAACATCTTCCGATCAGGCTCTCCGTCGGCCTGAACCACACCTGCATAAACCCAGATCACCTGTCGTTACCACCACCGGTCGAAAACCCTCTGCCTGAACCACCATCTACATAAACCCACATCAACCCGCCTGAACTACCACTGAACAAAAACCCGCTTGAACCTACACTGGCCTGAACTACCTACCCGTTGGCCTCTCCACCGGTACAATATTTTTTTATGCAACATTTTTTTTTTAAATTAAGCTTTTCATTTGGATAAAAATAATGAAATATTCAGATTTACCACACTGCCCTGAACCCACACTGGCCGAGAAGAAGTTGCAGATTCACATTTCATTTTTAATCTTGCATAAAAACATTTTACCTGTTCGAACTATTGATGATCTACTTGTATTTAGATTATAATTTTTTGTTGATTTTTTGTTATATAGATACTATATAAGTTATCTTACAAGAGTTTCGAATTCTTTCAATTGGGTATGGGCAAGCAGAAGAGCTTGGGCCTTTCTTCCCTCAGAAAGGCAAACCAGAACTTAAGTTCAAGAATCACACATGGAACAAAGGTAACCACAACTTCCATAACTAGGGATAAATATAGCATATATCTTCATTATATTGAGAATGGTCTTGGAATAACATACAGGAATCACTAAAACATTCATCTATGAAAGTGCAAAGCTTTTCTACCCAAAGTTAAACTATTAAATAATAATTTCCTTGTTAAATAGATATGCGGAAGCGTTAGGATGGTGGTTCAACTTTGAACAACAAACAACAAGTTTCAATTTCTTTAAACAAATTAAAATAACACCAAGTGAAGTAAAATTAATCAATTAATATATTCACTTAAACCGATTAATTCATCCAAGCCCTAGAATTTGCCTAAGTCATAATTAACAATTATCCAAACTTAGGCGAAACCAAATTTTAGCAAATGACTTGAATTAAACAAACTTTACCCAATATTTAATTTAGTCCCAAATTAAATGAGTGTGATAATTTAAACCAAATTTTATCTTAAATTATCCTAAGCATGCGTTCTAAATTATGATGCAAGATAAAATAAACAATATCACACTACGCCGCGATGTACGAGGAAAAACCCAAGACGGGAAAAAACCTCGGACGGCCCTAGCCACAAGTCCACTAGATATGGATTTTACAAATACAAGACAAAAGACTTACTTCCTCAACTCGAACCCTCTCAAGCCTTGATGCTTCTTCTTGTAGACACCTCTTCCTAGCGGACAACCTCGGAACACCACCGCGGTCTCGGAATCCACCGATAGGACTTTCTATGGTCACCGTCACCCGTACAAGGAGCCTTTCTCCAAGTGGGTAGAATCTCAACAAAAATGTCTTCTTCTTTGATGGATGTAGAAGCAAACCAAAAATTCTCTTTGAAACGGAAGAGATAAACCGGTGCCAAACTCCAAGCAATTGATATGTATAAAAGAACTTGGAATAAACAAACTTGGGTGTAAACTAGAGTGTTAAGTGAATTTCTCTTTGAAAATTAGCACTCAAAACATGAACATTTTCCTAAACAATTTTTGCTCTCAAACTCTCTCTAAGAGATAAACTAGGATGGAAAAGTTAGATTGGAAAATGTCATTCCCGCACAAGTTAAAGTCTGAAAAAGTTGGTTAAAAACCAAGTGGGGAAGTGGGTGAAAAACTGCCAAAAACTGTTCCCGCATAGCAGTTCGTTCGAACGACATTTCGTTCGAACGAACTCTCGTTCGAACGAGACTTCTAACGACGCACCAGTATGGACTTCGTTAGAATCTCATTAGAAATATCGTTAGAATGAACAACCTCGTTCGAACGACATTTCGAACGACAGACCAGTATAGGTTAGTGAGAACTCATTGGCAAACTTGTTCGAACGAAACCTGGTTCGAACGAAAAACTCGTTCGAACGACATTTCTAACGACTTCCAGATATTTTGTAAAATTCGATTTTGGCCCAGAAACTTTAAATACTTTAATTTAAAGTTCTAATTAAATTTTTCTGAAAATAAAAACGCAGTTTATATTTAACCTAACACCCAATAAACTTTGTTCCAAGCTCCTATATAAATATAATTGCATTCATACCTTGGGAGCATGGAACCATAGTTGATGACGTAGAAACGAGGCACGCAAACCGGCACATTTGATGAAGCTTTATATTCTTTGCCGCTACATCTTCAACAAACATTTCATAGGCTTGAGAGTATTACAATTACATATTATCCTATGAATAAATGTTTTTGTCCGGAATTGAGCCAACACTATACATGGACTCAATTGGAAATTTGTGTCCTTACAAATCTCCCCCTTTGGCTATTCCGGGACAAAAACCAAACAAAAATCCTAAAGGGCCGTCAAGCTCACTAGACTCAAAACATAACCCACCCAAATTTGACTCAACCCAAGGATTAAACACTTTGCCTTTTAAAGATGCCGCTTTAGTAGAATACCTGCACACTTAAGCAAACTCATCAAATGCATAGGGAATATCAAAATATAAAATGCAATTAATTAAATTACTCCCCCTAAGTTAATTCTCCCTTTATCAAACACATGACCTACTTAGAAAGACGTCTCCCCTTAAGATAAATCTCCCCCAAACGAAGATACGATAACAATAGGATTAGATACCATTTCTCTCCCTATCATCATTCTCCCCCTTTTTGTTCAGGAATAGACAAAGGCTAAAGAATCGAACCATAAAAGCATGTTGAAGCTTAAAGTGATAAGACATGAAAGCATATGGGCAACAAAAGCAAGGCAAAGGCAAAACAAAATATAATATATATATATATATGTACTAGAAATCTATCAATAATGCACATGCACATATGTATAGATATAAACACACAAATGACACACACAACAAATAATAGGAGTCTTTCACACTCGTATGGCAAAGATGTGTCATATGAAAACGGAAGTGTAGGGGTGTGAACTAGCAACAATTAAATTTAGACCCAAACACTTAATAAACGTTCACGGAGTTCTCATTTGATTGCAAACTTCATCACATTTAAATATAACCTCATGTGACAATATAAATTGAACTCAATGAACAAACATACACAATGCATACAAGCCTAGCATATTGATGATTCTACAAACCAATAGAGTCATGACATGAAATACGCAACTAGGATAAATGGACATTGTGAAAACTGTTGATATACCATCCAATTCTCCCTCAATAAGCATATATACTAATTTTGAGTGAATATATCAATCAAACGTAGGCCTTGGCAATTTATTTTTCTTTTTAATGCCATATTTTCTGTTTTTAGGCCTTTGGACCACGTATTTCTTTTAGGTCCATTAAACGGTGGCTTACTATCGCAAAGGATCACTTAGTCCTTTCGGAGCCCTTCCCCGTGCACATTTTATTTATCATGTTTTCATTTTTCACACAAATCTCACATGCAACGGATTTTGACATGCACTAGTCCTCCTAAGTCACAAATATGTAGATGACAAGATTGGTAGGAGAACATCTCACATAGCTCAAATATACATATGAAGTTAGAATTTCAAAAGAGCTCGTGCATGTGTGAATAGAGGCATATAAACATAGAATCCATTTAAACAACACAAAATCCAACTACTCCATATAAAACATGGTAAAGAACATAATAAGGATTGACAATCTAAACCAAAATTTCAAGCCACGTGGGAGCGTAAAAGATGGGATTCAAACACAAATATATGCCACATAAAGTGTGTCAAATAAAAATACACACAAAAAAATGTTTTTGAGTTTTTGACATTTTTAACCAAAAATAAATATATATACTCAAAAGGATAAACAAAAATCATTTGTATTTTTCATTAAGCTTAAATGAAATAAATAAAACACAAATGATAAGAAAAAATCTTTTTATATTTTTCAATTAATTCAAACACAAAATAGAATACAAAAAGATAAACAAGTCATAATTTCTAGCATATGATATGAAATGAGGCAATGACTAGAAAATGACTAAACATGCATACATCTAGCAATGATATATAATATGAAGCACAAAAAGCTAGAGTATGCATAAAACACTAACACATTCAACCTTTAAATTTAGCTAGGGAGGTTTCATGTGATAGTAAATGAGAATCAACAAATCTTGTATCTAGCGCATTTAATAATGATTTCCTAACCCATATAGATTTATATTTAAAATGATGGGGATTGGAAAATAATGAAATGCTAGATAAAGATTTCCTTGGACTTCTTTTAAGATCAAAACAAAATGACCTAAGGTGACCTTTCCTACCACAATGCAAGCATGTGTAAACATGAGGAATGTTACCTAAGGTGTGACCTTTTCTAAAGTCTTTGGACAAAACTGATCCTCTAAAACAAACTATGGTTTTAGCTTTATCAATGGAAGAATTTGAACAACATATGCTAGAACCATTTAAACTACTATTAGAGTCTTGTAAATTGTTTTTCAATTTTAAAATTTCGGACTCAAGTAATAAATTAGACTCCTCAAAATTATGGGACTCCTTCTTTAAATTTTCAATAATTCCTAGAAGGTTAACACGCTCTCCCTCAATATGAGCAAACTTGTCCCTAAGAGTCTTTTCACGATTTTCACTCTCTTTCTTGGACTTTTCTAAATATCAAAATTTGAATGTAAGTCCATGAGCTTTTCACGAAAATATCTTTTTGAGATAAGGAGATTTTCAAAGACTCAATGTGAGCTTTAAAATAAGAATTTTCATTTTCAAGAAATTTAATTCTTTTTACAAATCTCAAATTTAATTCCTTTAAATTTTCGTTACATTTCTTAAGCCCATTTAATTCCTCTCGAAAATTAAAATTTTCATTTTCATTTAAATTGGACAAATTTTCATTAAGACGTCCCATCGAGAGATATAAAACAAAAATTGAGAGTGATAAAAAATTGAACCACCTAAACAGGTAAGGAAATACAAAAAGCCGAAAGACGGATCTTTAACGCGATAACTTAGCGCTCCGGCTCTGATACCAATTTGAAAGTGCAAAGCTTTTCTGCCCAAAGTTAAACTATTAAATAATAATTTCCTTGTTAAATAGATATGCGGAAGCGTTAGGATGGTGGTTCAACTTTGAACAACAAACAACAAGTTTTAATTTCTTTAAACAAATTAAAATAACACCAAGTGAAGTAAAATTAATCAATTAATATATTCACTTAAACCGATTAATTCATCCAAGCCCTAGAATTTGCCTAAGCCATAATTAACAATTATCCAAAGTTAGGCGAAACCAAATTTTAGCAAATGACTTGAATTAAACAAACTTTATCCAATATTTAATTTAGTCCCAAATTAAATGAGTGTGATAATTTAAACCAAATTTTATCTTGAATTATCCTAAGCATGCGTTCTAAATTATGATGCAAGATAAAATAAACAATATCACACTACGCCACGATGTACGAGGAAAAACCCAAGACGGGAAAAAACCTCGAACGGCCCTAGCCACAAGTCCACTAGATATGGATTTTACAAATACAAGACAAAAGACTTACTTCCTCAACTCTAACCCTCTCAAGCCTTGATGCTTCTTCTTGTAGACACCTCTTCCTAGCGGACAACCTCGGAACACCACCGCGGTCTCGGAATCCACCGATAGGACTTTCTATGGTCACCGTCACCCATACAAGGAGCCTTTCTCCAAGTGGGTAGAATCTCAACAAAAATGTCTTCTTCTTTGATGGATGTAGAAGCAAACCAAAACTTCTCTTTAAAACGGAAGAGATAAACCGGTGCCAAACTCCAAGCAATTGATATGTATAAAAGAACTTGGAATAAACAAACTTGGGTGTAAACTAGAGTGTTAAGTGAATTTCTCTTTGAAAATTAGCACTCAAAACATGAACATTTTCCTAAACAATTTTTGCTCCCAAACTCTCTCTAAGAGATAAACTAGGATGGAAACGTTAGATTGGAAAATGTCATTCCCGCACAAGTTAAAGTCTGAAAAAGTTGGTTAAAAACCAAGTGGGGAAGTGGGTGAAAAACTGCCAAAAACTGTTCCCGCATAGCAGTTCGTTCGAACGACATTTCGTTCGAACGAACTCTCGTTCGAACGAGACTTCTAACGACGCACCAGTATGGACTTCGTTAGAATCTCGTTAGAAATATCGTTAGAACGAACAATCTCGTTCGAACGACATTTCGAACGACAGAACAGTATAGGTTAGTGAGAACTCGTTGGCAAACTCGTTCGAACGAAACCTAGTTCGAACGAAAAACTCGTTCGAACGACATTTCGAACGACTTCCAGAAATTTTGTAAAATTCGATTTTGGCCCAGAAACTTTATATACTTTAATTTAAAGTTCTAATTAAATTTTTCTGAAAATAAAAACGCAGTTTATATTAAACCTAACACCCAATAAACTTTGTTCCAAGCTCCTATATAAATATAATTGCATTCATACCTTGGGAGCATGGAACCATAGTTGATGACGTAGAAACGAGGCACGCAAACCGGAACATTTGATGAAGCTTTATATTCTTTGCCGCTACGTCATCAACTATGGTTCCATGCTCCCAAGGTATGAATGCAATTATATTTATATTGTTTGTCGCTACGTCTTCAACAAACATTTCATAGGCTTGAGAGTATTACAACTACATACTATCCTATGAATAAATGTTTTTGTCCGGAATTGAGCCAACACTATACATGGACTCAATTGGAAATTTGTGTCCTTACACTCGAGTACTTGAGTTATGTTAAATCCCGTAGTGATAAAACAGTGCCTCACTAAGTTCTCATGTAGATCTTTATTACGTTATGACATTTATTTTCGATTTCCAGTTCAACATTTAGTTCAATATAACTAATTGACATCAGTTTGGTCCTTATTGGGCTTGTTTGTATGTCTATTTTAATTAACAGATTCAAATTTTTAAAAAATGCTGTTTTTTTTAATGAAAAACTAGTTGTTATTAATGGAAAAACTTTCTGTTTTTATATTTGTTATTTTCTATATTAGTTGTTTATGGACCGAATATGATTGAGACCGAACTCGGATCGCCTAAAAACTGAATAGGACCGAGACCGATTATTTTAGTCCGGTCTCGGTCCATAATTTTTTAGGACCGATTAATGCGATCCGATCCCAAAAATACCTCAAAATCGGACCGGACCGGACCGCGCACACCCCTATTAATAGTGAATCAGAGAGGAATATAAGCAAGCCCTGCTAAAATCAAAGCTCTGATTGAAATGCAATCACCAACCTACAAAAAAAATGTTCAAAAACTTAGTGGAAGAGTGGTTTCCCTAAATGGATTTGTTTCTCGAGCAACAAATATGTCTTTACCTTTAAGGTTCTCAGAAAGACCTTCGAGTGGAATGAGGAGTGTGAATAAGCATTTCAAGAGTTGAAGAGGTATTTGGGGTCTCCGTCATTATTATCCCGATTAATGTTGGGAGAAAAATTATACTTGTATTTAGCTGTTTCTGAATTCGCAGTTAGCTCGGCATTAGTTCGGCTGAAGAATGGGATACATAAACTAGTCTACTACACCAGCAAAGCATTCAGGGGAGTCAAAATCATGTATCCACACTTGAAAAAATGGCCTTATTTCTCATTGAAGTCTTCGGGAAAATAATGCCTTATTTTCAAGTGCACACCATAGTAGTGTACGCTGATCTACCTCTTCGACAAGCACTTCACAAACTTGAAAAGTCAGGCAGGCTAATGTATTAGGCAGTAGAGTTGGGAGAATATGACGTCATTTATGAGCTAAGATCATCATTAAAGGGCAAGCATTGGAAAATTTTATTATGGAATTTACATATCTACAAGTTACCGACCAAATAAACTTGCATGCCGAGTAGATTCTTCGGAAGAGAGATCAACTCAAAAGCAAGCCGAAGTCGTATCCAATCAACCAGAATCGTCCATTGCTTAAGAAATGGCCCAAAAATATGCAAAAGAATGTAAGAAGGTATTCTTCAATGGAAATATATCTATAAAATGCTTTAACACTGAAATTTCATTATGGAATTTATATGTGGAAAGATCTTCACGTGCAACTGGTAGTGGAGATGATATTATACTTAACACTCTTAACAATATTGATGTGGAATATGACCTCAGGTTTTAATTCCAACCTTGAAATAATGAAGCCAAGTACGAGGATTTAATCGATGGACTTGAGTTAGCCCAATCATTAGGCGCCGAGAAAATAGTGGCACAAAGTGATTCTCAGTTAATCGCCAACTAAGTGCTTTATAAATATGGAGTCAAATGAGATTTGATGCTGAGATACTTAACCAACACAATTGAAGTCATTTCCAAATTTTTAGCTGTATAGATATGCAGAATATCAAGGATAGAAAATGCCCGAGCTGATGCAATTGCTCGGCTAGCTTCAGCAATAAGAATAGAACTTAAGAGAAGCATTCCAGTAGAGATCTTAGCATCTAGTAGCATAAATGAGGATCCAATGATTAGTTTCACTGTAGTAGATTTGGGACCATCTTGCATGGATCCGATTAGAGCTTACTTCGAAAAAGGAACCTTGCCAACTGATTCAAAATATGCAAGAAGGCTCCGGTACAAAGCAACTAAATATGTAGTGGAAAGGAGAGTCCTATACAAAAATGGGATACACTATTTCCTTCTACGCTGTGTCCATCCCTTTGAAGTTACTGACTTAATCAAGGAGGTACATAAAGGTTCTTGTGGAGATCATTCAGTTGGTCAGTCATTAGTACAGAGAATTACCACACAGGGGTATAATGGCCAACTATGAAGGCAGATTATAGGTCCTTTGCAAGAAAAAGAGATAGTGCAAGAGATTTTATGCAGTTCCTAGATCACCAGGCACTGCTTTAACACTGATCAATTCTCCCTAACCATTTTCTGATTTGGGGAATTGACTTGGTCGGCCAATTGTTGGTCACCAAAGGTAGGTTCAAATACCTAGTGGTAGTAGTTGACTATATCATAAAATAGGTTCATGCACAGCCATTGATAGAGATGACCTACGAGGAGGTATATTAGTTCATTTGTAAGAAAATCATATATAGGTATGGCATACCTTATGCCTTTATTACTGATCATGGCACCCTTCAATAACGATGAATTCGAAGCATACTGTGTTCAATCTAAGATCCAAAAGCCTCACTTTGCCCCAGGACATCCACAAAGCAACAGTCAAATAGAAGTGACAAATATAACCTTGTTTAATGGACTAAAGAAGAGACTTGATACTGCCAAGGGTAACAGGATTAATGAATTGCACTATGATCTTTGGGCTTATAGAACCATTTTGAGGACAACAACTGTAGAAACACCTTATATTCTTGCATTTGGGACCGAGGCCATGGTACTAGCTGAGATAGGTGTACCAACTCACAGAGTGTTAAATTTTGATTCTCCTAAGAGTGATATATTGAGATGATTGAACTTAGACATGGTGGAAAAAGTTTGAGAAGATGACGCCCCTAGAACTGCTGCATATCTAAAAAAGACTGCTCATTTTTACAACGAAAGGTCAAGATGACCAACTTAAAAGAAGGCGACTACATCCTCAAGAAAGTCATCCAGAAAGGCAACATGATTGAGGAAAATTGGCATGGTCCATATCCCATTTTAGTAGTAATCCGACTAGGAAGTTTCAACTAGAGATACTTGATAGGGAAGAATTCAAGAACCCTTAGAACGCCGATCACCTTCGAAAATACTTTCAGTGAATAATGGCATTTTGTATTTCTTTTTTCTTTATGTTTAAAAAAACTTTATTTCAAGCTCAATAAAATATCTTGATTTTAGTTTCCAAAATTTTCAATTTTTTTCCAGAGTACGACAATATACATCCCCAGAAACAATACACAAACAATGTCTCTTGGTCTTCAGCCCTTGCCGATCAACAAACGGAAACAGATACATAAATTAACTACTTAATCGGGTTTAACTTATCAAATTTGAGATGCACCAGTAGATTAACAAGTAGTTCGAGATGCACCAACAACTTTACACGCAGTCGAGTTTTACCCAACCAAGTTATTACTTCATGTATGACTTCATATCAACATGTCACGAACAAGAAGACAGTAAAAATTTATATTTCAATACAAGAAACTTTACTCGATCAAGTTAAACATAAGAATGGATATATATATATATATATATATATATATATATATATATATATATAACACTTGGCCACCGATGATAATTACTTCATGTATGACTTCGTCTTTGATAGGTTAAGAATAAGACGTCTGTAAAACTTTGTGTACAACTCAAGAAGTTAAAAATAAGTTTTACCTGACTGGATTAAATGCGGGAATACATGTATACTTTCCTAAATATAGGGATACATACGTACATTCCTTATACGCTTGGTCGCCACTGATAACTAATGCTTCAACTTGGATCAATAAAATAATTTACAGTTTCATCTAAGTTCATTAGTAGAATCTAAGGCCCTACCATCATAGTGTTATAACTCATCAAAAAGCAAGTTACTAAGTCGACTAACTGATTAACGAATCATAAGTTGACATCAAGTACATATATTTTTATTCAAATACTAAAGGCATTACATTCAAGATCAAGTGAGTAAAAACAAATGAAATAATCATTCAGCTGGACATTTCCCTTGTGCTTTGGTCATTTTAAAAGATGTCTGTTGAATTCGCTCCATCTCAGCAAGAGGATCATCAAGGGTATAAGGGGAATTTATGTAATTAAAATCTCTTAGCATTTTTTTATTGCTATTGCTCGACCTAATTATTAGATGAGGAGGACGGATTGTCTCATTCACATGATGAAGCCTGTAATCTCCCAGACATCTGGTTATTGAACATTGGGGGATGGTATTAGGAGATATCCATGATATGTCCAATTTGAATGGAGGCTTGTCATAATCCAACAAATAAGGATCATTAGAATACCAAATTCATTGTTTTGTTCATATTTTAGTAAGGTAATCAATTTGGTCCATCCCCATCTATAACCCTCACAATGGATTTATGAAAGATGATCATGCACATGACTTAGGTCTTCCTTGTAACCTCCCATCCAAATATCCCTAGACTGCTTCTGAAATTGAAAGGTCAACTTTTCTACCTGATGTTGGAGTTTCTTCAAAACGTCATTCTTGACTTTCAATTGAGCAGATTGGTCGACAATAGCTTTATCCTTAGATTCCAACTGGATAGATGGATTGACAATGGCAGTACTCTTTACTTTTAACTGAGCAGCTTGGTCAACTAGAGTCTTCCTGGTTCTTTCCTCATCCAAAATTAGTTTGATAACCACCCTTTACCTAGAAGTTTGTCCAGGTATGGTTTTTTACAATGCTTCAAGCTCTTCCACTAACCTTGCATTCTCAGTTTTCAGGATTGAGGCACCCTTATTAGGACCAGTGACAGACGATTTCTTCAAGATGTCAAGCTCATTCCTTAAATCATTATTCTCCCTCTCTATCATAGCAATAATTCCCTGGGCATTTTCCATATCTTGCTTCAAATATAATTCTTTCTTATTTTATAGCAAAAATAATCTCTTATAGGTTTTTTCAAATCCCCATCCTTTGCTTAAAGCTTTATATTTAGCTTCATAATTAGCATGCAGTAAAGCTTTGGACTGATTATGATCCTCATGAAGTTTCTATATCATTTCGCAATAAGCAATATTATTAGCTACAGCCCTGTCCCATAAATAATGAAGATGAGAATATGACTCTTTGAATTTCTTGGATACATCAGGGCCTAGAAATTCGACTAAACCATATTGAAACAGGAGAATATGGCCAGCTTCTAGAAAGGTTCTACTACGCCTGAAGAGATCGGATACAGCAAAAACTATTTCTTTCTTCATCGTATCAAATTGCAATTCATAAGGATAAGAATACAAATACTACAAAGATAATGATCAAGTAAAAAATTTCTAGAAATATAATTTCACAACAATCTATTAAGATGAAAAGGAAAATACACAAGCTGGATCAAAGTGTCTTTTCATTAATAAGCGAAGGGGTGTTACAAAATGATGATCCCAATATAAGAAGAAAAAAGAAACTTATAGATAAAGAAAATGGATAATAAGGAGCTAAACTTTCTCCTTATCTTAGGCATTAACTTCAGGAGGCTGCTCGGTAGGAAGAACAGCTCCACCAACTGGTTCCACAGTTGACTCAATAGGTTGTAGAGAAAAATTCGCTGATCCTTTTTCATCATCAAACTCTTCCTCCAAATTTAGAGGAGTGCCTAGGATATGTCTCTAGAACAATTCAGGGTTATCAACAATGTCAACTTCTTTGAGTGTCTTCGTAAAAAAAAACATAAAGGATTTTTTTTAGCGTACTCAATCTGGGATGAAGCAGCCAGCAGTGCCTTCTCCTAGCCTTTGTTAAAATAAGAGTCTGATGCTCTTATTCTTAGCCTTTTCTTCCACAAGATTCTCCTCGCCAGATGAAAGAAGAGTCTGATTTTTGAACAACTTATTTTTGTCTACATTGGCCCTGTCTTAAGTAGCTGCTAGATTGGTAGTGGACCTTTTATTTTCCTTATGTAGTTCCTCCTCCCAATTTTTTTTCTTTGTCTCCCATGAATATCGGCTAGCTTCCAAGGATGTCTTTAGACCTTCAACGACCTCTTTAACTTCTCCTGAAGAATAACGCAGTTGATCGTCCTTCTCCATCATCTGATTAAAGTCCATAAAAACTGCCAAAATGTAAAAGTAGCAAATTAGTGGAAAAGGATTAAGACAGTAGATGCGAGCAACAAATGAAAGATGGTTACCACAACCAAAGTTTGGCACGCTCTCTTTGTCATTGTTGAATGGGATATAGGAATTGCAGCTACCCTATTAACAGGAAGATTTACAGACTTGATCAACTTCCTAGCCAAAGGAGAATTAATATCCACCGAGGATGACCAATAAATTCCAAGTCAGATTGGATATTTTTTACAAACTCATATTGGTCAGCAGAAGTTATCTTGGTCAATTTATCAATTTATCAGGAAGTACTCTCTTCATTCTCTTCAACTGACCCCTTATAGCCTCACCCTCCTTAGTATTTCTAATCAGAGGGACCTTCTCAGCAACCTTAGACCCTTTTTCAGTCACCTTGGACTTCTAGGTATCAGCAACTTTGAAAGTCTTGGTAGTGGAAGATAAAGGCCACTCCATCAAATTGGGAAGCTTTCCCTTACCCATGAAATCTATTGGGTGTGTAGGGGTTGCAAAAATATCTAAATATTCAAATGGAGAAGATGTTTTAAGTTCCTTCTCAATTCCAACAGATTCCTCAGTCGAAGAAGTGGGAATTGGTTCCTCTTCCAAAGTAACGGGGATTGAAGGTGCTGCAGCAATTAGCCTAGCAATAAAAGAAGTAATATAACTTATGTATTGTAACAAGTAGGAGGCTTCTCTAGGATGCTCCTCACCAATTCTCCGATGAATGATCCATAGATATTTATTTTCTTAAAGATTGATATCCCCTTCCTTGGGACACTTT
Organism: Sambucus nigra; assembly: GCA_949130495.1. Taxonomy (NCBI): domain Eukaryota; kingdom Viridiplantae; phylum Streptophyta; class Magnoliopsida; order Dipsacales; family Adoxaceae; genus Sambucus; species Sambucus nigra. The sequence continues at coordinate 22,750,221 of OX422219.1, read as the reverse complement.
TTCTTGTTGTCCATTGCATAAAACGAAGACAAGAAGGTTAGTTAACATATTATCAAATAGTTAGTCAGCAGAAAAATAAAACTAAAAGGTTTTGCAACCTATGATAGATCCCTCCTGAGGATACCTAGGTCAATCTTACATTTCTCTTGTTTGAAAAGGAGCACATTGCTAGTTCTTTTCTATTACCCCATAGTCAAAGTAGTCCTTATTGGAATCTGGTAAGTTGACCACTAAGGCTTTATTGGCAAACCTAGTTTTCAAATAATAGGTGTTGTCACTAGTAACCCACTTATAGAAGAACATTAACTCAAGAATTCCAATACGGTATTTATATATATAGTCAAGCCTATGAATTCCATTTACTATTCTCCACATATTGGGGGTTATCCTAGTAGGTACAACATCAAAATATTGACAAAACTCTAGGAAGAAGCGATTAGGGAGAAATGTAATACCACACTCAGTTATAAATAGTGAGGGGATCCAATAACCCTCTAGTAATGATAAAACATCAACTAGAGGAACAAAAATTTCTAATTCTACCCAATCAAGGATATTTCTTTCCCTCTTAAATTCATCTAAAGAGTCTCCATGAACAATGTACACCATGATTATAGCAAAGAAAGAAATAAAAGTAAAGGGAATAAGAAAGCTTACATAGAAAATGATGGCAGAAGCAAGAGTGGAAATGGATGCAAAAAGAAATATTGAAGAAGAAAATCTTGGAGGCAAAAGATTGTTCGAAAGTTTGAAACTTTATGGTACAGAAACTAACCCAAATATCATCTCTTATAGCTTGCCTAGAAAACAGTTCAAGTAATGATTAACTATATAAACCATTGACATTCTGACGGCTGCACAACTCCAAAAATGGAAAATTATTGATAATCCCTTTGGCGGTTGGCTAAATTATAAATTATTCACAAAATTTCCATCACATGATCAAATGATGAAATTTTTTTACAAGTGCTGTAATTCGGCAATCGACTAAAACCACGAAATACTGTTGAGCTACTCTGCATGACTCATACTTCATCTTTTCAATAAATATCAAGAATGAGGCACTGGGGGCTTCTGTTGATGCAAAAATTTATCCATATAAGTGGACCAATTAAAAATAGATACCAGTCCTATTACGTGGCAACATTCATAGTCATCGATTACTTGGTCGACTCAGGAGATAGTTAATTGGCTAGCAGGATGACCAACCCGAAGAATACAAACCATCATTGTAGATAAACAGTCATCACGTGGAAAGCATCCAAGATTCATTCTATACGTGCACAAGGCTATTAACAATCACATTCATTATGTACGAGTGTAAATGCTTAAATGTATAAAGGCATTCCAACCCATGATCTCCGGGTCACTATAAATACAATGTCTTCCTTTCACAAAAGATAAGGGAGAAAAGTAAAAATTCATTCTTCTAACAATAATACCTAGTTTTATATAACCAACATCAATAAATATAATCACAGTGGATGTAGGCTTTCCTTATAGCTGAACCACTATAAAATTGGCATCATATAAATCACTACCAATTCTAGATATCAACAATAGGTAACAATTATGAGAATAATCTCACTACCGATTGTGAGATTACTACTTGTAATATAATAAAATAAACAACTTACTTTATGTATGGTGCCACTTTCTCATAATTATTCAACGTGCACCACCGCATTATTTCCATCTCAATCATTGTGAGAAACTGATATGTACATGCCCTGAAAGGGAACACCTTTTGAGAGAACATATTCAATCCCTCCTTTTGCACCTCTCCATCATAATTTATTTTCGTCGATTGAATTTAGTTTAATCCCATTAAGGTACATTGAGCAATATGTCAAACATTCATTAATAATTCCCGATCGGGTTTTATTATGCACATAACCTATTAACGTTTAAAATTATGCAAAACATCTCATGTGAAAACCATATACAATATGTAAAACATATGACAATGAGTATATTGGCACACCTTTTAATAGGATATTACCCCTTATATTGCACTCGTCCGCCAAGCATAACCTCCCACAGTAAATGAATAGCTAAGTGGACTGTTATATAAAAAAATGTCACTGGATAAATCATTTCAAGTTTGCACAAAATTAAGAGAATGGCATTTTCCATTCTCTTCAGTTCTTCCACATCCCATGTTTTACAACACAAATCTTTGAAAAACTTTCCCAACTCAGCAAACGTTGTATATATATCCTTTCACAAATATCCAGGAGACCTAATGGGCAATAATCGTTATAAAAGAACATGAAAATCATGGATTTTCAACCCCGATACCTACCATCACTAACATTCACACATCGTGAGATATTAGAAACATATGCATCCAGGAACTTCACTGATTTTAAGGACTCACAAAAACCTTGTTTTTTTTAACTTGCTAAGTGTATAATATGAGGGTGGCATTATATATGAATCCCCATTTCACTTCAAATGTAATTCCTTCCTTATTTTCATATCCTCTAAATCTTGTCTCACTTTATAAGTGTCTTTTGTTTTCCCCTGAGTATGTAGTAAAGTTCCCAACACACTTATGACACCCCGCTTAATTAAATACCAGGTCATCACTCATTTATTAAATTAAATCAGGATTTACAAATTGGTTCATTCTAAGCATCACCGTCGAAAACCAAATTAATTACTAATCACTTATTAGGTAATTAAATCGGTTCCAAATTTTATCTTTTATTAAACAGATAACAACATAAAAAACTAAGTAAACCGTACACCAATAAAACCCAATCCATCAAAAGATATACATAAATAAAATCACGCCGAATAAACCATCGGCTAAAACCAAACTAAATAAAATCCAGCAATAATAACCAAATCCAATACAAGTTTGAACTGAGATAATAAATCTAAAATGGGCAAGTAACTGGAAATAGATTCCTACACAAGTAATGAAGAATAGATGTGTCTAATCCAAAACTCTGCAAGCGTACACCTGTGCCAGAGCTACGTATTCTTGAAGTAGAATATCAAGTCTAGTGTCCCTCTGGTTGGACACCTAAAAGGTTTTGAAAATATTTTTATAGCAAGAGTTAGTACTCAAAACATTTTGAAAATATTTAGCCAGAGTTTATCACATTTCAATATCGGTCATTGATTACACATGTTATGTACAGTCTCTTGAGTATCCTCACCTCTCATCTATAGTGCATGCCTAACGTCTTTACTTAGACCACCTAGTTGTCCTACCCAAACTAACTAGACATAAGTAACTAACTCGACTAATCACATATCTTAGTTCCCTTACCGCCCATATAGTACGCTAATCCAATTAACATCTCTCGTATGTTAAGGATTGAAATTAACATTTCATTTATCTTGTCATTCATTCAAGTAATCAAGTTTCATTACTTAATTAATTCTTTAGATATACACTATCTACCAGTCTACTATCACACATAAGTAGAATAATCACAATGGTGTATATATATATATATATATGGCGTCTCTCAAAAGTACCACCGTTAAACAATAGGCATATTCTGCTATCAGTCCAATTACCTCTCGTACTAAATGGGGACTATTGGCTTGGTAATCACCTCAAACCCAAAACAATAACAACGGTGGAGGCAAACATAGTTCTAAGCCTTTGGGCTACGCACATACCTAACATACCCAAATGACACGCCGATCTCACTAATACACGTCACATAACAAGCTGCCTTAAGTTTTATATTCTAGGTCACAAATCCTGGCATCCCTAGAATCAGCAAGGTGGGATCGCCTACTGCACTAGAACATCCGTGATAAGAAGTAGTATAGATATGCTAACTCATAATATCAATCATATAGGTACACACACAACCTATATATACATATTCAGTAAGTATTCACACAACCTAATTATCATTGTTCGTACAAAGAATATTTATCACTTGAATACTTCCCGTACTTTCAAATTACAATTAATCTCACTATCGCATTCAATTTAGTATTTACTCTTTACTCTAAGGGACCTAGTTACCCCTTTAAGATTTCAGTAGCCAAATATTCCTTACCCTACTGGTTTATATAATTAATCTCACTCACGCCTTCCCGTAATTACATTCTCATTCTCTCAAATTAATTACATGACAATTTATACCCGAAATAACTCTAGCCTTAACTTTCTCTATAAGACCACCACATACCCTTGTCAAAGTCCTACCATAATCCCATAAGTCCCTAATAAAGATTTAAGTAGGCCCCAACGGTCACCCAAGTATTTATACTAACATTCGGGGCTTATATAAGCAAAACAAGAAAATATGATAGGACCGAATTGATGTGCCAAATACCGAATTGATTAGCCCCAAATCAATCTGGTCTAAATGGAATCGATTTGATTTGGTTTAGATCGTATTTTTCCTTTTTTTTCCCTACTTTTTTCACCATTGTTTTTTAACACCACTTGCGTGTTTGTACACCAAACTCTTAACCAATATAAACCCACATTATATCTAGGTATTTAAACGATTCCCAAAGTTTTAAATACTTTGAATCTTCACAAAATTCAGCCAAGAACGAATTAAAACCAGTTAATCATTAAAACCCTATTTTTGTGTTCTTCCCACATATTCAGTCATAAACTCATATTTAATTCATGGTGATAAGCCCTTATCATATGATTTCTACTTATCTATAGGTAGTGAATCATTCTACATGCAAACCTACTCAATCATGCATCAAAATTCATTCTTTTTTGCCAAGAATCGTAATTAAATCAAGTTTATTTTGATAACCCTACACATGGGTATCATAACTTCAAGAACTTTCAGATAAACACTTGCCTTAACATATGGGATTTGATTTCATGATGTGATGATGTATATATGTTGTTCTCTTCTAATCCCCACTCCTTAGATGATTAGGATGCAAGAACAAAGTCCAATTCTTCAAGAACACCTCCTTAAGATTTAATAATGGTCTCTCCTCCTTATCTAATGGACACATTTAGGTTTTTATGTTTCTAACCCTATCTTATGCCTTTTAATATCTCATATAGATTTGTAAATTTCGTAGGTCCTTAAACCTCCTTTTTCTAAATGACCAAAATGCCCTCATATTGTACCGACTTAGCCCAAAATTAAATCGTGACTCAATTGACATCCCCGAGTATACTATTTTAACTAGTTCTACCCTTTCGGACTCAACCGTGACCTCAAAATCATCATCTAAGTCACTCTAAATAAATATTCCATCTCGACCCCAAGTTAGTCTATACGTGACTCCCGGTTGAGATAAATTCCAATTACGCCCATATCACTCGCTATGCCATAATTTCTAATCATTAATCACTTACTATTCACTCAGTAAATATCATTCATAATATTAATCATTATTTCACTCTCGATTAATATTTAATAATCACATTATTATCCCGTTCAATTAAATCACTTCTCTCGTGTAATTTAAAATTAAACTATTTAATTACCGAATTAATTAAATCTCAAATATATAGAAATACGGGGTATTACAACACTCTTATAGATTTTTTTATCAATAAGTGTTACATCAAGGTTATGTCGTGTGACACCCCGTCTAATTTAAACATCGGTTGATCAGGTTTTTATCAATTTAAAATAGGTTTCTGATATGCTTCATTCTTAGCATCACCGTCGAAACTTTTTAATTACTAACCACCTAAGTGAAATTAGACCGATGCCAAATTTTATCTTTCTTTAAAACAGATAAATGAACAATGCAGAAAACTAAATTAAACATTCATAATACACTAGAGTCTAACCATCACAATATATAAATGAATAAGGGTTTACCGAATAAACCATCGGCTAAAAATCCAATACCAAATACTCCAATATAATAAAAGAACTAAAAGACTAAAAACTGTCAACGAACAACATGTTCATACATGCAATATAAAATGAGATCCTACACTAGATCTGAATGGAATAATCATCTAATAAAATCCTGTCAGCATCCACAATGCTACATCTCCGAGTCCCTGGAATGAAGTCACGCCTGACGTCCCTATGGCTGGACACCTAAAAGGTTTTGAAAATATTTTATAGCAAGTGTTAGTAAATAAAAAGTTTTGAAAATATTTAGAAAGTGTTTATTACATTAAAATTCGGTTATTGATTACACATGTTCACGTACTCTCTCTCATGAGCGTTCATTACCTCTCATCTATAGTTCACGCCTAACGTTCTATACTTAGCCTACTTAGCTATAATACCCAAGATAACTAGACTAAAGTATTCAATAGAACTTATCTACACTTCTAAGTTCCCGTACCACCCATACAGTACATAACTTATTAACACCTCTCATGTGTTAATTATCAACATAAGTAACATTCCTCATGTGTTATCTTATAAATCGCTACATTATGTTTCTCTTACTTAATTATCATATCGATGTCCATAATTTGAATTAACATTCACATATGTTATTAGCTACCTCAAATAATTAAGTTTCTCGACTTAATTCATCCCTAGTAGATATACTCCATCCAACTGACAACTGTCACACATAAGCAAATTAATCGTACTGTATATATATTTCGTCCACAATATATACATATAAATATATAACTCATTATACTATCCTTGTCTCACACATTAAGGATTCATTGGTTCGGGATGTTCCTTCGACCCCAATTTCTCATGTCATTCACATTGGTCCGGATAGCCCTCGACCCTAATGTGTGTGTGTGTGTGTGTGTGTATATATATATATATAGCATCGTGGTTTTTGAAAATATACACATTTTTAACTGTTCAGATCGATGCCACCTCCTTACATATTTTAATGCTTGAGATCACATATTTTTTTTTACAAATCTACCCCTCAATTAATTGATTCCCCCCTCTTTTTTACTCACCAAGCTTACACTTCAATTCAAAAGTGAGGTTATTTTGGTAACACACTCTCCCTTTACACACACACCACCCTCTCTCTCTCTACATATCTCACTCACCCCCACTCAGTCGTCCCCTCATTCCTTACAACCCCCAAACACGAACCCATATTCACTCTCTCTACCTTCTATTTTGTCCCAAATGCCCCTCCCTCTGCTACCTCCGTTCACTTCCTCCCTCCACTGCCTCCCTCGGCTACTCGCCCTCGCCCTCCGCTGCTCACCCTCTCCCTCCACTGCCTCCCTCTGCTGCCTCCCTCCGCTGCCCAGATCCGGTTCACTACTTCTCCCCCAACCACCGGTAGAGAAATAAAGAGAATTGATCCATGACCCATCATCACCGACACCATCATCGGATTTTCACACTACCACCATCATTATCGGCACCATCATCACCAAAATCTCTCTCTCTCTCACTGGTAACCCTACTTTGTCCTCTTATATTCGTACACTGTGATTGGAGATATTATCTGTAATTTGACCTTTTATTTGCAGATTTAAGTTTTGTATTAGGGTGAGCAGATTGGGGATATTTCTTGTAATATTTTTTGAAACACGGATATTGTCTTGAAACATAACTAGGGATATTGTATGTAATAAACTGTGTTTTTGCTGTATCTCACTCTCTCATATATAATTTGTATTTTGAAACACTAATATTTTTTAACTTTACTTTTTTACACTAAGAAGGAGCCGTTGGGTTGTTTTAACAAGGTATTTCACTCTCTCACATATGTTTAAGTATACATATATGTATTATGTGCGTATTTATATCAAGGCATAATTACAAGAGACAACATATTTATTTGTCTGACCACAACGTCGCTAAAAGTAATGTTATCTAAATTGATCTTTATTTGTAATTATGCCGTTCAAAGTTGGCTTAATTTATTTTCTTCCTTTTCTAAAAAACTAAATTTATTGAGTTTAAGCATATTAATAGTCATACAGTTAATTCATATTCTACTGGAAAATTCTTATTGTAAACCTTTTGTTTTTAAATGTTTCTATGTTATTGATTCTTATATTCAACTCAGTGTTGACATTTAAAAAAAATATGAACTTGGGAAGATGTTTATACATTCTTAAGTAGTTTTTTAAGATTAAAAAATGGGGGGGGGGGGGGGGGGGGGGAGTTGTGACAAACTGTCATGTCACTGTTCAGGAATGAATAAACATGATCGGGATTCTTTAAAGGCTACTATTACACCAGTTAAGGTTTTTATAGGAGCGTTCAAAGATGGATTGGACATTTTTTCTATGAACATAATATAGGAATATATTAATGTAATTATGCACCACTAATGAACCACCGTCTATTGATCCATGTAATTTTATGTCTTTTTAAAGGGATCTCAGTAAGGATTTCATTATTTTATTTCTTAAATATGTTTATAACCTAAATACTCATGACCCTTATTATAATTTGTTACAGGTATGACCACTTTTGTGTCAAGTTAGAAAGTTGTGGATGAGCTTGAGCTGCCACATGGAAGTCATCTATTGTGCCAAAGCAGTAGGATCAGAAACAGGTTGTACAGATAAATTGTAAAAGAGCAGCCTTGAATGAGAATAAGTGCCTCCCCCTCCATCGTTTATGAGATGGGATCTGACTTGAGGATGGTGTTGATATGCTTTGAGGTAATTTTAGAAATCTTTTTGTGAGTAATATTAAGGAAATGGAAACTATAGCCTCTGAGATGGGATTCAGAAAGCTTTTTATGATGTATTTTACATGTAAACTAGCTCTCCTTTCACTTTCAAAATGAGCACAAGTTCATCTTTCAATAGCTGTCGGTTTCAAATTAATAACTTTATTGTTGGGATTTATCATATTCCTAGGATTTATGACGTTGGGGGAATTATTTCTATTAGTTTCTGACCAGCACTTTAATGAGAAATGGGACTTTTACTATTTGAAATGATCTAATGGAAAGCCTAATATCATTTTGGGAATTTTGATATAGAGCAGGACTCAATTCATTTTGGGGAATGTTGATGGCTTTTAGTTAAGTCTTTTTTTTTGCAGGAACTTAGGAGCAGAGCAACTATAAGTTGGCTATCCAAATGGTTATGTAGGATCGGAGGACCTGGAGTTACCCATGACGGTATTTGTGATTTTAGTATTTGATATTTTTTGTTTGAACAAGGTTCTTCGTTCGAGAATTATGGAGATTCAATAGTAGGTCTATTATTTTTTAGCTTCAACACTTAAAAGTACTTTTAAGTCATTTTGGATTATTTTGTGTTTGATTTCAAACTCTCTCTTTAGAAATTTAGTATTGAAGTTGATGCTTCATGAACATACTCATAGTACGTAATCATCTAAAAATTTCCATGCAACCAATGTTAAACCATCATATAGTTGGTAAGAAGTTGTTTATTAAAAATGAGTTGAAAATATGCCACATCATGAGTATATTTAATGGTTATAAAGTACATAATATGATTCAAATCGAGATGATATTCCACTCCCGGTATGAACATTGTATGTACAAACATCATCTTCTACGTTGTGGGATTAAGTGATGGGTAGCCTGACTCAGCATCATATGCTTCCTAAAATGGTTGTCGTATGCAATGCTCACTTTGAGAAGTTTGAATATAAAAATAAATTCAATCCATAACTATCGTGATGCGCAACCAATATGAGATGGTGATGGAGCCATTATTATTCACTTGCGAGCGGATAGGACCAAAACAAAGCGCACTTTGTTGAAGAAATAGGGGACTGTACCAAAAAATGCAGAAGGGGTAACCTGATATGGCATACTTTGTTTAATACAGCAGGGGTAACCAAAACAAAGCGCATTTTGTTTCATTTTTTATCATTTTCATTTGTCCATATCATATTGGTTTCAACTTCAACAATTTTAGAGCATTATTTTAGTTTTTACATCTAAAATGAAGTTGGAAAATATGATTATATGTATATTTCAATCGCACATTTGTACATGGATGGTGGGATTTACAATATGAAAATGGAGATAAGTTTTTTTTATCTTTTCTTTGTTGTTGAAATGCCAAGTATGTTTGATACACTTTCTAACTAAAATATGTACATCTTTTCTTTTGTCGTTGAAATGTCAAGAGATCTTGAAATTCTTGACTTAAATTTTATCTACCTTCGCACCGTGTTTTGGATTCTTCTTGTAACAACCCTATTATGTGGCTTCCACTAGGGATACTAGTATGGCAGCATTTTTTTTAAGTCTTTTATGTTTTTGAAGTTTAGTTATTCATTATGAAGTTTAGTTATTCATTTGTTGATTATTTTTAGTATTTTATTTCATTCCTTTATATTTTGTCTCTAATATATGCTTGACATTGTAGGTATTTCGTGCTTGAAAGCAATTGTGAACACTTAGCTGATTGAGGTATACGAGTGACAAACATAGCTTGCGTGTTAAAATGTGTGAATTTACTCTCACGAATTGGTATTTACTTTCATAAATGGTTGCTACTTCATTTGTTTGTCTATTGTGTTTTGAAATTTGAAGGCCCATTGTATGACAAATTGTCCAAGTAAGATATGAATGTAAACACATAGGCACCCTATTTGTAAACACATGGGAATATTGGGTTTTCAAAATAGGGGAATATTGGATTCGAAATTTTGTTTTACAAATTTGGTTTGTATTTTTTGTAGTTGGTGTAAAAATGTTAATGAATTTAAGTCAGTCTGTGATGTAGTTATTTCATGATTTTTTGAATCATTTGTGGCATGTTTGAGTGACTCGATAGGCGGTATAATTAGTTGGACTTAATGCCCACATACTTGGCTACATATACGATAAATTCGCATACAAATTCAAATATGTCTGGGTGGGTTTAAAGTAGCCAAAATATTGGTCAACCTTACCACGAGTTAAATGTGAATCTAGTTGGGCTATGTTTTGGTTAGTTTTCGACATGCCTTCTCGAGTCGGGACGACATTCGACCCAATTAACATAAAGTATTCAAGTTCGTCGAGTCAATTCCTCCATAATTAGCATTAAAATTTTAAAGTTTGTCTTCTTCACTTATAATAAGTATAGGAGAGAAAGCAAACAATACTAATGGGTTGAATATCAGTCGAGTCCATAGATCTCCCCATTTACTCAGTACAAAGAAAAATGGAGAGAAAGCAAACTAGAAAGAAAACAGTACTTAGTTTTTTCGCATACATGCAACATGGGATGTTTACATCAAAATTAGATTCAATAACATCTTCTAATATACTAGATCCAGTTTCAAAACTAGTTTTCGCATACAAACAAAACAGTACACAATGGAAACCTCTATTAACTACATATGACTGTTTTGGCCGCATTTATAAATGGATAAATGGATGTACATCCCAACTTTACTATTTTAGCAGCATATAATTGTTTTGGCTGCATTTATTGGTCGGATTCATATATAACATACATAAATGGATAGCATCATTTAACTGTTTGTTGGAAATATGTGATGGAAACCTTTACTGGCCTAAAATCCTTAAAACATTCATGTTTTTTCAAATCATTGCACGTGTATATTCACGAAATCCATGGAGAATATACATGTTTCAAATAGGGAATGAGCATTTTTTCAAATCATTTGCATATATAAATGTTTCACCTGTTAGTTGTTATCTTCTTATTTATTTCATGAGTTGTAAACATCCTGGATATAATACACTTCTGTTGCTGACAGGGTTAGGATTTCTAAAATGTTACTTGGCAGGTTCCAACTGGATTTACACCTAGAAGTCAAGGAAGATGTGGTGTAATGGGGAGACTTTGAGGCGGTAGCAGCAGCATGAGGAGGGGGGCCATGGATAGGGTAAAGGTTGTGCTGGTGAAAAGATATCTCAAAAGGTATCCGCAGCGGTATCTCTGCTCTTTTTATTTTAATCTTTTCTGGTGAAAAGATATCTCTGCTATTTTAGGAACTTTAATATGCATATATGCATCTGTATATATGCATATTGCATATATGCAGCTGTATATAGGGATATGGCATATATGGACATGCATATTGCATATATGCCCTACATATCACTTTTGATTTAAAACGCGAGCTTCATTTGTTCACTTAGATGCTAGGCTCAACCAAATTTGTTACTTCAATGAATATGCATATATGCATCTGCATATATGCATAAATGCATATCACTTTATATCTCATATGTTTGTTTTATATGTTATAAGTTTCCAACCTTTACAACTCTTTCATACTTCTATGTTATGTTCTTTCTTCACATTCACACACTCAACTTTAGTTTTAAATATGTCACTCTCACATGATTCTGCTACTGTTATCCACACCTACTGTTGACACTGTTATCGACACATGTTGACTTATGTCACTCTCACACACTCCACTTTAGTTTGAAATAAACTTCTCAAGATCCTCCTTGTTTACTTACCCATGCGAATTAGCTAGATTCAGATTAAGAATAAGGTGAATTATTTCCAAACAGGGGATAGGGCGCATGATTAGAGTGAAGAGATCGTCGTGGCGTTAAGGGAGTTTTATCGGCACTTTCAAGAAACTAGGTATGTGTCCGAAAAGAATTTTGTTCTTCATATTGTGGTGAAAAATTTATTAGACAAACTTTTTAAAACTTTGAGGCCTCTATCGCACCCATGTTTTGACTCTAAAGAATTATACAATTTCTCCCCTTTTGCTACATCAAATGTGATAACTAAATTATTAGTGCTAACTACATTATTAGTTCATGGACGATTTTTTTTTATCGAATTCTTATCTAAAAAATTAATTTTGCAGGTAATTGAATAATGGATGAAATAAAAATGCAGGCTATTTGGCTAAAGTTCTTTGTTACAGTGAAGATTCATTTTGGAGGACCAAAGCAATTTTATGATGTAAGGTATTTTTTCATTATAATTTGAAATTCTTATTTTTGAATTTTTTTATTACTCAATATTTCTTTATTTCCTCCTCATTTTAATTATTAAATTGCAATATATCTATCAGGGTAACGAATAAAAATAAACATGACCAAATGCATATACATACATGGGTGTGGGGTGTGTTCAGATTTTTATTCTTCTCCCACTGGATTTATGTAAATCTAGTGTTTCCATGGTAAGACTGGGTTATTCTAAATTTGGACAAGCAATATGCGGACATAAATTTAGTAACAAATTGAAGTTATTATTATGTTCACGTATTTTGTAACAAATTTAGTTTACTATTACATCATAGGAAGGGGGTTAATGCAATAAATGTCATAGGAATGTGGCATGGAAACATAAGAATAGGTTCGTACCACATATGTTCGTAAACATCACTCACATCACGAATGCTCCAAATTTCCCTCTCTATTAACACTTTGTGAATATGTATATTTGTTGACAGATCACTCATATGGACAAGATCCGAAACGACATATGTTTCGGGGTCTCGATAGACAAACTCGTGCGGATGAAAAGGAAGGTCTTTTCTATTCTTGAGATATGATATTGGTTATTTTATTTTTCTCACATTTTTTAGAATTTTGACATATTTTTTCTATATTGCTTGCATATACAGTTATTCTCAGTCAAAATTCTCCACAAGTTGTCGTCTCGAGAATCTCTAAAGCTTGGAAGGATGTGGCATACTCATTCAACGAGGATGATGAAGAAGAAAAAGATCTGTCTAAAGCCCTTGGACCTAAGTTGATATATATGTTATATTTGTTATGAAGTTTGTTTCGTTGAAGTATTTGTTAGATGAATTTGAGATCATTTAATATTGCTGGATTTGTTGTTATCCCTTAAGAGGGTGGTTGGTCCAATAAACAAAGGAGACTATGTCCAATTTTTTTAAATGGACACTTTGTTTATTAGAGGCAATGTGAATTCAGTTGATGAATATAATATATTTCATGTTATATGTGAGTTTATTTGATGAATTTAGATTATTTGAATGGTGTTGGACAATTTGTTATTTGTTAAGCAGGGTAGATAGTCTTATAAATAAGGGAGATTATGACCAATTTTTTTTAAATTACACTTTGTTTTGTTTTGTTGGGGAACGATATTTTTGTCATTTAGAGATTACGAACTTTGAAATTTTTTTGTCGGTTCGCGATTACGTACTTTGGACAATTTTTGTCATGCCTTCAGGTACGGGCATATGTTAGTATATATATATATATTGGCCCGGGTGTCCCATCGACCCCAATATTATTTATGTTCGATATTGGTCCGGATAGCCCTCGACCCCAAATCAAACTTTCATGTGTTGGTTCGGATATGACCTCGACCCCAATACATCTAACATACTTTAGGTATTCACACAACCTATGTATTCATATTTGTACGTAGTATATTTCTCTCGAATACTTACTATACCTATCCCTTTATGATTTATCTCACTATCATATTTAATAAAGTATTTACAAAACTCTAAGGGTCCTAGTTCCCCTTTACTAATTTTAGTAGTTAAATCAATATTAACCCTACTGGCCTACTTATTAAATCATTCTATCTTTTCATAATTTATTATCTTTCTCTCTAATCGATTATGATACAATTTAACCCAATGCATTCTCGTCGTAATTCCCCCAATAAGACTAAATTATAAACCAAGTATAGGCCTACCGTAACATAATAACTCTCTTATTATATCCTAACAAGGTTCCAAAAGTCTTTATGACAAACATTTAGAAGAACTAGACCCAAATAAAAATTATGAGATTTTTCCCAAAAGATCGAACCAGTTCGCCTAATGAACCGAGCCGGTTCACTGACCTACATTTCGCCTCCTTCGCCCAGTTCATGCGTCCTTCGCCACTTTTAATTTCCATGTCTGATGATACTTCACGAAGTTCACAATCAACAGACCTAAACCATTTTCCCATGTTTAAGGTGATTTCGAACGTGATTTTTGCATCAAATCTTTACAATTCACATACAAGAATGGATTTAAACCTCTAATCCTCAAGAACCCTAGGTTTTCATGTTATTCCTCTGTTATTCATCAAAACCCAGATTTAATTCGTGAATAATAGAACATAACCACTAATTTAGTATCCTCTACTGATATCAAATTGTTCTACATGCATATCCTACCCAAACATATATTTAAATCAATATTTTCTTCCAAAAATCAACAAAATAATGAATATAAATAAAATCCTAGACACATGGGCATTATAACTTCATATTTATTGCAATAAATAACTTGCCTTAACAGAAGGGGTCTTAATTCATGGTGTTGATGATGAATGGATGGACCTCTCTTCAAATCCTCACTCCTTAGATAGTTAGGATGCAAGATTAAGGTCCAATTCTTCAAGAATAACTCCTAAGCCTTAAAATTGGTTTCTCTCAACATAACAATCAATATAAATAAAACCCTAGACACATGGGTAGTATAACTTCGTATTTATTGCAATAAACAACTTGCCTCAACAGAAGGAGCCTGAATTCGTGGTGTGGATGATGAATGGATGGATCTCTCTTCAAGTCCTCACTCTTTAGACGCTTAGGATGCAAGATTAATGTCCAATTCTTCAAGAACAACTCCTAAGCCTTATAATTGGTTTCTCGCTTTTATCTAATGGATCCTTTTGGGTTTTAATTGTTTGTAACCCTAGACTCAAGTCTTAAACATTAGATATAACACTTAGAATTTCGTTGGTCCCTTAGCCTCTATTTGTTAAATGACCAAAATGCCCTCAATAAGTGTCGGTTTGGTCTAAAATTGATCTGGAACCCAAAGAATACCCCCAGGTACACTTTTTCGACTATTCGACCCATTCGGGTTCATCCGCGACCTCTAAATTATCATTTGAGTCACTAAAAATATATTTCCATTCTCAACCTCAAATTAGTTGACACACGACTCTCGGTTGAGATAAAATAAAATATGCACATATCACTCACTATGACATATTACAATAATCAATTATTATTTACTATTCACAATTAGTAAATATTATAACATAATGTTAATCAGTATTTATCTCTCGATTAATTTAATAATCACTTTTATCTTTTAATCGCATTAAATTACTCACTCGAGTAATTTAAATAAAGACGTATTTTCTCAATTAAGTCCCAAATTAATTAAATTATAAATACCCTAAAATACGGGGTATTACATACTTCCTCCCTTATAAAGAAATTTCTTCTTGTCCTTGAAATTAGGACATACCTGTGGTGAATAACTCTGGATAATGCTCTTGCATGTCATCCTCCCACTCTCATGTCGACTCATCAGTATTGTGGTGTCCCCACTGAACTCGCACTAGTGGTACCACCTTGGACCGCAGCTTACGCTCACTATGATCTAGAA
This sequence comes from Sambucus nigra, assembly GCA_949130495.1. Taxonomy (NCBI): domain Eukaryota; kingdom Viridiplantae; phylum Streptophyta; class Magnoliopsida; order Dipsacales; family Adoxaceae; genus Sambucus; species Sambucus nigra. The sequence goes on along the minus strand of OX422219.1, from coordinate 22,734,046 downwards.
AATCCACGGGTCTCTCCTCATACAAGACATCTGTCTAAAAATTAATCTCCTCGAGTGGAACATACCAGAAAGATCTCTTGTACTTCTTCAGTGATGACACATGGAACACATCATGTATCCGCTGAAGATGCTCTGGAAGTCCCCATCTATATGCAACCGATCCCACTCTCTCTATAATAGGGAACGATCCACATATCTCGGTGTTAACTTCCCTCTCTTAACAAATCTCACAATGCGCTTCATAGAAGATACTCGAATTAACACCTGGTCGCTAACCTCTAACTCTACTTGTCTCCTGTCGACGTCGGCATAACTCTTTTGTCAATCCGAAGCTTTCCGAATATGTCCTCAAATCAACTCAATCTTTGTAGTAATATCCTAAATCATCTCACGTTCCAAGAACTTGTTGTCCCCCAGCTCTAACCAGTAAGCGGGCAAATGATAAGGCCTCCAATATAATGCCTCAAATGGTTCCATACCGATAGTAAATTGGTAATAGTTTTTATATGCAAACTCTACCAATGGGAGGTATCTCTCCCATCCTCCCCCAAAATATAGGATGCACATCCTCAATATATCCTCAAGCATCAGATTCACCCTCTCAGTCTGCACGTCTGTCTGCAGTTGGTACGTCGTACTTAAATGTAAATCTGTGCCCATGGCCTCCCAAAAGCTCTGCCAGAAGTGTGACATAAAATTTTATCTCTATTAGACACAATATTAATCGGGACTCCATGCAACTTAACAATCTCTTAAATGAATAACTTCACGTACTGCATTGTCTAGTAGTGTGCGAACAAGCAAGAAATGAGCCACCTCGATCAGCCGATCCACTATCACCCTTATGGAATCGTGACCCCGTTGCGATGTGGGTAACCCATTAATAAAGTTCATCGAGATGCTCTCTCACTTCCACACGGGAATCTCAAGTGGCGGTAACATCCCCAATGGCCTCTGATGGTCAACTTTCACAAACTGACAAGTAACACACTTTAAGGCAAACTCTATTATGTCTCTATTCATATCGGCGCACTAGTACTATCTCCTCATATCGGGTACATCTTATCCCCACCAGGATGTACCACAAATCTAGAACCGTGAGACTTAGTCATAACTGTCTGTCTTAAATCCTCATCCACGGGCACTACCAATCTTCTATTAAAGCAAAGGCTTCCCTCTGAGCTGACTGAGTAAGACTTTATACCCTCAGCTAATAATTGCCTTACCCTAGACTGAAAGAACGAATCCTCTACCCGTGCCTTCACTACCCACATAACGATCTCGAGAGTGATAGTTATAACCACCATGTGCGCTCTGTAAACCTTCTCTTCTTATCGAAGCTCACTACACTTATCTTTCCACACTTTCGGTAAGTCTCTACTAGGTCATCGGCTCAACGTGTCTGTAACTACGTTAGCCTTACCAGGATGATATTGTATATCAAACTGGTAGTCATTCACGAATTTTATCCACTGCCTCATGTTCACATCCTTCTATGTGAAGAGATACTGAAGTGACTTATGATCCGTGAATGATGTAAACTTCTCCCCCAATAGATAATGTCTCCATATCCTCAATGCAAAAATGATTGTTGCCAACTCAAGGTCATGGGTGGGGTAATAATTCTCGTAGGTCTTTAGCTTTCGAGATGCATAAGCTATCACCCTCTTTCCTCCTGTTGTAACACACCCCCAAGTCCTTGCAAGGACGCATCTGTAATACCCCCTATTTTCATGATATTTATTTTTGGGATTAATTAAATTAAATGTGAATTAATTGAAAATTAATCCGGATAACATACTAACGAGATGTGAGTTGGTATTTGATTATAATGATTATATATGGCTATATATGAATATTGAACTATGAAACTTGTCGTGAGATTGAAATACGGCAATCTGGAAATTTTGTTGAGACGCGTGTGACAGTCGCGTCAGGAATATAATTATTTTAATTATAAAAGTGAATTCAAATTCCATTAACCGTATGGTCATTTTGAGTGTGCCAACGCGTTCGAAAGGGTCAAAATAGTCAGAAAACACTAGCCGGGGGTTTAGTTTGGGTCCCGGGGCATTTTTAGGCCATACCGGCAACGTAAAAGGGTAGTTTGGTAATTTTGAATTTTTGGGATTTAAAACCAACGAAAACTAGGAATTAAAAATCTGATTTGGTAATTACCCACTAAACCCACTAATAACCTAATGGGCTATGGGGGTTATTAGAATTAGTCCCAAAAGTTCCTAAGGCAAAACCCTAGCCACCATTGTCACCTTGTAGAAGAAGACTTGTAGAGAGAGAGAGAGGAGAATTCTGCAGAGAGAGAGAGAATACTTCATCAATTCGACATCAAAATCAGAGATATATATAAGGCAAGTGGTGTAATTTCGTTTATTACAAAGAATGTTTCTTCCATGCGTAGGAAATTGACAAAATTTGTATTGTTCTTGGGAGTTTGATAAAAACCCATTAATTGGAATTAGAACTTTATATTTTGATGAAAGGATTACATGTAGAATTGTGTTAGGAGGATTATTCTGATGGAAATACACCTTGTTCATAACAAAAATGGATTTAATTATGCCCATTGGTGACTTTAAAATTTTAGGGTTCATGTTCATATGATTTGGGGATAAATGAAGGGATTTGATGATTCAATGATGTTTAGGAAGAATTGGCCCTATATAAACGTTAATATATGACCTAAGTATGTTGAGGAATGATTAGAACCCATGAACAATTGTAGGATTGATGTTTAGATGAGATTAGATGTGGAGAAAAGTTGGAAAAACGAAAATAGAAAATCTGGGCTCGAAACTGGCCTCTCGTTAGAAGACCTGCCCAGGTCGTTCGAACGAGCTCGTTCGAACGAGCTTCTAACGAGTTGACCTTTGACTTCTAACGAGGGTGAGGTTCGTTCGATGCCTTTCTTTCAAACGAGATCTCATTAGAAAGCCCACTTCGTTCGAACGAACTCTCGTTCGAACGAGACTTCTAACGAGCTGACAGTTTAGGCTTTTAGCCTGTTTTGATCCCGAGTGTCCCGTAACTTTGTTTATATGTAGAGATAACATTTCCTTGATGAGTAATTGATATATTTCGGATATTTGGGATAGAATGAGGAGTAAAAACCTAGAAGTGTAGTTTGAACCAAAGGGAAATTACGAATTAGGACGTGAGTGTCTATTACGATGTGAGAATTATTGACGGCCTAAATAATTTAATTAACCGGGAACATATAAATTGTGTAACATTATAAGTTGGTATGAGAATGAGATGTGTACCATAAATAAATTATGGTGATTACTAAGATGTGTGCATACTTAGTATATGTATATAATTTTATGTTTATGACATACCTACCATACTTGCTATCACGGGAGGTTTGCGTTCGCTTAGGGCCATCTATCCTTGTGTTGCCTACGGGGGGGATTTAGATTGGTACCTCGAGAAAATAGGTTAGAGAAGGACTTATTGGGATGTTAATAAGTCTGCTGATCGTGGGAGTGTAGGTATGTGCGTGACCCATGTGATGTGACTGTGTTCGCCTCCATTATTTGTGATTGTTGTTATCTGAGAATGATTCCTGAGAGGTTCGGAATGCGTGATCCTTATGTACGTGATGTACCGGGATGGATAGCAGAGTATGTGTGCACCGCAGCTTAGTCTCGGGTGCTTGTACTGTATATTTATGGCGTGACTAATATACACTTAAATAATGGGAACTTTCATGTTGGTATTGTGAATATAATTATAGTAATGTTTTGAGAAAACATAATGGGTTAACCAATAGTGAATTGTATTACTAATACTTGAGAATTTGAGATAAGTAAAGTCCTCTATTTAAATGTTAACGCTAGAATGTTTAACGGGAATTGAGTAGTAAGGGGTAGAACTTATTACGGTTTGGTTAGATATGTATGTCATTTAGATGGGTGCGGTACGTTAGGAGTGCACATGTAGTCGAGAGGTGAGAATTTCATGTGAGTGCACGTCCTAACATGTATTTTGCATTTATTGTTTTAATGTATTAAAACACTTGCTGTTTTTAAAATGATTTCCACTTTCGGGCTCTGACCCATTTGCTTTCAAATCTATTTTTGTAAAAACCATTTTAGGTGCCCAGCCACAAGGACACCATGCTTAGGATCCTCATTCAGGTGACGAGCTGTAGCTGTTTGTGGAAGTTACAGGACATTGCTAGTAGACGCTTCATCTATCTTGACTCTATATTTAAATTTCATCAGTTGTAGGGCATGTCACCCATTTCTTTTAGAGACATTTCATTTATTTCAGTTATTCAGACTTCTGGCATGTAATTAATTCAGGATTCAGACTTGTCATATTATTTTCAGTTGTGGGATTGTTGTGAGGAGTTTTTCCTCCGGACTTAATATTAATTGCTTGTATTTCTATTGCTTCATTATGGTGAATGGTTATGTTATTCTTTCATTATTGTGTTGTATGTTAATCAGACTTAAATTAAAATTTGACATCTTACTTTTTTAATTCACAGTTATTAGGGGGGGGGAGTATGTAATACCCCGTATTTTCGTGATATTTATTTTTGGGATTAATTAAATTAAATGTGAATTAATTGGAAATTAATCCGGATAACATACTAACGAGATGTGAGTTGGTATTTGATTATAATGAGTATATATGGCTATATATGAATATTGAACTATGAAACTTGTCGTGAGATTGAAATACGGCAATCTGGAAATTTTGTTGAGACGCGTGTGACAGTCGCGTCAGGAATATAATTATTTTAATTATAAAATTGAATTTAAATTCCATTAACCGTATGGTCATTTTGATTTCACCAACGCGTCCGGAAGGGTCGAAATAGTCAGAAAACACTAGCCGGGTGTTTAGTTTGGGTCCCGGGGCATTTTTAGGCCATACCGGCAACGTAAAAGGGTAGTTTGGTAATTTTGAATTTTTGGGAATTAAAACAAACGAAAATTAGGAATTAAAAATCTGATTTGGTAATTACCCACTAATAACCTAATGGGCTACGGGGGTTATTAGAATTAGTCCCAAAAGTTCCTAAGGCAAAACCCTAGCCACCATTGTCACCTTGGAGAAGAAGACTTGTAGAGAGAGAGAGGAGAATTCTGCAGAGAGAGAGAGAACACTTCATCAATTCGACATCAAAATCAGAGATATACATAAGGCAAGTGGTTTAATTTCGTTTATTACAAAGAATGTTTCTTCCATGCGTAGGAAATTGACAAAATTTGTATTGTTCTTGGGAGTTTGATAAAAACCCATTAATTGGAATTAGAACTTTATATTTTGATGAAAGGATTGCATGTAGAATTGTGTTAGGAGGATTATTCTGATGGAAATACACCTTTTTCATAACAAAAATGGATTTAATTATGCCCATTGGTGACTTTAAAATTTTAGGGTTCATGTTCATATGATTTGGGGATAAATGAAGGGATTTGATGATTCAATGATGTTTAGGAAGAATTGGCCCTATATAAACATTAATATATGACCAAAGTATGTTGAGGAATGATTAGAACCCATGAACAATTGTAGGATTGATGTTTAGATGAGATTAGAGGTGGAGAAAATTTGGAAAAACGAAAATAGGAAATCTGGGCTCGAAACTGGCCTCTCGTTAGAAGACCTGCCCAGGTCGTTCGAACGAGCTTCTAACGAGTTGACCTTTGACTTCTAACGAGGGTGATGTTCATTTGATGCCTTTCATTCGAACGAGATCTCGATAGAAATCCCACTTCGTTCGAATGAACTCTCGCTCGAACAGCCTCTTTCGAACGAAACTTCTAACGAGCTGACAGTTTAGGCTTTTAGCCTGTTTTGATCCCGAGTGTCCCGTAACTTTGTTTATATGTAGAGATAACATTTCCTTGATGATTAATTGATATATTTGGGATATTTGGGATAGAATGAGGAGTAAAAACCTAGAAGTGTAGTTTGAACCAAAGGGAAATTATGAATTAGGACGTGAGTGTCTATTACGATGTGAGAATTATTGACGGCTTAAATAATTGAATTAACCGGGAACATATAAATTGTGTAACATTATAAGTTGGTATGAGAATGAGAAGTGTACCACAAATAAATTATGGTGATTACTAATATGTGTGCATACTTAGTATATGTATATAATTTTATGTGTATGACATACCTACCATACTTGCTATCACTGGAGGTTTGCATTCGCTTAGGGCCATCTATCCTTGTGTTGCCTACGGGGGGGATTTAGATTGGTACCTCGAGAACATAGGTCAGAGAAGGACTTATTGGGATGTTAATAAGTCTGCTGATCGTGGGAGCGTAGGTATGTGCGTGACCCATGTGATGTGACTGTGTTTGCCTCCATTGTTTGTGATTGTTGTTATCTGAGAACGATTCCTGAGAGGTTCGGAATGCGTGATCCTTATGTACGTGATGTACCGGGATGGATAGCAGAGTATGTGTGCACCGAAGCTTAGTCTCGGGTGCTTGTACTGTATATTTATGGCGTGACTAATATACACTTAAATAATGGGAACTTTCATGTTGGTATTGTGAATATAATTATAGTAATGTTTTGAGAAAACATAATGGGTTAACCGATAGTGAATTGTATTACTAATACTTGAGAATTTGAGATAAGTAAAGTCCTCTATTTAAATGTTAACGCTAGAATGTTTAACGGGAATTGAGTAGTAAGGGGTAGAACTTATTACGGTTTGGTTAGATATGTATGTCATTTAGATGGTTGCGGTACGTTAGGAGTGCACATGTAGTCGAGAGGTGAGAATTTCATGTGAGTGCACGTCCTAACATGTATTTTGCATTTATTGTTTTAATGTATTAAAACAATTGTTGTTTTTAAAATGATTTCCAGTTTCGGGCTCTGACCCATTTGTTTTCAAATCTATTTTTGTAAAAACCATTTTAGGTGCCCAGTCACAAGGACACCATGCTTAGGATCCTCATTCAGGTGACGAGTTGTAGCTGTTTGTGGAAGTTACAGGACATTGCTAGTAGACGCTTCATCTATCTTGACTCTATATTTAGATTTCATCAGTTGTAGGGCATGTCGCCCATTTCTTTTAGAGACATTTCATTTATTTCAGTTATTCAGACTTCTGGCATGTAATTAATTCAGGATTCAGACTTGTCATATTATTTTCAGTTGTGGGGTTGTTGTGAGGAGTTTTTCCTCTGGACTTAATATTAATTGTTGGTATTTCTATTTCTTCATTATGGTGAATGGTTATGTTATTCTTTCATTATTGTGTTGTATGTTAATCAGACTTAAATTAAAATTTGACATCTTACTTTTTTAAATACTAGGTGGTTAGAAATCTTTAAAATGTTTTCGACAGTGATGCTATTAACTTAACCAACTTGGCATTTTGTATTAATTTAATAAAGGAGTAGCTACCCGGTATTTAATTAGTCGGGGTGTCACGGGTATCTGAGCATCAGGTTCTAGTGTCCTTTAGGATCTGTATGGCTTATTATGTTTCCGCTGAGCTTTCTTTGATGTAGAGCCCTATATTTTAGGACTGTTGTATTCTTTTGTTTATGCTACGTTCTTCAGCTATTTCAAGTTTATAACTACAAACTTACAAACTTTATTCTTATTTCAGATGCCTCCACGACGTGCACAACAAGTTCCCAGGGATGCAACGCCAGAACCATAGCCCGCACCAGTTCAGGGCACAATGAATGCCGCCGAAGTTGCAGCCATTGTGGCTCAGGCGGTAAATGCCACACTAGCCGTAGTTTAGCAGGCACCACCTCAGGCGCCACTAGCCACGCCAGTTCAGGCACATGCATTCCCGTCTGCTTGGGAACGTGTACGTGATGCTTTTCAGAAAGCACACCCACTGGAGTTCGCAGGTAGCTCCGATGTTGTGGTTTCGAGTCAGTGGAGGAAGGACATTCAGAGGCACCTGAGGATGTATGAGTGCACTGATGTCCAGAAGCAGATACTAGCTACCTTTAAGCTAGTGGGGTCTGCACTGCAGTGGTGGGAGTCTATTACCACCGTGGAGGAGAGAGATACTCTCACAATCCAGGAGTTTTGGGTGCGGTTTGACCGCAAGTACTTTTCGTCAGCTATTCACACGGAAATGAGGAGGAAGTTGATGAATCTTAGGCAGGAAGGAAAGACTGTGGCCGAGTATGAGGCTGAATTCACAAATCTGTTGAATATTGTCCCGGATGAGATACCGACAGAAGAGAAGAAGATACAGAAATTTACAGACGGGTTGACTTGGAGGATCCATCAGCATTTGTTGGGGAACCTATCGTTAGCCACTTACTCTGATGTGGTTAACGCTGCATTGTTACACTGTCAGGATCACCGCTTTCACATGGCTGAGGGCAAGAGGTCGGGAGAGTCCAGCCATCAGGGCAGGACTGGAGCACATGGTGCCAGCGGGGCATAATCTGTTCAGGGGCAGAGACAGGGTGACCAGGGTTCCCAGCAGAGGGATCACAAGAGATTCAGATCCGGAAATTTCAGGCACGGACAGGGAGGTTTCTGGCAGGGCCATCAGGGTCCGAACGGCCATCAGAACCAGTAGGGTCAGAATGGTCAACAGCAGTTTCAGCAGGGCCAGCAGGGCCAGGGGAGGAACGGTAACGGCAACCAGGGCCGGGGACAGCAGGGACAGAGAGGGGGAAACTTCCCGGGGAAGTGTTACGTTTGTGGCAAGACTGGCCATAAACGCCAGGACTGTCCTGATAGGGGCAGGGCCCCGCAGCAGCAGCAGGGTGCTCGATAGGAGCCGCAGAGACCCGTGTTTCCCGCCGCCCTCCCGGCGCCACCATAGATGGCAGCATTTCCAGTGGTCCCAATTCAGCAGGGACAGCTGCAGTATGGGAGAGTATACCGGCTTCAACAGGCAGCAGCCCCACAGGCCCCACCCGCGATTGAGGGTATGTTTCCTATCCATGGTACTATGGGTCGAGTTTTGTTCGATACGGGGGCAACGCATTGTTTTATAGCTACACATTTTGCAAAAGCCTTAGGGTTGTTAGCCACGACAGAGAGCACAGTGACGTGTGTAGACTCACCATTGGGGAGTGGGTCACTTATTTTCTTTATATGTCGGGGAGTGCGGGTAGAGATTGGTAGTTTGGTATTACCTGCAGACATGTTGGTATTAGATATGCATATGCACGATGTGATTATCGGTATGGATTGGCTCGCATATTATAGAGCCATGATTGATTGCTTAGGTGGGAGCATTGTTTTTGCCATTCCGGGGCAAGAGATGTTTGTAGTGGCGATGCCTCGCCCAGAGGGAGGCTCGACCGCTCATTTGTATTACATAGAGGAGGATACCTCTAAGGAGGTTGTGATTCCTTTAGATTCGATCCCAGTTGTCAGGGATTATTCCGATGTGTTTCAGGAGATACCAGGCCTACACCCCAGTCGAGAGATAGACTTTGTCATAGACTTATTGCCAGATACGAGACCTATAGCACGCGCACCGTATCGTATGGCTCCGGCAGAGATGCGAGAGCTACGAGATCAGATAGAGTAGCTGTTAGGTCAGGGCTTTATTCGTAGTTGGGGCGCTCCAGTTTTGTTTGTGAAGAAGAGAGATGGTTCACTGAGATTGTGTGTGGACTACCGGGAGTTGAACAAGGTCATGATACGGAATAAGTATCCGTTTCCTCGAATTGATGACCTATTCGACCAGTTGAGAGGAGCTTCTTTCTTCTCGAAGATTGATTTGCGATCGGGATACCATCAGTTGCGTATCAGGGAAGAGGATGTCTCGAAGACGGCGTTCTTAACGAGATATGGTTCTTACGAGTTTCGGGTTATGCCTTTTGGCTTGACCAACGCTCCAGCCGTGTTTATGGACTTGATGAATAGGGTGTTCAGAGAGTTCCTTGATCAGTTCGTCATTGTCTTCATTGATGATATTATGGTTTACTCCTAGACAGAGGAGGAGCACACCGAGCATTTGAGGCAATTTTTACAGACGCTACGTCAGAACGAGCTGTATGCAAAGTATGAGAAGTGCGGGTTTTGGCTGAAGGAGGTTCAGTTTTTGGGTCACATTATTTCTGACCGGGGGATATCTGTTGATACGGGGAAGGTATCCGCGGTGAGGGAGTGGGGATAGCCCACGACACCAACTAAGATTCGTAGTTTCTTGGGCCTAGCAGGATACTACAGAAGGTTCATTCGGGGATTTTCAAAGATAGCATGTCCTTTGACACATCTGACTCGTAAAGGTGTGCCGTTCATTTGGAGTGATGCCTGTCAGTTGGCATTTGATGAGTTGAAGGACAAGTTGACCTCAGCACCTGTGTTAGCGTTGCCGAGACCGGGAGTTGAGTATCTGGTTTACACCGATGCATCCTTACAAGGACTTGGAGGTGTATTGCAGCAGGAGAGTCAGGCCATAGCTTATGCTTCCCGTAAGCTTAAGACTCACGAGAAGAATTACCCCACTCATGATTTAGAGTTAGCGACAGTGGTATTTGCCCTACGGATTTGGAGACATTACCTTTTGGGGGAGAAGTTTTGATTGTTCACGGACCACAAGTCCCTACAGTACCTATTCACACATAAGGAGTTGAATATGTGGTAGCGAATGTGGCTTGAGTTTGTGAAGGACTATTAGTTTGATATCCAATATCACCCGGGGAAGGCTAACGTGGTAGCAGACGCGTTGAGCCATAGGCCAGTAGATGAGGTGGCAGGGGTGTGGAAAGCCAAATGGAAGGAGTTGGGACACCAGGAAGCAGTGGCCTGATTGTTCATATCTGTGATGACCGTTACACCGCAGATTGTCACGAAGGTGGTAAAGGCACAGGCAAATGCCTCATTCTGTCAGGAGCAGATAGTTCGATTACTAGCAGAGGGAGCCGAGTCCTATACCGTTGGTTCAGACGGGGGATTACGCTTCAATGGGAGATTGGTAGTTCCGGAAGGGGAGGAATTGCGACATGAGGTGATGGCAGAGTCGCACGGCTCACGGTTCGCGGTGCATCCCGGAGGGGACAAAATGTACCAAGTCATGAGATGACAGTATTGGTGGAGCGGTATGAAGAGAGATATTATCGTGTTTGTTTCTAGATGCGCCACTTATCAGCTGGTAAAAGTGGATCATCCGAGATCGACAGGACTTCTACAGCCATTGGAGGTCCCGATGTGGATGTGGGAGAGCATATCCATGGATTTTATTACGGGGTTGCCTACGTCACAGAGGGGTCACGACTCCATTTGGGTAATTGTGGACAGGTTGTCCAAAGTCGCTCATTTTCTACCTGTAAGGACAGACTACACTACGGGACAGTAAGCCCAGCTCTTTATTGCAGAGATAGTGAGAATTCACGGTGTGCCCCTAAACATCATGTCTGACAGAGACAAGATATTTGTCTCACGGTTTTGGGAGAGTTTTCAGGAGGCCATGGGCACGGAATTGCGGTTGAGTACGGCTTATCATCCACAGACCGATGGGCAAATCGAGAGTACAAACCAGATGTTGGAGGACATGCTGCGTATGTGCATCATTGATTTTGGGGGTGGATGGGAACAGTATCTTCCACTGGTGGAGTTTGCTAACAACAACTCCTACCAGTTCACCATTGGCATGGCTCCATTTGAGGCATTGTACGGTAGACCTTGTCATTCCCCAGCATGTTGGTTGGAGGTGGGGGACAACAAACTACTTGGGCCAGAAGTGATTCAGGATACTTCGGCAAGGATAGAGCTGATACGGAGTCGCATTCGGGTAGCTCAAGACCGGCAGAAGAGCTATGCTGATGCGAAGAGGTCCTTCAGGGAATTTGAAGTGGGAGACCAAGTTTTACTCAGAGTATCTCCTATGAAGGGGATTATGCGATTCGGGAAGAAGGGGAAGTTAGCACCGAGATATGTGGGGCCATTTCCTATTATTGAGCGGATTGGACCGGTTGCGTATAGACTTGGATTACCGGAGCATTTGCATCGGATTCACGATGTGTTTCATATTTCCTCGCTAAGGAAATATCTTAGAGACGATTTGGCTCATACTCACATTGCTTTGGAGGACATCGATCTCCAACCTGATAGCTCCTACGAGGAGGGGTCGATTACTATTTTGGACCGAAGTGAGAGGAAACTGCGGTCAAAGATATTTTCGTTAGTGCGTGTTCAGTGGCAACATCACAATGTCGAGGAGTCCACATGGGAGCGCGAGGATGAGATGCGCGAACGTTATCCAGAGTTATTCTTACCAGGTACTTTCTAGTTCCGAATTTCGGGACGAAATTCAGTTATTAGGGGGGAGTATGTAATACCCCGTATTTTCGTGATATTTATTTTTGGAATTAATTAAATTAAATGTGAATTAATTGGAAATTAATCTGGATAACATACTAACGAGATGTGACTTGGTATTTGATTATAATGAGTATGTATGGCTATATATGAATATTGAACTATGAAACTTGTCGTGAGATTGAAATACGGCAATCTAAAAATTTTGTTGAGACGCGTGTGACAGTCGCGTCAGGAATATAATTATTTTAATTATAAAAGTGAATTTAAATTCCATTAACCATATGGTCATTTTGAGCGTGCCAACGCGTCCGAAAGGGCTGAAATAGTCAGAAAACACTAGCCGGGGGTTTAGTTTGGGTCCCGGGGCATTTTTAGGCCATACCGGCAACGTAAAAGGGTAGTTTGGTAATTTTGAATTTTTGGGATTTAAAACCAACGAAAACTAGGAATTAAAAATCTGATTTGGTAATTACCCACTAAACCCACTAATAACCTAATGGGCTACGGGGGTTATTAGAATTAGTCCCAAAAGTTCCTAAGGCAAAACCCTAGCCACCATTGTCACCTTGTAGAAGAAGACTTGTAGAGAGAGAGAGAGGAGAATTCTGCAGAGAGAGAGAGAACACTTCATCAATTCGACATCAAAATCAGAGATATACATAAGGCAAGTGGTTTAATTTCGTTTATTACAAAGAATGTTTCTTCCATGCGTAGGAAATTGACAAAATTTGTGTTGTTCTTGGGAGTTTGATAAAAACCCATTAATTGGAATTAGAACTTTATATTTTGATGAAAGGATTGCATGTAGAATTGTGTTAGGAGGATTATTCTGATGGAAATACACCTTGTTCATAACAAAAACGGATTTAATTATGCCCATTGGTGACTTTAAAATTTTAGGGTTCATGTTCATATGATTTGGGGATAAATGAAGGGATTTGATGATTCAATGATGTTTAGGAAGAATTGGCCCTATATAAACGTTAATATATGACCTAAGTATGTTGAGGAATGATTAGAACCCATGAACAATTGTAGGATTGATGTTTAGATGAGATTAGAGGTGGAGAAAAGTTGGAAAAACGAAAATAGAAAATCTGGGCTCGAAACTGGCCTCTCGTTAGAAGACCTGCCCAGGTCGTTCGAACGAGCTCGTTCGAACGAGCTTCTAACGAGTTGACCTTTGACTTCTAACGAGGGTGATGTTCGTTCGATGACTTTCTTTCGAACGATATCTCATTAGAAAGCCCACTTCGTTCGAACGAACTCTCGTTCGAACAGCCTCGTTCGAACGAGACTTCTAACGAGCTGACAGTTTAGGCTTTTAGCCTGTTTTGATTCCGAGTGTCCCGTAACTTTGTTTATATGTAGAGATAACATTTCCTTGATGAGTAATTGATATATTTGGGATATTTGGGATAGAATGAGGATTAAAAACCTAGAAGTGTAGTTTGAACCAAAGGGAAATTATGAATTAGGACGTGAGTGTCTATTACGATGTGAGAATTATTGACGGCCTAAATAATTGAATTAAGCGGGAACATATAAATTGTGTAACATTATAAGTTGGTATGAGAATGAGAAGTGTACCACAAATAAATTATGGTGATTACTAAGATGTGTGTATACTTAGTATATGTATATAATTTTATGTGTATGACATACCTACCATACTTGCTATCACGGGAGGTTTGCGTTCGCTTAGGGCCATCTATCCTTGTGTTGCCTACGGGGGGGATTTAGATTGGTACCTCGAGAACATAGGTCAGAGAAGGACTTATTGGGATGTTAATAAGTCTGCTGATCGTGGGAGCGTAGGTATGTGCGTGACCCATGTGATGTGACTGTGTTCGCCTCCATTATTTGTGATTGTTGTTATCTGAGAATGATTCCTGAGAGGTTCGGAATGCGTGATCCTTATGTACGTGATGTACCGGGATGGATAGCAGAGTATGTGTGCACCGCAGCTTAGTCTCGGGTGCTTGTACTGTATATTTATGGCGTGACTAATATACACTTAAATAATGGGAAATTTCATGTTCGTATTGTGAATATAATTATAGTAATGTTTTGAGAAAACATAATGGGTTAACCGATAGTGAATTGTATTACTAATACTTGAGAATTTGAGATAAGTAAAGTCCTCTATTTAAATGTTAACGCTAGAATGTTTAATGGGAATTGAGTAGTAGGGGGTAGAACTTATTACGGTTTGGTTAGATATGTATGTCATTTAGATGGGTGCGGTACGTTAGGAGTGCACATGTAGTCGAGAGGTGAGAATTTCATGTGAGTGCACGTCCTAACATGTATTTTGCATTTATTGTTTTAATGTATTAAAACACTTGCTGTTTTTAAAATGATTTCCACTTTCGGGCTCTGACCCATTTGCTTTCAAATCTATTTTTGTAAAAACCATTTTAGGTGCCCAGCCACAAGGACACCATGCTTAGGATCCTCATTCAGGTGACGAGCTGTAGCTGTTTGTGGAAGTTACAGGACATTGCTAGTAGACGCTTCATCTATCTTGACTCTATATTTAGATTTCATCGGTTGTAGGGCGTGTCACCCATTTCTTTTAGAGACATTTCATTTATTTCAGTTATTCAGACTTCTGGCATGTAATTAATTCAGGATTCAGACTTGTCATATTATTTTCAGTTGTGGGATTGTTGTGAGGAGTTTTTCCTCCGGACTTAATATTAATTGTTGGTATTTCTATTGCTTCATTATGGTTAATGGTTATGTTATTCTTTCATTATTGTGCTGTATGTTAATCAGACTTAAATTAAAATTTGACATCTTACTTTTTTAAATACTAGGTGGTTAGAAATCTTTAAAATGTTTTCGACAGTGATGCTATTAACTGAACCAACTTGGCATTTTGTATTAATTTAATAAAGGAGTAGCTACCCGGTATTTAATTAGTCGGGGTGTCACAGCATCATTATAGACCCGATACTCTAATCCTCCCCTGGGCAAAGCCAGTACTGGTGATGATCTAAATCGATCCTTTAGCTCAACGAAAGCCAACTGATAATGGTTGCTCCACATAAATGGTACTCCATTATGAGTTAATTTCGTCAAAGGACCAATAATCTTTGAGAACCCCTTGATGAAGCGGTGGTAATATTCGGCCAACCCAAAGAAATTGTGAATCTTAGTGGGTGTCATGGGCTTCCCCCATTCCCTCACCGTCGATACCTTACTCGAATCAACAGTTATGCCCCTGTCGATCACAAAGTGGCCAAGAAACTGCACCTTTCGAAGCCAAAATCCACACATACTAAATTTTGCGTACAACTGATGGTCCCATACCATCTGCAGAACCATACATAAGTGCTCACCGTGCTCCTCCTCCTTACGTGAGTAAATGAGGATATCATCAATGAATACTATCACAAACTAATCCAAAAACTCTCGGAATACTCTATTCATAAGATTCATGAACACTGCAAGCCCATTGGTGATCCCAAATGGCATCAACCTAAACTCATAGGATTCATACCACGATAGGAAAGCGGTCTTAGGAACCAAATCCTCCCGAATACGCGAGTGGGGATAGTCTGACCACAAATCGATCTTGGATAAGTAAGCAGCGCCTCTCAACTGATCAAATAAATCATCAATCCTAGGTAATGGATACTTATTCTATATCATCACCTTGTTCACCTCCCGATAATATACACGCACCAGCGAAGTGAACCATCCCTCTTCTTTACAAACAACACTGGAGCACCCCAAGGTGATGTACTCTGTCGAATTAAACCTTGACCCAAGAGCTGCTGGATCTGCTCTCTCAGCTCCTACATCTCTGAAGGAGCCATGCGATATGGTCCTCTGGCAATTGGTCTCGTCCCCATTTCTAAATCGATGAAAAACTCTATTTTCTGGCTTAGTAGAAGCCTGGGTATGTCTTGGTACATGTCCTCAAATTCCTTCACCATAAGAATTGAGTCTAAAGGTACTATTATCTCTTGCGAGGTATCCTCCTTAATACAGTATAAGTGAGTGCACGATCCTCCCTCAGGTAGAGGCATCGCCACTAGAAACATCTCCTGCCTTGAGATAGAGAATACTATAGTCCTCTCATAGTAATCTACCGTCGCTCGATAACTCACAAACCAATCCATGCCTAGAATGATGTCGTACCCCTCCATGTCTAACACTAGGAGGTATGTCGCTAGACTCAATCTCCCAATCAAAATATTGACCCCTCTATAGATCGAATGTATTAGCGAACCACTACCCATTGGTGACTCGACACACATAAGAAGACTGTTGGTTGTCTCTAATAAACTAGTGGACCATGTAAATCTAGTCTTAATAAAAGAATGTGATGCCCTAGTATAAAAAAAATCCTACCCTCAAGCCCGTGAATAGGAAATGTACCCTCTACTGTAGGCGACACTAGAGGCGTTGGAGGCGTTGGAAGCATGTCTATATCTCGAACATTATACACACGTCGATAATGCATCTGGCCTTGCTGTTGTGGGGCCGTCGCTAGTACTGGAGCTAAAGGAGCCTGCTGCCCCTATTGGGCTCCCTGCCATTGAGGCCTATCTCTCTATGATCAAGCCCTACTCTTGTGATCGTGTTGGCCACATGTGAAGCACTGACCCTTAAACTATCTCTACCCCTGAGCCTGACGTTAGCCCTGATAGCATATCTAAATATCTTGGTAGAGTTCCCTTGTTAGGAATTCTTCCCCAACTGGCCCGCTGCCTGCTACTGTTGGGGTGAGGCCCCACTACCACTACTCCCCCCCAGTATTGCCCTGATGGCTAGTCTCTGCTCCTCTCTTGCTTCCCTTTTCATTGAAGCAATAATCATGACAGGGTAAAAGTGCGGCATTGACGACGTCAGTGTAAGACATTAACATAGAATTACCAATCAAATGTTGCCTGATCCTCCAGGCCAACCCATTCATGAACTTACTCTTCTTCCTCTCTTTATTGCTCACCTCGTCTCACACAAAGTTAGCCATGCGAGTGAACTCCTCATCGTAGTCAACTACTAAGCAGTCACCTTGACATACCTCCCCGATATTCCTCCTCATTTTTTACTCCACTACAAGCGGAAATTACTTACGGTCAAACCGCATTTAGAACTCTGAAATAATTATTGAGTCTTTCTCCTCAGCCGTGGTCACCAGCTCCTACCACTAAAGGGCTACCCCTAATAATTTGAAGGTGGCCAACATCTGTCTCTGTAACTCATTGCAATCTAACATGACCAGATGGAGCTGAATGTTCTTCTTCCATTAGCATGCTGCCACTATATCCGTATCACCCTGAAACTCGGGCGGGTGGCCCTTCTCGAAGGTCTCCCTAATGCTATGCCAAGTGGGTTTCCTTTGCTGGGCCTGAATAGCTGGTGTTATTCCTAAGGCTAGGGAAGTGGGCTTCCATGGACCTCATAACTGTATCAACGTCTTGTGCCACTATCACTACCACCTGAGTAGAAGAAATCATCTTTGGTGGTAGCGGTGGTACCTGCAGCTCCTGACGATCCTCCCTAATACCGTCTATGGCTGCTGCCTCTCGGCTCGCTCTCTCCTTGGCGGCATACTGAAATATAATTAAATTGTATAACAACACAGTTTATACAAAAATCTAAAGCAGAAGCACAACATATCAAGCACTCTAGGATAAAACAACAGTCCTAACCATGGAGCTCTATATCAAAATAAAGATACGTTGAAACCGTAGTAAGTCTTATAGATCCTATGGACACTAGAACCAGATGCTCTGATACCATCTGTGAGACCCCGTCTATTTTAAACATCGGTTGATCAGGCCTTTATCAAATTAAAACAGGTTTCTCATATGGTTCATTCTTAGCATCACTATCAAAACTTTTTAACTACCAACCACCTAAGTGAAATTAAACCGGTGCTAAATTTTATCTTTCTTTAAAACAAGTAAATGAACAATGCCAAAAACTAAATTAAACATTCATAATACGCTAGAGTCCAACCATCACAATATATAAACGAATAAGGGTTTGATGAATAAACCATCGGCTAAAAATTCAATACCAAATACTCCAATATAATAAAAGAATTGAAAGACTGAAAACTATCAGCGGACAACATGTCCATACATGGAATATAATATGAGATCCTACACTAGATCTGAATGGAACAATCATCTAATCAAATCCAGTCAGCATCCATAATGCTACTGATGTGATTCCCTGGACTGAAGTCACGCCTGGCGTCCCTCTGGCTGGACACCTAAAAGGTTTTGAAAATAATTTATAGCAAGTGTTAGTACACAAAAAAGTTTTGAAAATATTTAGCAAGTGTTTATTACATTAAAATTCGGTTATTGATTACACATGTTCACGTACACTCTCTCTTAAGCTTTCCTCACCTCTCATCTATAGTTCACGCCTAATGTTTTATACTTAGCCTACTTATCTATACTACCCAAGCTAACTAGACTAAAGTATTCAATCGAACTTATTTACACTTCTAAGTTCTCGTACCGCCCATACAGTACATTAACTAATTAACATCTCTCGTGTGTTAATTATCAACATAAGTAGCATTCCTCACATGTTATATTTTAATTCTCTACATTAAGTTTCTCATACTTAATTATCATATCGATGTCCACACTCAGAATTAACATTCACATATGTTTTAGCCGCCTTATATAATTAAGTTTCTCTACTTAATTCATCCCTATTAGATATACTCCATCTAACTGACTACAATCACACATAAGCAGATTAATCGTACTTTATACATTTCACGCACAATATATACATATAAGTATATAACTCATTATACCTATACTCATATACACATTAAGGATTCATTGGTTCGGATGTTCCTTCGACCCCAATTTCTTATGTCATTCACATTGGTCCGGATAGCCCTCGACCTCGATGTAAATATATACATATATATTGGTCTGAGTGTCCTATCGACCCCAATATTATTCATGTTCGGTCCAGATAGCCCTCGACCTCAAATAAAACTTTCATGTATTCGTCCGGATATTCCCTCAATGCCAATACATCTAACATACTTTAGGTATTCACATAACCTCAGTATTCATACTTGTACGTTGTATATTTCTCTCGAATACTTACTGTACCTATCCCTTTACGATTTATATCACTATCGCATTTAATAAAGTATTCACACAACTCTAAGGGTCCTAGTTAACCCTTTATTAATTTCAGTAGTTAAATCAACACTTACCCTACTGGCCTACTTATTAAATCATTCTATCTTTTCATAATTTATTATCTTTCTCCCCAATCGAGTACGATACAATTCAACCCAATACATTCTCGTCTTAATTCCCTTAATAATACTAAATTATGAACCATGTATAGGCCTACCATAACATAATAACTCTCTTATTATATCCTAAAAAGGTTCCAAAAGTCTCCATGACAATCATTCAGAAGAACTAGACCCCAAAAAGAAAATTCTGAGATTTTTCCCAGAGGACCGAACCGATTTGCGTAATGAACCGAACCGATTTGCCGACCTGCACTTCGCTTCCTTCGCCCAGTTCATGCGTCCTTCGCCACTTTCAATTTCTAACTCTCATGATACTTCATGAAAATCAAAACCACCGGGCCTAAACCATTTTCACATATTTAAGGTGATTTCGAACGTGATTTTTGCATCAAATCTTTACAATTTACATACAAGAATGGATTTAAACCTCTAATCCTCAAGAACCCTA
Source organism: Sambucus nigra (assembly GCA_949130495.1). NCBI lineage: Eukaryota > Viridiplantae > Streptophyta > Magnoliopsida > Dipsacales > Adoxaceae > Sambucus > Sambucus nigra. The sequence continues at coordinate 22,714,069 of OX422219.1, read as the reverse complement.
GGTTTTCATGTTCTTCCTCTATTGTTCATCCAAACCCAAATTTAAATCGTGGATAATTGCATATAACCACGAATTTATTATCCTCTACTAATATCAAATTGTTTTGCAAGCAGATCCTACCCAAACATGTATTTAAATCAATATTTTCTTTCACAAATCAACAAAATAATGAATATAAATAAAACCCTAGACACATGGGTATCATAACTTAATATTGATTGCAATAAATGAATTGCTTTAATAGAAAGGGTCTGAATTGGTGGGTGTTAATGATGAATTGATTGCTCTCTCTTCAAATCCTCACTCCTTAGATGCTTAGGATGCATAATTAAGGTCCAATTTTTCAAGAACAACTCATAAGCCTTGAAAATTGGTTCCTCTCTTCTCTCTAAAGTCTCCCTTTGGGTTTTAATTATTTGTAACCCCAGCCTTGAGTCTTAAACATCAGATATAACACTTATATTTTCTTTGGTTCCTTAACCTCTATTTGCCAAATGACCAAAGCGCCCTCAATAGGTACCGGTTTGGTATAAAATTGACCCAGAATCCAAATAATACTCCAGGGTACACTGTTTTGACTATTTTGACCCATTCGGGTTCATTCTTGACCTCGAAATTGTCATCCGTGTCACTAAAAAGATATTTCCTTTCTCAACCTCAAATTAGTCTACATGTGACTCCCGATTGAGATAAAATAAAATATGCACATATCACTCACTATGTCGTAATACAATAATCCGTTATTATTTACTATTCACACTTAGTAAATATTATAACATAATATTAATCAGTATCTATCTCTCGATTAATTTTAATAATCACATTTATCATTTAATCACATTAAATTACTCACTCGTGTAATTTAAAGAAAGACATATTTTCTCAATTAAATCTCGAATTAATTAGATTATAAATATGCAGAAATATGGGAAATTACATGTCGAAGCTTTAATGTTTTCTAATACGGCAATTCAAAGAAATTGCCTTTTCTTGTCCAGTTTAGCTCTTTAGGTGTACATTTTCTCTTCTTATAACCAAAATTTTTACCTGGTATATAATCCTTGGCATGATTCAATTATTGCAACACATCCTCACTATCTAGGTCCATGGGCTTTGATCGGAGCTCTTGATTACAACCAAATTGTTAATCTTCATCCATATATGTTTGGGCTCTAGGTATCTACGATGGTCCATATAACATATCTTACTTATCCTTTTTTAAGAAGAATGTTAGTTACATGTAGGGCAAGACATATATCCTTTAGTGCTCCAACCAGACAAATTACCATATGCTAGAAAGTCATTTATAGTCCATAAAACTGTCGCATGCATTTAGAAATTCTTTCTACTGGATGCATTCGATGTCTCTATACCAACTTCTCATAAGTCATTTAGCTCATTTATTAATGGTCGTAGATACACATCCATATCCTTGTCAGGTGCCATGTGTCAAGGAATAAGAAACAACATCATAAAAAATAACTCCTTTATATAATTTCGAGGCGACGGGTTATATGGCATAAGTATAATTGACTCCTTATGAAATTCCTTCCATGCACTAGAATTTGCAGGATGTCTCAACACATTATCATTGGCACACTTTTCTTTATGCCACCTCATATCATTATCTATTTTTCTTCACATAAACAATTTTTGGAGTCATAGTTTTAGTGGAAAGTAGCGATGCATTTTATGAGGATTATGTTTACCCCTATCATAATTTAGCTTCCATCTAGACTCTCCACACATTGGACACTTTTTTTCATCTTCAAACTCCTTCTAAAATATTGAAAAATCATTTTTACATGCATAAATCGACAAATATCCTAACTCAAGTCACGCAATATGCTTCATGTGTCATAATATGACTTTGGAAGCGTGTCACCATCAGGAAAAGCTTCATTCAATAGCTCAAGCAATACTCTAAATGATTTATAACTCCAATGAGTAATGACCTTCAAGTGAAGCAACTTCCTGAAAAAGAACAGTTTAGAGAATTTTATACAACCGGGATATAGTTCACACTCGGCGCCCTTCAATAATTTATCAAAACATTTTTCTTCTACTTCACCAACATATCTAGGAGTATGTCCAGTTAACTAGACTAGTACCGAAGAAGGACCCTAATTGCATATCTTCTAACACATCTTGCATCTCATCACCTTCTTCATTCTCATTATATATCCATTCTTCACCATTTATGTCATTGATGTTATTATGAAATATATCATAGATGATCTTGTACTTCATCAATATTTCTAATATTGATATTTAGACAACTGCAACATGGGCACCTAATGTTACTATCGGGTCCCTTATGATCTTTCACAAATCAAATGAACGATCTAATACCCAACACATACTTTTTAGAGAATTTATTTGTCTCGTGCAGCCAACTCTTATCCATCTAGTTAACATCAAAATTCCAAAGGCATGAGTTTATAACACATTAACACGTGAAAAAAACTTAAATAGAATTGCTTAGAATTAAATTAAAAAATCTAATGAGGTAACCAGAATAGGCCTTCAAAAATTCTCCAAATAATGATAAGGTATGGTAATGTACAATATATCACATAATGAGAATAAACTATATATCCTATAATAGTAGCCTACAACACACGACAACATATAATTAGCCTTGTAAATGGAACCTTAAGTATAAATATTCATTTTACTAACATAAAACCTTCAAAGCAACCATGTAGTATCATTTTTTTTTAAAAGGAATCCCATGATGTAAGGACATATTTTCATAGGTCCGTTATCAATTTTTTTATGTCATATACTGCTACACCGTCGAAGAGCATTCAAGAGACATCGACATCAAAGACGGATCCGAATTACTCAAGTTCTTCATCATTCAAGACTCCACGAAGTTTACTTTGGTAAGGTTATGTTTTAAATACCTTAACTTTTCACTTAGAGCTTTTGGGATATTTTTACAAAATATTTTCTAAGTGTTGGAGTGGAATTTTTCGTTAAATATTGAGAATGAGTATTTTTTCTAAGTTTTAAAGCGGACCTCGATTTTGACACCCAGGTCGTTCGCGCGAGATCAGCATCTTGTTCGAAAGATATTGGAAGTCGCGCGATGTCGTTTGAACGACATGCGTACTTCGTTCGAACGACATCTTCTTCGCGTTCGAACGAGAATGAATTTTGAGGCGATGCATTTTTGTATAAATACTCAATAAATGGTAACGTTTTTATTAAGAAGTCCATACGTTTTCCAGAACAGAAACACTGCGAAAGCAGAATTCTTTAGGCTTATTCCTTTAGGGTTTTAGTCCCTTTTTGTTTTCAACTCGCAAAACTCCCATATGATTTAGTGAATTATTTGGTGTTTAAGAACAACTTTGCTTTTGCTCAACCTCTGTGGAGAAGGTATCTCCATCTTTGATCGGTGGATACCGAGAGTAGTCATTCTACGTATGGACGAGCCGAAGACGACGAACCGACGCCTGGAGGGTATTTAGCTATCTCTCTATCTTTGAAGGTTTGCTTAAGGCACTGTGCATTACACACTTGTGGGCGATTATCAGGTTGTATGTAAGTCAAAAGTCTTGTGAATTCTTCAAAGTGTTATTAAAGGTTTTTACCCGAAAGGGTTTTTTTCCTATATCGGTCGTCTTCAAAGGGTTTTTACCCGAAAGGGTTTTTTTCATGCATGGTTTGAATGATTTATCATATTTAGATGAGTGTTTAGGGGATGAATTTATTTGGTTTAAAAATAGACTCTAATTAAATAAGTGTGCCAACGTAGAAAGTTGCGAATTTAATCAATTATCATACAGTCATTTCTTTTCACATGAAGAGGAACGTAAAAGCTATACCAGTTCGATAATTTTATATTTCAAATTAAGCTTAGATAATAAAGTTACATCGTAACTAAATATTATAATTTAGTGCATACATAAATTAAAATCCCAACTGCAAATATCAATTACCAGTAAATTTTAAATGAAATTAATAAATCAACACCATAAAAACCAATTAACACTACTTTTCAAAATAAAGAAAAACCCAAAATTATTATTAAAAAATAAAAATAAAGAAAAATAAACATAACATAAAGAAAATACTAATCACCTTATCATATTATGAGAAGATATATCCAACTAGAAGATCAAGTCTATGATAATTATATTTTTTTGAATTCTAGGTTGAATATGAATTAACCATCCATAGTTGACAAGCCAGGTTGTAAGGACACAAATTTCCAATTGTGTCCTTTGTTGTTTTGGCTGAATTCCAAACAAAAACATTCATGTCATAGGCTAGTGTCCAATGTACCTATTCAAGCCTATGATGTGTTTAGTTGAAGACGTAGCGACCAAGTTTAAAGCTTCATCAAAATGCCGAGTTTAATGTGCCTCGTTTCTATGTCAACAACATTGTTCCATGCTCCTAAGGTATGAATGCAATTTTATATATATATATATATATATATATATATATGAGCTTGGAAATTAATTGGGTCTAATTTATAATATTTATAAATTAATTTTATCGACTTTGTTTTACTTAGAAAAATGTTTTTTTGGAACTTTCCATAAAAGTTTTGGGCTTAAAATTAATATTTAATTTTTCTGATTTTCTGGAACGTCGTTCGATACACACTGGAATCTCGTTCGAACGAGATTGCCAGGTTGTTCGAAAGAACTGACATCTCGTTCGAACGAGATGCCAGGTCGTTCAAACGAGATTTCTGACGATTTTTTTTTCCATTCTAGAACATCATTAGTAAATCCGTTCGAACAAATAGTCGTTCGAACGAGTTTTGGCGGGAATTTTTTTTTGGCAGTTTTTTAACGTTTTTTCCACTTTTCCCACTAATTTACCCCACTATCTCTTGCCATATTTTATTAGTGCAGGAACCAACATTTTTTTATTAACTTTTTCATAACATTCTAACTCCAAGAGAGAGTTTGAGAGCAAAATTGATAAGAGAAAAAGTTCATTGTTTTGAGTGTTTATTCTTTCAAGAAAATTCTTTTAAACACTTGTTTTTACACCCAATGTTTGTTTATCCAAGTTAATATATACATATACTTTTCCTGGAGCATTTGGCACCGGTTTATCTCTACATCCGTTTGAAGAGAAGTTTGGGTTTTCTTCTACACTCCATAAAGAAGAAGAGTTTGTTTTGCTGCGGCATTCTCATATGGTGAAAGACACCATGTGTGGTTGACGGTGTACCTATTGTTTCATTGGTGAAGACCAAGATTTCGGTGGAGCTCCGGGATTGTCTACTAGGCGAAAGTATTTGCAAGAAGACGCGTCAAGTTTTAAAAGGGGTCGAGTCGAGGAAGTAAGTCATCTGTCTTGTAATTTGTAAAACCATACTTAGTGGACTTAAGGCTAGGTCCATTCGAGGTTTTTTCCCGTTGTGGATTTTTCCTCGTACATCGCGGCGTACTGACTAATTATTTAATTTTATCTTGCACTATCACCTAGAACACATGCTTAGGTAAAAACATAGAATTGGGTTTAATCACTACTTGTTTAATTTGGTGCATAATTAATTTGGGTAAGGTTAATGTTAATTTAATTCAAGTCATTACGTTAATTTGATAAAATTTGGTTTGGCCTAAATTTACTAAAATGAATTAAATATTTCGTTAGGCAAATTTCTAGGACTTGAGTTTAATTAATATGTTAAAGTGAAATATCCTTTTGTTAATTAATTTAATTTCACTTTAGGTTGTGTTTAATTTTAATTTGAAAATAAATTAAAATTTGTTAATTTGTCGTTTTTGTGGACCATAATCTTCGCTTCCGCGTCGATTTATAAAAGGAAATAATTTTTAGAAAATCGAAAATTGGGGGCCTCACACTCCAATAAGTGGTATCAGAGTTTTGATTGAGAAAGACTACCGCTTTTCAAATTGTTATCAGAGCCGGACCGCTAATTTATCGTGTCAAAGATCTCCATTTTTCGGCTTTTATAATTTTTGTGCTCCTTGTATTTTTAGGTGAATCATATTTTTACTCACTCTCAATTTTTTTTGTATCTCTCGATGGGAGGCTTTAATGATAATTTATCCATTTCTAATGATAATGAAATTTTTGCTATTCGAGAGATATATATTGAGCTTAATAGGTGTAATGAAAAATTAAGAGAATTAAATTTGAGATTTGCAAAAAGAATTAAATTTCTTGAAGATGAAAATTTTATTTTAAAGCTAAAGTTGAATTTTTGCAAACCTCACTATCTCAAAAAGATATTTTTCGTGAAAAGCTCATGGACATAAATTACAATTATAATATTTTAGAAATGTCCAAGAAATAGAGTGATAGTCGAGAAAAGACTCTTAGGACAAGTTTGCTCACATTGAGGAGGAGCGTGATAACCTTCTAGGTGTAATTGAAAATTTAAAGAAGGTGTCCCGTAAATTTGAGGAGTCTAATTTATTACTTGAGCCGGATATTTTAAAAATGAAAACTTACTTACTTGACTCGAGGTAGTTGTAATGGTTCTAGCTTATCTTGTTCAAATACTTCCGTTGCTATAGCTAAAACCATTATTTGTTTTAGAGGGTCAACTTTATTCAAGGACTTTAGAAAAGGTCACACCTTAGGTGACATTCCTCGTGTTTACACATGCTTGCATTGTGGTAGGAAAGGTCACCTTAGGTCATATTGTTTTGATCTTAAAAGAAGCCCTAGGAAGTCTATGTCTAGCATTTCATTAGTTCCCAATTCCCATCATTTTAAATATACATATATATGGGTTAGGAAATCATTTTTAGATGCGCTAGATATTAGATTTGTTGATTCTCATTTGCTTTCACATGAAACTTTCCTTGCTAAATTTAAAGGTTGAATGTGTTAGTTTGTTTGCATACTCTAGCTTTTTGTGCTTCATATTATATATCATTGCTAGGTGTATGCATGTTTAGTCATTTTCTAGTAATTTCTTTATTTCATATCTCATGCTAGAAATCATGACTTGTTTATCTTTTATATTATATTTCTTTTGTTTGCATTATATGAAAAATACAAAAATAATTTTTTTTTTATCAATTGTGTTTTATTTGTGTAGTATTTTGGGCTTTATGAAAAATACAAATGCTTTTGGTTTATCTCTTTGAGTATATATTTTTGTTAAAAAATTTGAAAAACTCAAAAAGATTTTTTTTTTGTGTATTTTAGTTTGACACACTTTATGTGTCATATACTTTTGTTTGTATCCCATCTTTTACGCTCCCATGTGGCTAGAAATTTTATTTTAGATTGTCAATCCTTCTTATGTTCTTTACCATGCTTACATGGAGTAGTTGGATTTTGTGTTGTTTAAATGGATTCTATTTTTATATGCCTCAATTCACACATGCACGAGCTCTTTTGAAATTTAATCGTCACATGTTATATTTGAGCTTTGTGAGGTGTTCTCCTACCAATCTTGTCATCTACATATTTGTGACCTAGGAGGACTAGTGCATGTCAAAATCCGTTGCACGTGAGATTTATGAGATATAAAAAATGTTATATATGAATGTGCATGGGGAAGGGATCCGAAAGGATTTATTATCCTTTGCAAATAGTAAGCCACCGTTTGTATGGACCTAAAAGAAATACGTGGTCCATAGGCCTAAAAATAGAAAAATGGCATTAAAAAGAAAACTAATTGCCAAGGCCTATGTTTAATTGATATTATCATTCAAAAGAATAATATATACTTATTGAGGGAGATTGGATGGTATATCAACGGTTTGCACAATGTCCGTTTATCCTAGTTGCTCTTTCAATGTCATGACTCTATTGGTTTGTAGAATCATCAACATGCTAGGCTTGTATGCATTGTGTATGTTTGTTCATTGAGTTCAATCTATATTGTCACATGAGGTTATATTCAAATGTGATGAAGTTTGCAATCAATTAAGAGCTCCGTGAACGTGTTTTAAGTGTTTGGGTCTAAATTTAATTGTTACTAGTTCACACCCCTACACTTCCATTTCCATATGACACGTTTTTGCCATACGAGTGTGAAAGACTCATATTATATGTTGTGTGTGTCATTTGTGTGTTATATCTATATATATGTGCTTATTCTTTATTGGTATATTTAGAGTATGTATATATATGATATTTTTGTTTCTTTGCCTTGCTATATAGTCCATCTATGCTTTTACTTCATTTTTGGTATCTATCTTGGTGCATTCTTGTTGATATCTCATGCTTAATAATTTATGTATCACATTGGTATCATTTTATTGCATTGTAGTTGGTATCATTTATTCTTTACATGGATTAGTTATAATTTTGTTGCCCATATGATTTAAATGTTCTTAATATCTTATGCATTATCATGTTTAAATTAGTTAATATCCTTTATCTATTTCTGAACAAAAAGGGGGAGAATGATCGGGGAGAAATGATATCTAATCCTATTATAATCTTATCTAAGTTTAGGAGATTTAACTTAGGGGGAGAGGGTTCTTCTTGGGTTGATCATTGTTTGATAAATGGGAGAATTAACTTAGGGGGAGTATGTATTTATTTTAATTGCATTTAATATATTGATATTCCCTATGCGTTTGATAGTTTGATTAAGTGTGCAGGAAATCTTTCCAATGGCAACTTTCATTACCGGCAAAGATTGATCCTTGGGTTATTTGAGTTAAGCAGTGTATTTTTATTTTGGGTGGGACATGTTTGTCAGTCTAGTAGAGCTTGACAACCCTTTAGGATTTTTGTTTGGTTTTTGTCCCGGAATAGCCAAAGGGGGAGATTTGTAAGGACACAAATTTCCAATTGAGTCCTTTGTTGTTTTGGCTCAATTCCGGACAAAAACGTTTATGTCATAGGCTAGTGTTTAATGTACCTATTCAAGCCTATGATGTGTTTAGTTGAAGACGTAGCGGCCAAGTTTAAAGCTTCATCAAAATGTCGAGTTTAATGTGCCTCGTTTCTATGTCAACAACATTGTTCCATGCTCCTAAGGTATGAATGCAATTATATATATATATATATATATATATATATATATATATATATAGGAGCTTGGAAATTAATTAGGTGTAATTTATAATTTTTATAAATTAATTTTATCGTACGTTGCGGCATAGTGACTAATTGTTTAATTTTGTCTTGCACTATCACCTAGAATGCATGCTTAGGTAAAAAGATAAAATTGGGTTTAATCACTACTTATTTAATTTGGTGCATAATTAATTTGGGTAATGTTTTTTTAATTTAATTCAAGTCATTACCTTAATTTGATAAAATTTGGTTTGGCCTAAATTTACTAAAATGAATTAAATATTTTGTTAGGCAAATTTCTAGGACTTGAGTTGAATTAATATGTTAAAGTGAAATACCATTTTGTTAATTAATTTAATTTCACTTTAAGTTGTGTTTAATTTTAATTTGAAAACAAAATTAAAATTTGCTAATTTGTTGTTTTTTTGAACCATCATCTTCGCTTCCGCATCCATTTATAAAAGGAAATAATTTTTGGAAAATCGAAAATTGGGGGACTCGCACTCCAACAAGCGGTATCAGAGCTTTGATTGAGAAAGACTACCGCTTTTCACAGGTATATTCATACCCATATTTGTTAAATCAATTAAACGTATAACAACACTACAAATACTTAACAAAACGATAATTTACACAACATCTAATAGAAATTAAACACTAAAATTCATAATATAATTCGCAACAGTTAGTTATACTTAGCAGTAGATATAAAAACAACAATTTGCACAACGATACAATAAAACAAAAAAAAAAAGATCAAAATGGGGATAATACAAAATAAGAATAGAAATAAAAGATACATTTGAAGCCATTATATTTTCACCTACAAAATTAAATTAATATTCACAAACCATGCATTCAAATATCAATTAAATTTTAATTTTAAAATCATAATTACACCCTACAAATTAAAACGAAAACGGATGAAGGAAATTTTCCTTCTGTATAACTTTATTCTTATTGACTTTAGTACTTACTTGGTTTCGTTTGCCAATTGTTTGTTTACATAGTTACACACAACTGACAATATTATAATTAATGGGTTACTTAAGACCCAAAAGTTTTCCATTAAAATATTTGCTTAAAGTTTTATATAATGTTTTGGTTGTCTAAGATTCTAGGGCACAAAAGAGAATATGTTAATTCATAACCACTAACAAATATCCGAAAAACTACTTATTTTGAGGATATAGGACAACCCTCAAGTCAAAACACAAAATTATTCTAATTAGGTTCCCACTACATAGACTTAATTCCCCCAATTGATTAAAAAGCAATGCACAACATTAACAATTAAACGTTGGTTTTTCGTCAATCTTATTAAATTTGCCCTACTTATATATACAACCTACATATGTAGCACGTATCAAGTTAAGAGGTAGAAAAAAAATTAGTTAAAATAAGTGAATCTAGTAATATACTGAACAAAGTCAGAGTAAATATCTTGAAATTATAATACAATTCAAAATTTACAAGTTATTAGAACAAATGAATTACATATTATTGTTAGAAAATAGGTCCTACCAATGGTTTAGTACATTAATTTATATAATTAAGTAAGATAAAAATGTTTATGAAATAGAACTTAGGCAATAGGCATGGAAATGAGGAAAATTATTGTTTTGCAAAAAGTATTAATTGATACTACAAATATAACGTGTATTTTAATTTTGGGAAGTCACAAAAATTAGTTGTAGCATAAATAAATGCACATAACTACAAATGTTATTAATCAAAATCATTTTATCTTTAAAATATATTAATACTTGATAGTAATATTTTTCTTAAAGTAGGGTTCTATAGACTCTACCCAATGTGAATCCCATTTGACTAAATTTTGGAATCAGTTTAAGGTGTAGAGGGAGAATGATTGAATTGAATCAATGCTAGGTAATGGTTATGGGAGATTGATATTGATATCTTATTTCAATCCTTTTTTCTCAATAGATGTTAACAAATTCAAAATCCATTAATTGTCAAAGAAAGTTAGGGTCAAAATATGTCAAAGCATGATCATATCAACACACATATATTGAAAGAAAAAGTGAAGGTACCTGATTAAATGAGAACTCATGAACAAAATTAAATCAGCTAACATGAGCAAGATTAAATCAGCAAGATCATATTAGCACTATCGGCACACAAGAATAAGAATAAATCAACAAGATCATATCAGCACATAAGAACAAGAATAAATTAGCAAGATCATATCAGCACACACGAACAAAGAACAAATCCAAACAATATTTATTTGGTGGTATGAAAATAACCCCAAACCCACTTCACAAAAAAATTATTCTATCTTTCAAAGCAAGATCAAGAAGGTTTTCAAACCCTACGAGATTAACATTCTAATGCACACACACACACACACACACACACACACACACACATATATATATATATATATATATATATATATATATATATATATATATATATATATATATATATATAGAGAGAGAGAGAGAGAGAGAGAGAGAAGGTACTTGATGAGTGAGTAAAGAGAGGGCCAGAGGAAGTGTGGCATGAGAGAGAAATGAGGTTGAACATTAGTAGAATTATTTTGATTTAGAGGTGGGTTTGTTGATGCTGAGATTGTGTGATACTTGGAGTCTCAATTAGTTATTAATAGATAACAACCATTGAACAACAACTATCTCAGAAAAAAACAAAACCTCTCGCCCGAAATGGGTTCCCCCTTTTCTTCCTAAATGCTACCCCTAACAAACCCCCCTCCAAACCACCTGATCCATCGTCACCTATTAGACCTCCCTCACCATCGAATCTTTCTACATATAAAGGAGGTGCTCCCTTCTCTAAAAATACATCTACTCCTCACACGGACTCCTATAAATATCAATTGGAAAATCATACTAAACATATCTTCTTCCCCACGTGGCTGGATCTGGCGGCAACAGCGGAAACGGAAGAGGTAAAGGTATAGGATCCGTCGTCCAGTGGCATGTTGGATGTTTCTTTCACTTCTGAAGAACTGGTACGAATTAGGGCTCCATGGAGACAGTCGCTTATCCTCAAACTCGTGGGCCAACGGTTACCGCTTCTTAATTTGAATAAAGGTTTGAAAAATCTTTGGAAAATGACTGCAGAGGTTTCTATCACTAATTTGGGTTCTGAATTTTTCCTCTGTAAATTGTAAATAAAGAGGATTATCTACTTTCTTTGATTGGAGGTCCGTGGTTTTTGAATAACCACCACCTAGCTATTTTCCCGTGGAAACAGAACTTTCGTCCAGCTACGACAATTATTCAAAATATGAGTTTTTAGATTCAACTACCTCAGTTGCCTATTGAATATTATGATCCAAATGTGTTGTTTAAAATCTCTCTTGCCCTAGGTTCTCCTATTAAGATGGATTTCCATACGGGATCTATTGACAGAACTAGATATGCTCGTATTTATGTTGAATTTGATATCTCAAAGCCCCTTACTTCCAAGATTAAAATTGGTCCGCTGGTTCGAACGATTTCGTATGAGTTGAAAACAATGATTTGTGACTCATGTGGAATGATTGGACATCTTCAAATAAAGTGTGCAGATGGAATTAAGGCCTCAATGGAGAAGATTCAATAGGATGGTACTCCAAGCTCTAAGACAGAGGCGAAATGGACAGTGATTAGGAAGCGCCCGTCCACAGCTCGTCAAGGCCACTGTTCTGCCAAGGGCGCAACTGCTCTGATGCGTTTCCCGGTGGGTTACACCAACTAGGCCAGAGATGGGTCATTTCAATTAGGGAAGCCCACTCCTTTAAAGGGTAATTCTTCATGGCATGGTACCACACAGGGGGGAAATGGAAGCTAGCAGCCCAAGTCCACATCTCAACACAAGCAGCCCACTAGGGTAACTCTCTCTAATTCTTTTAATGTGTTAACCCAAGAAATTATTAAGCCAGTACCACAAAATTCGGGCCTACTTACTTGCAACAAACCTATTGTCCAGCCCATTTCCTCTTCTTCTATTTTATTAGACCAAACAGACCCCAATCTCACCCTTATTTCTGACCTAGTTACCCACCTGTCCCACACTACTACTTCTATGGACAGCCGTCCCTATAACACACATGTGTCAAGTTCAGTTAAGCCTAGTCCTAACAGGTGCCCTCCCATATTTCAAACAGCCTGGGAAAATAACCACGACTCTCAATCTCTATCCTTTAGTACTTCTACTTCTACCCCTATAACAGTAACAAACCACATTAACTCTCCGGTCGTTTCACCTCCAGAGCAACCCACTTTCTCTGTCAGTAATTCTTCTCTTACTTATACAAAAAGTAATGGCTACCAACCCTCCAACCACCATAATATCACCACTTGGTACCCCTATTACTCTAGACTATGGGCCCAGGAGGAGGGAAACCACAAATCAATCTGAATATACCATTCCAATTTCACCGGGGTCCCACTCAGAACCCAAATATCCCCCTGGGTTTGAATTCACCACCCCCCGCAGCCCAATACCCACAACCCCAACCCATACCCCCAGACCAACCCCCAGTTGTAGGCCTAGAAAATCCATGCCATGCAAATAGAGACCAACTGTTGATTCAGGGGTAAGAGACATTTATCTTTCACCCATTTCATGTGCAGCCCCATGTCCTCACCTACCAAATGGGTCTCCACCGTCTACTGATAAAACTCAAAAGATACGACGACCAGGTCATACTCGATCAGGAACAAGTGTACAGGTTTCAAGAAAGACAGGAGTTAAACGTGGTTCTTCAACAGTTTATCTTCAACGTCCGAAGAAATTTTGTGACGCCATGGCTACTAGAGACTGAATTGTAGGGCTTCGCAAATCTATTCTCCATCCAATCCATGAAAATTCAATTATGGAATGCTAGGGGAGCTTCTCGACCTCTTTTTATGGTGGAATTTCTGAACTTCTACAACCAGATGTTTGTTATGGACACTAGACTTGAGGTCCCTAATTCTCAGAGACAACTACGGAGATTTCCTTTGGTATGTAACCACATTGTGCCGGCGGTCGATCTATCAGGAGGAATGTGGGTCTTATGGAATCCTAATAATCTGCATATCACTGTGGTATTTCAATCAGATAGAGCAGTGCACTTGCTGGTGGAAATGTCCCCACCTTTGTCACCTCTTATGTTAACCCCTGTGTATATTATGCTCAACCCAACCGCAGAGGTCAAGTATGGCATATTCTTCGTTCGTTATCTGCTAATATTCGTATGCCTTGGTTAGTTTTAGGAGATTTTAACTCTATTTTATTGCCTTCTAAAAAAAGGGTGGGCAGCCATTTCAATTATATACTGCTAGGACTTTTAGCTCTTACCTTAAAGATTGTGGGTTGGGGGATTTAGATTTTATTGGACCAACTCATACATGGTCTAATAAACGTGGAATTCATAGCCATATTCGAGAGAGACTAGATATATGTCTATCTAATGATAAGTGGAATATGGCCTTTCCTTTAACAAAAGTTTGACATTTATCTAATTCTACTTCTGATCATTGCCCTATTCTCCTGGAGTCTAATCCCAATACAACCTTTCAACATTATCGTAATATCTACGACCACGCTTTGTCTACGGACTCTACTTATAAATCTCTTGTGTAACGCTATTGGACTTCCTATGTTCAAGTGTCGGAAGAATATCAATTATTTCAAAAATCAAAATATCTTATGTTTAAATACAAAATTTGGAAAAAATATACTTTTGGAAATTCGAAAACTTTGATTTCTCAAACTCAAGAACACTTAGCTAATGTTAGAAGTGCATTGGATAATACTTTCTCTGTTGATCTAATTAATACGGAATTACGTCTTCAAAAGGAACTTGGAAATTTACTTTGGTGGGAAGACCTTTACTGGAAGCAAAAAGCTAAACACAATTGGCTAAAAGATGGGGATACTAATACTAATAATTTCCATTCAGTGGTTAATCATCGAAAGGTTCAAAATTGTATTGCAGTAATTTGTACTGATAATAATAATTGCCTTACTTCCCAAGCTGAAATTGAAAGGGAATTTCTATCCTTTTATACAACTTTGTTCAAATCTACTAACCCTAGGATGGATAACATCACTATTAAACATTGTCCCCCCAGTTAACGACTGAGGATTTAGCCTTTTTAAATAAACCAATTACTCCCAAGGAAATTACTGATATTGTGTAGCATATGCCTCCACAAGTCACCGGGATCTGATGGCCTCACTGTCGAATTTTAGCAGGACCACTGGGACGTAGTGGGCTCTTCTATTATTAAAGTTGCCCAATCCTTTTTTCATTCAGGTTTTCTGCTTAAAGAACTTAATAAAAAAATTCTTATTTTTACACCTAAATGTGACAACCCTTCCAAAACCTCCCAATTTAGACCCATTGGCTTTTGCAATGTGAGTTACAAAATTATTTCTATTATTATCCTCAATAGAATCCGACCTTTTTTTATCCAAAATGGTGACTCCGTTTCAAAATGCCTTTATTCCGGGGAGACATATTCAGGACAATATTTTAATTACACATGAACTAATGCACTCTATGAGAGGTTCAAAACCGAAAAGCGGTAGTTTTGCACTTAAACTAGATCTCTCTAAAGCTTACGATAAACTTGAATGGCCTTTCATTAAATGGGTATTACAACAACATGGTTTCCCTGATTTCTGGGTTACGCGAATTATGTCCTGTGTTACCACTCCATCCTTTTCCACTATTATCAACGGACAATCAGGGTCCTTTTTTAACCCTGCAAGGGGCCTTCGGTAAGGAGATCCCCTATCTTCTTATCTTTTCATCTGGCTTTGGATGTTTTTATTCGATCCTTAAAAAAAGCTAATCAGGATAAAATTATATCATCTTCCAAAGCTTCTCGTGTTGGTCCTCCTATTCCTATTTTGGCCTTCGCTGACAATTGCATTATTTTCTTAAAGGGCTCTATGAGAAATGTGAGAAGAGTGCGCTTGCGTTCAAATAAGGAAGTTATTTAATTAAACACAGTTTTTACCACTTAAATCCTAAACATGCATCTATATGTGATTAAATACGATGATGAAACATGCAAGAACACATATATGAAGAAAAATCCCCAAAGGAGAAAAACCTTTTATTTTCACAATAATTTTGTAAGAGTACGGCTTAAATGGATTACAATGAAAATATATGACATAGAAATACCCTCGGGTGTCGGTTCTGTTGTCGGTGGCTGGAACAATCCCTTCCCAATAGGGCAGTAGTGAAGAAGAGAGCGGCTTCCTCATAAATTACTCCAGATAAGTAAATGATCTTCTTGAAGGTTTAAAGATTCACACACACATATATGGGAATGGTTTTGTGAATCAAAAAGGTTTAGAAAACCTTAAAAAGTGAAGTCTTATTCTGGGCTATTTTCGCAGAATTTTGAGATTGCAGAAAGACTTGAAAAATGTGTAGAAGGAGATCAGATATTTATACAAAAATCGAGGTGGTGGCTCGTTCGAACGAGATAGCCATGTCGCTCGAACGAAGGACAAAAGTCATTCGAACGATATCGCACGACATGCCTATCTTGCGCGAATGACTTTCAAAGTCGTTTTAGCAAGCTCGTCGATCGAGACCATTCGCTTTTACACTTAGAAAAATTCTGCTTTTGATAAAAAATAAATCCACACTTCAAAAATAATTTTCAAAAATATTTCCCAAATATTTACGCAAATATTTAAAGCTCCAATAAAACAAATTACTGATAGAGCGTAGTGGAGTAATGGGAATGAGCTGAACAACACGTTGCATGTAGCATGATTCACGTGAAGAAAATGGATGCATTGAATTCGGATAGAGGCCATCGAGGATGATCATGTTGACGTGCCGAATGTAGCAGTATCAGACATATGAATTGTGATCTAGGATAAAACAGAAAAATCCTAGAACCTACCCCGAACATTTATAAAATTATGTCCTTACAAATCTCCCCCTATGTCTATGCCGGTACATACATAAAAAATCTGAATTATGCAATCAAATGACATACAAGATAATATCCCCATTAAACCCTCAAACTGAGAATACTAAATGACATGTCTTCCAAATCTTCATCTCTCAAGTACCTTCAAAAGCTTTTCTCATCAGGGTGTGTAATCAAATAATGAGCAATGTTGTACCTACACACATGAGAAAAAAACAAATACCCTGTGACAAGCAACAGATTGAAAATATAATGATATGCAAAAATTGATGATCAATTAAGCTCAAGCAAATTATTTATCATTCATGCAGCAACCAAACACCAAAACAATTCTCCCCCATAATTCTTCTCCCTCTTTTTATGATGTCCCCAAATAGACAGATATGAGAAGCAGAAATGAATGCACATGGAGAATGACACACGGGAATAAAATGCTATTTTTGTATTTTTCAAAAAAAATTCACACAAAGTATACAAAAAAGAATCACACCATGAAAGATCACAAAAACAACCAAGTCAATGATAGCAAAAATGAAGGGGTGTGATCAAATTCGATGGGAAAATCAATGCATACAAACATGACAAATGTGCACGATGAATATCGGATACTCCTAACGAATGAACTCAAAGTCTTCCTTTGGTGTAAAAAGGTGGTAATATGAGACATTGACTCAATCAAATCAACAAATCAAAGCTCCAATTGATTTCCACACCAATAACGTCCAAAACTATTTCATGCTTTTTCAGGACTTTCAAGAAAGTGCAAACCCGTTTATATTCTCCAACCAAACTCCCTCAGATTTTTTTATTTTGAATAGAGGCTTTCTAAATTCTCAAACTTTGGAGAATTGATGGTGAAACCTAATGGCCCATATTTGGCATGAAGTGCTTTTTATTGCCTTTACATTTTTTCGGGGCTCTTTTAACCTCTTTGGACCTCGGATAATAAAATTCCTCCATTTTTAGGTCCTTTTGAACGGTGGATTTTGTGCAAAGAAGAGATAATTACCTTTCGCAGCCCCTCCCCGTCCTTAAACAAACACTCAGTCTCACAAAAAAAAACGGTTTTTACATGCATTCCAATCTTGTCAAGTTTTATCGCATATTATTAGTTGTATAGACAAAATTGAGATGGAAACACTCAAGACAACATGTGATAGACAAGTACAATAATCAAATAAAGTCATGCATGTGTGCAATAAAGGAGATAGGAGTCAAACAAGTAGAAAAGATATCACAAATCACATCTTAAAGACTCCAATCAGAGTAAAGCACATGAATGAAATGATGTAGCGTCTCAAAGCTCTATCAAAAAGTCACAGGAATAAATGGAATGAAATTGTGACATGGCTATCTTAAATGTTCATCCATAAAAGGTGCATAAAAATTACAAAAATCTTTTTGGTCTTTTTTAAACTTTTTATAAAAGAAAATCTTTTTGTATTTTTCAAAAGAATAAATAAATAGCTGTACAACAAAGCAATGATACATATAAAACAAATTAGCAATAGGAAGCATATGATATGAACATGAAAAAGCATCCTATCCTAGACATAGACCAACCCCTCAATCAACTGTGCAAATCCCCAAAGACTTCCTAAGACTCTCAAATCTAAGGGCATGTAAAGGTTTCATGAAAATATCGGCTAACTGACGATTGGTGGGAACAAAACTCAGGGATACGACTTTCTCCTCAACTAACTATCGTATAAAGTGCTCACGTATCCTGATGTGCTTTGTGCGCGAATGTTGGACTGGATTGCGGGATATGTGTATCGCGCTCGTGTTATCACAGGAAATGGTCATTGTGTCTTATGAAATCCCATAATCCTCCAACATTTGCTTCATCCGCAAGAGTTGTGTGCAACAACTCCCGGTGGCTATGTACTCAGCCTCCACAATGGACAAAGAGATGGAATTTTGCTTCTTGCTCAGCCAGGAGACAAGAGCAGACCCAAAATAGAAACACCCACCAAAAGTGCTCCTACAACCATCTACATCCCCGGCCCAATCGGCATCTGAATAGGCAGAGAGACGGTCATCGGTATCAAAGGAATACCAAATACCGTATGAGAGAGTCCCACTCACGTATTTAATAATACGTTTTAGAGCAAGTAAATGTGACTCTTTCGGGGATGCCTGATATCACGCACAGACTCTAACACTAAAGGCTATGTCGGGATGACTGGCAGTCACGTAGAGAAAACTACCTATCATACTCCGATATAAGGTTTGCTCTACGTCCTTGCCTGAAGTGTCCTTACTTAGCTTGGTAGTGGTACTCATAGGTGTACGTGCATTCTTAGAGGAGTCTAAACCAAATTTCTTCACTAGGTCTCTAGCATACTTGGATTGGGAGATGAAGATCCCATCCTCTAGCTAACGAACTTGGAGACCAAGGAAGAAAGTAAGCTCACCAACCATGCTCATCTCAAACTCACTTTTCATCTCCTCTTCAAAGTGATGAGCATGTTAAGAGCACGTGGATCCAAAGACTATGTCGTCCATATAGACCTGGGCAACCAAAATTTCACCTTCATCTCTCCTGACGAACAACGTCATATCAACTCCCCCTATCTTGAAGCCATGGGCTAAGAGATAGGAAGTAAGCCTCTCGTACCAAGCACGGGGTGCTTGCTTCAAACCATACAAGGCTTTCCTCAGATAATAGACGTGCTCCGGGTGCTGAGGGTCTTCAAACCCTTTTGATTGTTCCACGTAAACCTCCTCCTGTAGAATTCCATTCAGAAAGGCACTCTTGACATCCATCTGATATAACTTAAAGCGCAAATGACATGCGATGGCGAGTAGTAGACGGACGGACTCAAGCCTCACAACAGGAGCAAATGTCTCCCCAAAGTCTACACCTTCTATCTGTGTGTAGACTTGAGCGACCAACCTAGCCTTATTTCTGATTATGGTACCATTTTCATCCATTTTATTCTTGAAAATCCATATGGTACCTATCACATTTGTTTCACTAGGTAGGGGGACAAGTTCCCAGACATTATTCTTTTTAAACTGAAGCAACTCATCCTGCATGGAAGATATCCAGTGTTCATCCTTGAGTGCTTCTTTATGATTCTTGGGCTCGACTTTGGATGTTTAACAAAAATGGCTGACAATGTTCTCTAGCTAAGCACGAGTCTTGACTCCTAGAATGGGATCACCAAGAATGGCAGAAGGGTCATGACTCTTACGAACCCAAGCGGGTGTGTCCCCTAACACAAGATTAGGGTCCACAGAGTGTGGGTGAGGTACAAGTAAATCACAGCTAGAAATATCCTCAACCTCACACTAAAGTTTAGAGTCAATAAACGCCGAAGGTTCGTCATCTTGCACGGTGATGTTTATTGATTCCATAACCTTAGCGCTCTTTAGGTTAAAAACCCGGTATGCTCTACTATTCGATGAATATCCCAACAGTATTCCCTCGTCGCTTTGGGAGTCAAACTTTCCTAATTGCTCTCTATCCCGTAGGATGTAGCATTTACTCCCAAAAACATGGAAATATGCAAGGTTGGGCTTCTTGCCAGTCCACAACTCATAAGGTGTCTGAAGTGTGTGTGGACGCAGATAAACCCTATTCACCGTGTGGCATGCAGTAGACACTGCCTCTGCCCAAAATCTCCTAGAGACATTACGACCTAGAATCATAGATCTAGCCATCTCCTGGATCATTCTATTCTTTCTCTCAATAATCCCATTTTGCTGAGTAGTCTTGACAGCAGAAAACTCATGTTTGATCCCAAGGCTATCACAATACAGATCGACCGTTGCTTCCTTAAATTCAGTGCCATTGTCACTACGAATCCTGTTAATAGTGACTCCATGTTGATTTTGTAGGACATGGCACTTGGTCATTAAAAACTCTACATCATCAGATTTCTCTCTCAGAAAACCTACAATGGTGTATCTGGAGAAATCACCCACCATCATGAGGATATACCTCTTACCACCCAGACTCTCGGTACGAGTGGGACCCATAAGATCTATGTGTATAAGATCAAGAATACGAGAGGTGGTAATGGAATGCAATTTCCTATGGGGACTACGAATTTATTTTCCCAACTAAGAGGGTCCACAAACCGTCGAAGTTGGCCTTCCAATAGATGGTAAGCCATGTACTAGGTCCTTTTTAGCTATGCGAGTGAGATCTCTAATATTTACGTGACCTAGACGTTGGTGCCACAGATTCATAGGAGTGATTGTGGCGCTGTTGCAGACAAGTGAGGATGTGGGCTTAGTCCCATAGCAATTATCTTTTGTCCTCACCCCTTGCACTAAAAGTTTACCGGCTTGATTATAGACCTTACAAGCGTCCCGGTCAAACTTTACGGCAAAGTGAGCGTCGCACAACTGGCTAATGCTGAGAAGGTTTACTTTCAAACCTTTGATGTACAAAACATTTTCTAGCTTAGGGAATCCACGTAACTCGGCAGTACCACGTCCTACAATGCTAGACTTGCTCCCATCTCCAAAGGTGACTTTGCCATCCTGACAATCCTCAAGAGATGTAAAAAATAAGGCATCACCTGTCATGTCTTTGGAGCACCCACTGTCAAAATACCACTGTGAGGTATTATGTTCTTTGAGAGCGACGTGAAGAACAAAGGCCTTTTTATCTTTCTAGGTACCCAAGAAGTGGTGACCTTTTGTTTGCCTTTGTTGTTGTCAGTTTTAGCTGGAATGTGAGAAGCATTCACTGACGGTAAAGACATCCGTCGGAGTTCCTCCATCAAACTCTGAGATGTGGCAGCTAAGAACTCAACTCGCTCTCTCAGACTGGTAAAATCATCAGTATGCAGAGGTGGGTCAGTAGTACGTCATTTCTGACCCATGCTATAGAAAAACTCCCTGAGGTGGCCTTTATTTGTTGCAATAAGTACAAAAGAACACAGTCACAGGCGGACCTTGGTTTGATTTTCTTGGTCGAAATCTCCTTTGAGGTTTTTGACGAAGGCCATAAGGAGTCATAGTAAACTCAGGAACTGGTCTAGGTGCAATTTGGGACATGGAGGCACCATCATAACCTATTCCCTTCCTATCACCAAAACCTAAAGCGGGGCCGAGGAGCATCTTTCCCATCTTCCCAGATCTGTCCTCGATTTGTACCTTAACTTCCCATGCTTTCTCAAGATCATGAGTCAGCTGGGAAACAAGGGCTTCAAGTTTCTTCCGAATCTCCATGGAGGAATGGAGGTCACTCGTAAGACTAGCCACTTGTTTAGTCAAGTCCCCTCTCTCTTTCTCAAAATTACTCTCTCTCTCTCTCTCTCTCTCAGGGCGGTGTAGGTGGAGGACTCTCTCTCTCTCGCTTTTCTTAACTCTTCCTCTAATCCAATGATCTTAAGAACTAACACTTTTTTACGCTTTTTAGTTTTAAATGACTCAGAATATAACTCAGCATAGGCGCGTTGAATATCACTCTCGCTCTCACTTGTCTCATCCTCCCCCTCACTCACATCGCTCTCACTGTCGAGGTGTCCCTGTGAAGCATCATCCTCATCGACGTGAGGAGAACTAGAGGTGCTCACATGACTAGCCATGAATGCGGTGAAGTTACATTGTGGTGACTCGACTCCAGAATCCACTGACTCGACCTCGCTGTCGTCGCTAAGGGTAGCATTAAGGACAACTTTCCCTTTCTCTCTGTTCAGTCGTGTGGCACACTCAAAGGCTCTATGACCCCTACCGTCGCACTCAAAGCATCTCTCACTTTCTTTCTTAGGAGGATCTTTAAAATCTTTTTCATTTTTCTTTTCAAACTTATGTTTCTCAAATTTCTTTTTATCTTTAAAATTACCATTTTTCTTAAATTTGAGAATCCTCTTGATTTTTTTTGCAAAAAGAGCCAAATCATCTAAGTTAAAATCACAATTAGAATCTAACGTGTCAGTCTCTCTCTTTCTAGATGATTGTACCCTCTTTCTAGCCGACCCCTCACTCTTTCTCTCTTGGTAATTAAGTGCAATTCCCTTATCTTTAGACCTAGCAGTTTTAGGGAACGTATCAATTTCATATGTTTGCAAGTCTCCTACAAGTTCTTCCAATTTTAGCGTATTTAAATTACCCACAGAATTTAGCATAGTGACTTTAGGGATAAAACGCTTAGGCAGAGAACGAAGAATCTTTTTAACAACTCTAGAATTAGGAATATGTTCACCCAGATTAACGCTAGTATTAACAATGTCAGAAAGCCTAGCATAAAAATCATCAAAGCATTCAGTCTCATGCATGGTGATGGTTTCAAATTGAGTTGTCAAATTTTGCAATTTAGACTCTTTCAGAGCATTAGTTCCTTCATGGGTGAGTTGTAAAACATCCCATGCCTCTTTTGACGTGGTGCACGTCATTATGCATTTGAACTCATCAGGTGTGATAGACCCACAAATAGCACTTAGACCCTTAGAATTGAATGATGACCATTTAAATTCTTCTTCAGTCCAAGTAGTGGCAGTTTTTAAATTGATCACATTATCAACAGTGACAGAGGGAGGTGTCCACCCTCTTTCAACCAAAATCCAGACACGTTCATCAATGGCTTTTAATGCTGATCTCATGCGGGCTTTCCAATTGCATAGTTTGTCCCGTCAAAAACTAGCATTTTATTATATAACTTTTCCATAATTAACACACTCATTTTCAAAAATCAATTTTTCAGAAAATTGATATCTTAGAAAAATTTTGCGAAAAATTACACGGTAAATTTGTGTAACTGGCTCTGATACCAATTTGAGAAGAGTGCGCTTACATTCAAATAAGGAAGTTATTTAATTAAACATAGTTTTTACCACTTAAGTCCTAAACATGCATCTATATGTGATTAAATACGATGATGAAACATGTGTCGATGTAAAAAATTAGATCACTCTAATTATTCAATCACAGATAAATAAATGAGACAAAAGATTTTTAAAGTGGTTCAGCCTTAAAGGAATGGCCTACGTCCACTGTTATGTTATTGCTGATTGTTTGGGAATTCTCGATTACAAGCTTCTCTCAAGAAATTCCGGTCCCCCTTGAATGAGGATGATGCAATGTATTTATAGCCCTGAGGTTCCCGTATGAAGGGTTGATACATTAAATGATATACATATGAAAGGGTAATACATTTAATGCAGCGTGTACGTCAAGATAATAAGTATTCAATGAATAGTTGAACTGTTGATTATCTGGCAATCGATACTGGGGCCGAGATGCAGCTCGGACCGCCTTTGTTGTTCGTTGCTCAAGAGTTCCTCGGAGTGCTAAAGTTCCTCGGTGTATCCTTGTTGCTCGGAGAGAATATGAGTTGGTCGGGGAAATGAACTTCCTCGTTGCTATTGTGCCACGTAGATAGACACGGGTCTTCGTATTATTCGTCCACGTCAGCATATTAATTTTGGTATCAACAGAAGCCCCCAATGTTTCTTATTTCGAACTTTGAGGAATAGGGAACATTCTTTCTCGATATATGGCAATATTAAATGACTTTCCTGGTTTTTAGGAGCATTTTCTTTGTATTTGAATTTCTTCCAAATTCGCAGAATCCGCCTTTTCGAATTTTTATGAACGCTTCGATCTTCGTGCATTTTTGTCCTTTTAGCCGTCGGTGGCGTATTAGTTTCTTTTGTGTAATCATTTCCTTCGCCGCTTCCCAAGGCAAGGTATTTAAACTTCTTAGGTAACTGTACCGTCTTCTACCTTTTCCAATTTTCTGCATTCAAGCTTTCTGTTCTCTCTTTCTCTCTTGTGCGTTCATCTTTTCCTTCGCTAGTAGTTATCTCTTCCCTTTTCCTGTAAGATTCTCTTCTTTTCTTCTGTATTTCTTTTATTCACTATGGTTTATCTTGTGGAGTCTGTTGAGAAATTTCGTTCCGATTTTTCCATTCCTTCCTGGGTTACTCTGGAGGTTCTTTCTGAGCCTTCAGATTATTTTCGATTGGCTGAGGGACATTGGTTCCACAGTCTGTTCATTGCTGAATGTGGATTTTCTTTTCCGCCAAACCCCTTATGCTTAGAGTTCTGTCAGTACTTTGACGTTGTTCCTGCAAAAATAGCCCCCAATTCATGGCGAATAATTAATGGGGTGTATAAATTAAATCTAACTCATGGGACTCGTATAGGGATTCCTGAGATTATGTATTGCTATAGATGGGCTGTTTTAGATAATGTTTATTACTTAAAAACTAGGCTTTTGAATAGGGCTCTTGTAGTTAACCTCCTTGATGCAAATAGAGATTATTTTGAACATGGTGTGGTTATTAAAAATTGGCAATATGCCCCCTTGGTTAGAGATGCAGTATACCAGGGTCCTAAATGCCCCCCATACGGCAATGGGATAGGTTTATTTTCATTTTCCTTTACTTATGAAATTATGCTTTTATCATATTTGACAAAATGTATGATTGATATTTCATTATGTGTTTATTTGCAGTTGACAGTAAAAGAAAAACTCCAAAAGAGTCAGAGGTTAATATTAAGCATCTGAAACTTATTTGGGGTTTGCATAAGAACGTTGCAGACGAGCACATCAGGTCTGCATCCTATTTGCTGTAGTATAGGAGATATACGACTTCTTATACTGCTCGTCCTGTTGAGCCAGCCTCAACTCCAGAGGATTCTTCTTCAGATTCTCACATCCCTTTAAGTCAGAGAATGGGCAGGAAAAGAGCTCCTCCTGCTCTATTTGATGACACTACTTCTGCTGCTGAGGCCAAGAAAAGCAAAATTGATGTCCCAGAGGGGACTAAGAAGGTGGATGTTTCACCATCCAAAGCTACCGAGAAGCCCCCAGTGGCTCCGAGCAAGAAGGTTGCTCCTGTGGAGATGACTATTATCTCTCCGACCAAGAGCTCTTCCTTGGTTGAAACTGCTGAAGTCCCTTTGAGGAGATTGAGGAAATCGTCCTCAGTTAATTTGGCTGAAACTGTCAATCTGGCTGAAACCATCTCCTCTCTACTAGCTGGTGGTGTTGGTGTTCCAACCATCATTCCTCCGAGCTCTGCCATGAGCTCGGTAAAAACTTGGATCATACCCGAGGTCCAAGGAACGAATGAAAACATTTCTAGGGATATGCTGACATCCCTAGCTACTCGTCACCTTGCTTCAGTAAACTTCTCACACTCTGAATTTCCTTTCTTTCTTTGAATACTTGTATTTTTGTACTGACCTGTCACTTTTTCCCTTGTTTAGCTGGTGAATTGTTTTAAAAACATCGTGAAGAAAGATGAAGCAATAAAAGCTTCCAGCTCCTCGTCGGGGGTAGAGGATGCTCTGCTGGGTTTGACCCAATCCTTGAAGGATTCTCGTCAGCAGTATAATGAGGACAAAGCTGACTGGGAGAAAAAGTTGTCTATAGTTGAAGCTGAGAAGGTGAAGCTGGCTGAGATCTCCAAGAGTTTGGAGAATAAGGTGAAAAGTTTAGAGGTCGAGCATCAAAAATATGACGACAAGCTCAAGAACTTTGGAGAGCTTGAAGATAAGCTGAAAAAGGCAGAGGAAGAGTTGTCCGTCCTGCGAGATGTCAAGCGCCAAAAAGAAGAATCGGATGCGAAGTTGAAGACTGCCGAGGATCTTCTATCCAAGAAGCTCTCCTCGGAGAAACTGAAAAGAAAGCTCGCAGTTAAAAAATCCTTCAGCGCTAGCTGGGATAAAGGATGGGACAAAGGGATTGCTGCGATGACATCCCAAGTACAATACGGGAAGTTGAAATACTTCCGAGATGGCTGGGTAGCTGCCCTGCAGGAATTGAAGATCAAAGAGGACTCTGAGCTATTTCAGCTACACATCCCTGGTCCTCCCCCACCAATTATAGAAGAAGAAGAGGATGAGGCTATCTCTGATGAAACTTCCATGGCCATGGGTGATCAAGTCCCTGCCTCTCTACCTTCTGCCAATGAGGACATTTCTTCCATGCTTCCTCCTCCTGAGAAAATTCCAACTCCTGCTGATCAAGCTGCTGTTACCACCGAGCAACCAAGCTCCTCGTCCCAGCCTCCCGAGAAAGTCTTGGGAGACAAGTAAAAGGTGTGAAGTTGTTCGGTATCTTTTCTATCTTTCATTATCATTTGTAATCAAACAATGTAATCTTTTTATGATCTAATAAAATACATCTTTGTTCTTCTCTGTTGTTGATGATTTGTTTTTGTTGACTGTTGTCTCCTCTTCATTAGTTTATGGCCAGGATGGAATTGCTATCTGCCAATGATACAAAACTGATGCAGCAATGTCACGAATACTATAAGGCTGGTCATACAGAGCTAAGTGTATCAGAAATTGCTGACATCCTTGGCCATGATGCTTCAGAACAGGCAATTGAGGCTTATCAGTACTTGAAAGCTTTACTTGACCGAGATGTGGCCAATAATGTGGCCTACTATGAATTGATCGAGAATCTTCATTGTACCTTAGAAGATCTTCAGAACCAACACAATGAATCGGCTGCCCTATTGCATGAGGGGTATGAGGATAGGTATAAACAACTTTCTTCCGAGACAGGCCATAAAAAGATCATAGCTGCGTACGATGTCAGGGAGAGAACCCTAAAGGGTGAAATTGAAGCCTGTAGACATATTGCCGAGCTGCTGGAGCAAGAGAACAACAATTTGCAGAAGGAGCTAGCACAATATAGGTCTGCAGCCTCTTCTTCAACAGCTGTAATCCCAGTGACTGATGAGGGATTTTCTTTTCTGGAGGTTGAGAATGCCAAATTAAGGCAAGAGTTAGACACCATGAGAAAGTTAGATGTTTCTGCTGCTCGGGGACAAGGAAGAAGTTCTCGTGGGCGAGGAAGACTTGCTCGTAATGTTGAAGAAGCTCGTACCCAGTCAAATCTAGAAACTCAAGCGTTCCAATTGAATGCAAAAGATCGTGCTTTGTCTGAAATGTCTAAGAAAAACCTATCTTTGGAAGATCAACTTACTGCGACGAAGTCTTCTTTGAATAATAAAGATGTTTTTGCCAGGAGCCTTCACGAGCAACTAGAGAGAATAACTTTCCAATTCCACAAACAACCTCGTGAGTTTTGGATGGCAGGCTACAATGAAGCCCTTTGTCACTTGGATGCTCGTCTTGAAAATGCAAATAATGAAGGTTATAAACAGGGATGGTTGAACGCACTGGGTGTGTTAAAGCTAGAGTAGGGCCATTATTTATGGGATTATCATGCTCCTGGGCTACTAGACTTGCATGTACCGCCTTATAAACTGGACATGGAATGGATCCCAGCTCGTGCCATTCCTTGGAGCTTAATTTCAAAATATCTTGGTGACTATAGTCTTCATTCTCAGATTGAATTATCTCGTCCCGAGCATCTCTTGGATACTCCTTCAGTAATGAATGTCAGAATGCTCAGAGATATTAACTTCATTAATTCTCCTTTGTGCCTGGAAGATCCTCCTGCTGGCGAGGAGCCTGTTTCAAAAGCTAAGGGAAAGAAACCAATAGAGTAGGGATCTTAATGTAATAGTTAGTACACATGTAATTTGTAATACATTTTGACCTTAATGAAAGAATTTCATTTTTGTTTGCAAATTTGTATTGCTATTGTTCTGTGCTTTTCAATTTTATGCTGTTCATCAACCAACTTAGTAATAAACAGTTACAAGTATCAAAAATGTTGCTCGATCACTTAATAATAAAGTAATGAGTATAAAAATGTTTAAAATTTTGCCAACCAACCAAGGTTATAAAATTGTGCTCGTCGACCAAATATAGTTAGTGAGAGTTTATCCCCGACTAATCATACTTGGTATATATTTTTTTTTTCTTTTACATAAAATATGCCCGACCAACCAAGGTCGATAAATTATCTTCGTCGACCAACTATAGTTAGTGGGTTTTTATCCCCGACCAACCATACTTGGTTCAGTTTGGAATATTTTGTTCTTCGAAGAGCTTTTGTAATAATCTTACCTCCCGACCAACATAAGTTGGAATGTGAAAGTACATTTTTCAAATCAACCAAAATTGGCATTTTTAATAATGTTGTTCTTTCCCTCAACCGGAGTTGATCATGGGTTCGAACTATCAGGTTCTTTCGAACTATCTTGTCCACTAGTTATCTTACCAACCGTAGTTGGTCACGCTAGTGTACGCCTCCTAACCAAAGGAGTATATTTTTTGGTTCTTTCGAACTATCGTGTCCACTAGTTATCTTACCAACCGTAGTTGGTCATGCTAGTGTACGCCTCCTAACCAAAGGAGTATATTTTTTGGTTCTTTCGAACTATCGTGTCCACTAGTTATCTTACCAACCGTAGTTGGTCATGCTAGTGTACGCCTCCTAACCAAAGGAGTATATTTTTTGGTTCTTTCGAACTATCATGTCCACTAGTTATCTTACCAACCGTAGTTGGTCACGCTAGTGTACGCCTCCTACCCAAAGGAGTATACTTTTTGTTCTCGCTATCTTACCAACGGAAGTTGATCACGCTCGAACATTTTTTATTGCTGATGAATAGCATGGTAGTGTAGTATTTCACACTAGTATTCCCCGAAAAATTTTCAATAAAGAAAGAAGATGGTGAAACATGATCGTTTTATTCATAATCAATGGATCTACTTTTACATTTTACATCACTGATAATACTTGCGGAGGTGTTCGGCATTCCATGCATTCTTAAATTCTTCTCCTTCTAGAGTTGCTATGCGGTAAGTTCCTGGTCGAACAACTTCTACAACCAGGTAAGGTCCATGCCAGTTTGCTTCCAATTTATTGTGCTTCTGAATAATCCTTTTCATCACGTAATCCCCTTCTTTTAAATCGCATTTCTTCTCCCTTTTGTTATAGAACAGAGTTGTTCGTTGTTGGTAAGCAGCATTTCTAATGGTTGCATCTTCTCTAACTTCCTCAAGCATGTCCAAATCTAATCTTCTCATTAAGTCACTGACTGGAGAATTGAAATTCAACACTCTATGTGTTGGAAGACCCAACTCGGTAGGTATCACAGCCTCACTTCCAAATGCCAGCATATATGGTGATTCTCCAGTCGCTGCTCGGGAATTTGTTCGGTAGGCCCACAGTACTGACTGTAGCTCATTAATCCAATTGGCCTTAGCTTCACTTAGCCTCTTCTTCAAACCATTTAGTAGTGTTCTGTTTGTCACTTTAGTTTGTCCATTGCTTTATGGATGGCCTGGCGCTGAATGAACCTTCAAAATGTTTGACTGATGACAATAGGCTGCAAACTCCTCGTTGTCAAATTGTGTTCCATGGTCTGTGATGAAGGCATGAGGGAGACCATATCGGCAGATGATGTTCTTCCAAACGAACTGATACACCTTCTCGTATGTCATATCAATCAGTGGCTCAGCTTCCACCCATTTAGTAAAATAATCTACTGCAACGACGAGGTACTTGAACCTTCCTCGGGTCGTCGGCAATGGTCCAACCAAATCAATCCCCCACATGGCAAATGGCCAAGGGGAAGTTATAGGTGTCAACAATGCTTATGGAGTTCTTCGGATGGAGGAAAAGCGTTGGCACTTGTCACACTTTTTGGCATAGGCTATACAATCAGCCCTCATCGTCGGCCAGTAATATCCCTGCGTCATCACCCTTTGCAAAAGTGTCCGACCTGCTACATGGGCTCCACAAGATCCTTCATGGATTTCCTCGATCAATTCTTTTACCTCTGATGGATGTACACATCTCTGCAAACCTGCCATAATTCCTCGTCTATACAAAACACCATTAGTTAGTACATACCGAGCAGCTTTATACTTCAATTTCTTGGCAGCGAGCTTATCCTTCGGTAATTCTCCTTCTTCAATGTACGCCCTGATGGGATCCATCCAAGATGATCCTAAATCAAGGGTAATAATACTTACAGTCAAGTCTTCAACTATGCTCCGACTTACTAATATTTCAATTGGTATCGTCCTTCGCAGCTCGGTACGAGTAGCTGATGCTAATCGGGCCAAGGCGTCTGCTCTCGCATTCTCCATCCTCGGTATTCTCACCAGTTGAATGGTATCAAATTCTATTAATAACTCCATCACCTTTGCATGGTACTTCACCATTAATTCTCCTTTAACTGCATATGTTCCCATCATCTGATTCACAATTAACTGAGAATCACTGAATACAATTACTTGCCGTGCTTCCATAACTTTTGCTAAATTAAGACCTGCTATCATGGCCTCATACTCAGCCTCATTATTGAAGCCTTTGAATTGGAATCGCAAGGCATACTCCATGTCGATATCATCTGGGGTGTTTAAAACAATCCCTGCTCCACAACCCGTTGTGCAAGATGATCCATCTACATATAATCTCCATGTAGGTAACTCCTCTTCAAAATTCTTATCTGACAGCGTTCCTCGGTGAAATATTTGATGTTTTGTTTCATCCTCCCCTGGTATTCTTCGCTCCTCGTCGACCATCTCTTCTCGCTCTTTTACCAACCGGAGTTGGTCTGGGTTTGAATTTGATGATCTTTCTACATCCACAAGCCCTTTTACCAATCGGAGTTGGTCTGGACTTATGTCTGTTGATCCTGTAACATCCACAGGTTAGTCAGCGAGCAACTTTTGTTCCTCGGGGGTATCAGGATACGTAAACTCTGCTATAAAATCTGCTACATCTTGCCCTTTTAATGATGATCTGGGTTCATACACAATATCATATTCACCGAGTTCTATTGCCCAGTACATCAATCTTCCTGATTTTTCTGTCTTGTGAAGGGCTTGTCTCAATGGCATGTCGGTATACATGACGATTGTATGGGCCTGGAAATATGGCCTCATTGTTCTACTTGCTTCAATTAATGCCAATGCCAATTTTTCCAGCTTTGGGTACCTGATCTCTGCACCTCGAAAAGCCTTACTTGTGTAATAGATAGGTTTCTGGACTCCATTCTCCAATCTGATTAATGCTGAGCTGACTGCATTCTCTGATACTGCTAGATACAAATACAACTTCTCTCCCGTTATTGGCCTGGATAACAATGGAGGTGCTCCCAAATACTTTTTCAAGTCTTGAAAGGCCTTCTCACATTCATCAGTCCATTTAAAAGTTTTTCGAAGTGTTTTGAAGAATGGGAGGCATTTATCAGTTGCTCGGGACACAAATCTGTTGAGCGCCGCAACTCGTCCTGTAAGACTCTGCACTTCTTTCTTCGTCGTTGGGGATCGCAGCCCTAAAAGAGCTTTGATCTTTTCTGGATTCGCCTCAATACCTTGTTGGTTGACGATGTATCCGAGGAACATTCCTTCACGTACTTCAAAGGTGCACTTCGTCGGGTTGAGCTTCATTTGGTAATTATCCAGTTGATCAAAGGTCTGGCCTAAGTCAACTAGATGATGAGCAGCTCTCTTGCTTTTTGTTAGCATATCGTCGACATAGACTTCCATGTTGCAACTGATTTGTTCGGCAAAAACCTTGTTCATCAGCCGCTGATATGTTGCACCTGCATTTTTCAAACCAAAAGGCATAACATTATAACAATAAGTTCCCCTTAGGGTAATAAAAGAAGTACTTTCCCTGTCTTCAGGTTTCATTTTGATCTGGTTGTAGTCAGAATATGCATCTATGAAGCTGAGCAGCTCATGTCTAGAGGTAGCATCCACTAGCTGGTCAATTCTGGGCAATGGAAAATGATCTTTTGGGCATGCCTTGTTGAGATCAGTGAAATCAACACACATTCTCCATTTATTGTTCTTCTTCTTTACCATCACCACATTTTCTAACCAGTCTGGATATTTCACATCTTCAATGAATTGGGCTTTCTGGAGCTTCTCGACCTCCTCTTGTATGGCTTGGTTCTTCTCGGGACTAAACACTCTTCTTCTCTGCTTCACAGGCTTGATCTCCTTATTCACATTGAGCTCATGACATAAGAAATTTGGATCTATTCCTAGCATATCTTCATGACTCCATGCGAAAGTATTTTTCCTGTTTCTCAAGAAGGTTATCAACTCCTGTTTTATTGAAACATCCAATGACGAACCTATTTGGGTTACTCGTTCAGGGTGCTCGTCGTCCAGAATAACATTTTCTGTAGATTCTACCACCTGTCCTTTTACAAGTTGGGATTCATCCCTGGGATCAAGAGTTTCAATTTCTGTACCTTCCTCCACTTGGTAGGTAGTAGTCTTTTTCCTTGATTCTTCAAGTTCCTCTTGCTCGGCAGACGAATAATAGCATTCCCGAGCTACTTTTTGATCACCTTTCACAACTCCGACTCCAAAGTTTGTTGGGAATTTTAAGCATTGATTTACTGTAGATGGAACTGCTTCGAATTTCTTCAAACCAACTCTTCCCATGATGATGTTGTAAGCTGACTGTACATTTTTATCCATCACAAAGAAGCGTATGCTTTCTGTTCGGCAAGCAGGCCAACTTCCAATGAGTATATCCAACTTGATCGTCCCAAGTGGAAAAACTTTCTCGCCAGCAAAACCCAGAAGGGGTCCGTGATAAGGTTCCAATTGAGATAATTTCAAATTCAAGCTGTCAAAGCATGAATAGTACATGATGTCTGCCGAACTACCATTGTCTACCAACACCCTTGAAATCACTACGTCCTTCATCCTCATTTTGATCACCAAAGGATCGTCATGAGGGTACAGAACACCTGCTAAGTCATTTTTTAAAAAACCAATAACTAGTTTCTCTTTGTTTACCTTCCTCGGACGATCATCCTCGGCAAGATTTATTCGTTGAATATATGAGCAGGCTTGAGCCTCTCCGAGATAAGCCTTTCTTTCTGCAGTAAGATCTCCTCCTCCAGCATCTCCTCCTGTAATAACATTACAATCAAATGACCCAAAACGTATGGAAAATACCTCTCGTTCCGGCTGCCTTGGCTTCTTTGGAAGATCGGGGTCTTCATATGGATCATCTTCATGGTCTCTTTTCTTTTTCTCCTCTGTCCGACGAGGAGATCTGGACCGCTCTCTAGTTCGATCATCATTTTTTCTTTCACCTCTACGATCTACATACTTTGACAGCTTTCCTCTTCGGATGAGCGTTTCAATCTCGTTCTGAAGGGCTATACAATTTTTGGTCATATGGCCATGATCTTTATGGAACTCGCAGTATTTGTCCCTATTCCTCAGATCAGGGTTTGTCCTCAGTTTATTTGGCCACTTGATTTCCTCGCTATTCTTGATTTCTTCCAAAACATGATTAATATCCATTTTCAATGGAGTATAATTATCGTATTTCTTCAAGACTTCCCATGACGTCCTATTATTCTTGGAGTGCTTATCACCGCCATTACCTTGCTGCTCTTTCTTCTTAGATTTATCGACCTCCACCTTGGCTTCTTTATCCATATTCTTCTTCGCAGCCATAGCCTCCTTGGCATTCATGATTTTGGCTGCTTTCGCCATCAATTCGGATATAGTTGTAGGTGGATCTTTGGCCAAAGTGTAATACAACTTGTTAGGCAGCAACCCACTCATCAAAGTAGTGATTGCTGTCTTTTCTTCGTAATCTATGACTTCCAACTTCTCGTTATGAAAACGAGTTATGTAATCTCTAGTACTCTCACCTGATTTTTGTCTAACACTTAACAAGTGCGCTACTCGCTTTACCGGCTTTGCTCCAAAACATAAATTGCCAATGAATAACTCGGCTAACTGAATGAAAGTTGAAATCTTACCCCGAGGAAGATTGTTGTACCATATCTGTGCAGATCTAGTAAGAGTTCCCGAGAATGCTCTACACCTCATCTCGTCAGGGATGGCATAGATGTCGGCAGCGGCTTGATACTGCTCTATATGAAGAACAAGATCTGTCTTTCCATCATATTTGGGGGTCACTACATGCGCTTTGAATTTCGATGGTGTAGGAAAATCCACAATGGCCTAAACAAAAGGTGTCCCTTGAACAAAAGTTCTCTGTAAGGGGTTCCTCGCCTTAGCCATTTCTCCCAGTCTATCCTCCAACCGTTGAATGGAACCTTTCCATGCTTCATTTCCTTCTTCAGGCCGCTTAGTCCGAGCAATTGATTGTTCTGACGTAGCTTCCTGAGATCTATCTCGACGAGTAACTGGTCGTGATTGTACTGATCCTTCTCTCAAACCTGATGGTGGTCGAAAACTTCTCGATGGGGCCCTAGGTGGACTCATATTTCTCCTAGGTCCTAACCGACTGAAAGGAGACACCCTGCTTAATCTTTCCAGGGCGCTAGTTCTCTCCGGAGAAAGGGTGATATGTTGATCAGTATCCGTAGCTCGTATCGATGAAGTTCGCCCAGGTTGATAAGAAGAATCATTAGATTCCTCATTACGATATGACCCAATATGTCTGGATCGCGATTGCCTCTGACCAATCCTTTGCCCTGAATGGGTAGGTGCGCCGCCGTGAAGAGTTTGAATGAGTTGCCTCATAGTTTCTTGCATGGCGGTTTGTCCTTGGGCCAGATTCATCATAATTCCAGCCAGATCTGGAGGTGCAGATGGACTTGGAGGATTTCCAGCGTTTCCAGCATTTCGATTACTGGATTCTGGATTATCTGCCATTGATGATAAATAATTTTTGGTGAAAAACGATAACAACAGTCGTTTCCCACAGACGGCGCCCATCTGTTGATGTAAAAAATTAGATCACTCTAATTATTCA
The DNA here is from genome assembly GCA_949130495.1 of Sambucus nigra. Classification (NCBI taxonomy): domain Eukaryota; kingdom Viridiplantae; phylum Streptophyta; class Magnoliopsida; order Dipsacales; family Adoxaceae; genus Sambucus; species Sambucus nigra. The sequence continues at coordinate 22,678,603 of OX422219.1, read as the reverse complement.
ATCATAGATAAATAAATGAGACAAAAGATTTTTAAAGTGGTTCAGCCTTAAAGGAATGGCCTACGTCCACTGTTATGTTATTGCTGATTGTTTGGGAATTCTCGATTACAAGCTTCTCTCAAGAAATTCCGGTACCCCTTGAATGAGGATGATGCAATGTATTTATAGCCCTGAGGTTCCCGTATGAAGGGTTGATACATTAAATGATATACATATGAAATGGTAATACATTTAATGCAGCGTGTGCGTCAAGATAATAAGTATTTAATGAATAGTTGAACTGTTGATTATCTGGCAATCGATACTGGGGCCGAGATGCAGCTCGGACCGCCTTTGTTGCTCGTTGCTCAAGATTTCCTCGGAGTGCTAAAGTTCCTCGGTGTATCCTTGTTGCTCAGAGAGAATATGAGTTGGTCGGGGAAATGAACTTCCTCGTTGCTATTGTGCCACGTAGATAGACACAGGTCTTCGTATTATTCGTCCACGTCAGCATATTAATTTTGGTATCAACAACATGCAAGAACACGTATATGAGGAAAAATACCCCAAAGGAGCAAAACCTTTTATTTTCACAATAATTTTGTAAGAGTACAGCTTACACGGATTACAATGAAAATATATGACACAGAAATACCCTCGGGTGTCGGTTCTGTTGTCGGCGGCTGGAACAATCCCTTCCCAGTAGGGCAGTAGTGAAGAAGAGAGCAGCTTCCTCACAAATTACTCCAGATGAGTAAATGATCTTCTTGAAGGTTTAAAGATTCACACACATATATGGGAATGGTGTTGTGAATCAAAAAGGTTTAGAAAACCTTAAAAAGTGAAGTCTTATTCTGGGCTATTTTTGCAGAATTTTGAGATTGCAGAAAGAGTTGAAAAACGTGTAGAAGGAGATTAGATATTTATACAAAATTGAGACAGTGGCTCGTTCGAACGAGATAGACATGTCGCTCGAACGAAGGACATAAGTCGTTGGAACGATATCGCGCGACATGCCTGTCTCCCGCGAACGACTTTCAAAGTCGTTTGAGCGAGCTCGTCGATCGAGGCCATTCTCTTCTACACTTAGAAAAATTCTGCTTTTGATAAAAAATAAATCCAGACTTCAAAAATAATTTTCAGAAATATTCCCCAAATATTTATGCAAATATTTAAAGCTCCAATAAAACAAATTACTGATAAAGCGTAGTGGAGTAGTGGGAATGAGCTGAACAGCACGTTGCATGTAGCATGATGCACGTGAAGAAAGTGGATGCATTGAATTCAGATAGAGGCCGTCGAGGATGATCGTGTTGACGTGCCGAATGTAGCGGTATCGTACATATGAACTGTGATCTAGGATAAAACAGAAAAATCCCAGAATCTACCCCGGACATTTATAAAATTATGTCCTTACAAAATGTGGTTAACTTTAATATGATTCTGAACATGTTTTGAACCCTTTCTGGGCAAAGTTTAAACTCCGATAAATCGGCCATTTTATTCTCTACCCATATGTCCCCTTCAAATAAAGGTAGGATTAAAGAGGCACTTAATGTCCCTTTATTTGTCTCTCATGAGAAATATTTGGGGGTGCCGCTTATTAACAGGAGTCATCCTCAGCATTCCGATACCTCAACATAACGGAATCATGGATGGATATCATCCTCAGCATCATAACAATTAATTAGGTATACGGGAAAACCACTCAATAAATCAGAAAGCAGGTTGTCAAAATTTTTGGTTTGATAAAGATTTAAGAAATAAATTAAACAACCCAAATCTGATGAAAGTGGAATTTCAAAGGAACATATAGATAAATACCAAAACAACATATAATAAAAGGACCGAATAATCTGTCGGTCCACAGTTACACTCAAAGTGCCTCAACAATTCAATTATCTTACATATTACATTCATTAACAAGTACAAAAGATGGGCCACTAGCCCGAATGAAAGACCCGATCATATTTAGAGTCCAAAAATGAAGGCTTCTAACAAAATATCCCATGATAGTCTGCAAAGTCTCATAGCTCGTCAAAGCATAGGAGTAAGAAAATTATAACGAGCGCCATTGCGGAGGAGCACCTGAGCGGATACAATAACATGCAAAACATGGAAAAATGAACGGGTCAGGGCCCGATTTATATATGATTCCCAAAAGAGTAAGAAACACGATAGATATGGACAATAAATCATGGATGATATGAATGAAAATCTAACAACCTAATCATCAAAGGTGATAATGCATTTATATAGGTTTCTAACAGTTATTAAATTAAGCAAGAGAAATAAAATTAAATCTCATTTCATCTCATCTCTTATCATTTTCCATTCCTTAATAGGAACATAATTTCCATCATATCTTTCCATTTTTCCATTCCTTAGCAGGAATATAATTACCATCTCATTCTTATGGCAATTCACATATCTCAAGTCGCACTTGAGTTAGAAAGGTTATATTCTTATACATATAACGTTTCTAAGACCGCCCCTCCGAGTTTCCCCACTGGGCGCGCCCCTAAATGACTATCATCTTCCAGGGCCTATCTATACAAGACAACCTGGGCACCTAACGCACGTTGGTAAGTGGCCATATACCTACGAGTGAGTCATAACCAAACCCGAAATTACCTCACTAGCGCAGAAAAACATATAAAAACCCCGCATATAGCCGATGACTATAGTCATCCTGCATTCAATAGTCAGGGGACATCACCTCATGCGCGAGCTTCCCTTATGGTAGCATTTAGAGAGGTGTGTTTAAGTAATTTAACAATTACCAATTTAAATATCATTTTCATTACCGTTAATCACATGTGTTTCATTTTATTTGAAACCATCATCTTTGGATATTTCTTATTCAATTTCATCATATATTTGAGTCCCGAAGTATTCTCCAAACAATTTCCCAAAGTCTCACAAATCCCAAGGTTTCATATACCTCAAAAAGGCCTCTAAAATCTCCAGATATGGGCTTAAAATTCTATTTTCCAATTGATTTTACCAAATGAGAAGTGATGCCTAAACATCACTTTAAGTACCCCTGAATTAACCCCAAGTGATCCCATTCATCTATAGGGTAACGACCAAACTCGACTAAAACTCTAGGATCCTATGTTTACTTCATTCAAGAAGGGTCCTAGGTCATAATCCTAAGGGAAAGGGTCAAAATTTGGAAAGAAAAACAAAAGGAAAAATGCAGGATTTCCGAATCGATTCGGACTAGACGAATGGATTCGGCCAGACAAGAGAATCGATTCGGACTAGCCGAATCGATTCGTTCAGGAAAACCAACATTCTGCATAACAGCCGAATCAATTCGGGGGATGACCGAATTGATTCGATTCACCAGACTTGGACACTGCCTCTATGCGAATCGATTCGGCCAGGGCCGAATCGATTCGGTCCTGCAAATTTTCGTCAATTTGGTTATGGAGTCTTGGACTCCTAATCTCCTCCAAACTCCACCAACCCAAACCCTTATCATTTCTTACTACTAATTGAGTATAATGGCCCCCAACAACCAAAATTTCATCATCAATAACCATCCAAATCAATCTCCAAACATTCCAAGCCCATAAATCAATTAAAAGCCCTAAGTTTCTTAAACCATACATAACCATAAATATCAATGCTAATTATTTTACTTAAATCATAAAATATTAAGTAGATAACTTGCCTCAAGTTTACAAGTTCAAATTTTGATGAAGTTTTATGCAAGACAATCACCCAAGCTTCAATTTCTCTCTTTCTCCCACGGTTTCTTCTTCTCTTTCTTTCTCTAGGTTTACCAATTAAATTAGGGGAATAGTAACTTAAACAAGACATAAATCATGGCTTATGTCCAAATTTCCATCTTTAAGTGATTAATACGCGGTAAAACAATACTCAACTACTCATATAAGCTACAACTAGTCAAAAGTGCCCGGAACCTCGAAATACAATATGGCACAAAATTTGACTATCTCGAACCTCCCGGAACTATTGGCACCCTCCAAATTATCATTTGGAAATTTTATAATTCATTTTAGGTTCCGTTTACATTTTAAGCCAAATGTCATTTTAAATCATATGACATTACAAAACATAACATAGCAAAATTCACTTCTACATGCGTTAAATATGCAACATCATAGTAGATATTAACTTTTCTTTCTTAAATTAATACCTACTCCACATACCAACATCTTTATATCTAATCACTATATCTAGTAAATTAAATATAAAATAGAACCTCAAAAGCGAGGGTTGTTACATACTTCCCCCCTTATGAGAATTTTGTCCCCAAAATTTAAACGTACCTTGTATAAAGAGATGCGGATACTTTTCCTGCATGTCATCCTCGCATTACCATGTTGATTCCTTGGCGTTATGGTGACTCCATTGAACCCGCACCAAGGGCAACACACGAGACCTTAATAAACGCTCCCCATGCTCTAAAATAGCAACCGGTTGTTCTTTATATGAAACGTCGGGTTGCAAATCAATATCCTCGAAAAGGATGTGCCAAAGCGCACCTTCGCACCTCCTATACTTATTTAGGGAGGAATCATGGAATACATCATGAATTTGTTGCAATGGTTCCAGTAAAGCAAGTTGGTATGCCACTGGACCCACCTTCGCAATAACTAGAAAAGGTCCAACAAAGCGTGGCGTAAGCTTCCCCTTCTTATCGAAACGCTTTATGCCTTTCATGGGCAACACTCGAATCAAGACTTGGTCCCCAATCTCCAATTCCATGTGTCACTGAACCGCATCGGCATAGCTCTTTTGACGGTCTTGGGCTATCCGAATGCGATTTCGAATCAATTCAATCTTTGAGGAAGTATCTTGGATCATTTCAGGTCCAAGAAATTTATTATCACCCACTTCCAACCAACAAGCGGGTGACCTACACGGTCTTCCATACAAAGCTTCATAAGGTGCCATTCCAATTGTGAATTGGTAAGAGTTGTTATAAGCAAACTCAACCAATGGGAGATATTGTTCCCAACCACCTTTGAAGTCAAGCATACACATGCGAAGCATATCCTCCAACATTTGGTTTACCCTTTCAGTTTGGCCATCTATTTGAGGATGATACGAAGTGATTAACCTCAATTCGGTCCCCATCGCTTCTTGGAAACTCCTCCAAAAGTGGGAAACGAAAATTTTATCTCAGTCGGAAACTATATTCAAAGGCACCCCATGGAGTCTCACCACCTCCTCGATGAATAAGCGGGCATACCGAGCAGTGTCATAATCTGTCTGCACGGGTAGGAAGTGTGCCGACTTTGTCAAGTGGTCGACAATAACCCAAATAGAATCACAACCACTTTGTGACCTTGGCAAGCCTGTGATAAAATCCATCGATATGCTTTCCCATTTCCACACCGAGATCTCTAACGATTGCAACAAACTTGTCGATCTCTGATGGTCGATCGTGACCAACTGATAAGTAGTGCATTGGGATACGAACTCAGAAATATCCCTCTTCATACCAGGCCACCAGTATTAACAGTGCATGTCTTGATACATTTTGTCCCCACCAGGATGTACGGTGAACCTAGACCCGTGAGATTCGTCCATCACTGCCGGTCTCAAATCTCCTTCCTCCGGAACAATGAGTCTTCCATGGAAGCGTAATCCAACCTCAGAACCAATTGAGTAGGACTCCGCTCCCTCGGACAACAATCGGCGAATATGGTCTTGACACCCCTTATCCTTTCCTTGGGCTTCTACCACCCTTGCCACAATGGTAGGAGTAACGGTCATTACCGACATGAATGCTCTCACCATCGCATCCTCCTGACTGAGTTCCTTCCACTTAGCTTTCCAAACATCAGCTAATTCTCCTTCGGGCTTCCTACTCAAGGCATCCGCTACGACATTCGCCTTTCTCGGATGATAATGAATATCAAATTGATAATCTTTCACGAACTCCAACCATCGGCGCTGTCGCATATTCAAATCTTTCTGTGAAAATAAATATTGCAGCGATTTGTGGTCCGTGAAAAGACTAAACTTCTCTCCCAAGGGATAATGCCTCCATATCTTCAAGGCAAAGATAACTGCGGCTAGTTCTAAGTCATGCACCGGATAGTTTCTTTCATAGGGCTACAACTTGCGAGAAGCATAAGCGATAGCCCGTCTCTCTTGCTGAAGTACACCTCCTAATCCTTGAAGAGATGCATCGGTGAAAACTAGATATTCCAATCCTTGTTTCGGCAATGCAAGGACCGGAGCCGAAGTCAATCTATCATTAAGCTCATCAAATGCAGCCTGGAAAGAACCATCCCAAATGAATCTCACTCCCTTCTGAGAAATTGGTTAAAGGGCTAGCAATCTTAGAGAAACCCTTAATGAACAGACGGTAATAACCTGCCAAACCCAGAAAACTACGGACCTCGATAAGTGTCGTGGGCTGACCCCATTCCCTCACCGCAACCACCTTGCTTGGATCCACCGATATACCCTGGGACGTCACCACATGACCCAGAAACTATACCTCCTATAGCCAAAAGCCACACTTCTCGAACTTAGCATATAGTTGATGATCCCTCAATCTTTGTAGGACCGACCTCAAATGCATAGCATGATCAGATTCCGTTCAAGAATAGACTAAGATCTCATCAATGAACACAATAACAAATCGGTCCAGGAAATCCCAAAACACCCTATTCATGAGATCCATAAATACAGCGTGGGCATTGGTTAGTCCAAAGGGCATAACCAAAAATTCATAGGACCCGTACCTTGTCAGGAAAGTAGTCTTAGATACATCCTCCTCCCGTATCCTCAATTGGTGACACCCCATCCTCAAATCGATTTTTGAGAAGTATGACGCTCCTCGAAGTTGATCAAACAAGTCATCGATACGAGGCAAAGGATATTTATTCCGAATGGTGACCTTATTCAATTCTCTATAGTCCACACATAACCGGAGAGAACCATCTCTTTTCTTTACAAACAACACTGGAGCACCCCAAGGCGATGTGCTACGCCGAATAAATCCCTGCTCCAACAACTTTTGAATTTGATCTCTTAGCTCCCTCATTTCAATAGGAGCCATTCGATATGGAGCCCTCATAATAGGCCTCGTTCCCGGCGCTAAATCAATCACAAACTCAATCTCATGGCTAGGAGGTAAACCCGGTATTTCCCGGAAGACATCCTCAAAATTTCTCACAACCGGAATAGAATCTGAGGGAAGAACTAAATCCTTAGAAGTCTCTTCGGCAATGCAATACAAATAAGTACAAGTACTCCCCTCTAAACGAGGTAAAACTACCAGGAACATTTCTTCTCCCGGAACGGTGAAGACTATACTCTTCCTGTAGCAATTTACTATAGCATGATATTTCATAAGCCAATCCATACCCAAAATCACGTCGTACCCGACCATGTCCAGGACGAGTAAATCGGCCTCAAAGCATAAATTACCGAGAGAGATTTCTATATTCTTACAAATAAAGAAGATGAGTGAACCATCACCCATAGATGACTCCACACTCGTAAAAGTTCTTTCAGCAGATTTAATCAACTCAGTGGTCTGAGCAAAGCTCCTAGAAATAAATGAATGTGTTGCACCGGTATCAAATAAAACACGACCCATATGTCCCTGAATAAGGAACTTACCCTCAATGGCTGGCGGTGCAGGCAGATCTGGTGGAAGCATAGCATCCTGAATATGATAGACCATACCATACTGTAACTGACCCTGTTGTGGAGGAGCAACTAGGTTAGGCACCTGTGGAGGGAACTAAACATACGGCTGCTGTGGAGCTCGAGGAAACTGTCCCCCGATCAACTGAGGACATTCCTTCTTATAATGACCCGCTTCCCCGCATTGGAAACACCGACCTATCATATTTTCGGCATTTCGACCACGATTATTTCTAAACTAATTCACACCTTGGCCCTGATGGCCTCTACCTCCGTGACCACCACAGCCTGCTTGTTGTTATGGGGCACCCTGACCGTGTCTATTGTTATGGTTCCCCTAAATAACCCACCAGATCGCTGCCTCTTTGACAAGTCCCCCAGTTGGGGATCCCTTTCTTTCTGTTTACTGCCCGAAGGTTGGGTCGAGGGAAAGACTCCTCCTCTAATCCCACTACCTCCCGGCCTTCCTGCTTGCCCCACTACGGAGGCCTTCTTTCCACTTTGTAAAAATAGTCTATGCTCTTGGCAATGTAGTAGAGCTGCATTCATCACTTCCCCAAACATCAGTAAAGCCGAATTACCCAGCAAGTGTTGTCGGATTCTCCAGTTCAACCCTCTCACAAACTTTGAAACTTTCTTTTCTTCGGGAGTCACTTCATCCGGTACAAAACTTACCAACCGGGTGAATTCCTCCTCATATTCCGCTACTGACCTCACCCCTTGCACAAGGTCCTGTAACCTCCTTATCATCTCCCATTGAATTGCGGGAGGAAAGTATTTATGATCAAACAAAACCCATAATTCAGAGATCGACATTGTATCCCTCTGTTCTGGCGTAGTCACGGACTCCCACCAGTGTAATGCGGCCCCAAACAATTTAAAAGTAACAAGGACTTGCTTACTATCCTCACCACACTCCACCATACGTAGATGGCGTTGTATATCTTTCTTCCATTGATTCACCTTTATAACATCCGAGCTCTCGTCAAATTTCGGGGGCTATCCCTTAAGAAAAGATTCCCTAGCTCTCTCCCAAGGGGTAGGTCTAGTAGGAACTTGGGCATCTGGTGCTCTTGGTTGAGCCTGTGGCGCTTGTTGGGCCACTGTTGTCATGGCCGCATTAACGCCTTGAGCCACTATATTCGCCACATCCGCAACATTGAATGTTCCTTGTGGTGGCGTAGGAGGACAAACATCCTCATCTAAGACCCTATTGCGTCTTGTCGGACGACCTCTTTTAGGCGGCATCTGAGATGGAGAAACAATAGAGTTAGAATACAATCTAAAACGATCTATCTTGCAGAAGATTGTAAATATGAGCAACAACACTGTCCTAACATTAGGCTCTATAACAAAGAACGCTACGGTTGAACGTGACAAGTCCACATAGATCCTAAAGACTCTAGAACCTGATGCTCTGATACCATCTGTGACAACCCGCATTCCGAAATAAGGGGTGGCCAGCCCGATACCTCGACATAACGGAATCATGGATGGATATCATCCTCAGAATCATAACAATTAATTAGGTATACGGGAAAACCACTCAATAAATCATAAAGAAGGTTGTCAAAATTTTTGGTTTGATAAATATTTAAGAAATAAAATAAACAACCCAAATCTGATGAAAGTGGAATTTCAAAGTAACATATAGATAAATACCAAAACAACATATAATAAAAGGACCGAATAATCTGTCGGTCCACAGTTACACTCAAAGTGCTTCAACAATTCAATTATCTTACATATTACATTCATTAACAAGTACAAAAGATGGGCCACTAGCCCGAATGAAAGACCCGATCATATCTAGAGTCCCAAAATGAAGGCTTCTAACAAAATATCCCATGATAGTCCGTAAAGTCTCATAGCTCGTCAAAGCATAGGAGTAAGAAAATCATAACGGGCGCCCTTGCGGAGGAGCACCTGAGCGGATACAATAAAATGAACAACATGGAAAAATGAACGGGTCAGGGCCCGATTTATATATGATTCCCAGAAGAGTAAGAAACACGATAGATATGGACAATAAATCATGGATGATATTAATGAAAATCTAACAACCTAATCATCAAAGGTGATAATGCATTTATATAAGTTTCTAACAGTTATTAAATTAAGCAAGAGAAATAAAATTAAATCTCATTTCATCTAATCTCTTATCATTTTCCATTCCTTAATAGGAATATAATTTCCATCATATCTTTCCATTTTTCCATTCCTTAACAGGAATATAATTACCATCTCATTCTTATGGCAATTCACATATCTCAAGTCCCACTTGAGTTAGAAAGGTTATATTCTTATACATATAACGTTTCTAAGACCGCCCCTCCGAGTTTCCCCACTGGGCGCGCCCCTAAATGACTATCATCTTCCAGGGACTATCTATATAAGACAACATGGGCACCTAACGCACGTCGGGAAGTGGCCATATGCCTGCGACTGAGTCATAACCACACCCGGAATTACCTCACTAGCACAGAAAAACATATACAAACACAGCATATAGCTGAGGACTATAGTCAGCCTACATTCAATAGTCAGGGGACATCACCTCATGCGCTAGCTTCCCTTATGATAGCATTTAGAGAGGTGTGTTTAAGTAATTTAACAATTACCAATTTAAATCTCATTTTCATTACCATTAATCACATGTGTTTCATTTTATTTGAAACCATCATCATTGAATATTTCTTATTCAATTTCATCATATATTTAAGTCCCGAAGTATTCTCCAAACAATTTCCCAAAGTCTCACAAATCCCGAGGTTTCATATACCTCAAAAAGGCCTCTAAAATCTCCACATATGGGCTTAAAATTCTATTTTCCAATTGATTTTACCAAATGAGAAGTGATGCCTAAACATCACTTTAAGTACCCCTGAATTAACCCCAAGTGATCCCATTCATCTATAGGGTAACGACCAAACTCGACTAAAATTCTTGGATCCTATGTTTACTTCATTCAAGAAGGGTCCTAGGTCATAATCCTAAGGGAAAGGGTCAAAATTTGGAAAGAAGAACAAAAGGAAAAATGCAGGATTTCCGAATCGATTCGGACTAGCCGAATCGATTCGGTCAGGAAAACCAACATTCTGCATAACAGCCGAATCGATTCGGGGGATGACCGAATCGATTCGGTTCACCAGACCTGGACACTGCCTCTATGCGAATAGATTCGGCTAGGGCCGAATCGATTCGGTCCTGCGAATTTTTGTCAATTTGGTTATGGAGTCTTGGACTCCTAATCTCCTCCAAACTCCACCAACCCAAACCCTTATCATTTCTTACTACTAATTGAGTATAATGGCCCCCAACAACCAAAATTTCATCATCAATAACCATCAAAATCAATCTCCAAACATTCCAAGCCCATAAATCAATTAAAAGCCCTAAGTTTCTTAAACCATACATAACCATAACTATCAATGCTAATTACTCTACTTAAATCATAAAATAGCAAGTAGATAACTTGCCTCAAGTTTGCAAGTTCAGATTTTGATGATGTTGTATGCAAGACAATCACCCGAGCTTCAATCTCTCTCTTTCTCCCAAGGTTTCTTCTTCTCTTTCTTTCTTTAGGTTTACCAATTCAATTAGGGGAATAGTAACTTAATCAAGACATAAATCGTGGCATATGTCCAAATTTCCATCTTTAAGTGATTAATACGCGATAAAACAATACACAACTACTGATATAAGCTACAACCAGTCAAAAGTTCCCGGAACCTCGAAATACAATATGGCACAAAATTTCACTATCACGAACCTCCCGAAACTATTGGCACCCTCCAAATTATCATTTGGAAATTTTATAATTCATTTTAGGTTCCGTTTACATTTTAAGCCAAATGTCATTTTAAATCATATGACATTACAAAACATAACATAGCAAAATTCACCTCTACATACGATAAATATGCAACATAATAGTAGATATTAACTTTTCTTTATTAAATTAGTACCTACTCCACATACCAACATCTTTATATCTAATCACTATATCTAGAAAATTAAATATAAAATAGAACCTCAAAAGCGAGGGTTGTTACAGTGAGGTAGAGTTTTCCAAAGGTGTTGACATCCTACAAAAAATCCCCATCAAGTCATATGAAGTCTTGACCAAGTACTTTACCGGATCCCTAATATGTGTAAACTCTCTCTTGTAGTCATCTAAAGCATCAAGTGTGGGTGCATGTATGTGAACACGTGTAGTAGCAAACCGTGACATAACCCAACTTAAAACAAAACTATCTAAGGTGTCCTCTCTTCTTACAGTGTGTGCACACATAAACTGTCCTATGCATACCTTTCTCAAAACATCTCCTATGCGCTCTCCTAATAGGTACGGGATGCCTAGGTGGGTCGGGTTGAGATCCATGTGAATCTAATACTAAAGAAGGAACTGGCTCGGGTGCAGCATGTTAAGTAGACGCACCGTCATGACTTATTCCTAAACTCTCACCACTACCCAAAATGGGATTGAGAACCAACTTTCCAACCTTCTTAGATGTGTTCTCTAAAGAGACTTTAACCTCCAGGGCTTGTTTAAGATATTTCTCTAATTGTGACATGCGGGTTATAAGTTCACTTTTCTCTCGATTCACGACGATCAACTGCTCACTCAAATTAATCTTCACCTTCTCGAGTTGACTCGTCGATGCCTCAAAACCCCTCAAAATCTCTAACTCTTTCTCCAAATCAATCACCCTAAGACCTAATTACTTATTCAACTTCTTCAATTTCAAGGTCTCCGCATACAAATCTCTAAAAATGATCTGGAGCTCACTATCACCCTCACTAGCGCAATCACTCTCTCCATCGCTAGAAACACTCAAATCCTCCTCGGGGGTCTCACGTGCACAAGTGTCCTCATCGTCGTGGGACAAACTGGGTGTGCTCATGTGACTAGTTAAAAAGTAAACAAACTTTCCTTGTGAAAACTCATCCCCGTAATCTTTCACATCGTCCTCACTATCACTAAGGGTGACTGGCATAACAACTTTCTTTCCCTCTCTCTTAAGTCTAGTGGGAAACTTAAACGACTTATGCCCATTGCCCTCACACTCAAAACTTGTCACTTTTTCTAAATCCCCCTCACCCTCCTTCTCTTTCTCATTGTTTTATTTGGCCTTATCTTTCTTTTTCTCAAAAAACTTTTTATTGGAAGAATTGTTTTTGAAAAATTGAGAAACTTTTTTAAATTTTTTGCAAGCATGGCCATATCAAAATCCGACTCATCCTTAGACTCAGACTCACAAAATCTCACTTTCTTTTTCCTCTCACTCGAGGACACTTCTTTTCCCATCCTAGACTGGGTCTTAAGTGCTATCCCTCTATCTTTACATTTGGCATTATCGAGGAGCATGTCAATCTCATACATCTAGAGGTCTCCTACTAACTATTCTAATTTCAGACGACTCAAATTACCTAAGGTATTCAAAACAGTCACTTTAGGGATAAAACGTTTTTGCAGCGATATTAAAATATTTTTAACTACATGATAACTCAACTTTTGTGTATATGTCGTTATAGAGTAAAGACGGTCAATCAAAAATCCCTTTTGGTACCTACAAAGACACTAAAAATATATAATGGAAAGTAAGGGGTCAATCCGTGCTCCTTAATGTGGATAAGAGCAAGTTGAAGACAATGTATGATTTTTAAAACAATTTTGAAGCGATATTTATACTACTAATTATGAACTAAAATTAAAAACTACACTAATAAATAAACAAAATGATAAAGTGAGCTAACTATGTGGAGAAAATAATTATGAGATAATTCAAGGGGTTAAACTTCATCACTTAACATATTTATTTTCATTAATTAGTTTGTCTATTTGAAATACCACAAAACATCTATAAATTCACAAATTAACTCTCGTTGCAAATGTAATATTACATATAGTCATTTTAGAAGATTAATATTTAAATTTCAGATACTCAAAAAAATTAGATTTAAAAATTTTCTAATAAATCACCCCCTAGGGAAAATTTACTAAAAGTATTTTAAATCATTAAAAATTACGTTTTTAGAGTAGAGAAATTCGAACTATAATATCATTTAAAAATTGTCTATCTCTAGTTTAATTAATAAATAAATATTATAATCTGAATTTCCGATTTTCTCTAGAAAATAATTCACCCTCTCTCGAGGCGTAAATCTAAATTCTAAAATTTTAATATTAATATTCGAAGGGGCAATAAACAAACCAAAGATAAAAATAATTAAGTTAAGTGTTTCATCTGACCCCTTGAATGGGGTATTTAGCCTCTCATTTTGGTATTATTATATATAAAATGTAACAATGACACAATAAGAGACATAAAATAAATAAACTAAGAGATAACAAAATAAAAACCAAGTCTCCTTAAATTTTCATTGCAATCCCAAGTTTTGACATGAACAGTAACCCACAAATCTGAGTTTTACAACACTAAAAATAATAATAGTGTCACTCAACTCACAATTTGTATCTTATAAAATAATCTACCTCACACTAAAGTCAATATATAAAAAAAATAGAAAAGAAAAGTAAAATTTTTATACAATCTACAACTAAAAATGAGCTCCAAAAAAATGGAGCTCCAAAAAAACTACACTAAAAAGTGTGTTTCTCTCTGTAGTCCGAATTACTCCTCTATTAGTCCCCTTTTATTAGAGGCAAGAAGCTAGGGGGTATATTGGAAGGGTAAAAATGAGGGTAGGTGTTGTAGGTAATGGGTTCGCGTGGATTTGGTGTCATTTATAGTTGGGTTTGGAAAGGGTGTCAGAGGTAGGTGATTGGGTTAAATCAATTCCTGATTTTTTGGGGATTTTTGGTTGAAGGCAAAGAGTCTTGGTTTTGGATTTTGTTGTTGTGGGTATACGGGTTTTGAAGGTTGGGTCGCGGGTTTGTGGGTGCCTGGTTCCTGGCCATGGCGGGTCAGAGAAGGGATTTTTGGGTTGTGATAGATTTGTCGAGTCAACAGGTAATCGGGTCTTGGATTCTGGTATGCGGTGTGGGTAGAGAGCTGGTTAATGGTTTGAGGCTGGTGGAAGGTGGAGCTGCCGAGGTGGTGTGGATTTGTTGTTGGGTTTGGAGGTTGGTTTGGTTATGGAGGAGAGAGAGAGAATGGGTGTTAATGGGGAAGATGAAGTGGGATAGTTTGTGTGTGGTGAGGGCATAGTCTAGAAGAGTGTGGGTGAGTGAGGGGTTTAAGTGTCTGAGTGTGTAGGATAGTGTGGAGTGTGTGTGTGTTAGTTTGTGACCTTAAAAACAATAAAATCAGACTCAAAATAAAATCTATAAAAATTAAACATTTACAAAACTATAAAATAAAACTAAATAATATAAAGTCTAAAAAAAATAAACTTATAATCCTTTAATAAAAGACTTAAAATAAAATAAAACTAATAAACCTAATAAAATTAAACTAAAAAAATTAAAATTAAAAACCAAATAAAAATAAACTCACACCTAAAAAAATAATAAAAATAAAAATAGTCAACACAAATAAATCCTAAAAATATATACAAAATTCTAAACAAAATATAAAATAAATCCTAAAAAATTAAAAACGACTCAAATAAAAATCTAAAAAAATCTAAAAGATACAAACTAAACACACACAAGGGTCGGAATAGGTTTAGTGGGGTATGAGATCGGCTAAGGAGCAAGGTAATAGGCACGAGGATTGGTGTTTTATCTCCTTTAACTGCATCACTGCCACATTTGATGTACTTGACCACTTATTTATATCAATTACCTCGAATTATGCTTGTTTAATACCGCAAATGCTTATTGACCTACAAAACAAACAAATACCAACATAATTATGATTTTACCGAGAACTAGCAAGTAAAATGCGTCTATTTGAGGTATAAATATAACACGTTTGGGTGCTCATCACTACTCATGCATCAGGTATAGGCTCACCAAGATTGAAACTAATGTTGACAATGTCAGACAAACGTGCATAAAAGTCATCAAATCACTCAGTCTCAAGCATGGTTATCGTTTCAAACTGAGTAGTTAAAATTTGAATTTTAGACTCTTTGACCGCGTTAGGCCTTCCTGGGTGAGTTGCAAAACATCCCATGCTTCTTTAGATGTGGTGCACGTCATAATATGTCGGAACTCATCAGGGGCGATGTGTCCGAAAATTACACTAAGCTCTCATGAATTAAAAGTGCTCCACCTAAACTAATCCTTAGTCCAGTCTGACATAGGTTTTAAATTCATGTCATTATTTTTGGTGAAAGTGGGAGGAGTCTAACCTATTTCACAAACCAACCAAAATCTTTAATCAATTGGTTTTAAATGTGATTTATGTGGGCTTTCCAGTAAGCATAATTATACGCGTCAAAAATTGGCAATCGATTATATAAGTTTTCATTAGAAAACATTGCACAAATTTTCAAAATTAGATTTTTAAAAATATCACACAAATTTTGCGGAAAATAGGAATTCACAATAAATTAGTGAAACCTATTCTGATACCAATTTGTAAAAGCATCGTGTGTGCTGCTGATTCAATTAAATTTGCAAATTTCCAACTTAAACTTATTTAATAATTGGTCAATTTAAAACTAAAACAATTCAACCCTTAAATAAACATCTAAGTGTGTGCATGTGTCAAACCATCGTAAACACAAATATGCTTACTCACACAATTCAAGAAAAATCCCCGAAGGGAAAAACCTTTTATTTCACTATGAATTAAATCGTAATTTACAATCACAATGAAATCTGCAATAGATTTACCTCAGTAAACCTACATAGACGAATAGTCTATAGTCATCGATGGATCCCACACAGTGAACCCACATGAACCGCAGTCCAATCTTGAGGAAAGATCCACATGCGGTGAACCAAAACGACCTCAGTCTTCAGTCGTAGAGACGGACTCCACAAGGGTTGAACAATAGCAAAGTATGTTCTTGGGTTTCAAAATAATTCACATAAACTATTGGGATCTTGTTAATTGAAAACAAAAAGGTTTAAACACCTAAAAGTGAGAAGACAAAGTGTTCTGCCAAAGCAGTTTCGTATCTGTGAAAAACACATGTCTTCTTAAGAAAAATGGAGTTGTTTAACACATTATATATAAAAAGGTTAAGGTGTCGCATCGCTTGAACGAGATCCCTTTCTCGCTCGAACCATGCCGCGTGTCGTTCAAACGACACTTCATGCGAGAAGCCGTGTCATTCGAATGAGAACGCTTTGTTGTTTCGAACGAAAAAATTAAAAATTAAATTTTTTATTTCGACAATAAAAGCTCCGCTTCAAAACTTCAAAAATTAATTTTAACGAAAACTCAAAAAACTCCGTTCCAACACTTTAGAAAATTTTTGATGAAAATATCCCAATACTCTAAGTGAAATGCTAAGGAATTAAGACACAACCTTTAACAAACTTATCTCGCAGATGATTGATTGTTGAAGAACTTTGATATTCGGATCCGTCTTATTGCATATGTGATCTTAAACATTCTTCGACGGTTATAGCGGTATAAGACATACTCAATTAATAATGGACATTTATAAAATCATGTCCTTACACAAACCCTAGAATTTTTAAAGTCCTCCAATTTTTTTCTAAAAATGGGACTCTGTCATCACTCTCCTTTTTGGACAATTTTAAAGAAATAAATTCATCGTCCAAAGTAACAAATTTCTCACGATAAAAATCTCTTTGATTTTGAACCGTTTGCAAAAGATCCATAGCGGTTTTAAAACAAGATTTTTTTTTTTCTAAAAAATAATTCTTTTCACAAACGTCAAATTCAAACTATTTAAATCGTCAAAACAAGGAGAATCCATTGAGAGTAAAAACAAGCACAGGAGCGATGAAAACACAATCACCCAAAAAGCAGGCAAACAAGATCAACCAGGATAAATTAGCATAACCTGTTCTTATACCAATGTGAGAAAGAGAGGACATTCGCAAAGGGTGATTTCAACAAAAAAAACTTGCAACTCCAATTTTAAATATGCGAAAACAAATTATAAATTGATTTCATCTTGCTTATCCTAAGCATGAAACTATGTGATAAAACAGATAAATCAAACACGCAAATATGACAAGGCCAAGTTTCAGGAAAAAAAAAACCTTTCGAGTAAAACCTTTATTTCACTATTAATAGTAAATCGCAACTTACAACACACACAATGAAATCTGTAATGGATTAACCACAGTAAACCCACAAGAACACGCAGTTCTATTTTCAGCAAGGAACACCCTCAAGTACTCCTAATAGACAGTAGTCGTTAGCCTACCATCAGTCTTTATCAGCAATGAATCCCCGCAGGTATCATTAGTCAGCCATGGTGTGCCTCTCCACAAGGTAAATGTAAATATATACAAAACTATCTAGGGTTTTAAATTAATTCACAAGAATATTATTTAAGGATTCCTTTTGTGAATTAAAATAGTGTGTTGAAACTCAAAAACTTTGAAGAAATTACGTTTCAAATATGCAGAAATGTCTTGGCAAAATTCTTGAAAAAAGTGATTCACGAAACAGGTATTTATAACAACCTTAAGGTGGCAGCGGTGTTTGAGCGAGATGTGCTGTCGTTCGAACGATATAGCCATGTCATTCGAACGAGATTCCTATATCGTTCAAGTGATAGGCACATGTCATTTGAACGAAATCAACTGTCGTTTGAACGATGCAAACGTAAAAAAAACTCCGTCTTCTGACTTAGAAAAAAAAATCACAAAGGAAAAATCTTGTTCGTCTTTTTGATATAAAATAGACATCCAAATACAATTCTA
The DNA here is from genome assembly GCA_949130495.1 of Sambucus nigra. NCBI lineage: Eukaryota > Viridiplantae > Streptophyta > Magnoliopsida > Dipsacales > Adoxaceae > Sambucus > Sambucus nigra. Next base: position 22,660,209 of record OX422219.1, on the reverse strand, counting down.
TGAATTAATTTAAACTCTAAATCTTTTTATACCTTTTGGGATGTCGGGAAGTCTTCAAAGTTGGAGATGCATGAGTTTGGTTTGTCTTCTCAATTGCGTGATGATTTGTAACAGGATATGCCAAATTAGCCTAAAGCTATGCTATGAACAATGTTAGAAAAAGTGTTCTTACACTAGAATACTGTATCCCCATGATGATCCGTTGGCTGTCAAGTTTAGAATTCAGGAAGCTATCATCGCCAAGGTTTTTATTGATAATGGGAGCTCAATTGATATCATGTTCTACCCCTACTTTCATAGCTTAGGACTGAAATATAGTCAGTTAGAACCATACCACAGGCCCTTGATAGGTTTTTTAGGAGGAAAAGTCTATCCCCTTGGGACATTCAAGCTAGAAGTGTTGTTTGGCACTTGGCCAGCAAGTCGCATCTTAAATATACGCTTCTTTATGATGGAAAAGAATGTTCAGTCTGCTTACAATATGATCTTTCGCAGGCTAGGACTAAAGAAATTTAAAGTCGTACCATCCACAGTCCATTAGTGTTTGAATTTTCTTACTCACTTTGGGTTGGTGTCATGAAAGGTGATCAAAAGGTGGCCATAGAATGTTATTATTCTTCAACCGAGTAAGAATATTTGGTTGATTTGAAGAAAAAGGCCACCACCTACCAAGTAGACACTACGAAGCCCAACATTGAATCAAAAGTTGATACTCTAGATCCCCGAGATGAAACAAAGCTAGTGAAATGGCAGATTATGGAAGCCACCAAAAGCATTATCTTGAATGATGAAAAAATGAAGAGAACTACCCAGATCAGCTCCGCATTAGATCCATTCCTCAAATAAGAGCTCATCGTATTCTTAAGTGAGCGAAGGAATGTATTCGCTTGGAGCCATGAGGATATTCCTGGGATTGATCCCAATTTCCTCTATCATGAGCTCAACATTAATAAGATGTCAAGACGATCAAGTAGGGATGTAGGGTGTTCAGTCCTGAGAAAAACCAAGGCATACAGGAAGAGGTGGAGAAACTATAAAAAGCCCAATTTATTGAGGATGTAAAATATCTAACCTGGTTGGCTAATGTTATGATGGTAAAAAAGAAAAATGATAAGTGGAGAATGTGTGTAGATTTTAATAATCTTAATAAAGCCTTCCCAAATGACCATTTTTGTCTACCCAGAATTGATCAATTAGTAGATGCCATAGATGTACATGAGTTATTAAGCTTCATGGATGCTTATTCCGGCTATAACCAAATCAAAATGAAACCAGGAGACAGAGAAAACACCTCTTTCATTACCAATCGACGTACTTATTGCTACAATGTAATGCCCTTCGAGCTTAAAAATGTTGTAACAACATACCATAGGTTGGTCTATAAAGTGTTTGAAGAGAAAATTGGGAAAAATATGGATGTTTATGTAGATGCTATGTTGACCAAAAGTAAGAAAGCTTCAGATCATATCAAGGACCTCAGTCAGACTTTTGACCAGCTGGAAAAGCATCAAATGAAGTTAAATTCGACCAAGTGTGTTTCATGTGCAAGAGGGAATGTTCCTCAGCTTTATAGTAAACCAAAGAGGAGTTCAAGTTAACCCTACCAAAATCAAAGCTCTGATAGAGATGCCGTCATCAACCTGCAAGAAGGATGTTCAAAAACTTACTAGTAGAGTAGCTGCTTTAAATTGGTTTGCTTCCTGAGTTATAGGTAGGTGTCTACCATTATTCAAGGTTCTTAGAAAGACCTTTGAGTGGAATACAGAGTGTTAAGAAGCATTTCAAGAATTGAAGAAGTATCTTGGATCACCAACATTATTGTCCCGACCTAATTTGGGAGAAAAATTATACTTATACTAAACTATTTTTGAGTTCACGATTAGCTCGGCATTGGTTCGGCTGTAGAATAGGATCCAAAAACTAGTCTACTACACAAATAAAGCATTTCGAGGAGCCAAAATTATGTATTCATGCTTGGAAAAACTAGCCTTAGCACTCATTAAAGTCTCTAGGAGCATGAAGCCTTATTTTTAAGTGCACACCATAGTTTTGTACACTAATCTACCTCTTCGCTAAGCACTCCACAAACCTGAGAAGTCGGGAAGGTTGATGTATTGGGCAGTATAGCTGGGCGAATACGACATCATCTACGAACCAAGGTCATTGCTGAAAGGACAAGCTCTGACAGATTTCATTGTAGAGTTAACCTATCTAGAAGTTAACGACCAATAAAACTTGACTGCTGAGTAGACTTCTTCGAAGAGAGCTCAGCTCAAAAGAAAGATAAAGTTATAGTCGACCAACTCGAATCATCCTGCATTCAAGATATGGCTCCGAAGTATGCAGAAAAAAGTAAGAAGATATTCCGCCATGGAGTTCTCTCTGTGGAGAACTTTAGCGGTGATAATCCATTGTGGAACTTATATGTGGATAGATCTTCATGCGCAACTGGAAGTGGATTAGGTATCATACTTAATACTCCTGATAATATTGATATTGAATTTGCCCTTAGATTTTAGTTTAAATCAATAAAAAATGAAGTTGAGTATGAAGCTTTAATAGTCGGATTAGAATCATTCCATTCATTAGGTGCCGAGCAATAATAGCGCACAGTGAGTCAAGGGAGAGTTGATGTCGAGATACTTGACCAAGGCAATGGAAGTCATTTCCAAATTTCCAGGCATGCAAATAAACAGGATACCAAGGATAGCTAAAGCCCGAGTTGATGCACTAGCTCGGCTCACTTCAATAACAAGAATATAACTCAAGATAAGCATTCCAATCGAGATCTTGGCAAGTAGGAGCAAAAATTAGGATCCAATGATCAGTTTCATTATTGTAGAATTAGTACCTTCCTGAATGGATCCAATCAGAGCTTACATCGAAGAAGGAATCCTACCAACTGATCCAAAAATAAGAAAAAAAGCTCCGGTACAAAGTAGCCATATATGTGTTAGACAAAGGAGTTTTATACAAAAGGGTCTTTACTGTTTCCTTATTATGTTGTGTCCATCCATTAGAAGTTGAGGGTTTAATTAAGTAGGTGCATGAAGGTTCTTGTGGAAATCATTCATCTGGTCGATCATTGCTCGATAGAATCAACACACGGGGATACTACTAGCCAACTATGTGGGCAGACTGTAGGGCCTTCGTAAGAAAGTGTGATAAGTACCAGTGGTTTTCTATAATTCACAAAGCACCCAACACTGATCTGGCACCGATTACTTCTCCTTGGTCATTCTCCATTTGGGGAATTTACTTAGTTGGACCACTATCGACCACCAAAGGCAGGTTCAAGTACCTAGTAGTTATTGTTGACTCTTACACAAAATGGGTGGAAGCAGAGCCATTGATAGACATTCCTTATGAGAAGGTGTACCAATTCATCTTGAAGACGCATCATATGTATGTATGGCATGCCTTATTCCTTCATTACAGGCCATGAAACCCAGTTCGATAATGATGAATTCGAAGCATATTGTGTTCAGTCCAAGATTCAACAATCCCATTCTGCACCAGGTTATCCACAAAGCAATGGTTAGACAAAAGTGACAAATAGAAACTTACTCAATGTACTGAAGAAAAGACTTGATGCTGCTAACGAAAACTTGATTAATGAATTGCACTCTGTTCTTTGGGCTTATAAAATAACGTCGAGGATAGCAACTGGAGAAACAACTTATATGCTTGCGTTAAGGACAGAATTCGTTGTACCAATCAATATAGGCCTACCAACTCACAGGGTGCTGAACTTTAATTCTCCCAAGAATGACTTGATGATGAGGTTGGATTTGGACATGCTGGAAGAAGTCTGAGAAGATGTAGCCATCAGAAATGATGCATATTAACAAAGAACTACTCGCTTTTACAATAAAAGGGTCAAGATGACCAACTTAAAAGAAGGCAGCTACGTCCTAAAGAAAGTCATCCAAAAGGGCAATAAGCTTGAAGCCAACTGGCATGGCCCATATCGCATTTTAGTGGTGATCCGACCAGGGACTTTTTAACTTGAGACACTTGAAGGGGAGGAATTACAGAACCCTTCGAACGTCGAGCACCTCCATAAATATTATCAGTGAATAAAGGCATTGGGATATTATATTTCTTTTTACTTTATGTTCAACACAACTATCTTTCAAGTTCAATAAAAAATTGATTTTAGTTCCCTCAATTTTTTGATTTTTTCGGAGTACGGCGATGTGTATCCTCCAGAAACAACAAACAAACAGTGTCTCTTGGTCTTCAGCTCTTGCCAGTCAACAGTACATACTTCATCAGGTTGAACCTATCAAATTTGCGATCTTATCGGATAACATTACATACTTAATCAAGTTGAACTTATCAAATTTGAGGTGCACCCACAACTTAATACACAGTCGTATCTCGTCCGACTAAGTTATTACTTCATGTATGACTTCCTATTAACAAGTTACGAACAAGAAGTATTACCCGATCAAGTTAAATATAGGAATATATTCCTAACACACTTGGTCTCCCTAAATAATTTGCTTCATGTATGACTTCGTCTTTGACAAGTCAAGAACAAGAAGTCTGTAAAACTTTGTATATAACTCCAACAGTTAAAAATAAGTTTTACTCGATTAAGTTAAATGCAGGAAGACATGTGTACATTCCTAAACACTGGAATACACATATATACTCATCATACACTTGGTCTCCATTGATAACTCATGCTAAAATTAGATCAATAGAACTATTTATAGTTTCATTCAAGTGCATTGCTAGAATCTAAGGCCCTACAGTCACAGTTTAATAATTCATTATTAAATGATATTTAGTTGACTAATTGATTAACTAATCATAAGTTGACAGAACAAAAGCATGAATTTTTATTCAAATAATAACTGTATTATATTCAAAATCAAATGAGTACAGAATACATAAGAATTATTCAGCTGGACATTTTCCTTGAGATTTGGAAGTTTGTGGTGCTCTCTCTCGTTACACTCTCTCCATCACAGGTGGAGGATCATCCAAGGTATAAGGGGAAATGGTGAAGTTAAAATCACTCAGCATTTGCCTATTATTGTTGCTCGTCCTGTTGATTAGATGAGGAGGAGGAACTATTTCATGCACATCGTGAAGACCATAACCTCCCAAGTATTTGATAATTAAACACTAGGGAATAGCTTCAGGAGGTATCCATAATTTATCCAACTTAAATGGGGGCTTGTCACAGTCTAACAAATTAGGTTCATTCCAGTACCATAGCTCACCAGCAAGGTCAACAAGTTGGTCCATCCCCACCTATAACTTTCACAATGTCTTTGGGTAATATGATCATCAACATGGCTAAGGGCTTCATTATAGCCTTCCATCCAAACCTCCCTGGATTTCTTGTGAAATTGAATGGTTAACCTTTTAACCTGATGTTGAAGTTTCTTCAGGACATCACTCTTCACTTTTAACTGGACGGATCGATCGGCGATGGCTTTATCCTTAGCTTCCATCTTGATAGACTAATCAACAATGCACTAACTCTTTGCTTTCAGCAGGGCAGCTTGGCCAGCTAATGTCTTTCTAGTTCATGCCACATCTACAGTTGGTCGGATAGATTTTTGTTGCCTAAAAGTTTTCTTTGGTTTGGTTTTCTGTACTGCTTCAAATTCTTCTACTAATATGGCATTCTTAGCTTCCACAAAAGAAGCACCCTCATCAGCACAATTGGCAGAAGACTTCTTCAGGATGTCAAACTCATTCCTGCACTGATTATTTTCCTCTTCAAGAAGTTTGGCTACCTCTCGAGCTTTATCTACTTCTCGATTCAATATGAACTATTTCCTTCTGTACATGGAGGCACACTCTTCAAGATTCTTCTCAAAGAATAATCCATCACTCTGACACCCATCCCAATTAAATAAAGGGTGATCAGTCATGTACCAACTTAAAACATAATATTCGATTGGTTCATTCATAGCATCACTGTCGAAAACTTTTTAACATATTAATCACCTAATATAAAATTAAGCTAGGTGTAAAAACATTTCCAATTTAGTAAAACCAAGTAAATTCATTTTCATTCAGTCTTAAAATATAAACCATTCACCACACATAGGAATATAATAAATACTAAACATAAATCAAGTACTGAAATAAATAAGACTCGGTAAAACCTCCCACTTCAAAACTCCAAACCATAAAATAAACTGAATACAATATCTCTGATGAAGGACTAGAAGTGGGCGACACATGCCCTAGATAACAATTCTAGATGAAACTGAATGGAAAGGATAGATGCATCTACGGCAAGGACCTACATTTTCCACAACAGCTGCAGCACGTCAAGCAATCCAAATCTCTAAATCTGGTACCCCTATGGCTAAGCACCTGATATAATATATATATAGAAAAAGAGAGAAGAGATACAAGAAACGGGTCAGAGATCGAGGTTTAAAAATGATTTAGAAAGTATTTAAAACTGGTTCTTAAAACAAGTCTTATACGCATGTTAGTTATCGAACTCTCACATGAGTTTCTCACCTCTCATCTATTGTGCACGCCTAACGTACATATAATCACCTCCTAGTTATATAACCCAGTCTAACTGGTCAGAAACCATACTAATACTAACTATGCTCTCTAGTAGTATTCCCGTATCGCCCATACAATACGTTATTCAGATGGTTTATCTCACATACTAAGTTTCATTATTCACCGTTCGAATGGTTAATCTTTTATCCACTAAGATTATTTTATTTCTCATCTCCACTTTATCTACTGGTTTCACAAAGTAGAAAGTTCTCCCAGTATACTCATATATATATAGTCTCGTCATCCCTATATATATACACAAATCCAGCACCCTTAGGTTAAGACCACTTGACGCAATGTAATGATTATTATTATTATTATTATTATTATTATTATTATTATTATTATTATTATTATTATTATTATTATTATTACCATGTCTACTAATTTCACACAAAAGAAATATTCACAAGTTAATATATATATATATATATATTAATCCTACACCCCCGGGCTAAGACCCATTAGTGCACCTACCAAGAAAATCCTGCATCCCCAGGTTAGCACCCATTAATGCACCTATCAATAATAATCCAGCACCCCCGGGTTATCACCCATTAGTGAGCCTAACAATAATCATCCTTGTACCCCCGGGTTATCACCCATTAGTACACTTAACAATAGAGTTTCTGCACCCCCGAATTATCACTCTTTAGTGCACTTAACTATAAGATTCTTGCACCCCCGGGTTATCACCCATTAGTGCTCATAGCAATAATATCACATAATAGGCATACAAACGTCCTATTAAAATTTATAGGTATTTCCCCAACCTATATATATAGTTCTCATACGTATCTTAATCTCAACACTACGTATAGTATAATTATTTAGATTACTATCTCTCGCGTAATCTCCAAGGTACATTCTTGATATCGAATATTTAAAGTACTAATTCTCACATACTTATCCGAAATTCTGTCCTGTTTCAATTTACTATCTGGCAGTTACTCTCACTCCAATAAACTGGTAAACTCAAAACTGGACTCTTAGAAAATTCCCAAAAATTCATCCTGTCGCTCGACCCACAAGGTTTGTCACTCGAACGATTGCCATGTCTCGTTCAAGCGACTTCGCGCGAGATAGAGGTCTCGCTCTAACGAGACTTCGCGCGACGTGCACTGGTTCGTCCCCTTTGCCCAGAATTCAACGTTTTTCACCATTTTTGAACCTAAAAACCTCTAAGATTCAACAACCAACGCCTCATCATCAACACCCATCAATACATAACAGGTTATAAACCATTCCTAGCATCTTAATATCATTAATTCGTCATTAATCATCACAATTATATAAAATCCCCAAATTAATTTATATGAACCCTGGTTTCCAAATTTTCAATTAAAGAACCTAATCAACCGAGATTCGTTCATCAATATATAATTAAATTCCATGATTAATCCTCTACATACATGAAGGACTTTAAACTACTAATTAAACCAATCCTTAATCATAATTTAAATCTCCAATTTACACCCAATTCGTATGTAAATCATGATTAATTTTAACTACACTAACATGAGCATGATTATTGCTAAAAGAAAGAAAGTAATAAACACTTGCCTCGAATAGGATGGTCTGATCCGTTGGTGATGTTGGTATGGATGCGTTCCTCGTCTTCCGATCTATACGATGGTGGTGGTGGTTGTGCAAGGTGGTGCTCAGTGGTTCCCTTCCTTGAAACTTTGCTCTCCCTCACCCTCTGTGGCTCTCCCTTCATTTTTGTGTAACTTAAACCTAATGGAAATCCCATAGATGATATAATTATTCTCTAATTTTCATCCATTTAATCTCCCCAAAAATTCAAATTACAAAACTACCCCAACGGGGTGCCGGTTTGGCCTAAAATCTCTCGGAGTCCAAATAGAATACCCGAGTAGTGTTTTCTGACTATCTCAACCCTCCCGGAATCAACGGTGCACTCTAAATGACCATACGAGTTAATAAAAATAAATTCTCTTTTTATCCCAATCAATCAGTCCTGGCACGACTCACACGCGCGTGAGACTTAAATTACCAAACTGTCGTATTTCTCACTTTCGACAATTTATCAAATATCATAATTCCATATTACATATCACACAGTAATATTTAATAGTTCACAACAATAAGTATTGACCCTCAGCACGCTAGTTAATAATTATTTTAATCCGGATTAATAACAAATTAATTTCTCGCGTTTTAATTTAATTAATGCAACAACAATAATTAATCGCATACTTATTCCCATAATAATAATTAATCATATAATTATTTAAATCGTCAAAAATACAGGGCGTTACATACTTCCCCCCTTACAATGGAATTTCATCCCGAAATTCGGAAAAAGTATACTAGGTACAAACAACGCTGTAAAAACATTGTGCATCGCGTCCTTACGCTTTCAAGTAAGATACTCTGTACCCCCCATATAGTATGTTATCGATTACCCTTAATAATGCACACTTCACATGTGTTTGTTTTAAACTCCAGGTTACCCTGTCATGTAGGCTCCTCCCTAAACCTTACCGTTTAAGTTTCACTATTTACTATATTATAGATATTCACTATCTAGCCTTTACTATTTGCACCTTAGTAGATTTATCCTCCTTTCAGATACATACGACTTCGTCTCGTGTCGTTCGTATAAGCAAATTGGTTATGCAATATATATTTCACACAATATATACGATGATATCAATTCCTCTCCAATATTTGTAATCATAACTGGTCCCCCACCTTTAACTATTAAGTAGGACAACAACAAAGTTTATCGTGCCATACTTCTACTGGCACTCTGCCCGAACTTGAACTTATAGGAGTTATTTGGACACAAACTCCACTAGTGGAAGGTACTGCTCTCGTCCTCCCTTAAGATTTAAGGGTACACATAAAATTTGCTCCCCATCATCTGAATAGACTGCTTGTTCTTCCCATCCCTTTGCGGTTGGTAGGCCATACTCAATCACATCTCGGAACTTATGGCCTCACTATCTCAGCTACATAAGGATTCTACGCATACTGTTCCGTAGTATGATCATCCCAATTGCCATAACGTTCAGTCAACAGTTCCTTATTACATATATAATATCGTTACCCTTTTAGAAAAGTGGCACTTCATGAGATCATTCTTAGGAATACTCTCCCATTCATTGGTGGAAGAAAACCTCTGTTGGTTTGGGTTAGTCGACCCTTTTTCCAATAGTTAGGTGACCCACTGCAAAATGAACATTGCAAAATTACTCTACATTAAACCCATCACCACTGCTATTTGTATCCTGATACATTTTATACTCTCTCGAATGTACTTCTCATCGTGATACGTGTGACTTTGTAGTACCGCGTAACACAAGTCCTTTTCCTGCTCAAAAATCTTAGTTTATCTTGAAGTGTAAGTCTCTGACAAATCTTACGGAGTAATCTTCGGCTTACCCGACTACTGAATTCACATGATAATCATAATCCACTACTTGATTCACTCACCTAGGGCGCCCATACACCCTATGCCTTGCGCATCATTGTACAAATGACATGTAATTTTCTTACTTCAACTCTTGCACACTCAGTATGCTGATGTAGTATGGGTGTACTCAACCGCCCCACTAATCATAATTTATTCATTCCTTCAGTGACATCATTGCTCTATTCAGAATGATACTAAGACGAGGCGACTATACTAGCCTTAAGTCATAAAAGAATTATCAACCCTCAATTATATTCTTTTATAGGTACAATAACCAATGTACAAAACTTGTGTACTATCGAACAAACTTCTCTCCACTCCCAACGTTCGCTAGTTTCATGCGTGGGATGTCTCGCAAAGCGAAATCCAAATAAGGAACCCCCCCCCCCCCCCGATACACTACTATCTAACCTAGTCGGTTGTCAAGGTCCGTAAGGCCCTCAATCCATACTATGTACCCCTCTACAATTTATTTATTTTGACATAAAAGTCTACTCGTCCACTCTCATGTCCCTAAAAATAACATGAAGCATGGCTCTCTCACTATCCCAAGTACTCGGCACTATATATATAACGAGATATATCTCGCTACTCGGTAAAGAACACAAAGTATCCTGAGTCTCCTTAGTAAAATAAATTCTTATGCAATGGAATCACATATAACTAGACAACATACCTCCTGAGGTCTATAATACAATGAAATTTTTATATATTCATATATCTGGGCCCAACCCTATTTTAGGTGGCGTCGCAAAAAATTAAGATCACTTACCCAGGTGTATCAGGCACGACAATTATATCACTCAATTTACTATCGTTTAACCATACAGTAATTAATCATTACACATTACCATAATAAACTCTACTAAAGCTCACTCATTGCAGTAATAAATTATAACAACAAAAAATATTCTTAGGGCCCACCCGGTTCTCTCATGGGCAACATCAAAATGCCCTGCTATCAATGAGAAATATGTTTGTAACGAGACCGTTAAAACTTACATTCCTACTAAACTCGACCCACATGCGAAGTTTAGGATTTCCAATTTATATATGAATTGTGACACATCCATGTCACTAGAATTAACCCTTTGCCTACAAGGATGATGCGAAATCTCACCAATCTCGCCTAATCATACATGTGGCTGCTAACACGACCCATGAACATCTGCAATCATTATACATCTTAGGATTTCATCCTATAGTTTTCCCCCTCTCATTGTGGGCAATTTATTCCATTATGTGAATTTCACGCCCATTATTTGAATATTGGCCCAAACTCTCTAGGCCCCAATTATGGCTTTACTGAACTCCCGTTTACATCCCGAGGCCCGTCGACCCTGACATACTGTATGCTACTATTATTGAGGACTCTACTAGTCCAGCCTGAATCCATCACTCTCGGGTGTAAATGTTCTTGGGCCTACTTCTCTTGACCCAAATTCCTTCGCTGGAAGTCTCTCTCCTCCAGTTATTATGCCTAACTAGCACGGTTTACCATTTCTAATCTTTTCGATCTCACTTCTCAATTGTGGACACAATCAACACTTGTAGTTATACTTTCTTCACATAGGGAAAATTCACGAGCCATTTCCCCATTTCTGGTCCCACTGACCATTTTGGAATGTCCTTCCCTCAGACAAGCAGTCTTAACTCACAATTGTTCTTCCGTTGTCCCTTTGGTTACGTTGGCCTTCGGAACTATGGTTGGCCTCTACATCCCAGATTGACTTCATCGTCCTCTTGAAGTTAATCACTAAAAATCATCTAACCGAGTTCCTTATTGGGTATACTCTCATGTGGGGTTTCACTAATACCATTAAATTTAGTTTCTACTCTTCAGCAGATTCGTTAACCCTCTTTACTCCCTTCTCTTGGAAGCGTTAACATTATCATACTAATGCATGATCTTGACGACCTCGGCACTAGTCATCATAGCCGTATTTCCCATTCATACTGGTATTCCACTCATGGGTCCTTTATCAACTATGAACCCTTTGGATAATTTATACCCCTATGCCAGGTACGAAGTTCGATATGCAATTCAACCTTTCTCTCACGATCGGTTTCTATCTTACCATTGTGCTAAACATCAAATTTTCACTCTCATTTTGTTACCACATCGAATGGAAGACCTAACGGTCAAATCGTACCCAAATTTCTCTCTAAATTTCAAACACACTTCTTCATAAATGGTGATTGCCTCTAATCACTACATGATGCTCCTAAGATCTATAGCTTTTAACTCCAAATTTAATTATGAGTCTCTTCACACCCCACTCTACAAAATTGCCTTCGAATTTTCTACCTCCGTTGGTATGTTACACTTTATCTTTTTCTTCTCCACATTTTCACCGATGGGTTTTTTAAAAGAGTTCCTCCGATTTTCGTCTTATTTATTTTGATAGGTGGTCCTAAAATCATTCCACCATTATCTATGAATGTGCCCTAGGAACCCACTATTCCCGAGTGATGATTTCTATTATCACTTGCTTAAGTAACCCTCATGGTGATTTTTGTCACGATCACTCTTTCCTAATTACTCTATGTCTTCTGTCGGGCTTCTTCTTCTCCTACAGTCCTCCTTACGGCCCTCGTTGGTCGTCCTATACTGTTCGGTGTTCGAAGCACACACGATTTTATATAATGAGTTTCCTTCATTACGATTCACAGCAGGAGAACATAAGTCCCATACGTAAAGGAACACAACAATCCTATAAAAAGGCTTTACATGAAAGGACGTTAAGCTGAAACGTAATAAGCCGTACAGATCCTAAGGACACTAGAACCGAATGCTCTGATACCACCTATGACACCCCGCCCAATTAAATAAAGGGTGATCAGTCCTGTACCAATTTAAAATAGAATGTTCGGTTGGTTCATTCTTAACATCACTGTCGAAAATTTTTTAACATATTAATCACCTAATATAAAATTAAGCTAGGTGTCAAAACATTTCCAATTTAGAAAAACCAAGTAAATTCATTTTCATTCAGTCTTAAAATATAAACCGCTCACCACACATAGGAATATAATAAATACTAAACATAAATCAAGTACTGAAATAAATAAGACTGGGTAAAACCTCCCAGTTCAAAACTCCAAACCATAAAATAAAATGAATACAATATCTCTGATGATGGACTAGAAGTGGGCGACACATGCCCTAGATAACAAGTCCAGATGAAACTAAATGGAAAGTATAGATTCGTCTCTTGCAAGGACCTACATCTTCCACAACAGCTGCAGCAGGTCAAGTAATCCAAATCTCTAAATCTGGTACCCTTATGGCTGAGCACCTGATATAATATATATAGAGAGAAAAGGAGAGAAGATATACAAGAAACGGGTCAGAGCCCGAGGTTTAAAAATGATTTAGCAAGTATTTAAAACTGGTTCTTAAAACAAGTCTTATACGCATGTTAGTTATCGAACTCTCCCATGAGTTTCTCACCTCTCATCTATTGTGCACGCCTAACGTATATCTAATCTCTCCCTAGTTATACAACCCAGTCTAACTGGTCAGAAACTATACTAATACTAACTATGCTCTTTAGTAGTATTCCCGTATCGCCCATAAAATACGCTATTCAAATAGTTTAGCTCACATACTAAGTTTCATTACTCACCGTTCGAATGGTTAATCTTTTATCCACTCAAATTATTTTATTTCTCATCTCCACTTTATCTACTGGTTTCACAAAGTAGAAAGTTCTCCCAGTATACTCATATATATATATATATAGTCTCATCATCCCTATATATATACACTAATCCGGCACCCTTAGGTTAATATATATATATATATATATATATATATATATCCTACACCCCCGGGCTAAGACCCATTAGTGCACCTACCAAAAAAATCCTGCATCCCCAGGTTAGCACCCATTAATGCACTTATCAATAATAATCCAGCACCCCCGGGTTATCACCCATTAGTGCGCCTAACAATAATCATCCTTGTACCCCCGGGTTATCACCCATTAGTACATTTAAAAATAGAGTTTCTGCACCCCCGAATTATCACTCTTTAGTGCACTTAACTATAAGATTCTTGCACCCCCGGGTTATCACCCATTAGTGCTCATAGCAATAATATCACATAATAGGCATACACACGTCCTATTAAAATTTATAGGTATTTCCCCAACCTACATATATACTTCTCACTCGTATCTTAATATCAACACTACGTATAGTATAATTATTTAGATTACTATCTCTCGCGTAATCTCCAAGGTACATTCTTGATATCGAATATTTAAAGTATTAATGCTCACATACTTTCCCGAAATTCTGTCCTATTTAAATTTACTATCTGCCAGTTTCTCTCACTCCAATAAACCGGTAAACTCAAAACTGGACTCTAAGAAAATTACCAAAAATTCACAATGTCACTCAAACTAGAAGGGTTTTCGCTCGAAGGATTGCCACGGGTCGTTCGAGCGAGTTCGCGTGAGATAGAGGTCTCGCTCTAACGAGACTTCACGCGACGCGCACTGGTTCGTCCCCTTTGCCCAAAATTTAGCATTTTTCACCATTTTTGAACCTAAAAACCTCTAAGATTCAACACCCAACGCCTCATCATCAATACCTATTAACACATAACGGGTTATAAATCATTCCTAACATCCTAGGATCATTAATTCGTCATTAATCATCATAATTATATAAAATCTCCAAATTAATTCATATGAACCCTAGTTTCCAAATTTTCAATTAAAGAACCTAATCAACCCAGATTCGTTCATCAATATATAATTCAATTCCATGATTAATCCTCTACATATATGAAGGACTTTAAACTACTAATTATACCAATCCTTAATCATAGTTTAAATCTCCAATTTTCACCCAATTCATATGTAAGTCATGATTAATTTTACCTAAACTAATATGAGCATGATTATTGCTAAAAGAAAGCAAGTAACAAACACTTGCCTCGAATAGGATGGTCTGATCCATTGGTGATGTTGGTATGTATGCGTTCCTCATCTTCCGATCTATATGATGGTGGTGGTTGTGCAAGGTGGTGCTAAGTGGTTCCCTTCCTTAGGACTTTGCTCTCCCTCACCCTCTGTGGCTCTCCCTTGATTTTTATGTAACTTAACCCTAATGGAACTCCGGTAGATGATACAATTATTCTCTAATTTTCGTCCATTTAACCTCCCCAAAAATTCAAATTACAAAACTACCCCTATGGTGTGCCGGTTTGGTCTAAAATCTCCGGGAGTCCAAATAGAATACCCCGGTAGTGTTTTCTGACTATCTCAATCCTCCCGGACTCAACGGCGCACTCGAAATGACCATACAATTTAATAAAAATAAATTCTCTTTTTATCCCAATCAATCAGTCCCAACCCGACTCACATGCGCGTCAGACTTAAATTATCAAACTGTCGTATTTCTCACTTTTGATAATTTATCAAATATCATAATTACATATTACATAACACAGTAATATTTAATAGTTCACAACAATAAGTATTAACCCTTGGCACGCTAGTTAATAATTATTTTAATCCGGATTAATAACAAATTAATTTCTCGCATTTTAATTTAATTAATCCAACAACAATAATTAATCGAATAGTTATTCCCATAATAATAATTAATCATATAATTATTTAAATCGTCAAAAATATGGGGTGTTAGATTCACTCAATGATTTATACTTAGATTTATAGTCGACGTGGAGTGAAGGCAAAGAAAACTTGTGGTCTTCTTACAGATCTCCAATCATCTCATAATAAGCAACATTATTTGCCACTGCCCTATCCAGCAAACTGTGAATATGGATGTATGACTCCTTAACTTGGTCGGACACATCTGGACTAAGCAAGCCGACTAAGTCTTCTTCGGATAAAGTAACATGGCCAACTTCAAGAAGATTTCTACTCCGCCTGAGTAGGTCCGATTCAGCAGAAACTATGGCTTTTTTCCTAGCATCAAACTAAAAATTGCAAATATAAGAACACAAGTGTGATTGCTGAGAAAATATAAGACTAGGTGTGTGACTTCATGAAGATAAATCAACCAAACAAGAAGGCATAAGTATGGTAAATGTAACATATTCACCCAAAAGAAAAAAAATTCATTGATAAACCAAACGGTGTTATATAATAACTATCATATTACAAGGCAGAAGAACAAAAAGAAAAATAAAGGAGTCAAACCTTCTCCTTATCCTAAACATTAGTCCCATGAACTATGTAAACCATGATTACAGCAAAGAAAGAAATCGAAAAGAAATGGAAGAAGAAGGCTTACAAAGATAATTGAAGCAGAAGCAAGGGTAGGACGCAAAGGAAAACTCAAAGGCAGAAATCTTGGAGAAGAAAGAGTGTTAGAAAGCTTGAACAGTTGTGGTGAAAAAACCCCACAAAACTTTCGTCTCTTATAGCTTACCTAGAGAATTGTGGAAGAAATGATTACTTGTATTGATGATTGACGTTCTGACGGCTACACACCTCTAAAATCTTGAAAATAAAAATATATCCTTAGGTGGTTTGTCAAACTTTCAAATTATTCACAAAATTGCAACCACAAGATCAAGGCATGAAAATTTTTCGCAAGTCATGCAAGTCGGCTTACGCCGACTAACTTTAAAGAAAACATACTCCATCATTTCAATAAAAACATCAAGAATGAAGTATTGGGGGTTCTGTTGATACCAACAATTATCAATCTACGTGGATCAATTAGAAATGGACACTTGTCTCCTTACATGGCAACAATCCTAGTCAGTAACCACTTAATTAACCCCAAGGAAAGTTTCTCAGTAGGCAAGCCGACCAAGATGAAGAATGCAGACCATAAAAGTAGATAAGTAGTCACCATTTGTGGAAAATAACCAAGGGTCCTCTAACACGTGATCTAGACTATCAACAATCACATTCATTATGTACGGGTGTAAATGCTTGAATATATAAAGGCATTACAACCCTTGATCTCCTACTCACTATTAATACATTATATTCCTTTCATAAAAGGCAAGATAGAACAGATTCTAGGATATTCTCCTAAACAAGAGTCCCGAGATTTCTGTAATCAATCAAATAAATACAATACTAGTGGATGTAGGCTTTCTTTAACAGTCGAACCACTTTAAAACTCCTTGTCTCTAATTTGATTTTTTCATTACTTCTTATATTTTATCTATCATTAGAAAATGGAATCTAGTCCATTTTTTTACATTAACAATACACACAGATATTATTATTCAAATATATACTGCTCTTATACCCGTGTATATATATATGTATAAGGAGTAAAACTTATGTATGTCATAGGTTATAACTATGATATCATCTAATATGAAATTTTTCTGCAATACCCATTTTACCCTTGAAAATTTTGGTTTCCACCTCTTTTGACACACTCTAATTTGTTCCCCCTTCTCTTAAAAATTCTAACACATGGGCACAATTGTATTTTACCATTTTGGAGATTTGGACAGACGAGCTTGAACCGATTTACACCTTTTTCTCACTCTCAAAGCTTTTTTTATGCCCACTTTCTCATACTTTCCTTTCTCTCTCTGTGTGTGTGCAACGATCCACCATCATTCTTCACCATCGTCCCTTATTCTAACTTGACTTTTTTTGCAGATCGAAACCTAATGAGGTATTCTACATTTTTCATTTATTTTTTATTTTAGAAATCATTTTTTTGGCAGATCAAAACCTAATCCGATTTAACACTTTCAAAAAAATTGAAGGTTCATTAACATGGTAAACTTGGGTGTAAACACTGTTTATTCAAATTTCTGGCATTTTAGGCTCGGATCTTCAAGGTGTTATGTTCTCTCTCTCCCTCTCAGTTGTTTATTCAGAATTTCTGGCATTTTTTCATTGGTTTGGTGGTTTTCTGTGTCTCTCTTTTGTTTTTACTTAATACTTTACTTTGTGGTGTGGTTTGGGATTTTGCTATTTTTATCTAGGGATTGGATATTTGATGATGTGGTTAAGAAAATTGAACCCTATTTTTTGTGTTCAGATATTTGGTATTCAAGGCATCTTAAGCTCTTATTTTTTATATTATATTTGGGCTATAATTTTTATGGTTCAAATAGTTCTTAGGATTTATTGGTATTTTCATTTATTTTGCAGGTCGGGTTCAAAATCTCAGAGGTATAGTCTATAACGAGGTAAGTTAATGTAATCTGAAATAAAAGAAAATATAATACTATATGGAGGTTGTTTGATTATTTGTTCAGGATGGGGTATCATAAGAAAATTTACAGTGTATTGATATCTTATGGAACACTTAAACAATAGGTTTCCATTGTTAACATATTTCCTTTTTGAACTTAAACTATTTTTATAGTGTTTTGCCTGGATGATAACAGTTTGTGTTTGGCTTATGTTTGTGCTTTGATTTTAGCTTTGTTAACATTTGGTAATGTAAGAGTTGTTATATTAATTATACATTTGTTGCATAGAAATATCGATTAAAATGGTGGTGTTTTTTAAACTGTGTGTTTGTATGTTCTAAATTGATTCATTATCTCCAGGTGACCTTTGTTTCTCTAAACTTATCACCTCACTATTTTTTGTGTGTTACATTTGATTTATGTTTCATTTTTTTTATAGTGATTTATGTAGTTGCTGAAGGAGAAATGATTAAAGAGGCTGCAGGGTATTAAAACTGTTGTGTTAGTTTTTGAAGTGACTGGTTCACCAGTAGGTTTTTAAAGTGATTATTGTATTAAAACTGTGTGACATTTGATCCTGTTATGTTAGTTCCTCCTAAATTAATGTTTGTTAACCAATAGGTTTGTTGGACAGTACATTTAATTTTTATTAATTGAATAGGCAGTTGTTTGGGATATTACTTATTTAATGTCCATTTGTTATTACATCTTTTTTTAACTTATATATTAAAATTTTACTATATGTGGTTTTAGTTCATAAAGTAGAGTTGTGTCGGGGTGTGTCTGTTGAATGGCTTCGATGTTGTATTCATGGAAAGTATTTTTTATAATTTGGTGTGAATCCTGTTGTTAACTGCTTAATGCTTGATAAAGACTCCGATTATAGTCGGTTATGGGTAATATATTTCTTATTTTAGGTGTGGAATCATATTTAAGAACCTGGAATTGTCACCAATCATCGGCTTCAGTAGGTGCTCACTATTCATACTCTCATCTTATTTGAGTATACATAATGTTAATTGCTTAATGTTTGATTAATCCTCATTATATTGTTGTATTCGGTTATGTGTAATTTTTCACTTATTTCAGGCGTGGAATCATATTTAAGAAACTATTTCACTTTTATCCTCAATAAGATGTGGAATCAATTATTGTCTCTCTATTTCACCCTTATAGTCTATTGTGTATCATTTGAGCACATCCAATTACTTTCACTTTGAAAAGTACTAGTCAATTTCATAAAAAATCATCTATTTATTTATTAGTATTTTTCTTATTATTATTATTTTCTCTTATCTGACTATAACTATTATAGATGTTAAACAGAGTATACTAGATTTCATACTAAACAGAGTATACTAGATATCATAATGTAACTATTATAATAGTTATTCAAAATAGTTATTATAACTATATTTATAACTTTGTTTAGTATCTTATTATAGAGAGTATACTAGATATTAGACTATAAATCTATTTATAGCTTTGTTTAGTATCTTATTAAACATAATATACTAATATTAGACTATAACTATTATAACTCTGTTTAGTATCTTATTAAACGGAAATAGAGTATACTATAGATGGGAATAAATGAGTCTTGAAAAGAAATAAACTAGGCTAGAGAAGAGATAAGAGAACAGACCTACTTAAAACCATTTCTGACAATAGAAACATCTTTAGTAGACCTGGTTATTGGAGGTTAGGTATCGAGTTAAAGTTTCACTTTTTATTAGAGGTACAATTGAAATTAATGTGAGTTTATTATGTCAGCTCCATGGGTGTTTGACTGTGTCAAAGTGTGAGTACACTTAGGGGGTGTCAAATCAGTTTGATATTGGTTATTGTGGTTATCATGCTTCTAACGTCTAGGGCGCTCACTCATCTATGAGATGTGTAGTCGTTGTCATATGATGTCGTTGTGCATTATGGGGCAATTTCGTGTTTCGCTGCTAGGTTACTTACCATTGAGTACATGGACTTGGCTGAGCAAGTGAGTATTAATTGAACCTTATTTAATAATTAGAGAATTGCATGTATTGAATATATATTTTTTATTATGTAATTGATTCCAAAATTCAAAATTTAATGCAACAGTCCCAATAAGCTCTGAAGAAGATATCTCAGGAACACCCAACTGTCTGCTTGAGAGCAGGGGCACTTATGGTAGTGCTTTCATATCTTGAATTCTTTTCCATAGGAGTTCAGGTCACTCATTGTTGATTGTGGATTGTAGTGAAAATCGTTAATTATGTCTCTTCAAGTAATATCGATTTATTTTCATATTGTTTATCAGCGAGTTGCATTGTCTACTACTACAAATATGTGCAAAAAACTCCCATCTGATGCAGAATGGAAGCAACTCCATTATTGATAAATATTCTTCATTTTAATGATACTAAGGTGAGCCCGCAGCTGATATGTGTTTTCTCTTCAGTATCATATACATCTGATACGTGTTTTATTTTTCGCGCTAATGTGTTTTCTTTGGATAGTCACTGATTTGTATACATCTGATTTGTGTTTTCTTTGGATAGTTGGCATCTGATTTGTATACATTTAATATTTGGTTTGTACCTACATTGGATTTGTCTACCCTTCACAACAGACTTCCGTACTTTGGATAGTTTTGATTCGACATGATGTTTCAAAAGCATCCTCACATAATGATTGAACAAGAATTCAAGTTGATGACTTTGACTTATTCTTTTTGGAAGTTCCATTGAAAAAGGCTGAGTTAAAATTTCAACAACAACAACCCATCCCGTTGTCAGTTCTTCAGATAACGTAGCCGAATATACGAGAGCAATAGAATGATCATCTACTTCACCACGTGCCCATGTTGCCCGTTCCATCATTATTCTTTCCTTGAACCCTTGGCATGCTCTCAGCTGTTGAACCCTTGAACCCTTGGCATGATCGCAGTTGTTCAATTGTAGAGTTCTCCCCACAAAGGATAAACAAAAGCAAAGTGTGCTATTGAACACCAAAAATAATTCACCAAAGCATATGGGATTTTTGTGAATTGAAAACAAAAAGGGATTAAACCCTAAAAGAAGAAGTCAAAAGGTTTCTGCAGTTTCGTAGTTTTCTGTTTTCAAAATGCTGGGACTTCTTGATGAAAATTAAACCATTTAATGAGTATTTATAGAAAATCGCACCACGTTGATCGTTCGAACGAAAAGGTGATGACGCTCGAACTAAGCATACATGTCGTTTGAACGACATTGCACGACATCTCATGTCGCTCGAACGAGATAGGGATCTTGCTTGAACGAAATGCGCATCAAAATCGAGGAACGCTACATGACTTAGAAATATTACTCATTCTCAGATTTTGACGAAAAAATCCGCTCTAACACTTAGAAAATATTTTGTAAAAATATCCCAAAGACCTAAGTGCAAAGTTAAGGTATTTAAAACATAACCTTACCAAAGTAAACTTTGCGGAGGCTTTTTGATGAAGAACTTGATATTCGGATCCGTCTTTGATGCTTGAATGTTCTTGAAAGCTCTTCAACGGTGTAGGGGTATACGAAATAATTAATTGATAACGGACTTATAAAATAATGTCCTTACAAATCTCCCCCTATGTCTATGCCGGTACATACATAAAAACATCTGAATTATCAAATACAAAAGTGCCTATACAAATCTACCCTCCCATAAATCTTAAAAACTGAAGAGGAATAAATTTGTAAGTTCTCAAACTTTTCTTTAAAAATCTTCATCAAATTGCAAAGCTTTTCTCATCAGGGTGTGCAACTTAACGGTCTTCAATCTTCATACCTACACACATGAGATAAAGCAAAAACCTTCATGACGCATCGAGTTTGAAATGATATAAGAATAAATCAATCAATATAATCAAATCTCCTCCATAATGCAAACTCCCCCGTAACAAGATAATTCTCTCTCCCCCATTTTATGATGTCCCCAAATAGACAGATAAGAAGAAACAATCAAAACATGGAGTGTTACGATAAAAGCATAGAAAATATGAATCAATCAACGCGCATGCAAAGGAGTATCTCAAACGATTCCATAAACTATTTTTGGATTTTTCAATTTTCCGTACAAAAATAAGAAACCAAAAAGCATGCCATGGATTTAAACTCAAACAACCAAGTCATGGAAATGGAATGTATGGGTGTGAGCACATTCGATAGGTAAATCAACTTAATCAATCATATGTGCACGATGAATATGTATACCCCTAACGAATGAACATCAAAAATATCCTTAGGTATAAAATTATTGAATTTAAATGACATCGTCTTAATCAAATCAACAAATCAAAGTCAAAGTGATTTCCACACCAATAACGTCCAAAACTATTTAACGTTTTTTCTAGACTTTCAAGGACATTCAAACCCATTTTAAATTCCATCCAAACTCCCTCATGCATATTTTCTTTTTGAGGTAATCCAAAGTCTCAAACATTGGAGAATTGGCAAGAAACCTAAATGGCCCATAATTGGCATAAATTTCTTTTTATTGCCTTTAAATTTTTTTGGGCTCTTTTTAAACCTCTTTGGACCCGGATAATAAAATTCTTTAATTTTTTAGGTCCAATTAAATGGCGTCTTAATCGCAAAGAATAAATGATAACCTTTCGTAGACCTTCACCATTTTCAAACAAAACACACAAATCCTCACAAACATGGTTCAAAGGTGCACACTTTTTATTGTCTTGTTTTATCACATTTGGTTCATTGTATAGACATAATTGAGATGGAAACACATAACCAACATGTGATAGATAAACGCAATAATCAAACAAATCCATGCACGTGTGCAATAAAGGAAATCATGAGCCGAACATGTAGGAAGTAACACTTAATTACATCTCAATGACTCCAAACATTATAAAGCACATGAATGAATTGACCTATTGTCTCAAAACACTATCAAATAGTCACATGAAAAAAATGGAATGATGTTGTGACTCGATCATCCTATGTGTCCATCCATAAACGGTGTAAAACAAAATACAAAAATCTTTTTGGATTTTCTCAAAATTTTATCGAAATGAAATCTTTTTATACTTTTCAAAATTTTAAAAAAACATTTATACAAAAAGTACACATTTCATAACACTAGCAAATATATATATATATAATGAAACCACAACTAGTGTATGACAAACATTCAAACACAATCATCTATATGATATGGCAAGAGAAGAGTCATGTGCAAGCAAATGAGAATCAACTATTCTTAGATCTAGTGTATCCAAAAGTGATTTCCTAACCCAAATGGATGTAACACATCGACATGGGATTTTGGAAACCAACAAAACACTAGACTTCGACTTCCTAGGACTTCTTCTAAGATCAAAACAAAATCTCCTAAGGTGACCTTTCCTACCACAATGTGAACATGTGTAAACGGGAGGAATGTTACCTAAAGTGTGATCTTTTCTAATGTCCTTGGGATTAATTGACCCTCTAAAATAAATAATGATTTTGGATTTAGCACTAGAAGCATGAAAACAAGATGAGCCATTACTATCACTATCAAGCCTACTCGAGTCTGTCAAATCATTCTTTAACTTCAAAATTTTTTAGTCAAGCAAATAATTAGACTCTTCCAATCTGAGGGACTCCTTCTTCAAATTATCAATCAAACCTAGAAGGTTATCTCCCTCCCCCTCAATAAAAACAAACTTTTCCATAAGAGTCTTTTCACATGCCACAAACTCATTGATTAAAATATTTTTATCCTCTTTGGCACAAACACAAACCATCAAATTTTTAAGGTCCTCTAATTCTTTTTCTAAAAATAGGACCCTATCATCACTCTCCTTCTTGGAAAATTTTAAAGCAACAAAGTCACGGTCCAAGGCAACAAATTTCTCACGATAAAAATCTCTTTGATTTTGAATCGTTTGCAAAAGATCCATCGCGGATTAAAATCGAGAATTTTCTTTTTTCAAAACTTCAATTCTTTTCGCAAACGTCAAATTCAAACTATTTAAATCATTAAAACTTTGACTTGTGTAAATAGGAGGGGGCATCAAACTAGATAAGTTCTCCATTTAAAATTGGGACAAAATTTCAATAATCAGATTTTTCAAAAAAATCAATATCACACAATTTTGTGGAAAATAGGAATACGCGATAAATTAGCGTAACCCGCTCTGATACCAATTTGTAAAACGAATAAATGCGGTGTGTGATAATTGATTAAATAAATTCACAAGTTTCTAAGTAAACCTTATTTAATTAGAGTCTATTTTAAACAAAATTAATTCAGCCCCTAAACTTGCAACTACGTATCAAACCAAATAAGATATAGCCTGCGACACAAAATTTCAGGAAAAATCCCCCAAAGGGGCAAAACATTTTATTTTCACTATAATTTGTAAAGAACGGTTTACACGAATTACAATGAAAACAAGAGTGACATATGAAATACCCTCAGGTGTCGGTTCCGATGTCGTCGACTGGAATCTCCCACAAGAACTCCAGATGGTCAGCAAAGAAAAAGAAACTGCTTCTCCACAAAAGTGAACTTCATAGAGACTCCCTCCATAATAGCACACAGCTCTCCGGTTGTAGAGTTCTCCCCACAAAGGATAAACAAAAGCAAAGTGTGTTATTGAACACCAAAAATAATTCACCAAAGCATATGGGATTTTTGTGAATTGAAAACAAAAAAGGCATTAAACCCTAAAAGAAGAAGTCAAAAGGATTCTGCAGTTTCGCAGTTTTCTGTCTTTCAAAACGCTGGGACTTCTTGATGAAAATGAAACCATTTAATGAGTATTTATAGAAAATCGTGCCAACTTCGAATGAAAAGGTGATGTCGCTCGAACGAAGTAGACGTGTCGTTTGAAGGATATCGCGCGACATCTCATGTCGCTCGAACGAGATAGGGATCTCACTTGAACGACCTGGGCGTCCAAATTGAGGAACGTTACAGGACTAAGAAATTTTACTCATTCTCAAATTTTGACGAAAAAGTTCGCTCCAACACTTAGAAAATATTTTGTAAAAATATCCCAAAGCTCTAAGTGCAAAGTTAAGGTATTTAAAACATAACCTTACCAAAGTAAACTTTGCGGGAGCTTTTTGATGAAGAACTTGATATTCTGATCCGTCTTTGATGCTTGAATGTTCTTGAATGCTCTTTGACGGTGTAGTGGTATACGATATAATTAATTGATAACGGACTTATAAAATAATGTCCTTACAGGAGTTGTGATGGCTGTGATTTCAATGGATCTTTCTTTTTTGTCTTCGTGTCTTTGTATGTTTTTTGTGTTAATATTCGAAATGAGCACCATGTTGTTGTGTGCAAATATTTATTCAAATGACAATTTTTAAGAAGTATTTAAATACATCTTTTAAAAATCATGTCCTTGAAGAACCAGAATATTGTTAAAACTATGAATTGATTTTTACAATATCATGAAAAATGTCACTAGAAAGAATAGTTTAAGTCCACAAATAAATAATGTAATCCACAATTGAAGACCCTTGGCCCAAGTCCAAGGCTACGGAATCCCAAGTGTTGATCTTCGACTATTACCCTCTCTATGTACGACAATTGACATTCAACATTGAGAGAGGCTAAGTGAGTTTTTTTTCCTGTTCTTATTGGAGGAACCGGTGCACTATGATATTAGTTTGTGCAATATGCGTGATTTGGGTCGCTTAAATCTGAAATATAAGCTTTCAAAGTTCAACAAAGTCTTGAAAATCGTAATTTTATGTAAGGGGTTCTATTCCAAAATATAAACACACATGAATTGTTATGGAAAAGTTAGTGTTAAAAGTTTGGATCAAATTTCGGGTTGTACAACAAAAGTTGAAGTGTTGGTTTGGTAGCATTAGGGGGGTTGAAAATGGAGGTAGAAGGTTGGGCAAGTTTCATGAAAGTTATGTTTTTAATCCATGTTTTGAATCGTTGTATTACTATTTGTTCAATATATACTTTCACAGCACTATGGTTGTCATTTATATATAATTTGATGTAAAATTTTCTCATGTTTTAGTAGAAATGGAGATTTATTTTTGGTATAAGCATTTTGTGACGATGAACGAGACAGACGTGATGTGGGCGATACAAGAAGAATGGTGTAATTGATTACTGATGTATTAGTAATGTTGGAGTATTTTTTTTTATTTCTTAAACATGGTGGATAATCCTTTACACAAAGGGAACTTTGCCTAAATTTTATTTATTGATTGATTTATTTGTTGTATTTTGATAAGTTGAGTTAAATTGATGATATGTAAGGTACAAGATGGACTATTACTATTATTGTTATTATTTTTTAAACAGAGTGGATAATCCTATAATCAAAGCAAACTTTGTTCAATTTTTTTAAAATTGTTTACACATTCGTTGTAAAAAAACTTTACGACTTAAATTTACACGATTCAATACTTTGAAAATTTACGCTTATAATATAAAAAACATTTATTATTTACACTTAGTTGTATTGTAATTTTTTTCACTTAAATTAAGATGTTTACACGAGGTACAAGATGGACTATTATTACTATTGCAAACTAAATATGACGTATGGTCCAATCGATGACGTACACTTTTCAAAATTTGTGTCGTACCTTCAGGCATGGGTATACCCTTGTGTGTGTGTGTGTGTGTGTGTGTGTGTGTGTGTGTGTGTGTGTGTGTGTGTGTGTGTGTATACACACATAATCCGGCTAATCTGTGCCTATCACCCGAAGCACTACCCTATTTGTCCCGAGTCTACCCCTGACTCCTAAATATTTAATTAATCCTTTACTTAATTGAATTCACACATATATTATTAAATCTGGACACTAAGCCATTTCCGACCAACTCGTATCTTAAGTTAACTAGAATTTCCAACCAAATTTGTTAATCAATTTTTTCGAGTGTTATTCGCCCTAAACACCCGCAATTCCTTACTTCGGGTTTTATTCCAACTACCCCAAGGTAAACTAAGGTCCCGAAATATTTTTCAGAAATCCTACTTCCATCTACGGACATCTAAAAAATTATCTCGGACCCAAACCAATTATCAAAAAATTAAAAAAATGATCATGGTCCAAGTAGGGCAGCCGAACCGGTTAGGCCAGGGGGCGAACTGATTTTCCCTTGGACGATGTCCAGGTCGGAACTACTATTTTCTTTACGAGTTTTACCTAGATTTTCATCCCTAATTGAGTTCCAATCTTCAGCCCAAGTCATAATATCATTACTCTATGAATTATCAACATAAAATAAAATATGAATGTTTCATTTCCTCAATTCATCAAAAAATCAATTCTAATAATGGGATTTAATCATCACTGTTTCCAACATTAATTTATCCTTAATTCTAATACAATTCCTAAACACATACTCCAATATCTCATCTTTTAATGATTAAATTTCAGATTTTTCAATTCTAGAACACAATATATCATTTTTATTCTTAAGTTTCTCTATCAAGAACCTACTTTTCATATGGGATCTATTCTATCAAGATCATATGGAATCACCACAAATTTTATTTTTCTTAAAACCCATTTAACATGTAAATTCCACACCAAAATTTGTTACTAGTCTATCAAATTTGGATATGAACATAGAACTAAACAAAAATATTAAGCAAGTTAATTCCTTAAATGTAGAATGAATTGTGATTTCCTTCTTGTAGTGTGGATGAAGCCAAGAATTTCCAACGATTCATCCCCAATCAAGCCTTCCCTTGAATCCCTGATGTTTTTTTTCCTCTTTTCTCACCCAATTAACTCTCAGGTGTATGGGAATGTAAAGTGACTGCCTCCTAACATTAACCTCTTATTTAAAGCCCTAATCCCGAAATTAGGTTAACTCCCTAATGTAAAATAACTTGTATGTCCTTAAGCGGATCCCAACTAGTCTAAAAGCCCCCCGTATCCAATCTCTACCCCCGGGAACTTGACTTTGACTAATTCGACCTATTTCGGATCAACCGTGTACTCAAATTTATCATTCGATTCACTAAATATAAATATTCTATCTCAACCCAAAATAGCCCTCCCGTATGTGCCGACTGAGATACCATCGATCCCCGTCGTTTCTACCCACTTATGACGTACTAACAATTGATAGAATTTTATTTACTTAATCACAATTAGTAAATTTATTTCCACACAAATATTAATCATATTTTAACTAATTAATATTTATTAAATGCGCAATAGTCCTTATTTTAATTAAATTAAAGCACGTATAATTTTAAAATGCTAGAAATATTGATTCAAAAAATACGGGGTGTTACATGACATTTTGTCACTACATTGTGATCATAATGTATTTTAACTTTTTACAATCCTGGGTCCCTTCTGACCAATTTTCACGATTTCTTCCATTCAATATATTCACTTACAGTAAGCTTCCGTTTGATTGCACAAGGCACTAAAATTTGCAATGACAAATTTTTCGTGTCAAATTTTTCGTACCTATTCCCCTAATAAAAAAATTCCAGGACAAAGATAATTTATGACAATATCCAAGCCAAGCATGTTCTTGAACATACGACAACACAAGGCACTGTGACAATCATGCATCCATGCATCTCTTTGCAGTTACCTTATCGTTTAAATAAGACAAATGTTTCTTCACATTATATAGTTAAAATTTTAATTTATTTTTTGAGTAAATAATCTTAGTATACAACATTTTTTAAAGTTAGTTTTTTATTTTCAATTATTTATATATTTTTAAAAAAATATTATATTACGTTCGCGTATCACGTGGGTTGTATGCTAGCGTAATTTCTAAAATGAAAAATAGCAAGGGAATGACATGAAATAATAACGCTATTATTTTTTGGGATTAAACCATTAACATGTTCTATTTTTTTAAAGTTGATATCCAATATTCAACATATTGACCATATTTTTATTATTAATTTTTTTTTGAATTTAGTCATCTAATCTATATAACTATATAAAAATTGAAGACCAAAAACATATTAGATTGACACGTGGTAGCAATTTATCTCCGAAAATGTCTTTATTCTCTCTCCTCATAAATGTAAGATTATTCTCTCATCCGTCTCATCCCATTATAGATCATCCTTTATTCTCCCTCTCCTCATAAATGTAAATCTTCTTCATAACTGAGTTGATCAATGCATCTGAATAGGTATGGTTCAATGCATTTGTTTTATATCGAAACATTGATTATGCTTTTCAAAAAAATGATTCATTTTCTCCATCTAGTCGTCTTTAACTATGATGTCTTTAATGGTTTTGAAAAGAAAAGGTTCAACCCAATTCCCCTATTTGGTTCAATGTATTTGCTTTTTACCGATTTTTAAAAAAAAATGCTTTGTTTTCCCCATTCTAATCCTCTTTAACGATGATGTCTTCAATGTTTTTGAAGAGGAAAGGTTCAATATATTTCCCCCGTTCTTTTTTTCATTTGGTTTCACAAACAAGTAAATTATATATATATTTTAAAAATAGTTAATCTTCTCTTTTCTATATGATCTCTGCAGAATGGACTTTCTTCCAACCTGTATATCCCTCCTGATAAAGTTCCTGCAATCCTTTTAAAGTTGTAAATGGAACAAATTATTTCATTTGCTTTGATAAAGAACATAATATGTTCTCATCCTTTCTTTTAATTCATTTGTTTATGGTCTAAAATTTGGAAGGAAAAATATTTGGTGTTGTATATAACTGAATATTTTAGTTCATTAAGGATTGAAATAAAATTGGAAATCTTGAAGCTTAGTTTGATTATAATCTTAGGCCCTATTTGATAGGGGACATTTGCCATGGAAAATGTCCAAATTCCCCTCAATTTCCATCTTTTGTCACGTTTGATACATGTATTTTGCCCTGGAAATGAATTCCTCAAATCCGCTCACGTGACCTCAAAATCCAGATATTCTCGGAATCCTTTTCTCCCCCCCCCCCCCTAAAGAAACAAATGGCAGGGCAAAACTTTCTTGGTTCTAACTTGGATCGAGGTGATTTGATGGAAGTGGTTGAAGGCATTGAAACCTCTCTTGAAGGAGGTGAGCTGATTCCATCATCATTTATGCCAAGCTCTTTGGGTGAGAAAACAGACGGAGCTACATTTGAGGTAAAAATCATACCCATTTCCCCCACCATTGTTGGCTGCTGTGATGTTTCTTCTTCTTTGGTTTGTTTGCTTTGGAGGTAGCATTTTTTGCAAGATGTTATTGGGAAAAAAGCAATTTGTTTTTCCAAACGTATGCAATTTTTCCAAACGATTTTATGTATCAGTCTAAAATAAATTGTATGGATCTGTTTGTTTGCTATGTAGGTTCCATTTTATTAGCAAACATTTTTTGCTCCATAGTTATTTATAGGTTCCATTTTTTATTAGGTTTCATTGCTCCATAGGTTCCATTTTATTGATTTTTTTTTTATGGATCTGTTTTTTTATGAGTATTTATTTTATAATGAAATGGTGATGGTGAAATGGTGAAATAAGCACATTATAATGAAATGGTGAGATGAGTAACAAATATTTTATAAAAAAAATGTTTGTGTTCTAAATATCGTATATTAACTTACTAGATAAAAGGAGAAAGGTATGTGTACTTGTTTTCATTGAAATGGTCTCATTATGATGGCGCAATATGATTACAAAAAGAGGAATATTGTTATAATGGCTAAATAATATTATATTTTATTCCATTTATGTCCACTAATATAATGTAGTCTGTTTTA
This sequence comes from Sambucus nigra, assembly GCA_949130495.1. NCBI lineage: Eukaryota > Viridiplantae > Streptophyta > Magnoliopsida > Dipsacales > Adoxaceae > Sambucus > Sambucus nigra. The sequence goes on along the minus strand of OX422219.1, from coordinate 22,629,377 downwards.
TCATGTTGTGCGGAAAACAGGTTTGTTCGGATTCGGATTCGGATTCCTCGGATAGCTACTCATTAGGCATAAATTTATTTCCTTCTATGTTTTAAATCATGTTATTTATTGTTGGATTAATAAGAGCTTTTACCAATTTTTATATTATTAAAGTATGGTTTGGTAAGAAATAAAATGATGTTTACAAACTGGGGCCTAAAAGTTTAATTTATTTACGTTGACATAGGAATTTACTAACGAAATGTCGAGCGCTGGCTCAAAGTACATGCAATAACAACGAGGGTTGTTTTGGACCTTGGTCATGCGAGCAATTGCGCTTTTCCAATATATGAGGAGTCGCGACCATCTCTTAGTTAGGGCTCCCCATCAAAACTGGGACACTGATCAGGAAATGGCATTATATCGAATATTTAAAATGAGTGACCGGGTATGCCACGCACAACTTCGTATGAACATAGGGTCATTTGAAAGACTTTGTATTAGGTTACGCACATATGGACTGACTGACAATCGTTCAGTTAAGGTTGAGGAACAAGTCGCAATGTTCCTTAACACCTTTGGATATGACGAGCGATATGTTTCCGAGACATTGACTTTCTTTAGATCTGGTCAAACCATTAGTTACTACTTCCATAGAGTTTTACGAGCATGCCTTGACTTGTTAAATGATTTAGTTACTAATGCAAGTCCAATGAATTCCCCTTACGACAATGGCAAAAACCTACCTTAGTATCATTACTTCGAGGTTATGATAGTTTCATTAATTACTTTTATTCCTTTACGTATGACTTTCCCATTATTAAATTTATTTCAACCCATTTAGGATTCCATTGGTGCAATTGACGGTACCCACATATCTGCTTTGGTTCCTACCGCCGACCAAGCGAGGTATCGCAATAGGAAAGGGGCAATTTTGCAAAATGTTTTAGTCGCATGTACGTTTGATATGCGCTTCTCATTTGTCCTCGCTAGTTGGGAGGGATCAGCACATGATGATCACTTACTTCGTAGTGAGATTCAACGACAGGGGCATAAATTGATCATTCCATTAGGTATGTTTAAAACTAAGTAACATTCATTAGTAAAATATGAATAGGTATAGTAACACACTTTATCTAAAATATGCGTAGGTAAATACTACCTCGCAGATGCTGGATTCCCGTTGGTACCTGGGTTTCTATCCCCATTTCGGAAAACACGTTATCATCGAAGGGATGTGGAAGGACAACGACCTGAGAATAGTAAGGAGTTTTTTTAATTTTAGGCATTCATCTCTCCGTAATGTAATTGAGAGGTCGATTGGGTTATTAAAAAAAAGGTTTGCGTATCTAAGGCTTCAACCTTTCCACGGGATTGAAATTTAAGCGAAGATTGTTGTAGCTTGTTGTGCCATTCACAATTTCTTGAGGCTTGTTGATGTTGAGGATGAATGCTTGGGGGACGAGGAAAGTGATGATGATGACATTACCCCTCCCCTAAATGCGCCAGAAATACCTTTGAATGAGCATATAACATTCACAACTGATGTTGCATGGACCGAGAAGAGAAATGCAATGGTTAATTTGACGTGGCAACAATATGATGCGAACCACAATGATACTTCTAACTACGAGTAATGATATCATTTTGTTATGATGTATTCTTTGTTTTCTAATTTTAGGTTGAATCTGGTGGATTTTTCAAATATGCCTTCATTAAACCAATAGGGTCTTCTACTTTTACAGTATCAAATAAAGAAATGCTCATGTGGTGTTGTATCTAAAGTTAAGGTTACATTGTCCGACAAAAACTATAACCAGGGACAACTGTATTACACGTGCCCCCAATGTCAAAAAAATTTGGGTTGGACAAAGCCTTCTCTTGAAGGCATGGATGCTAACTACGCAACCTTCAATCCCCATAGTGAGCAAGCAACGTCGAGTATATCTAGTCAATCATCACTTTTTGTACGAGAACCCCCAATTGTCGACGATCATGGCATTATACGTAGGTTGGTGGTCGTCAAGAAGCTACAAGTTTTAAATACTCTTCTGCTAGTGCACTTTACTGTTTTCATGTATTTTCTTATGATGTAATGGTGTTGAATCACCCCGGATATTAAACTTATGATGCAATGTTTAATTTACTATTTTCTAGTGATGTAAGGGATGTAATGGATGGCATGAGACCTTTACTATTTTCTAGTAGTCTTTTCTACTACTGATTATGTCTTTATATCTAATTTTCTCCCAAACTTTACTAATATACATGAGCTAATATATTAGTGACTCACGGAGCACCTTGCACCTGCTCCAATGTAAATGCATACTGGTTTTGAAATGCATACTGGTATGCATATTGATTTGAATCATTTGAATGCATCCTGATTTGAATACTGATCTGTTTGAATGCATACTGATGATTTGAATGCATATTGATGATTTAAATGATTTGAATAATGAGACCTTTCCTATTTTCTAGTATGGAAATCAGTATGTAAATGGAGGTATGCTAATTTAAATACTGAAATGGCCAATACTAATATGTTTGAATAATGCTCTGTTTTGGTATTGAAATGAATACTTAATTGTTGGATTGCATAATGATGATTTGAATGTTGTTGAAATGCTGAATTTTGTTGAAATGCATACTGGTCTTGAAATGCATACTAGTATGCATATTGATTTGAATCATTTGAATGAATCCTGATTTGAATACTGGTCTGTTTGAATGCATACTGATGATTTGAATGCATATTGATGATTTAAATGATTTGAATAATGAGACCTTTCCTATTTTCTAGTATGGAAATTAGTATGTAAATGTAGGTATGCTAATTTGAATACTGAAATGGCCAATACTAATCTGTTTGAATAATGATCTGTTTTGGTATTGAAATGCATACTGAATTATTGGATTGCATACTGATGATTTGAATGTTGTTGAAATGCTAAATGTTGTTGAAATGCATACTTGTTTTGAAATGCATACTAGTATGCATATTGATTTGAATCATTTGAATGCATCCTGATTTGAATACTGGTCTGTTTGAATGCATACTGAATGATTTGAATAATGAAACTCATGATTTGAGTACTGGTGATTTGAATATATACTATTGAATGCCAAATGATATGCATACTAAAATGCTACTGATTTTGCTGAATTTGATACTGAAATTGCTAGTGAGAGTTGCATTATTGGCACTGAATGCATACTAATGCTACTGATATGCTACTAATGCTACTGAATGCCAAATGATATGCATACTAATGCAACTCATATTGAATACCAAATGATATGCATACTAAAATGCTACTGATTTTACTGAATTTGATATTGAAATTGCTAGTGAGAGTTGCATTAATCGTACTGAATGCACACTAATGTTACTAAGGATACTGATATGCTACTAATGCTACTGAATGCCAAATGATATGCATACTAATGCTACTAATGCTACTGATATTGAATGCATACTAATGCTACTGATATGCTATTGAATGCCAAATGATTTAAGGCATACTGAATACATACTAATGCTACTGATATGCTACTTAATATGCATCATTTGCTACTGAATATGCATCATATGCTACTGATTTGAATGCATACTATTGAATGCCAAATGATATGCATACTAAAATGCTACTGATTTTGATGAATTTGATACTGAAATTGCTAGTGAGAGTTGCATTATGTTATTGAATGCATACTAATGTTATTGATGTGCTACTAATGCTACTGAATGCCAAATGATATGCATACTAATGCTACTGATATTGAATGAAAAATGATATGCATACTAAAATGCTACTAATTTTGCTGAATTTGATATTGAAATAGCTAGTGAGAGTTGCATTAATCGCACAAAATGCATACTAATGCTGCTAAGGCTATTGATATGCTATTAATGCTACTAAATGCCAAATGATATGCATACTAATGCTACTGATATTGAATGCATACTGAATGCATACTAATGCTACTGAATATGCATCATATGCTGCTAATTTGAATGTATACTATTGAATGCCAAATGATATGCATACTAAAATGCTATTGATTTTGTTGAATTTGATACTAACATTGCTAGTGAGAGTCGCATTATTGGATATGCTACTAAATTTGTCTACTGAATATTGGCTACTGAATATGCATCATTGGATATGCTACTGAATTTGCATTATTGGCTACTGAATATGCATTATTTGCATTATTTGCATAACTTACTCTATTTGCATAACTTGCTACTGAATACTAGTATGCATACTAATATTCCAAATGATTTGAATGCATACTAATATGCTACTGAATTTGCATACTAATATGCTACTGAATTTGCTACTGAAATTGCTAATGAACTACATAACTATAAATATCATGGTGCTATATATGTGAATTTGAACTGATGACTCATATTTATATGTTGAACAGCGATGGAGCATATTCCTAATTGCGTCCCATTTCGCCCGCCACAACCAAATACAAATAATGTAGACCGACCAGCAAACGTGCAATCTTCAGTAGTTGAGGTGAACCAAAAGAAATCGCATTTGCGATGGAGTGAGGTAATGGATGGGTTCCTCATCCATTCCCTTTGTGCCCAGGTCCTCACGGGACGACAAAGGGTAGACAATGGATTTACTGCTGCACAAATTAAGGTTGTTATAAATACTGTCGAAGAAGGATGCCATATTCGCGTTGCGAAAAAGAATGTGAGATCGAGGTTGAAAACCCTGAAAAAGGAATATGTCGAGTTCCATGAGCCATTACAAGTCAGTGGATTCGGTTATGACACAAATAGTGGTGGCGTAACTGCAGATGCTAGTGTATGGGCTGACTATATCGCGGTTAGTACAAATTATTTAATTGACTTAACTTACATATAAAAAATTTCTTAATAATCTACCAACCACATAAGGAATATGTTGAACTGACTTACTACGGTTTTTACAGGTTAAACCAGATGGAGGGAAGATGAGAGGAAGGAAATGTATGTACTATGACGTGCGACAAATAATCTTCGGGAATGACACGGCTACAGGAGATAATGTAATATCCGGGGCAGATCAGTTTTCACCTCTGGATGGTACAGGGATAGAAGATGTGGATTTTACTCCTGAAGCGTGCATAGACACTGACACTGAAACAACCTGTGTGCATGAGACGAGCACCCAACCACCGAGTGGCCAGGAGACCGACACCCAACAATCGAGTGGGCACACTGCAAAGCGTAAGGGTCAGGGGCCTAATGGAAAGCCTCGTCATCGCCGTGTGAACCCTCAGGAAGAATGTGCCCAAGCGTTGTCAGTCATTGCACAGTCGTTGAAGCAGATTGCCACCGCAATGGAGCTTCAAGTTGCCATTGACTCTCAAACTCACGTTAACTGACTGGGTATCATTGAAAGGCTAGTGGGTATGGATATGGACGATGAGAATGTCATGCGAATGATGTTATTATTTGAGGCCGACAATGGACTAGGTCGAGTGTTTATGGGATTCTCTGACTTTTCATTCGTACGTACATGGGACTACAACAAGCTCCGTAATCTGCCTTGATCAGATTGTCTATTAACTATTACTCACTATTATGCGTTGCTACTATTATGCTTTGATATTATCTCCACGTATTCCGTTTTGATTTTTCTGGACGTGGGATTATCGGATAGTTTATTAGCGCATGTAATATTTTGTTCAAACTTTGCTCTATGTATTAGGTTTGTGTACGCTTTGCTCTAGTAAACTTTTGGGATGTAATATTTTGTGGGATTATCAAAGATTGTAACCATCCTTTTATATTATGAACTTGAATATTTAGCATTTCAAAAGTGCAAGCTTGATAAATGAATCCATGTGCTTTAACACTCAAAGTCATTACTAATTCAGTCTCATTACTTTCAGCCACATATTACAGAGTCATGTGAAGCAAAAGCACAAGCTTGATAAATGAATCCATGTGCTTTAACAGTCTAAGTTATTACTTATTCAGTCCTATTACTTTCAACTAAATATAGCAGAGTCATGTGATGCAAAAGTGCAATATAGATATATGAGCCCATGTGCTCTAACAATCCAAGTCATTACTAATTCAGTCCCATTACTTTCAACCACATATTGCAGAGTCATGTGATGCAAAAGTGCAAGCCGGATAAATGAACCCATGTTCTTTAACAGTGCAAGTCATTACTAATTTAGTCCCATTACTTTCAATAGTGCAAGTCTAATACTAGTATAAAGCAAACGGTAGTTCGTTTCATATCACTCACTATCAAATGGCAAACCATAGACAAAATGACAATTTTAACCCCAGTAAAGGATGTTTGGATTACTTCGGCCCAAATATTGTAGCCAGAAACAAAGAGCCCATGAAGGACAAGCGTAAATCTAAAGCATCAGCATCATATGACGTTGGTTATGTTGACGATGTTGCACCCGTTTTGACTAACTCGGGAATTTACGAAGATCCCCACGGAGGGAGTTGGTTTGGGGAGAAAAGGGTTTTTGAAAACATGCCTATATGCACATTACATTATTTAAGTGATGTTGGCTATGTGATGAAATGGTTACCTCCAACTAAAGCAAATATACCATGCGATGATCATTTGAAATGGCCTAGGTTATATGATAGACGATGCGATTTAGAGTGCTACTGTAATTGGCATGGTTTACCGGTGCCACAAGCAAAATCTGCAAATTATTGCAAAGATCCAACTAAAGACAGTGAGAGATGTATCCGTCTACTACAACGAGAAATTGAACAGATGGAAAAAAGATTAACACGCTGGCATTGTAAGAATTTGATAAATACTGAACTCGGTGATCCAATTTATGCATCGGATTCAGAACTATCGGACTACAAAATGGACGATTCCTCCATGGATTTTGTACAACATCTACCAAACATGTTTATGGGTGATGGGAATGCATTATGTTGCGATCCGTGGTTGACCAGGAAACCACGAAGCAATTAAATATGCAACTTTCTTTTCTATGTGTTTATTATTTTTATTATGTCAGTTGTAATGTTTAATTGTGAGTTCTAAATTTGTCACTTATTATTTTTTTTAAATCTCGTTACAAAACAACTCTCAACAACCTTATGTTCAACTCAATGTGCTCTCATCAATAATAAAGACTTATTTTTATTCCAACTGCAATACTTTAATCCAAATCATTTGCCACCTATTAATCTTGAAAATGAAGATAAAAATAATTATAAGTATTAAAATATATAGGATAACAAAAAAGTGGACAGTTAACAAAATAAGTCAATTTATGTATTCACAAAACTCTCTATTTCCATGAAAAATTTTGGCTATCAAACACCAAAACTAGGAATATTGTTGTTTTCCAGTAGGCAAATTATGTCTATCAAACACAAAAACTTGGAAATTACAGAATTTACCAGCATGCAAATTTAAGTTATCAAACAGTCCAAAATGTTATTTTCCAGGTTAAAATTTGCATGGATAAAATTGCCAAGGCAAAACTTTCCATTCCACCTCTATTCCAGGTTTTTTTTTTATCAAATATGGCCTTATAATCTTCTGTTTTTTCTTATCCTTTTGGTTTATGGCAGCAAGTGGTGATAAAATTGGAGTTACACGACGACAAAGCCAATCAAAAAACTATGAAAGTAGTCTCTGACCTCGCACGTATAATTCTAAACATTTACCACCCAACAATTATTATAGGGTTGTGTGTGTGTGTGTGTGTGTGTATATATATATACGGGTTTGGGGGAATTGAGTTTTAACAGATATGGTGGTGGGTTTTTTTGTTGAATTTTAAATCTTAACAGTTATGGAGGTAGGTGGATTCCAATTTTTAGTTGAGTTTATAAGCTTTCATGGATGTATATGTGTGTGACCGCAAAACACCCCTTGTGAGTCTCTTATTATTTGTTCTCTCTTTCTCTCAAAATATGTTAACATTGATTTTAGTGAGATGACCTATTTTTTTATCAATATTAATAATGGTGACAAAATTTCTAACGGGTATAAAATATTACCCTCACACTGGATAAAATTTATAGTATTGATTTTGGGAACAACATAGGAACCTGATGACCACCTCGGCTGTTGAAGGGCAGTTCTTGGTCACATTATGTTATCACTTTTTTTACTTATTGGTTCTTTAAATTTAATCTAAAGAAACAAAATTAGATGTGCTAAATAGTTATGATATTTCAATTGGCAATTCTGAATTGGTTTGTTAACAATTAAATTGTACATTTTTCACGGTTATATATATTCGACCACACATCGCGTGGCCTTCATGCTAGTAACATAATATAATTTTGGTGTCTCTTTAGAAAGAATTAACACTTGTCCTAATTGTGAGGTCGCCACGTGGCTTCAATTAATATCTCCCCATTACACATTAATGATACTAGCATGAAAGGCCACGCAACGAGTATATATAGACAGAGTCTGTTAAATTGATATTAAATTCATCATGAAAAGGAAAAATTAAATTATGAAAAAGAAAGGGAGGACATTAAAACTGTAAAAATCAAAGGTTCCTTTTTCTTCCAATGATACATAAATGAATGTAAATAGAAAAATCGAGTTGTAGTCATTTACTATGCAAGAATTAAATCCAAATTTCATTCTAAAATCACCAATCTTTAATAAAATCTGAAAATAAAAAATATATTAAAAAAATCTAGTATTTACAGAAAGATAATTTTAAACATATGAAAAGGCTGAAAAATATTGAAAATACTATGAAAAATCTAGAAATGACAAAAATATATTTAAATATTTAAAAAAATACAAAAAATTATTTAGAAAATCTAGAAAATAATACATAGATATTAAAAACCAGGAAAAAGTTAAAATACTTAACAATCGGGAAGTGACAAAAAATATATTTTAAATTTCATAAAATGAAACAAAATAATTTACAAAAGCAAATCTAAAAATTTGGTTTCAAACAAAAATATCGAAAAAACGTCCAGATGTCAAAATTTGGATTCAAACCATAAATCATATATAATTGAGGTAGAACCAACAACATATACTACTAAAAAATAAATAAATAATAAAATTACAATAAAAAATTAAACAAATACCGAATATGCCCAAAATACAATTCACATTGAAGTTTTGGTTCAAGTATTCTTTTTCAGATCTGTAGTGGCGATTTGGGAGGCATTAGTGATAGTTAAGTTTGAACTCTCTAGTTAGTATTTTTCTTTTGGCTGTTTCACTAATACATCATCAATATAGTATACCATATTATTAATAAGTATAGTAGGCATTTTCTTGTATATCAGAATTTGACTTTGGTATCCAGGAAAAGGGAAAAAACGGAACAACACTCAAATCAGAAAAACTATGACTGCTCCAAAATATGAGCATGACCAAAGGATTGGTTACTCATGTGATAAGCCTCCAATTAAAATATCTGATACAATCCGTGTGAAGCAAATAACTCTAAAAGAAAATTTCTCACACATGCTGACGCGACTAAGAATTTGTCTCAAAAGTGCGTTATCTCTAGGCTCAAGTGCAAGCCTATCGCTCAAGTAATAAACTCGGTAAGTCGGGATCGTATCCACAGGGATAAAAAATTGGCACTAATAATAGGAAAAGTTATTAAATCTTGAAATGATTTCTCAAAAGAAATATAAAAAGATGATTAATGATTGGGAAATTTCTAAAAACTTTACTCAAGGAAAACAAACTAAAAATTGTGAAGAACTTAGATTTGACAAATGAGAGAAAATAGGGTAGGGTACAATCCCTCAAACCTTAACAAATTACCATATAGAATGCTAGAATTGAAAATTAAAATTCTTGACTAAATCCAGTCTTTATAAATCCTAAGCATTACATATATGAAGGAACTAGCCCTCATCATATGAAATCAAAGGTAAATATAAAGCGGTAAATGGATAATTATACTCGCAAAGCGTTCTTAAACATCTCAAGTACCTAAGGTAAGATAGATTAAAAGATTGACAATGTTTGTATAATTTTCATTCACGATTCAATCAATATTTTAATTTATCTTCTATTTTCTACATAAATAATTTGCCTCGGATTGAGTTCATGTACCCCAGCCCTTGGGAATTTAGCTAGACATGATTTGATTAAAGAACAAATTCATACACATAATTATAGATCTACAAGACATTGGAAATAATTTGCAAATAATCAAACAAGAGAATGAAATGGTTTTACTTGAATTCAGCAACAGGAACAGAATTGAAATCTAGAAATCCTTACAAACTAGGGTTCATGAAAAACTCTTAAAGAAATTGAAAATTTTCTAACTTCTGATTTCTCTCTCCAAAAACAAACCCTAGAATTCGACCTCTCAAAATGATGTAGGGCATGGGCTTTTATAGCACAAATTAACACGAGTTTGACAGCCATAATCGCTTGTTGCGCAAGTTTCATCAGGTATGCACGCCAAAATCTTCACAATAAATGCCAGGATTTTGCATGACCGGAATGGGCCGGATTACCCTTGGATCGGTCCAATTTTCTGCCACCGGATCGGTTCTTTTTTTATTCTACCGGACCGATTCGGTACCTACCGGATCGGTTCTGCTGCCATCGGTTTGTCATCCATCCGGGGTCTACTGGACTTGGGACATTTTGGATCGGTCCGGTTCCCACCGGATCGGTCCGATTTTCTTCCATTTTGACTTTTTCCTTTCATCTTTGACTGGCCATAATTATTTATCTTGAACTCCAATTTGAGTGTCGTTTCTTCCAATGCTCTTGTGAACTCAAGCTCTTCAACTTCCCTTTTGGTGTCGGGTTCGAATTCTGAGTAGAACTTTACGCTTTTGCCCTTTGACTTTTCTTCATTTCATCTTCTCCTTTCTTCTGGTTTCTTTCTCTCCTTTCTTGCATTCCATTCCTGAAAAATCTATCAGAAATACATGAAAACTTGGGAAAATTGTTAGAAACAGTCAATGGAGTGATATGGAATAAAAATGGTTCAATTACCTTGTTCGAGATATTAAAATCACTAACTTAAGGGGCTAAATTCAGAAGAATTTATGCTTGGTCACATGCATTCAAGAATAATTAGACTGGATTGAATACTGGAGAAATCGAGTTACTTACAGATGAGGAAGGAGAGAGGGCTAGGAATCTCCAAAATATGTTAAGGCTTTCGGATCTAAGTAGAGAATGTCTAGATTTGAGATTTGGTTGTGAAAAGGAATGAAAACCCTAATCTGGAACTGAGTATGTGGACTGCAACTGCAACCAGGGTTTGGGTGAATCTGAGGGTGGATTGGAATTTGGAAAAGGGTTATGTACGATTCAATATTTTAGGATTGAGAATGCCAATGTTCTGGTTTTCAAAAATCCAACGTTTTGGTTTCTTTCCTTGTTGTTTGAGGTTAAGATAGCTAATAAAAATAGTTAATGCTCTTGACACGTGGTAACCGAAAAGGAGTTGAGGCTATTAATAAGAAGCATTTATTACTGCCACATGTCATCCTCCTATGATTTGTGTCTACAGTTTTTATATAGTTATATAGATTTGTTTCTTTAACCAATGCTGCAAAGTTACATTCAACTCCGTCCATTCCTCTTCTATACATCCATTGAAGAGAAATGTCAATTAATAACAAAAGAGGTGCATAAAACCAAAAAATTGATTTCCAAAGAAAGTTGGAGCTGATCCATGAGAGAGTGTTTCTTTTGAAATTTGTCTTTTGGGGTTCCCCAGACGAGCCTCTTTATCCATTGTTGGGTGCACTTTTTTATTTCTTTGGAACACATAATCTATGAAGTTTATTGCCCTTTACAACTTTGTTTCTCTCTTTTTGATATATATTTTTTGCTATGTTCCATTTTCCCTAATTTGAGGTTTAATAACCGTGTGTGTGTGTGTGTGTTTTTGTTGTATATTCAGGTTTTTTGTGGTTAGAAACCTTTCTATTTTCTCTCCCGGTGCACATATTTCTTTGTGAATATTGTTTGTTTAACTGATGTGCATACAACTCTAGTATCAGGGTAAGATTTATTAACTTTTTTATCATTCTTTCATGTATCTTTTCCTTTTTTCTTAAGTTGGGATATATAGTATATTTTACATTTACATTTGTTTGATTCAGTTTTAATTTTTAACTTTTTTTTCTTCATCTTTATGCTCACAAACAGATCTATATTTTGTCGGATGTTTGACATTTTCCTGTCAAAACCATATTGTTTTTTATATGCTCAAAAACATATTTATACCTTCATTTGTAGATGATTTTTTAACAAATCAGAAAGGTGTTCTACTATTCTCTCCTGGTTGGTTGATGTACTGGATCTCTTTTTGATGGCTTCATATCATATGTTTGCTGGATTCTTTGTTTTAGTTTTTCATTTTTTGGTTTGAATTACTGGTGGTAGCCTGGTTTGGTTCAGGATGTTTTTTCTAGAAATTCTTAAAATACACACACATCTCAAATAGGATTCAAGATGTTATTTCGGTAGCGTGCTGGTGTTCTACTATTCTCTATATTCAAGTTTTATATTATGGTTTTTTTTAGAAAGTTGTATTTAACTTTAATTTAATTACCCAATCTTATTTGAGGTTTTTGGATTTCTGATGTGTCTATTTTAATAATGGACTATTGTCCCCCTGTCTATATAAATACGTCCAAGGATATAATTTTAGTAGGATATTCTACATATGTGTGTCATTATGAGGTGATGGTCATTCTTAACAAATTTGATGATGATTGTGTTGAAGTCTTCATGTTAGGTACAATTTGTTGTCGATTCAAACACTATGTGAGCCAACTCAAAGGATCTGACTCAACGATGAAGCCAAAACTGGGACAACAGTTGATCTTGACACTGTAGTTAGCATCAATATATATATATATATATATATATATATATATACACACACTAGGGTATGCCCATGCCTAAAGGCACACTAATAATTTTGAAAAGCATATAGTCGTTCCTTGGTGCGATGGCAAGTTCCCTCGCCAAAGCTACGATTGGTCTAGGGTTCGAGACACGGGAGCAGCCTCTTCATATATGGAGTAAGCAAGTCGACATTCGCCTATTCAAGATCCTGTAGTTAAGCATATTACCCTTTGACTGAAGGCACGAAGAATTTTTTCAAAATATCAAGTCATGTATAATTTAAGTCTAATGTTTTTATATAAAATAAATAATCATACACAATTTAAAATTTTTGGGCTAAATTTCCTTTGTTTATAGGATTATCCACCCTGTATAAGAAATAAAAAATACACCACCAACAAAACTATTAGTTTGAAATTCAAATATAATATCATTATCTATTTAGATATGTATAACATATGGAGTACTCATTTGTAGTTTCTTTCACATTTTTCAAGGGCTAAACAATAACATTGTATAGAATGTGTCCAACTAAAATAAATATTTTACAAAAGAAATAAATAAGTTCTCAATATTACCAACATAAATAATATTGACTTATGAAAACACTTCTGAAGAAAAAACAGAAATGGAAGATGCTAGCTCTATCGATTTCCTATCTTGTATCCCACTAAAGATCTCATGTTCATCGTCTTTTATATAATGACACCAATGCCCATACAACGGGAGCTACTGCACAACAACACTTTTGGTCAATCAATCAGCTCCTCAAGCACGAACTATAAACAGATAATAACAATAATAATTATTATCATTATGTAAAATTCACATTAAGTAAAAATGTCAAGGGATAATAAATAGGAAGAAGATCTTTAAATACCTTTTATAAATTTGTTGTTGCACCCCCAAACGGGCACTGAGAGAGTCTATGGGTGACAACTCCAAAGCAATCCCTGGGATGAGAGCTTGAAAGATCAAGTCTTTGATGTATTTCCCCTTTCCAATAATCCCATCGCTCAAGTCTAGTACATTATTCCATCGAACACACCCCTAATAAATGTTGTAGCTTCGCAAACGAAGTCAATTTGAGGGATTTCGTCATGATATATGCGAACCTGATCCTTAAACACATCAAGAATTTTGTCATGATATGTACACTATTATACATCAAGAGTAGAAACCAAATGAATATAATAACGAATCTACGGATTCGAACGTTTAATTTCATGCCGTGTCATTCACATATTAATTTCAAGAAATGAGGAGTTGATCTAAAATAGTCTGAAATCAAGAAATTAGCGCTGCTAACACAAAAGTTCATTTATTTACTAAATTGGTTTCAATCCATCTACACTTCAATAACTACCCCATAACAAATACCAAAGAACCTATGACCCATTCATCATGAAATTTGAAAATTCAGCAGTGAGAGGCTACAAACCGCAAATGCCCCAAATAATTATCATCCAGCGAGTATAATGTGCATTGCTCAGTGGCCACTTAAAGCCTTAACATTTAACCGTATGAAGTAAACTAATTTTAACAAACGCAATAGGAAGGAACCAATGTAAGTTGATAAAAAAATGTCAGTAACTCGATGTCGACTGTTAGTCGATTATTGCAGTAGCAGTAATGGTTTTGTTGCTGTCGCAACAGTGACAGTAACAACGATGCAATCTGGCTTAACAGTTTAAGTTTAATGTTTGCTACTGCAAATCGCTACTGCTACAAATCGTTGCTGCTGTAGATGAAGAAATTAAGAGCATTTTCGATCTCGTGATAATACTGAGCAACATTCTATCCTCTAGGTTAATGCTCTCGGAAGGATTTTCTTCTCTTCAATTCGTAAGCCCTGCCCATTTCTTGAAGTTGACCCTCCATATAGACTGCTACTAACGGCAACGAACATAACGTCTCTGAGAAGCCGTTAGAATAGGAGCCTATGCTTGCTTCTAGAGTAACTATCAAGGATGGCCTCTTTCTTATTCTCTCTCTTATTCTCTATAAGAAGGAAGTGGAGGGCGGGAGTTCTGATCTGCATGAATTCAGAATCCATAAAAGTATTAATATTATTTATACTAAAGAAGGTCATCCGCAAGATTACAAAAGTATCCAGAGCAAACAAATTCACCAAACTAAATTCAAACACTACAAAAGTCGTGAAAATCATTAAAGTCAGCATAGGTCTGTATATATTAGTCCGACAACAAAAGCTTCTCCGAGTTGTGGGGACATGAGTCACGAATGTCATAAAAATCCCGGTACTATAGGTGTGAAAGTCCCAGCACATTAGTACTTTATTACCGACATGTGCCAAAAAGATAATAAATAGGAAGATCTTTAAATGTTTTTCACAAAAGTTGGATTGAAAGTAGGATTTGTACTTTATTATCTCCACTGTAATAAAACATGAATTAACGTAAAACACAATTAAAGCTGACACCTCACACAATTGGAATGTAAACACACAATTGATAATAGTTCGTGTGGCTGCGTGAGACCACTGTTCAGGATGCATTATTAGACAATCAACATTTCCAAATCTGATCAGGACCATATGTAGAATGATCAAATAAAATCGAAGCATCACATGGCCATCTTTGAGAGCCTCAACTCCCCCAAACAACACAATATCCTGAAAATAGAAAGAACAAACATTCAAATGAAGTCCGTAACTATATTAACATAAGAACTATTAAACAATGATATCAATTTGTGGGATAAAACTGTCATCATTCATCATCTTAAAGTATACTCGAATCACTTCGACTTTTATATTTTTTCTTTCCCAATTGTAAAGTTCCACAAACACGACATTTATATCTTAAAGTTCCACAAACACGCACTCTGTCAATTGCTGTTAACAAGCCATTGTTGGTGTTGCCATTTATATCTTAAAGTTCCACAAACACGCACTCTGTCAATTGCTGTTAACACGCCATTGTTGGTGTTTCTTATGTATATCCTGTATTTCAATCAAGCCATCTATATTCGAGCCATTGAGAAAAACAATCTTATTACTGTGATTAGGATCAGTAGACAAATTATTCAAAGTCATTTTCCTAGCACGGGGATAATTGTGATGAAGATGATTTATACAAGACAATGTTTTATACAAAATGAAAAAAAAATGCATTTTCATATGCCTAAACGACACTGAATAATGGAAAAAAGCTCACATTATGGCGACACTAATAATGCATTGGAGAAAAGGGGAAAAAAGTAATTATACCGCTGGTATAGTAGCCATGTATAGTGATTACATAGCTGGTACATCTGGTAAATGTTATAAAGACAACAAAATAAACTAAACAGTACGGAAAACCATAACATTATTCTAAAAGCTAACCATTAATTTAACTTCAAATAAAAAAAGGAACTTACCCGAAAATAGGTCGAGAACTCACTGTTGGGGCCAAAAATGGCACTAATTTAGAGCAGCAGCTCCTTACGAAATGGGTTGCTATTAGAAGCACAAATCCTTCTTCCGAACTTGGAAATGAGGAAAAACAAAAAAATCAGAAAGGAAATTTAGAAAAATAAAAAAAAATAAAAAAATAGGGAAATAGAAGATAAGATATAGGTATAGCATCTCTTTGAATGAAAAGAGGCACAATGGTTTTAGGTATAAACAAAATTATGTTAATATTACATTTTTAACCCTTAAGTTTAAAAAATTCTCGGTAAATTTTTTTGAAAAATTGAGAAGGGAATGCCTCCCCTCCTCGGCCTATCTGGATCCGTCCCTAATCAGGGATGCTACTATTACATGCACATGGTTGCTGTTACACTGTGATAGTGGAACTAGTGGCCTCTGGTTCCTCAAATACTGACCAAATGTGTTCCAATCTCTCCTCTTTTGGGACTCATATTGGCTCGGCGTGACGGGTTGGTCCCCGAGTGATCTATATATAACAGCTATATAGCAGCTAGTTATATATATAACAGCAAAATTAACCAAGTGAATCAGTGAATCAATTAACCAAGTGCCTCATCTTCGGTAATATTTAATCAATTGGCCAATTAATCAATGGAAACATATAAAACAACAAACTGTGATCCAATTAATCAATGGGTGTACGCGACACGTCACCGTGTCCCCCAACTATGTCCACAAACCGGGTCCCTGTATCATCACTCTTTCAAAAAAGCTAAAAAATAATAATGTACTAATATACCCAACGCGGTGATGAAAAAAAATAACATAAAACTTAACAAATCTTTTACGGATGGTTCCATTCCTACTCAAAGACGAACAAAAATACCCATGTTTTGAAACCAAACACACCTATTAAAACCAAAAAAATCAAATCTCAAAAAATCTTAAAAACTCAAATCAGAGCCCATATTTCAAACCCAAAAGAAAATCCATAGTGCTTTAAAAACCTTAAAGAGAGATGAGAAGTTACCTTAATAAATTGTGGTGACAGAATGAGATATGGTACGGGTCGAAGTCTTTGGACAAAATCGGGTAGTGGATGGAAAAGCTTAAATGGATTTAAGGTTTGGAAAATCTTGAATGGAGAGCAGGTCGCAGTTCAGATTGGTTCAGCGGGTCAAGTTGGTAATGGGTAGCGGGTTTGGCTGCCTTGTGTATATGAATACCGGGGTTGGGTTGGGGGTCGGAATTAATGGTTTCCCCTGTGCTGGGATTAAAAATCGGGTCTAGATGACTAGCCGGAGTTCCAGGTTCGTAGGTGAGTTGGATCGTGAGGTGGGCGAAATAAGGCAGCGGGCTGTGGATCGCCGGTGGGTGGACTCCGGCCAATACAGAACTTACAAAATAAATTAAAAACCCAAATACAACCCATAAAAATTTATCGATAGTAACAAAGTTAAGAGAGAACATGTTATACCTGCAAAATAGTGTGTGTGTGGAGAGAATGACAAAGTGACACCGGACCCATGAATAGTAAAATAATGTCTGCTTTGTTGGATTATTTCCAGCTCTGTGGTTGAGACGGTGTTTGGACGTCATTTTAAGACCTCAAGCCCCTCCAACAACATACTGGACCAAAAACTTCCTGGCCCCGAACAAAACCTATAGACACTCATCATTATAATCCTATAAACACTCATCATTATAATCCTTATTACACATTTGAATTCTCATTTCCTTGATCTTGTAGCCTGCAATTAAAAATAAGAAAATAATTAGTTAGTAGCAAAAAATGCAATCCTACAATTCGTAATATGTATGCACCGTATAAAAACATATGCATAAGAACTTATCAAAACAAACTTCAACATATATTTCTTCAATTACCCAATGTAAGTTTGTTATATGTCAAATGCAACATGATTTGTATAATGTTTATATTAATGCGTGTATAAACTAAGACTATTGACAACTATTGATTAAACAACATGATTTTTATATATCGAACTTAAATTGGACAAAAGACAATTCAAAATTTCAGAAGTAAACACAATAAACTTATATTGCATTTACACATTGCACAACCTCGCATTCTTGTGAAAAACAATTTATTTCCCATACTACACATACAATTTCAATATACATCATGCTTTTAATATAAGGAAATGAAGAGGGGATTTTTACCCATATTATTCAATTGAATTGGACTGAAACTCATTCATGTCTAAAAGTTACCAAACTATTTGGAGGAAGCATATGATTCTACTTAACATGGTTTAAAGTAAAGTATAAAGGGCACTCAAAATGAATATGTTTAATGAACAAAAGAAGTGTTTTTATGTCCCCTGTTTAAGTCAGAATCAAAATGAATATGTCTCGCCTATGTTCAATGAGTAGATTGAAAAATGAATAACCAAGAGAAAACTTTCAAATGATAATTTATAGGTTGTTTGTCATCGCGAAACAGAAACAGAAAAATATAGCTCGTAGTTATGTGAACCAAACAACACAACTAAAAGAGTACTGAGATCAAATAAATAAAAAACAATGCTAAATGAGACCAATACCTCATATAATTTCAATCACCCTTGATCTTAAAATATAGTAAGTTACATCTCTTTTAGAACCTTAAATATGAGACCTCATATATACTAATCCACCAAAACATAAGACCAATCCCCGAGAATGAAATACAAAGAACCTCAAATTTGAAATTGAAATCATGGTTGTCAAGCACCTATCTACTTTAAACTTTAAAATAATTAGTATACGAAAGCTCCGAATATGAAAAAACACTCTAGCTAATTTGGAAAACCATAACTTAAATAGTCAGTTCAATGAGAAGAGATAAATATTACCTTCCATGTGCTATGATAACAAATTGACACTCTTTCAACTCAAACAATAGTTAAATGATAAAAAAAAATCACATGTGTTGATCCGTACAGTTGAAACCTAATATCAAACTCAGAAAGTAATCTAATAATAAAGTATAGTTGAAACCTTACCAATTGGGCCCAGACTTTTATGTCGTATTCTTCTCGAATTGAATGTGGGGTTACCAAGCCAATAGTAGCTCCTCATTATGTATAAGAAGTGTTCAAGCTTAGTAATTGTTACTATACTAACATTTTCACATAACAATTTATAAAACGTGTTCAGATCTGGAAAAATACTTGTGAAATCAAATATTTAGGGCTGGATTGTATAACTGAAAGAGAAAATATATATTTGTGATATCAAATATTCTCAGCTAGATTGGACCTGCAAGAAAAACACAAAACAACAGTGAAGGTAAAAGCATGAGTTGTAAAACTCATAGCCCAAACCTAAGAGACCATCGAACAAAATGGTATGAAACCCAACTTATAATGGACCAACAAAAAACAATTATGGCTCAGTACATTCGTGTACCAATCAAAGCTTAAAGAGAATAACAAAAACCACAATGGCATATTATATGTCTCGGATAAGCTTGAAAAGAAAAATGAAATTTGCGAAAAATATAAATCAACATATTAGTATAGCATTGAAAGAACTGAACTTAAAAAACATATTGAATCCTACTTTTAGTAAACAAAATACCTCGATTAGAACTTGTATGCATGCCTAC
This sequence comes from Sambucus nigra, assembly GCA_949130495.1. Lineage (NCBI taxonomy): Eukaryota > Viridiplantae > Streptophyta > Magnoliopsida > Dipsacales > Adoxaceae > Sambucus > Sambucus nigra. The sequence goes on along the minus strand of OX422219.1, from coordinate 22,609,564 downwards.
AGCACAACAACATCCAGTGATCAGGGACTTTAAACAGCTAATGATATTACTAATAGATGAATAGATAGGCAAGTAAAAATTACATCAGCAATAAAAGGACATAAAATACCCTCCTGCCCAAATTATTTGCTAGCAACAACGGATTTCATCCTTGAAATGACTTCATCCCTATTCCTCACATTCATCTTTTGATTGTCTGCAGTAGCAGGAGGGGGGAAACAGTGAATTAGAAAGTTATTTTATTTTTGCTTGCTTTCTTTTCATTGAAATAAAAATAGGGTCACTCTAGGCACTTTGTAGAGCAGTAAAATACCTTATTAATTTCTTTTGTGTATCCGGTAATGATCTCACTTGGATGCAGCCCCATCCTAATGAGCTCCTCTCCATTTTGGAGGAGGTCCCCAGCAAAAGAAATTATCAAATTAGCACCATCTCTAATCTCCTTTACATTTCCTCTGCATTTCAATCTCCTCTGCCAAAACCAAAACCAATCTTCTCTACATTTCCTCTCCAATCTCCTCTGCCAAAACCAAAATCATACATGTGAGTGAATCAAATTAGAACCATCTCCAATCTCCTCTGCATTTCAAAACTAAAACAATTATTCCAAAAAACATCATTCACACACATAACTGCAAAATCAAGTATCTTTAACTAAGCATACTCTAGTCACTCGATTCCAATGCTCCCAACCAACCCCGAAACATATGAAGTCACAAAACATATGTGAAAGTAATATTAATTATTTCTTTAGAAAAAGGTCGGCATTAATGAAAAAAAAGCATAATCAAAGATAAACCAAACTATTGACGGTGTTGTAATGTTTACAAAATCACAGGTTATTTGGAGCTAGGAACTGCTCACCAATAACAGAACTGCTCAGGATCAACAACATTGCTCACCAAGAGACTCATAAATGGTCGTTGGGAATCAACCACACTGCTCAGTATTAAAAGCATTGCGATCACACTATTCTATTAGGCTCTTGCAAAGTGGAAAACAATATTAGATGGGACAACTAATGTGCAACAAAGATAAATAATTAGAGGATAAAACAATAATGGTCCTTCATTTTATCATAATAATAAAAAAAACATGTTAACATAGAAACTATAAATATTTAAAGCCCGTGCTTACCTAATAATATGAATTTCATTAGATACGTTTATCTAAAAACAAATTGGAGTCCAAATACTATGTCAATGACATATCAAACAATTGAGATGAAACTGAATTTTAACAGATAATGTAGAGCAACGACAATTTATAAACTCAAATTAATTGCATTGTTAATATATACTAACAATTGATTTGACATTACACGAAGCGATAATTCAAAAATGCAAATTATATGCTAACAAATGATTTGTGGTATATACTAACAATTAATTTTATATTACACGCCACTGATAAGAAGCTTTTTACGTATGTATCGTTGTTGTCCAAAAGCTACTCTCAAAATTCCCTTGAGTACCTACAAAACTTTTCTAAAAATAACTCGTATTGCAGTAAGTACGGGTATCAAACCAACTTTCAAGGTGAAACAATTAATGTGAAAACATGCAATTCCAATTGAAATATTTTTTTTATTTTTTTATTTTTTTAAAAACAATTTCAAGGGAAAAATTAACTAACAAATGCTAAAAATTAATAAATTGATTAAATGATGAAAAAAATAATGTGCAACCGAGTGTGAAAAATTTGAGAAGGTCAAGAGATGTGATTACACTGCATTTTCAATCATTTTAATTCCTCAGTTTATTAATTTTGAAATATTTCGAGATAATATTAAATCAATAATCTAACTCTCGTTAAAATTATAAATTTAATAAAATCTTTTTCAGAAAATTAATTAAAAAATGTCACACGATGAAAAATTAGGACTACATTATTTTCAGAAAATTACCCGCTAGGATCAATTTAAAAAAAACAATATCGATCCTCAAATTTCAATACCGAATTAATATTTAATTATCGGAAAAACCTATCTCTAGTTCGATTCCAACATTCAAACATTAATTCGTTCAATTAATTTACTAACTCTCGTTACATAAATTAATTGCTGACAGTTAAAATTAATTTACCTAGAAATATAAAATTAAAGAAACCAATTAATTAAACTGATATCATACGCAATGCATCCCACCCCTTGAACGGAGTGTTTAGCCAAACATAATGAAACAATTAATCACACCCACAAACATGGAACAATAAATTAAAAAGTAGAGCAAGAGATACAATACACAAAAGTCTCCTTTTGAATTGATTCCTTGAATCGCGTTCATGCACGTGTGTCCCAATATTTTCACAAATCCAGCGCTTGATTACACCAAAAAGAATAAAAACAAACCTAAAATTTATTCTAAAACTAAACTAATTTTTTTGAATTTTTTTGGAATTTTTTTATGAACCTAAACTATACATAATATACGGTGTATATTTTTCTCTCACTACGTTACTCTTTTTTTCTATCTGTTGAGAGTCTTCCTCTAAAGTAGTCTTCCTTCTCTTTTAAAACCATACCCACGAAGCTTTGTTTTTGAGGTTGGTGGATCAGTATTTCGGGTTTGGGGGTCTGGACGCCGAGTTGGTTTGGCTATGCTTGAGGCGGGTTGTTGCGAGGATGGGTGGATCGGGTGTGGAGTTATACCCGATTTCGGGTAGAGATGGATATGGTGGTTTGCTGTCAAGGGGTTTCTTTAATGGGGGAAGGTTAATATTTTTAGGATATGGGTTTCTTGGTTAATGGAGGATTTAGGGGAGAGACGGGGTGGAGATAGGTTGAAGATGGTGAATAGTATAGTTGATAGGGTGTGTGTGAGGTGTAGGTTAGGTATTGTGTGGGTGAGTGCATATTTGGGTGTAGATGAGTGTATGTGTGTGTATTTAAGTTTGTACCCCTAAAAAAATTGAAAATTAAAATAACTAAAATCCTAAAAATATAAAATCTATAAAAACTAAAAATAAAATAAAAATTCTAATCTATAAAATAAAACAAAAGAAATAAAATTAAAATAAAAATTAAAGACCTAAAAAAAATCTAATAAAACTAAAAAAAACTAACATCTCAACTAAAATAAATAAAACTCTATTAAACCTATAAAAAAATATAATCCTGATAAAATAAAACTAAAATAAAAAAATATATATATAAAATGAAATCTAATAAAATTAAAAAATTAAATTTCTAAAAATTAATCATAATAAAAATAAAATAAATATTAAAAATTAAAAACTAATAAAAATCAAAATCAAAATAAAGAAATAGAAAATTAGAAATTAAATCCTAAAAAAAGTCTAAAATAAATCCTAAAAATAAAACGACTAAAAATAAAAATCTAGAAAAAATAATAAAGGTGCAAACTCAACACACACCAGGCTCGGGTTTAGGTCACGGGACTGCTTCGGGGCATCGGATCTCTTCTGGGCAAGCTCAATGAGGACTCTGACTTCGCGGTCTCTTTAGATTTCTTCGATGTACGCTTTTAACCGCTTCTGCGTCGCAATTGCACTTATTTTGCATTATTTGTACTGCAACTGCGTATTGACCTGCAAAATGATAAAATACGAACATAAGGCCAATTTTATTAGAAACGAACGACTGAAATGCATCTATTCGGGGTATAAAATATACACTTTTGGGTGCTTATCACACCACCCCCAAACAGAACATTGCTAGTCCTCGAGCAAAAATTAGAGAGAAATAGAGATAAGTGACCAAAAGTGTGCCACTTTCGTAGGCACTAGCGATTGCACTTAGCATGTGCAACAAGCCGTTAAACCTATAGGTTGTCCTACAGGACGAGTGGTGTATCATGAGGGTTTGCAGTGAATATACCCACAAAATTCGAAAACTTTTTTAAATGCAGTTTCTGAGTAGATGATGAAACGCTATACAACCCAACTTAAAAGGACGTCAAGGAACACCGTATTCAACTCTTAAAATAAGATATAAATTTCTTAATACCAAAAGCATAATCCCTCCTAAAACTCAGCATGTGTAGTGGAAAACAATCTTAAGTATCATTAGAGTAATTCTAAGATCGCCTTTATAGAATCGGCGCTTGACTTCAATTCTCACTGGATATATCTCTCTGAATAGAACTCTCTGAGATTTGGGTAAGTGTATCTCTCTAGTGTGTGAGGATGTGAGTAAATGTAAACAATTTCAAACGTCTCACACACTTTATACGAAAGGACGGATATATGAAAGAAATCTGATCTCATGAAGGAATGCTAACCACTATGTCGAGAATGTCGAGTTATTCACCATATAATCTTTTCGTTTGCCCGAACACATTACCAATGGTGAAAATGTGGTTTATGACTGGTATGAGGGGATAATGAAATGAAGAAGATGAATGATAGGGTTATTGAGATGAGTGAAACACACTTTGATTGACTATTGCCTTCATCTTTTGAATTTATGATCGCATCTTTCTTTTTCTACTTTCTTTTTTTATTATTTTCTTTCTTTGCTTTTTTTCTCTTTTTTTTTTTCTTTTTTTTTCTTTTTTTTATTGCTATACAATTTTCTTTTCATAGCACAAATGAAGACAATTTACATGAAAAATTTCAAACACTCTTTTTCTCAAAAATTATGGTAGTGATGGGAATTGATATGTGGATGAAATTTTGGGAATATGGATAATGGTAATATGGAAAATGATAATGGGTGAATGATAATGTGATAGGGAAAATGGTAAGTGTATGGGAAAATCGGTTTAGTGCTCGGGACAACTACAAGACACATGTTTCTTACAACTCGAAAGTAATGTCATTCTCAGTGATTAAGCCAAATTTGAAAAAATAATGAGATCATGCAACGACTAAATGTGGTACCCAAAGAAAGTTGAGTCAACTTGTGACTCTGAGATACGTAAAAACCCTCAAAAAGGTGAAAAGCTTAAATCTCACGTGTTTAAGTCGCCACTAGTGATCTTTTAAGGCTTTCTTGAGAATATATTTACTCTTCAACTTTTGATTGTAAACGTGATAGTGCAAATTGCTGAGTTTAGGAATTCATAGTGCAAATACGCTTTAAGAGGTATTAATTAATTTATGTGTAAGAAAGCATAAGTTTTTAGGTCAAACACAGATATTCCGAGATTTCTAAAAGAGGGATGATAGACAAATCATATCATAAAAATTTATTTTTAACTGCACAAAAAGTTTAAAATCACTTGTTTCCGAAAATTTTCAAAAGAGGTACGAGTTTGATAAATTTCCCACCCCCAAACAAAAGAGAACATCATCCTCGATGTTTAAAACCATATATAAAAAGGAAAAGTACAAGGGAGGAAAGATATTACCATAATGAACCACTAGTGAAAATGTACCGCCTGAAGGAGCAGAGATGAAACCTGAAGAACATAGGCGATACAAAAGTATGCACAAGTCTATAAAGCATGTGAAAATCATTGGGTGGTGTGAAACACCACCCCCAAACAGGATAAGACTCATACTCAGAAACAATGAACGAAGGTCTGCCTCCCGGTAGCGCCAAGTTTAACGTCTTCATCCAGACCGAACCAATCTCACCCTAAGGATAGGATCTGTGAAAGTGAGGGGCGGCAGAAAAATTGGGTGATGAGAATCACCCCCAAACAAGACTGAAGCGTCAGTCTTGTTGGATAAAGTATAGAAGAAGTCAATGCACTTGTATAGCAAAGTGCATCACTCGATGCAAAGCATCGGTGGACCAGGGATGGGTGGGTAGGAGGGTAAGGGTGAAGAGGCACCGATAACGGGCCTTATTGAGCGTGAATGTGAGGGAAACAAGGGCCCTATAAGAATGGTGCTCAAGTTTGTGGGGGAGGTAAAATGGTTTGGAAAAAATAATGGGGTGGGCCTCAGAGAAAGCGCAGGATCGTTCTATAAATGGACAGTGATAATGGTCGCACCGTGACACACCAGGGAGCGATAGATGGAAAATTTCAACACCATAAGGAAGTGGTGTGCACAGAGGAACACGCTCGGTGTCACGGATGAGGAGAGTAGCATGAATACTCACATGGATAGTGGAGTCGAGGAAAAGTACAAAAATGGGATCGTGGAGCACTAGGGTGGAGGGTGGGTAGAGGTGAGGACCTAAATGCTTAGATGTGTGAAAAGGGAACGTATAATAGCAAGGTCCAAATCAAGTGGTGGGGTGGTATGGATAGTGGGTGGGTCGGATGGGACAAAGGGTGGGGGAAGATGATCTAACTCATGAGTGGTGGACACACACTCCTCACGAGGCACGGAGTGATCCTCAAGGGCACTCATACGAGGAAGTGTGGAAATAAACGAGGGAGTAATCAACTTAGCCACCATTACGTCACCATCGAAGGTGGTGAAAGGGTCTAACGAGGCTTTAAGATCCGAAAGAGATGAATCGACATCAATATTCGGATCTAGGGGAGCCAAATATGATGTGGTAGTATCCATATCAAGAGAGGGTGAAACCGTCTCGGATTCACTATCAAGAAAATGGTGAGCACTCGTAGTCGGAGCTAACCTAGGATGAAGTGGTTCCTCGGGAACACACACAGTGGGCTCAATAGGTGTAGGCTCAGGCATAAATAAGGATTCTATGGAAGGGGAAAGGCAAACCGCAATGGTGGGTTCGAGGGGATAGGACGGTGTGGGATCAGTCACACAAACAGTAGATATATCAACACAATTGTCAACTTAGTACTCGGACCACGGGGTGGTCTCAATGTCGAGATTCTCAGGAAGATAGGTTGGTCACACTCAAAATCCATGGCACAAGATGACACATCATCATCCCACACGGGTGCAACAATGGATGGACTTGTGGTGAAATCCGACTCGTTCGCACACTCAAAGGCAGTAAACCTATGTTCAAGCCGTTGAAGGGCTTCATTTTGAGATTGAAGAGTGTGCGCAAACTTGTGTAAGAGGCTCTCGAGAGCGGATGGGCAAGGTGGTGGTGAAGTGGTGGCGGGTGGCGGTGGTGGATGAGGTGGACACAACTCGCTAGAAACACTCGGATGTGGAGAATACTCATATGAAGTGTGTGGAGCAGGGTCAAGTGCAGCATTCACAGGAGAAGCATCTCCGTGAGGGACAAAAGTGTGATGAGCATGAGGAGCATATGAAAGGGACTAAGAGGTATGAGGTGCACGAGCTGGCGATGACGACTGTTGGAAACCGTAAGGATCCACAACATGGCGTTGTGATTCATATTGCAGGGAAGGATGATCAGGCCTCCATGAATAGCTCGGGTACTCATACCCCTCGACATTAGATATGTCGTGATCATACGTCGAGGGTGGTTCCAAAACAGTGTCATAGGGATACACATGTTCCATGGTGGGGTCATATGGAGAGTATATAAATGGACACTCATGGGACAAATGATTGCTAAGAAAGCAGTATGGGCACGGTGAAGTATGGGATGGGTTGACACTCGTCACCGGAGGCGGCGGAATTGGAGATGTGGGTGTGGATGACACGGGAGTATCAACGGTGTGCGTTTGAAGGTTAAAGCCATGAATTAATGAATCAAGGGTCGATTCGGGCTTATCATCAAACAAACTTCGAGAGAATGTGAAATGGCCAAAGTATTCCCGTAAATGACGTTCTTCGGCCATGACAAGAGGAATATTTTTCGGTTTTTAAATATTTTTTAAAAGAAAAGAAAATCTTGTTATGATTTTTGAAAATATGAAAAGGAAAATCTTTTTGGTATTTTAAACATGGAAAAAAAAGAAAATCTTTTTGGGATTTTTGAAAATATTTTTAAAAAGAAAGGAAAATAGTTTTGGGATTTTTTTTCGAAAAAGGGGAGAAAATGGACTCTTGATATGGGCGAACTAACTAAAACCGACTACCGAAAGAATCGAACTGGACACACACGAGTCAAGAAAAATCCTAACGAGCACGTAGCCAATTATTATCTTCAAAATTAGTGAAATGGGTAGTCAAATTTTAATTAAGTCCGCGGGTGACAAAATGCACGGAATTTATCTTTGTGATCGCCTGTTGCAAAAATGTGTTCCTACGAGGCTAGCTAGTTGATTGATTTTAAATTTAATAACAGCTAGGGTAGCACACAATGGATAAGCGAGTGAGTCGGGTGATGAAATCCCTTCTCGTTTCAATGACCGGGTCTAGGTCTTAGGTAAATTAATTCAACAAACCATTCAATTTAAGTGTGATGCAGAAATTAAAATCATATAGGAGCAAGTAATCACAGAAAAAATGAACTCGCTTGTAGGATATTCGCGAGGGATAAAAAAAAATGTACCTCCCACGGTTTTTACACACGTGGGGTGAAGATCGAGTTGAGTCGACCGGAGGGAGATTTCGCCTATCTCAGTCGTCCACGGGAGTCCTACCGACCCAAAGTAGAGAGGCTTCAAAAATCGTCGCCTTGGACGCTCTCTCTCTACCTTGTCCGGTTTCCCTTTTCGCTTTTTTTTTGTTTATCAATAATTATTACAAAAATCGGTGCCAAAATGCGCCCAAATAAATACCAAGCTTTAAAAATCCTATACAACCAGTCTAAGGAGGAGGGAGAGGAAGACCTACACTTAAAAAAAAAAAGATAAATAAAATTACAAGTCTTCAATCATGTCTCCAGGCCAAGAAAGCGGCAACGGCGCCATTTGATAAGTTGCTTGTTTGGGTATGTATATCGTTGTCGTGCAAAAGCTACTCTCAAAATTCACTTGAGTACCTACAAAACTTGTCCAAAAATAACTCGTATTGCAGTAAGTACGGGTATCAATCCAACTTTTAAGGTGAAACAATTAATGTGAAAACGTGCAATTCCAATTGAAATATTTTTTTAATTTTTAATTTTTTTAAAAACAATTTCAGGGGAAAAATTAACTAACAAATGCTAAAAATTAATAAATTCATTAAATGATGAAAAAATAATGTGCAACCGAGTGTGAAAAATTTGAGAAGGTCAAGAGATGTGATTACACTGCATTTTCAATCATTTTAATTCCTCAGTTTATTAATTTTGAAATATTTCGAGATAATATTAAATCGATAATCTAACTCTCGTTAAAATTATAAATTTAATAAAATCTTTTTCAGAAAATTAATTAAAAAATGTCACACGATGAAAAATTAGGACTACATTATTTTCAGAAAATTACCCGCTAGGATCAATTTAAAGAAAACAATATCGATCCTCAAATTTCAATACCGAATTAATATTTAATTATCGAAAAAACCTATCTCTAGTTCGGTTCCAACATTCCAACATTAATTCATTCAATTAATTTACTAACTCTCGTTACATAAATTAATTGGTGACAGTTAAAATTAATTTACCTAGAAATATAAAATTAAAGAAACCAATTAATTAAACTGATATCATACGCAATGCATCCCACCCCTTGAACGGAGTGTTTAGCCAAACATAATGAAACAATTAATCACACCCACAAACATGGAACAATAAATTAAAAAGTAGAGCAAGAGATACAATACACAAAAGTCTCCTTTTGAATTGATTTCTTGAATCGCGTTCATGCACGTGTGTCCCAATGTTTTCACAAATCCAGCACTTGATTACACCAAAAAGAATAAAAACAAACCTAAAATTTATTCTAAAACTAAACTAATTTTTTTGAAATTTTTTGAAATTTTTTTATGAACCTAAACTATACATAATATACGGTATATATTTTTCTCTCACTACGTTACTCTTTTTTTCTATCTGTTGAGAGTCTTCCTCTAAAGTAGTCTTCCTTCTCTTTTAAAACCATACCCACGAAGCTTTGTTTTTGAGGTTGGTGGATCAGTATTTCGGGTTTGGGGGTCTGGACGCCGAGTTGGTTTGGCTATGCTTGAGGCGGGTTGTTGCGAGGATGGGTGGATCGGGTGTGGAGTTATACCCGATTTCGGGTAGAGATGGATATGGTGGTTTGCTGTCAAGGGGTTTCTTTAATGGGGGAAGGTTAATATTTTTAGGATATGGGTTTCTTGGTTAATGGAGGATTTAGGAGAGAGAGGGGGGTGGAGATAGGTTGAAGATGGTGAATAGTGTAGTTGATAGGGGGTGTGTGAGGTGTAGGTTAGGTATTGTGTGGGTGAGTGCATATTTGGGTGTAGATGAGTGTATGTGTGTGTATTTAAGTTTGTACCCCTAAAAAAATTGAAAATTAAAATAACTTAAAATCCTAAAAATATAAAATCTATAAAAACTAAAAATAAAATAAAAATTCTAATCTATAAAATAAAACAAAAGAAATAAAATTAAATTAAAATTAAAATTAAAATAAAAACTAAAGACTTAAAAAAATCTAATAAAACTAAATTTAGCATACATCTCAACTAAAATAAAATAAAACTCTATTAAACCTAAAAAAAATATAATCCTAATAAAATAAAACTAAAATAAAAAAATATATATATAAATGAAATCTAATAAAACTAAAAAATTAAATTTCTAAAAATTAATCATAATAAAAATAAAATAAATATTAAAAATTAAAAACTAATAAAAATCAAAATCAAAATCGAAATAAAGAAATAGAAAATTAGAAATTCAATCCTAAAAAAAATCTAAAAAAAAAGTCTAAAATAAATCCTAAAAATAAAACGACTAAAAATAAAAATCTAGAAAAAATAATAAAAGTGCAAACTCAACACACACCAGGCTCGGGTTTAGGTCACGGGACTGCTTCGGGGCATCAGATCTCTTCTGGAAAGCTCAATGAGGACTCTGACTTCGCGGTCTCTTTAGATTTCTTCGATATACGCTTTTAACCGCTTATGCGTCGCAATTGCTCTGATTTAGCATTATTTGTACCGCAACTGCGTATTGACCTGCAAAATGATAAAATACGAACATAAGGCCAATTTTATTAGAAACGAGCGACTAAAATGCATCTATTCGGGGTATAAAATATACACTTTTGGGTGCTTATCAGCCACGACAATTAATAAAAGCAATTAGCCCGTCACACATCTTATGAATTAGGGAACTACTCCAAATTATATACTAACAATTCAAACGGTACCAAACCTACATTAGAAAGGACGTAGTGCTCATACTTATGTCAAATTTTAAAAATAAAAATCATAATGTCTGATAGATGGTTATTATATACATACTATGTGTAGCATACTGCTCATATTATGTGTAGCATTTAGTTCTACACATTTTCTATAGACTATCAAGTAATGTAATATTTTTATCTAAAGAAAGGATCCAAAGAAGCATATTCCTCGCACCAAGAGATAAAATTGATACAGTTTATCTAGGTTATCATTCCTAGTTCATTTCAGTTCAAACCAATTTTTCTAAAAACAAACTAAGAACTACAACCACATTCACATCGTATTACAAATATAACCAAGCTATCACTAGGCACTTATTCGTTAACAAATGTAACCACCTATCAACTTAGGCAGCGAATTAATTTTTAAGCAGTCTTGGAATGTAACAAAGGCTCGCTGGGAACCACATCCAGTTGTTGGATGGCTTGCTGGAATGTAACAAATGCATTAGAAAATGATGCAACATGTTTTTTGTGATTTTGCATTCATTATAGGCAACTGATCAAATCCACATAACACAACGCACTTTATCTTCAAAAGTAGACCTTAAAGAAATTACTTCAAATAATAGCACCTCTTATCTTGGAATAAAGACCAACCACAAAGGCATATATAAAACCAAAAAAATCATCAAAATTTCAATAGAAATCCAAAGTATTCCTCTGAAGGAAGATAAGTTCAAACAACTGAATACCCAAACAACTACCCTAAAATTCCCTACAATGGCATTCCATGATCTCCTTAAAAGAAAGTGTGTACTTGCAATATCAAGACAAATTAATTTAAAATTTACATAGATATTACAAAGAATCATCACTCAAGCATGTGACATGTAGGCAACAAACATTAAATTACTTCATGATCTCAACGAAAGTGGTTTTCCAATCTTTCTATATTACTGGGAGCGGTAAAAAAGAAGTGTGTAGGTTCAATTTTCAATATGTTGTTAGTGGAACATGCAAAATTATCAAAACAACCCCCATGGGCAACTAAAACACTATTTCTCATCTTTCAATATGTCGCCTTTACCTGCCATTTATCAATGCTTCCTGCACAGAAATTCCACCAAGTAAAATCAGTTAGAACAATGAAGTATGTGGTAAGAATCATGACCCCTAAATTGTTATTAAAAATGAATTAACAAAATTCTTACATTTTTTCTGCACCTCCTAGCTCCACCGCAAGACCTCCCTGAAACACTAATGCTTGGAAAACCATTGAGAAAAAGAACAATCAAAATCAAAATAAAAGGTAGTTCGTAAAAATACATATGGTTTGGTAAACAACAAACTTTCTTGACAACTATCTAATGAAGAATCCAACACTAAACCCTCTGATTTGAGGAAAAAATCTGGTGGAGAAAATGAAAAAGAAGATAACTGTGTTTCACTTTTAGAAACCCTAGGTCGGTGGTCTTGTAATCCAGACAAAGTCCATCTCATCCCTTTCTTCAAATACTTACATGAGAGAGAGAGAGAGAGAGAGAGAGAGAGAACGCGGGGGTCATGGGGATGAGAAAAGCCGAAGAGAGGAAGGGGTAAATGTTTAAGGGTCAGTGGGTTGCGTGTGATAGGTGAGAGAGTGGAGAGGAGGTAGGGAGGGTAAGAGGCTCAAAAGTGAGATCAAAATAGATATAATACCATTTTACCCTTTTTTTAATTTTAAAGAGGGGGGGGGGGGGAGGGGGAGGGGAAATAAATTAGAGTGTGTCAAAAAAGGGGGAATCCAAATATGTAAGGGACAAAAATGGTAAGAGGTGTATTTTAATCTCAACCCTTGGATTCTTGCCTTGTTGGCTTCGATTTGAATCGTGAAGTGTCTCCCTATCTTATGAATAGTGAAAACACCATATATATATATATATATATATATATATATATATATATATATATATATATATATATATATATATATATATATATATATGTGTGTGTGTGTGTGTGTGTGTGTGTGTGTGTGTATATATATGTGTGTGTGTGTGTGTGTGCACAGTACTAATCAAAGCAGAGACTCTTCATATTTTTTCTCTGAGCAGGTACATCAATATCTCTTTATTTGTTTGTAATTGTGACTAATCCATTGAGGTTGGTAAGCTTTGGTTGTTTATCACCACTCCCTTTGTTGTTTCGATATTTGATTTTATGGAATCATTTCTTTTGGAATTCAATCTCAATTACATGCACTTATTCGAATTTTGATCGAGACACCTGCTTATGTTATACATGTATGGTAATTGTACTGTTCTCGATTTGCTCAACTGCTAGGTAATACTAATACCAAGAATAGTTGTTAACTTGGCAGGATTGTTTTGCCTTCTCTATTCAGTAACATGCTACCAAATAACCATCTCCATTTTATTGCATATAATTTGATTATTTTACCAATTAAACTTATATTAAAAAATACATTTTGGTAAAAAATTATAAAAAAATATTTCAAAATACCCGCGCATGGCGAGGGGTTAGAACTTAATATTTTTAAAGTTTTGTACCCGTTTTCATTAAGCGCCCTAATACTCTTTTTAACAACTCGAAGCAGCCCAAATAGCGCCACTCGAGGTCACTTTTCATGGGGAACTGATGATGTTTTTTCATATAATCCATGAGAGATGCTCAACCGGCGCACTATCTTTTAAAAGTAGAGTCCTTCTCTGCATTTTTGGAGTTATGTATGGAAAACTATGAATCGGATGAATTTGAAGCTGACGGCTACAAATGGTACTTTTTTTTCCTTGTTTCTTAATTTCATTCCTCTATAATCTTTCTGATTTAACTCATAACCAATTATATTTTGCTGACTTTGTAAATTTAAAATTTATTGTAATATGTATTCTCGAAATAGAACAACAAATATTTAATTTATAATTTTAGTTTCTATATTTTAATAAAACCGGTGACGCGGACACACATTCATAAAACGTCAACTAAATACAGCATGCCACGTTAATCAATAATTTGAAAATATGGGCTAAAAATGGAAAACCAAATGTTTGTTGTCCTATATCCATTATTTATATCATTCTATAGAAGCTTTGTTTGTATCCAAATGGGAATAGGGAAGGAAATGGGACCAATCACATTTCACTCTACATAGCAATATGTGAAACAAGCAGTCTTCCTAAAGGTTGGGAGGTCAATGCCAAGTTCAAACTGTTTGTATATAACTACATAAAGGACAAGTATCTAACAATGCAAGGTAATTTCTCTATAACAAATTTTTGATATCAATATCTAATAGGTAAAAGCTCAATTCTAAATTACACATAAATTCGAAGCCACAGATCAAAGAGTAAGACGTAAAGACTTGTAATATCTTTTCATTTTACTTACTTTGGTAGGATGTAAAGACTTGTTGAGTTTTCTTGTTTAGATGTCTATATTTTATGCTCTTGGCAGATTGAAGCTTATGACTTGAATGGTGTGAACTAGGGGTGGCCATAGGCCCGAGGCCCGCCAAGCCCGCCCAATAAAAAAAATAGGGCTTGGGTAAGGTGAATAGGCCCGCAAAGCGGGCTTGACAAAATTTTATAGGCCCGATTTTTTTTCGGGCGGGCTTGGGCATGAGATCTTAAGCCCGATGAGACCGGCCCGAGGCCCAATATATATATATATATATATATATATGGGGGGGGGGGGAACTTTTATAAATCTAAAAATGTATACCAAGTCTTTTCATGTAGAGTGGGAAACTTTATATATGGACTTTGTAATATATGGAGTTTAAAACATATTTTTAATTAAAAAAAATCGTCTTTAAATAAAAAAATAGGTATTTTAATTTAAAAAAAACCTTTTAATTAACATAATAAGGCCCGATCGGGCGGGCCTGGGTAAAGAGCTTTCAAATTTGGGCGGGCTTGGGATAACAAAACAAGGCCCGATTTAGGCCCGAGCGGGCTTGGGATAGCACTTAATTTTTCAAGCCCGGCCCGAGCCTGCCCAGGCCCGGCCCACGGCCACCCCTAGTGTGAACTGTGAATGGAAAGAATTATCTTTTTTGCAATTTCTGTATTGCATTCCACATCCATTATTTTTAATACGATGTCTATTGAGGTGAGAATTCAACATGTTTTTTTTTATATTTAGAGGTATGTATGTATATCAGACACGTTTCACTACATATTAAGTATACATACTAATTATAAATACTTATTTTATTAAAATAGCAAAATAACCATGTTTTGGTTTAATTTTGTTATATTACGTTTAAACATTTCAAGAGATCTATATATAAAAAAAAATCAGATCAAAACAATTTTTTTACTAATTTAATGAGATTTGTATATAACACTCCCTCAAATATTGTGATCAGCCACCTTCTGCAACAATATCCTCCGTACCCATTTCTACATTTTTCTTTGTAATATATAGTATTTTTCTTGTCTATACCCCTATTTCATCTTTTTTTTTGTTTCAAATAGTTTAAAACATTTGATGATGTTTTTTCATATAATGTTAATTTTAATTTTAAGAACTCTAAATATTAGGTTAAAATTATCTCCAAACAATCCACATCCCCACCTCTTCGTAAATTTAGTTGATTTCTACCAAATCTCTTAATATTTGTTCTGTTTTAATTTTCCAACCAATGTGCACAATTTCATTCGAATTTTATAATGTGTTGGCATTTTCCATTTTTCTTACAGTATTTTCCTTTACATTTCCAAGTTTTTGTTAGGGTATGTTTTGAAAATTTATGTTTTTCTAGATTTTTATTATGTTATATGTATTTCAAAATTGATGTTTTTAGTTCTTTGTTGCTGATAGCGTTCAAGGTGGATGGAAATGTATAATTTATTTCTTCTTATATAAACTTTTTTCTACCTTTTTACATATTAGGGCCATTACATATTTGTCATGAAGCATGCTAATTGATTTTCCTTAACTCGAGGATATTCTCATTTGCTTAACGAGGTAATTTCACACCTATATAGTTTCAATTGAATCCAGTTATTGGTCTTCTAAAATAGTTTGGTGATCATTAATGGGAATGTTAGAAGTAGCCTTCCTAAACCACATGGGGTTTAAATTGACTCAATTTTATAACAAACAGGTACTAAACATTTTCCTAAAAATATCTTTTGACTCAACTCAATTTTCTAATTTTAAAACCTAAATTAAATTTTGATAAATATATTCTTTATTTTTGTATTAATACATTATGTAAGTTTTTTATACATAAATATTTTTTATAGTATCAATTTCATGGTTTTATAATTTTTCAGAAGTTTAAATTAATTTTCATATTGTTTATGATTTTTTGGAATTTTAAAATGTTCCATAAACATTTAAAAGAGACAAAATTAAACATTTATTTTGTTTCTTAAATAAAATCAACATAAATTACAACGATAATGTTTTGGTTATTAGCGGGTCGTTTGATTGTTGATCATTGTGATTGGATTTGGACCAATTAGAATTTGAGGTTTGACCCACGCAATTTGACCCCGCGTGAGCCTCGGGCGCATCTGTGTCATCTGTTGGTTGTTTAAGTCATTTTTACTCTTTCGACCTCCATAGTGCCTTGGTTAATGTCGCATGTGCCCCTGTTAACTAGGGGTGGCCGTGGGTCGGGCCTGGGCAGGCTCGGGCGGGCTCGGGCCGGGATTGAAAAATTAAGTGTTATCCCAAGCCCGCTTGGGCCTAGATCGGGCCTTATTATGTAATCCCAAGCCCGCCCAGATTTGAAAGCTCTTTACCCAGGCCCGCCCGATCGGGCCCTATTATGTTAATTAATTTTTTTTTAAAATTAAAATACCTATTTTTTTATTAAAAGACCAATTTTTTTAATTAAAAATCTGTTTTAAACTCCATATATTACAAAGTCCATATATAAAGTTTCCCACTTTACATGAAAAGACATGGTATACGTTTTTATATTTATAAAAGTTCCCCCCCCCCCCATATATATATATATATATATATATATATCGGGCCTCGGACCGGGCCGGGCCTCATCGGGCTTAAGAACTCATGCCCAAGCCCGCCCGAAAAAAAATCAGGCCTATAAAATTTTTCCAAGCCCGCTTTGCGGGCCTATTCACCTTACCCAAGCCCTGTTTTTTTATTGGGCGGGTTGGGCGGGCTTGGCGGGCCTCGGGCCTATGGCCACCCCTACTGTTAACATCACTTTCTAGTTGGATCGCTGAAAGGCCGTTGGAGTTTGTTTTTGTTAAACCTCCTGTTTTTCTTTCAATCCACGCTGAGGTATACCTTTAAAACTCACATTCTATTTTTACATATAAACAAAACATATTTATATTTTGTTTGTATGTGGTTGTGAGCTTTGTATGTGATAAACAGTGTTAACCTGTTCGAAAGACAAAACTTTGTAATCTTCCATTCTCAATCAGATCTACCTAAACATGTTATAATGCATAAATATCTCTCTTATATTTAGTAGATGTATTTTTATTAATTAATTTGTGTTTAAACATGTTATACACTTTGAAAAGAAGATTTGGTTTATCCTTTTTCAGATTTGTGTAGATTTTTTTGTGTTTCGTAAAGAATTATGATCTAAACTTCTTTATTACACAAAACAAACTTTTTGTTTTCTCATAGTTAAAACTTCAAACCCTAAAGCAAAGATTATTTTTTATTTAGTCTTTAGGTTTGAACTTCTAACCTCCTATGAAAACTAAAACTTATTAAAAATTATCTTTTATGTTGAATCTTTACCGATACCCTTGTATTGAGTGTGAAACTGTGTGTGTGTGTACAACTAAGTCTATTGTTTGTATTGTTTGGAACTTTTTCAGTAGTTGTGGACTTGTTTAGTATAAGCCTTGGTGTACTAGGTGTATTGGTTGTACTTATTTATTTACACATTGTATTCTATAAATTGTACTTGAACTGTAGTTATAATGAACTTGTAGTGTGTGTGGTCTTGTACTAAAAGATTCGGATTTTTTTGTACGTTGGTTTCCTCATTATCAAATTATTATGTTCTAATCCCCTTCTTCTCATCTCATTCTGTTTAAATTTAAATGCATTTTAATTTATACATCCTACTAACGAGAACTAAAATTTTGTTGTATGTATTCAATGATTGAAGTTTATAAGGGTTTTACCAAAAAGTTAAAAGAGAATTTTATCGATCTTAACACTTTTGTGTATTAGATTATTTTTCAAATGGTATTAGAACAAAAAGATTACTTTGTTTAAAAAGTTTTTTCTTACTCTTTAAGATCCTAAACTGTTTTTAAATTTTAACTAGAAGACCGAAATGGTAACACTGTACGTACTCCTATGTTTGATGGTGCAAAGTTTTCTTACTAAAAAGTAAGAATGATTACACATATCCAACAACTAGGAGATGATGTATATGATATATGTTTGAAAATAATTTTTTGTACCAACTAAAGTGATTGGTGAAGTGGATGTTCGAAGAACGGAAAGAATATTTATTTCTAAATGGACTAAGGAGGAGAAACTACGTTCACAGTACAACAATAAAGGCAGAAATGTTATTTTTCAATCAATGGTTGAGTATGAGTTTAAAAGAATCTCAGCCTGCACTATATATAAGGCAACTTGGAAAATTTTAATGTTTAACTTTGACAGTGACATTTGGATTAAAAGGTTATGTGATGAGAAAATGTTTAAGAAAGATGATGAGAAATTTGATGGTTTTTATCTTAGGTTGAAAGATATAGTTATTCAATCTCATGCTAATGGTATTGTTTATGTTGATTCTGAAATCTATGCTGAGGTAATTAGATCTTTACCTCATAGAAGAGAGATGTCATAGAAGAAATATATGACCCTAACATAACATCTGAACTGTTATGTATTAAAATGAAAAGTTTTAAACTGGAAACTTCTTAAGTGAAAATCAAAGAGGTAAAGTCAAAGCACACGCTATACAATCATCCTTAGTATTTAAATCTCGTGTTAACATTTTCTCTTTTGTTTCTTCAATTTGAAATGTAAATGAGTCTTCTATTTTTCCTGATTCATTAGATAATGAAATTGCTTTGTTGTTTAAATATTTTAATGAAATTGCTTTGTTGTTTAAATATTTTAAAAAAATTGTTAAGTTTAGGAACAAATTTTCTTATAAAGAAGGGCAACCTAGTTACACTAATAGGAAACAAGAAAAATAGTATGAAAATAAATGTTTTGAAAAATATGATCATAAAAAAGATTTAAATAGTATTCAAATATAGAAAGTGTAATGAATTTGGTCATTATGCTAATAAATATTTTTCCAAAATAGGTGGCAATTTTTTAACAAGGCCCATTTATCTAAAACTTGGGATGATAGTTCTCACTCTAATAGTGATAGTAGTGATAGTTATAATAATCTTATGGCTTTTACCTTTATTTGTTTAAATGAGCCTGATAACGGTATTGATAATTTGTATATTATTTCAGGTGATTATGAATTATTCATAGACAATTGTGATTTACCTCTTATAAATACCTCTTTACCTGCTAAGACTCATGTATATAATCATACCCATACTACTATTTCTACACCCCTTTAAGTTTCTAATTCTAACTGCGATGATGAAAATAATTTTTATAATGAATCTTCCCTTAGATTTGAATATTTTGATGAAGAATGTGATGATGATAACCTATACCTTAATAAAATTTATCAGTCAACTTTGAAAAAGTGTACATATTTAAGAAAAGTTAATGTCAGACTATTACCTAAAAATTGATGTTCTTAATAATCAAATACGCCTAATTTTTTGTTGAATCTTCTATGCAAATAGAAGAGCTTGGGTCTAAAAACTTGATATTAGAGAAAAATAGTACAAAAATAAATAAAAGCAGTCTTTTATCAAAATAAAGACATAAAGTTGTCTTAAGTGATTTTGATGAATTGAAAACCAAACTGAAAGAAGCCTTGAATAAATTAACCGCTTTCAACAATTATGGCATCCTTGTAAAACAAATTGTGGGTTTTGAAAAGTTGTCTTTAAATGAGAAAAAATGACTTGGTTTTAAAGGAATATAAATTTTTGAAATAAATTTTGTATCCTCTAATGTAGGTTGTACAGAATGCTCAACAAATCGTGTGTCTGTTCCACATTTCAAAAATAGATATAGAGCCAAACTCCTAACACTGATAAATACATTTTCTAGTGCAATTTTGGATGCAAAATTGGTCACTTAGAATAATTATGTTTTAAATGATTAAATCAAAACAGATAAAATGGGAAAATTATGAGACCTAGGATGCCTATTAAGGCTAAATTTGTTAAGAAACACATATCTCCTAAGCCAATGCCTTACAAGTCTAAAAATCATCCCCCCCCCCCGAAAAAAAATGTCGTTTGAATTAGGAAATATGAATTAAGGTACTAACTGAGGTTTATTGTTGTCGTATCAGCATTATATGCCTCCTATAAAAACTCTCAACAATACCTTGATATGGGTATTGTAGACATGTGAATCGGGATAAATCAAAATTTTCCTCTTTAAAATCTTTTGTTGGAGGAAATGTCACCGTTAGAGATGGTAAAATGTTCAAAATCATAGGTTACAGAACAATTAAAGGTGAAGGGATTCCTAACTTGGATAAAATCCTATTAGTTGAAGGACTTAAAGCTACTTTATGAAGTATAAGTAAATTTTGTGACAATGATCACACTGTCAATTTTTCAAAAATAGAGTGCAAAATTTTAAGTCCAAATGGAAAAATATTTTTTTATGGTGAATGAAAACCAGATAATTTCTATGTTGTTATTCAAAACAGAGATTTTGAAAATTGTTTATCTTTTAGTCTAAATGACTTAAACTTGTTGCCCGAAAGACTAGGTCACATTAGTTATGATAATCTATATAGATTAACTAGTCAACAACTTGTACTTAGTCTACTGAAAATTTCTAAAATCAAGCATTCTATTTGTGGACCATGTCAAATAGGTAATTGTATAAATCCTCTCATAAGAAAGATAAAGATGTTTGAATATCTCACCTTTTAGAATTAATACATATGGATTTAATGGGTCCATTTAGGACTACTAGTATATGTGGTAACTCCTACATCTTTGTAAATATAGATAACATTTCTAGATTTACTTAGGTTTCATTTATGAAAGAAAAATCTGATACTTTTCAAAATATTTTAAGAATTCTCTTAAAAATTAAGAATGAAAAGGTTATCCAAGTAATTAGGATTCGAAGTGATAATGGTGGAGAGTTTAAAGACACTAGTGTAGTTGAGTATTCTATAAGTATAAACATGACTTTAGTACACTCCAAAGCCCTCAACAAAATGGTATAGCTGAAAGAAAGAACCGAACCATTAAAAAATGGTGCTTGTCTTATTTCACGCTAAAAGTTTATCAAAACACTTTTGAGCTAAGGCTAAATAAACTGCATGTCACATAATAAATATAGTGTACTTAAGGAAAAATTCTAAACAAACATCATACAAAATTTTCTATGGAAAATAACTTAATTTGAAATATTTTTAGGGTATTTAGAAATGACTACTATGTTTGTAAGGAGAGAAAACACATGTCTAAATTTGACACTAGAGGTGAAAAAGTTATCTTTTAGGTTATTCACAAAATAACCATGATTATCGTATGTTTAATCTTAAAACAAAAACTATAATGGAATTCATTAATGTTGTTGTGAATGATAGTTTTTCCCATCACTTGGAATAAAGTGAGAATCCTTTACCTATTGACCATTATGAACATAAAGATTTATCAAAACAATCAACAGATAGTGATTTTAACTTGCTACCACCTGATGAACCCGATGTCCCTAACTGGGTTAAGTCAAATCACTATAATAAAAGCATTGTAGGGAATATTATACCCTATAAGAACTAGATCTCAATCTACTAATGCTTTGTTTTCTTCTTATGTGTATTTAAATGAACCAAAACATGTAAAAGAGGCTCTAATGGATTAATCTTGGTTATTAGCAAGGTAAGAGGAATTAGGACAGTTTAGACTATACGATGTTTGGTATTTAGTCCTTCGTCTCACTCACACTAACATAGTTTGGAACAAATGGTAATGATGTAAATGAAACCTTTGCTCCTAGAGCTAGAATATAATATGTTAGACTCTTACTTGTTGTTTTGTGCCTTTTAAAATTCAAACTTTGTCAAGTGGCTGTAAAATATGCATTTTTAGATGGAATTTTAAATAAAGAAGTGTGTGTTGAATGATTTAATGGTTTTCTTATTCCATTCTTTCCAACTCATGTATTCAGAATAAAGAACCCCCTTTAAAATTTAAAATACCCCTCGTGCCTAGTATGAGATGTTAGTAAATTTTTTAATGGAAAATGGGCTTCACCAAGGGGGAGTCGACCTAACCATGTTTGTTAAATGTAACAAAAAAATGTTTGCTAATATCTCAAGTTTATGTTGACGAAATAGTTTGCGTTTCTACTTTCCCCCGGAAGCTAAAAAATTTGTTAACATAATGAAGTGTGAATTTTAAATGTCTATGATGGGATAAATCCAATTCTTCTTAGGTCTTCAAGTAGACGAAAACCCTTATTATATTTTTATATGTCAATCTAAATATGCTAATTACTTGATCAAATGCTTTGGTTTAACTATTGCTAAGATAGATAGAACACCTATGACTTCTTCCATTAAACCTTCAAAAGACTTATCTCGCAAAAAGATAGGTGTCACGTTATACCGTAGTATGATAGGCAACCTACTTTAATTAACTGCGATTAGACACAATATAATTCATAATGAGTGTGTTCTCACTAGATATCAATGTGAACAAAAATAATCCCAATCATATGCCGTAAAAGGTATTATTAAATAAATAAGTTGAACAATAAAATATGGTATTATGTACACCTTTGAGACTAATTCTAAGATAATCGAGTATACTGACGCTGACTGGGACGGTTTTACAGATGCTAGTATAAGCACCTCGGGTGGTTGTTTTTACTTAGGATGGAATTTAGTTTCCTACTAATCTAAAAAGCAAAATTGCATCTTGCTGTCATTGGTAGAAACTCAACACGTTATTGTTGGCAGTTATTTTACTCAACTTCTGTTAATGAAACAAATATTAAGTGAATATGGCTCAAATGAATCATCTACTTTACTTATTTATGACAATCTATAGAAACGACATTCTAGGAACCCCCTAAGTCTCTCCTTAGGTCCATAGAACCTACCCATTCCACTATAAACCCTATGTCGCACTCTGATCATCGATTTAGAGGCCATTTGGCGCTCCCGGGCTCCGTTTGACTCCGGTCAACTCTATCATCAGAGAGAAAGCTCTTTGAATATTTTAAAGGCTTTAAATACCCTTTCCGATGGTCCACCTCATCCATGAATCGACATAATGGTTTGGACGAATGAACCATTTTACTACCAAAAATAATTTCAAGGGCCATCGGGCACTCTCAGGCCCCGATTTGACCTAAATCAACTTCATCGTCAGAACGAAAGCACTTTGAATCTTAAAAGGGCACTGAAACCCATTTCCAATGGTCTGCCCTATGCATAAAATGGCATAACGTTCGGACAAACGATCAGTTTTCCTCAAAAATTGATCTGGAGCACACCAGGCGCTCCCGGACTACATTTGACCAAGGTCAACTTTTCAGCTCGAATGAGACTTAATGAATCTCCACATGGAACTGAATATACTTTCTAACGTTCTACCCCATGTGCAATTCTGTCCTACGGTACTGACGAACGATTCGTTTTACTTCGAAAGGTCAACGGGCGCTTCCGGGCCCCAGTGACCAAGGTCAACTTTTTGAACTGAGCGAAACTCTTTGGAATGTAGAAGTAAATCTTCTAATATTTCCAACAGTCCTCCTCGTGTGTGATTCCTACTTACCATGCTGACGAACGATCCGTTTCCGTCCGACGATCTCCCGTCCAAAAGACTGACGTGCGCTTCCGAGCGACATTTAACCCAAAGTTAACTCCTGGACCCAGGAGAGGTCCAAAGGACTATTGAACATACCTTTTCTAACGGTATGCCCCATGCACAATTTGGATTAACTGATTACATTCTATAACTATTTTTCCAGAGAAATCTGCATGAGACTGCTAATTGGCAGGTCCAGATCCCTGCCTATCGGTAGTGTGTCAAGGGTTACCTGCCGATAGGTAGTGCTAGGGTATTTTCGATCGGCACTAACCCTCACACTATAAATAGATGCCATTACATCACTCCCAAAACATAATAAATCTATCAACATCAGTGATCTCAACAATATTCTCTCGAAATCAGCGAAGTTCCCCATGTGAAGTTCCATTCATGCTTACATTCCCATCATTTTCATACCCAATTTGGAAAAATATCATTCTCTCTCATCAACGTTCATCCACTTGCAAAGGAGTTCATCCAAAATCAAAGATCAAGCTTCAAAGAAGGTCAAATTCCTTCCCCACTCTTTAAATCTCTTGTTTTTGCACAAATTTCATTAGATTTATAATCTAGTTCTCATTTTAGTTCATATCCATTAATATCTACACTTTTATTAGTATATTTCACATACCTTGTTTTCTATAAAAAAATAAATAAAAGAGGGTTATACCCGTAAATTCTGAACGGAATTACCCAGCACCCTATTTCAAAACCAAAAACACACTTCTTACAAAGACACATATAATAAAATTTCGTTCGGATCTATGGGATAAACCCCACACCCATGCTACATTCGAACTACGTGGACTTTGATGCATTTATAGGCTACGTAGGCATTTCAGATTAAAGCACGAGACTCGAGTCCAATTTTCCAATTTTTTATGTTTCTCAATTTCCCAAATTTCCTAATTTTCCCAATATCTTCTATTTTCAGGTTTATCATACTCTCTCATTAATATGCATATTATGCTTGTTTGTGTTTCATCCAACACATATTATCATTTCGTAATAACGATCAATATTGCGATAAACACACAAATCATATTTTTAATGTACTTTATTTTGGGAACATTCCTATGGATGAATTCACTCTACTTTTCCCATGGTATGAGTTGAATGATTCCGATCTCCATTATATAATCACGCACACACACTTCACGGAGAAATAAAGGAAAATAATAACACTAGCCCATGATAGATCGAAAGGGAGGGATGGGTGCCTAACACCTTCCCATTTCGTAACTTATCCCCCGAACCTTCGATCTAATGGTTTCGTATGCATGAGTTTTTCCTTGATGCCGCTCTCTCGAAGTGGCAACATGTTATTTTGCTTATTTTGTGCAAAATAGGCTGGAAACTCCATATCTTTACATTTACCCCACACTGAAGATGATCGAAGCATCTTTTAAAAGGGTGCGAGACCAGTATTTTCGAGGGATCCTCCCCCCCCCCCCCCCCGAGGACCCTCGAACCTGGGATGGCCACAGTGGCGACTCCGCTAGGGACAGTTTTATAAGAGGGCTAGACTCTGTTTTCATTGGTGTTTTGTTATCTTGTGTGCATATGCACCTATTTGTATGACCTCTTTTCTCTCCTCTATTACATATATACCTCATGCTTATGCTACTATCCACACACTTGTAGAAATTTTCCATTTACACTTCACACCACATTCACCTAGGATCACTTATATTCACATGTTGCACACACTACTTAGAAATGCTTAGGTGTCACTAACACACACATCCACATATCACACTTATATATATCCATGCTCACTTACACTTATCACGCACCACTTGTAGTTGACCCATGCTTAGGTTCACTACCACACACTCACTTATAGATAATTACACATCACTCACTCTCACGTATCCATGCTTAGTATAGATTAACTTTTGTACCCTATTCCCCTCTTAGCATGATCAATAAAGATTCTCTCTCCATAAGATACTAATCAAGAATCATGCATGATACACACAACATCACTAAAGAGCATTGCTAGTGACCAAATTTTGTCCGGTAATTAGGGGGTCACTTCTTGATTGGCGCTGGTCCAGTAGGTCACAGTTAGCCTAAGCTATATGACTTTCAACTTCCATTGGCCAAGTACCTTCGACGTATATCAAACGGTTACCCCCGCATCGTACCTCTTGACTGAAGTCGTGATAAGAGGTATATCGCAGGGAACTCGTTCACGTACATTGAGTATATCGAATTTTCTCTCACACGTACTGTCCCCATGAGGTATATAGTGAGGCAATTCATGTACACTCAGGTCTATCAAATGGCTTGTCCACACGTACTGATGCCCTCAAAAGTAAGACGTATATCGTGGAAGTCATGCCAAAGGGGGGAACACCTTCCAATTAACCCAACAACTTCATACCCGTATATAGGTGTCAAACCTAGGACACTCATATTTAGATTGTTGATTTCTACCCGAAACTCTGCCGAAATGACGGGTCGGCATGCCGTCTAAATTTTTGAGCAATTTTTAAAATGGGACCCTGCCCGCGAGCCTGGTAACAAGTCCAACCCTAGTTTTTACATATGTTACAAACTCAATTTCTCCAGGCTCGGGTCCTGTCCGACATTTCTTTTTTACCTTTAGGCAAACCTAATACAAGTGAGAACCTAATAAACATAATAATAATAATAATAATAATAATAACAATAATATCTGTCTCTCGCTTTTCCTTCTTCCTTTTCCAAAAAAGTGTCCAAAAATATTTTTCCTCTTTTATCAAAAATACCAAAAACATTTTCTTTTCCCCCCAAAACCATTTTTGTCCTCATATTTTCCAAAAATGACAAAAACATTCTCCCTCCTTTTCTAAAAATAACAATTTCCCTTTATCTTTTTCAAAAATAAATCCCAACTTTTCTCCTTACTTCCTCCGTTAGTCCCCTTACTTCCTCCGAGTCAGAGATTCATCCTCTTTTCATGGAGAACACGGATCAAGTGCCGAATGTACAACCGGATTTGTTGACTGTTCTAGCTTAGCTCACTGTCGAAATTAACAATTTTCAAATCGAGGTTCATGAGATACAACGAAATTGGGTCCTTATCCCCGAACAGACTGAGGTCCTCTTCCCCCGCACTATATGTCCACCTGCACCCGAACCTATTAGGGTTTCTGAGGAATACTAGTGTGCCTCAGGTGCTCCTCCTGCCAATGGGCTGCCGCCAGCCCAACTTCCTATGCCAAACCTTGCCTAGCTAGGGGATAACTTACCCGTGACTGTTGATCCGAAGGATGAAGAATTGAACAAGGACAAGTAACACCTTAAGATGTTGACCAAGAAGTTCGTTCAAGTCAGACTCTCTGGGAACTATATGGAATACACCTACATGTATCCATATCCTAAAGCAAGATTACTAGAAAAATTCAAGATGCCCAATATCGAGAAGTTCGGAGGTAGTGAACCCCCAATTATTCATCTCCGCAGCTATCACCGATCCATGACTCTCCTAGGGGTTTCTGAAGAAATAATGGCCCAGATGTTTCAGCAGACTTTGAAGGATAGCGCTCTTCGTTGGTTCTTATCCCTCGAAGAGTCCAGAATCCACAATTGGGAAGATGCTGCCCGCGAGTTCATGTCACAGTACAAGTACAACGAAGAGTTAGAGGTTACCCGTCGTGATTTAGAGCTACTTAAGAAGAATCCTGGGAATCAATCAGTAACTTCATAGCAAGGTGTAGATAGAAAGCAACCACCATGACCAATCGACCTTCTGAAGAAGAATAGGTTAGTATCGTGAAGAAAAACTTCCTAACCTATGTCCGAGCAATAATGTGAGGATAGTATTATCCTTATTTACGAGCCCTCCGAGAATCAGGAGTGGAGATCAAAGAACGTCGGGCCAAGACAAAAGTTTAACCGAAGAAAACCTCTGGGCAGTTTTCTCCTAGAAAGGAATATACTGAGCTTCACGCTCCCCTCTCTAAAGTCTACCAGGACCTCTTGAGCCGAAACCTGATCAAACCATTGGACCCTCGTCCCATACCAAACCCACTTTCAAAAAATTTCAAGACAAATGCCCATTGTGACTTCCATCAAACTGTCGACCATACTACCGACCAATATTTCCACCTTCGAAATCTGATCCAAGGCCTGATTGATCGGGATATTATCGCCCCACCATCCAATCCTAAACCAAACACTACCCACAATCCACTCCCGAATCATGTAAATGCCATCTTCCTAGAAGAAGACTCGTAATTTGACCCATCTACCCAAATCATACCAAGAAAAATGCTAGTCATACCCATATACTCTCCTAAACCTCTCTAAGCCCATATTTTCGCCTACACCCTACCAACTTCGCCGATCAAGCCTTATCTGTAACGCCCCGACCCGGATTTAAAGGTCAATTAAAGATTAACCCGATCCGAATCATACGTTAATAGGGAAGTGCAATGAAACATCCTAATTAATGTTTATAATCCATTCTTATTAGTATTTAACGTTACACTTATTAGCATGCAAGTCCGAATTACAATCACTAAGTGATATGACCCAAGGGAAGTGCTCCCAAGGCCAAGTAAACAGAGCTACTAATCGTAAATGCAGATAGTTACTTACCTGTATAGCGCTCTCAAAGTACGGAATATCATACAACCTGCCGCAACAAAAGAAGGGATGTGAGCCGAATGCTCAGTGGGATCATATACAAATGCAGTATATAAACGAGCGGCAGAAAGAAGTACTCACACGCTACACTACATGCATGTGAAAATATTTATATTTCTACATATATACCTTTGAAAAATACATATGCCAATGTATTTAACTGTTTATTTCAAAAACATCTTTTAATACCATTTAACTTCCCTGACATTACAAAACAGTCATTTGCATTATCATGCTTAGGACTTATACGTGTTTTCCATTAACTCAAACAGTTTAAATAAACGGCATTTGTTTGGAAAACATTCTTCTTACTTTCAAGGAGATTTACTCCCTAATATTCATTAACTCACGCCAAAGTTACTTAACCATTTCAGGACTTCCATTCAACACACACACATGTCGTGTTTAGAAAAATACTCTTTTCCATAGTAAACCTCACGTAACATACGCTTATGTTTACTTTAATTCAACTGTTCTTAGGTAGCTTAATTTCATTAAGTCACCTTATTAAACAATTCCATGTTGACACATGAATTTTAAGCATTTAATGCGTTATTCTTGCATTAGTAAAATCGATGAATTAGTGTCATTCATTTATGCCTCTTTCATGAATATTCGATTCATTACTTAGCATTATTTCTCTTTGGGATCTGCCAACAAACACTCACGGACTTCGTGGCCTCACACCACCGGTCTCCGCCGCCATATACTACTGCAATTGGTTTGGGGTCTTTCACCACTAGGGACGTCATGCCCTCCTTAATTATTTTCTCTCGGCATCATCCGACTATCATTATCTTGTCAATGTTTTCAACATTTTCACAGTTGTGCTTCAATTTTCATTCCTTTGGGCCGAAGCCAAAGACTTGGACTTAACCGTCCATTTTTCCATTATACTTGGAAAATCATTACTTCTCTTTAAGTCCTTTGTTCACACACGTGTTAATATTACACAAAAAATGATTCACATTTTAGGACTAAATTCAATTTCATCGTGCTTGGATAAAAACATTCACTTACATTTTTATTTCATAAAAATGTCCCGCTTTAAGTAAATTATCGATTTACCCTTCTTTTCATCAAAACTCGCAACCTTATTCCTTTTCAAGTGTTATTCACTAAAACACCATTTTTGAGTTCCGTTCTCGACACATAGGCATTTTCGTCATTAAAACACTTGTTTAGCTTCTCACTTTATCAAATTTTACACAGTTTGCATTTTAGCCTCTTTAATATATAAAATCATGCCTTTCACATATTAAAGTCCATGCACTTGATTTTGTGAGTTTAACACTAAAACTCCATTTTAACCAGCATTTACACATTTGACACTTTATAATTTCAAACTTGGTGTCACACACTTTCATCATGATTAATTGCATAAAACCCATACTTAATCATTTCTTTCATACTTAGTCTCCTATATTCTCATTATTTATATTTTTACCCAAAGTTCTCAAAAAGACTATACTTTTGCATATTTACGCTTTTAACCCCAACACTTAGTTTAAACAAACTAAATAGTACACTTTGTAAATGAAAGTTTATTTGTGCACTTTATAATGATTTATCAACATAAACTCACTATACCAATCTAACAAAAAGGGTACACAAGCTTCAAATGTTCCTTTATCAAAGAAATCATTTATTCACCTTAAAACTTGAAATTTAAACATTTTACTCCATAAAATGTTGTGATTTGGGGCTGAAATTTATCTATTTTAAAAACCCATTAAGCCTCTTGTTGTAAGTACCCATTTTCATAGAAAATAGTAAACATGATACTAATAAGTCTATTAGGACATTCAAATCTCATTATTATTTCATAAAAATACTCATCCTTACACAAAATACCAATAGTGTAACTAATAAACCCATAAATTGGTTTTAACCATTTTCTCACACAATTTACACCCAAATGGTGGAAAATACTATTCTGAAATTTTGTCAAATTCAAAACCCATTTAAATCACTTCTTTGAAAACCCACTTGTCCAAGAAATCATAGAAACCCACCCAATGAACTCCATGGATGCAAATCAACACAAATCCTTCATATATTAAAACTAATATATGTAAATAACAATATGACATTATGCTAAATAATAAACCTACACCAAGGTTAAAGAATCCCACCTCAAAATGTCCTTAAATAATGGTAGAGAAGGTGGGTGACTCCCCCACCTCCAAAGGTGGCCCTAAAGGGAGTCACAATAGCCCCCTCTTCAAGCTCCCAATTAACCTTCAAGCTCTACGAACTACTCTTTCTTCTACTATGGAAAACTCCTTTTAAAATCACCCAACAAGACTTCCTTTGAGCTCCAAAAACTTATCTCAAAATTTCCTATGAGTTGTCCCAACTTTGAGAGGTGTTTTAATGGAGTTTGGGGACCTCCAATGTGGTGTTTTGATGGTGGAAAAGTGGTGGCAAAGGAGGACCACGAATTTGGAAGGAAGAACAACTCTTGCAAGAGCTAGAAGATGGAGATATAATCTGAAAATGTTTGAGAGTTTTGGCTCCAAGTATTTCCCTCCCATTTATCTTATAATGTAATTATGGAAGCATTCCACCCTTGACCAACAAACCCAAGGTTTTGAATGCCCAAATGGGTGTAATTTGGTTCCCCAAGATCTGCATAATAAGTCTTGAAAGAGACTACACACACACCCAACATGTGACCCCAAAAATTCATTTGAAAAATGCCCAAAAATACCCACAAAAGTTGATTTGCGTCACTTTTGGTACAAGCCCAAAAAAAAATTCTTTTTTTTTTTTGAAATTTTTAACTGAAGAATCATATTCCTTGCATTTTTTTAGCTAAAAAATCATATTTACAATAGTCGTTTGGTCTCCCGGATTGTCCTATACAAGGCGCGCAAGAATCGGGACCTTCGTACAAAAGTATTTTTTTTTCGATTTTTCTCTTCATAATAATATTTCTTATATTTTTGTGAGTCAAAAAACATATTCACAATATTTTTTTGACCTCCCGGGACGTCCTAAACAATTTGCACAAGACTGAACTTTCGCTGTGTCGCGCGTCGTAAGACAATTAGTACACATGTTTGCGTAGCATTCGTTGCTTGTCCGAATCGCACGAAACTTAACCAAAGTGCTTAAAATAATTATATAAACTCAAAATAAAACTCGTGTGAACCATGAAACATAAAACTATCTCGTTTAACCCATATTGCGATATTTTGCTTTTCGTACCATTTAAATGTGGCGTCGTATTAACCTTGTCCGTGTCGCATCCGTTCCTTGATATTTTTTTCTCAAACTTAATGGACATACTAGCCAATACTATTAGAGATTAAATATGCATTAATGCGATACATGCATTGTTGGATTTGTTTTTGTTTAAACCATTTACGTAATATGCCACCTTACGTATTACTTGACGTGTTACACTTCGATTATTTATTCCTCCAATTTTTTTTGAAGAAAACACTTCAAATAACGTTAAATACCTACTTTCTAGGGCGGGGTATTACATTCTTCCCTCCTTAGGAAATTTCGTCTCCGAAATTTGTTATCATCATGCTCATACATCATTCATCCAACAAATTAATTCCAATACTAGGTGTCTTTAACACTATAGTCTAACCAAAAGATTTCATACCATTAATCAATTACAACTACGGTGGATCCTAAGATATTATTGTTAACTCCCAAGTATGCCTAACATGTCCATATAGACAATTCCTCAATGTAACTAATAGTGAGCAAGTATCATCCTAACACCCAATGAACTCATTATCATGTATTATACAGAACATCGGGATTTACAAGCCTACGTTTCATCAAACGATTGAGTCTTGCCTAGCTTAGGTAGATACATCCTCAACATCAATAACTATTCACATTAAAAATTTCAAGACAATAATTTAATCCCAATGGTCGATCCGACCGGTATCTCCTACGAGACTAAGCGTTAGCCTA
Source organism: Sambucus nigra (assembly GCA_949130495.1). Lineage (NCBI taxonomy): Eukaryota > Viridiplantae > Streptophyta > Magnoliopsida > Dipsacales > Adoxaceae > Sambucus > Sambucus nigra. The sequence continues at coordinate 22,577,118 of OX422219.1, read as the reverse complement.
GAGTAACCCTAGCTATGACAACCCAAATACACACTAGAAACTACATTCTCAATTCGTAATTTCCATACGGGGTGCAACCCTAGCATTTAATGTTCCATCAAGTTCTAATATTTATATCTTAGAGTCGTGAACTCAAATCCATGATATACGTTATAATCAACTATACTGGTTAACTGACGACTGTAATAACCTAAAGATATTAAGTACCCATGCAAACTACATGTAACAAACCGCGATACCATGTGTACACTCCAACCAATGTAAAATAAAGGTGCTTTCGAAGAAGATCGTACTCATGTACCGTGACACAACAACCTCTAACCAGCTTATTCCGCATCATTACTGAGCTACGCAACGCTACACCTGACTACCAACCCATAATTGAAACAACTTTCCATTACTGAGATCAAAGAAGGCACAATAATATGCAACGGATCAGGCGGCTACCACGCCAGAATGAAACAATTGAATTCGGAGAACGAACCATGCTACGTGAAGTACGAACCACGTACACTTAAAGTTTAAAATTTTCACTGACCCATACGTACGGTAAAGTATTTGCTTAGCCATATGCCCTAGCTTGAATCATTAATCACGGCTACCCATTTTTAAAGACAACGACTTGGGGATCGATTCACTTGTGAAGCTAAAACGCTAGGCTTCCCTCCTTAAGACTGAGGTTACTCGTTATCCTTCATACCAAAGCGAAGTTACATTTCTCATTGCTTAACGTTAGTTATTGACCTAATATACTCAAGTCTCCACAATTTCAACATGCGGGTGCTAACTTTCAAACCTCGAGATCCTTCTCATTTAGTGAAACACAATAATTACATAAATTCATCCTTAGGGATCATCGCTACAATTCTTGGCAGCGTCTTATATAATCCCAAATCATAACTATCGGACTAGTTACAACGTCAACTCGATTTTTTTTTAAAAGTATGACTCATGCCTAATACCCAATGATTTTCCTCACTAGTGTCATACTAATCCATACGGGTAGCACACACAGGTGTTATAATTAAGCCTAACACTCGACTCCGAGTGTTATTTCTAAAACCATAGTGAACATCATTGTGTCATAAGTCTCCCGAGTATAAAACCTAGCATGTATCAACCTATTCTTGATATTCTCCCCAAGTCATACCATAATGAAAGCTTATAATCAAAACCATGGCACTAACTCTAAGGTACCGCCACAAATAACATGACTAAATTGTATTACAATCACCGATAGCTTATTCATTCCTCAATATGATAACTTTTCCTAATGCTTCATGGAAGAGTCACCACGTCAATTGACTCCAATTGAACACACGTATCCTAGCCTGGGAGTTATCACGAAAAAAATCCTTTCAAGTATAACACTCGAGAATGGCCGCTAAATTATTTTCTCAAAGGCCAAACACTAATCCCAATCACTATGTGTCATACCAGTCATAACTCTATATTCCTGAAGTTATAAGGGATTCCATAATATCAGCAAGAGACGTCGACAGTACCGTACTACGTGGTACAACCTTAATTTCACCATTATTAGGGAAATCATATTACTTGCACTAACACTTCATTAGATTAACCTTAGTACATATATACAAGTAGCAATCATGAGTTCACCTTCTTATCCATAATGCTAACCCAAGATCAAACTCATTATATCCTATTATTTAACCTCTGTGATTATTCAGCCACGACAACTAACATGCCTCACTACGTAGCCATCACACTCATTTTCCAGATCGCAAGTTATCATCATTATAAAACTTTTGGTAGGATACTAGGCATCAGGTACTACCTATAAAACTTTTAGGCCAATTCCTTTGATGACACAAAAGATCCTATTCCTCAATACCACCTCATTTTTCTAAGATCATGATTTAACATCATCATTTCTAACACTAAGTCCCAAGGACTATATGGATTTGTTTTTAAATCACTTGAAATCGTCAAGGTTATCTAAACCCAAAACATAATCAAGTTACATAGTCATTCTGATTTCCATAGATGAAACTACGAGCATACCAGCTAAATTCAACTGAAATCATTAAGTCTTGCTAATCATCGAACTTCCATGTGATGTACATCGCACAAGACTAAGGTGTTACCACATAATGGTTGAGAATTAAATAAAATTTAACTCACCTACCTCCAAAGTTAAACTCAACTAATCTTTCTAGCGACAATTTAGCTCACACTATTTGGTGCATTAACTTCTCATATTCTTTGTTACTATTAAAATCAACACACATTATATCTCTTATACAATGGAATTACGATGTTGGCGACATTAGCTTATGCTGACGCCTGTAATTACTAACATATTTATATCAAAAATGCGAAAGCGATTTATAACTATCAACCTGATCGTGTGCCACTTGACACCAACTTACTTGTCATGCTAACCTCTATGACTTTATTGACGAGGATACAAACTGTCACCAAACTAGCATGACCGACCCAAACCAACATCGACGTTGAAAGATCCACTATCGACCTCACCACGTCACACCCGAAAGAAACATTGAACCTAAAGCTCTGATACCAAGTTGTAACGCCCCGACCCGGATTTAAAGGTCAATTAAAGATTAACCCGATCCGAATCATACGTTAATAGGGAAGTGCAATGAAACATCCTAATTAATGTTTATAATCCATTCTTATTAGTATTTAACGTTACACTTATTAGCATGCAAGTCCGAATTACAATCACTAAGTGATATGACCCAAGGGAAGTGCTCCCAAGGCCAAGTAAACAGAGCTACTAATCGTAAATGCAGATAGTTACTTACCTGTATAGAGCTCTCAAAGTACGGAATATCATACAACCTGCCGCAACAAAAGAAGGGATGTGAGCCGAATGCTCAGTGGGATCATATACAAATGCAGTATATAAACGAGCGGCAGAAAGAAGTACTCACACGCTACACTACATGCATGTGAAAATATTTATATTTCTACATATATACCTTTGAAAAATACATATGCCAATGTATTTAACTGTTTATTTCAAAAACATCTTTTAATACCATTTAACTTCCCTGACATTACAAAACAGTCATTTGCATTATCATGCTTAGGACTTATACGTGTTTTCCATTAACTCAAACAGTTTAAATAAACGGCATTTGTTTGGAAAACATTCTTCTTACTTTCAAGGAGATTTACTCCCTAATATTCATTAACTCACGCCAAAGTTACTTAACCATTTCAGGACTTCCATTCAACACACACACATGTCGTGTTTAGAAAAATACTCTTTTCCATAGTAAACCTCACGTAACATACGCTTATGTTTACTTTAATTCAACTGTTCTTAGGTAGCTTAATTTCATTAAGTCACCTTATTAAACAATTCCATGTTGACACATGAATTTTAAGCATTTAATGCGTTATTCTTGCATTAGTAAAATCGATGAATTAGTGTCATTCATTTATGCCTCTTTCATGAATATTCGATTCATTACTTAGCATTATTTCTCTTTGGGATCTGCCAACAAACACTCACGGACTTCGTGGCCTCACACCACCGGTCTCCGCCGCCATATACTACTGCAATTGGTTTGGGGTCTTTCACCACTAGGGACGTCATGCCCTCCTTAATTATTTTCTCTCGGCATCATCCGACTATCATTATCTTGTCAATGTTTTCAACATTTTCACAGTTGTGCTTCAATTTTCATTCCTTTGGGCCGAAGCCAAAGACTTGGACTTAACCGTCCATTTTTCCATTATACTTGGAAAATCATTACTTCTCTTTAAGTCCTTTGTTCACACACGTGTTAATATTACACAAAAAAAAATTCACATTTTAGGACTAAATTCAATTTCATCGTGCTTGGATAAAAACATTCACTTACATTTTTATTTCATAAAAATGTCCCGCTTTAAGTAAATTATCGATTTACCCTTCTTTTCATCAAAACTCGCAACCTTATTCCTTTTCAAGTGTTATTCACTAAAACACCATTTTTGAGTTCCGTTCTCGACACATAGGCATTTTCGTCATTAAAACACTTGTTTAGCTTCTCACTTTATCAAATTTTACACAGTTTGCATTTTAGCCTCTTTAATATATAAAATCATGCCTTTCACATATTAAAGTCCATGCACTTGATTTTGTGAGTTTAACACTAAAACTCCATTTTAACCAGCATTTACACATTTGACACTTTATAATTTCAAACTTGGTGTCACACACTTTCATCATGATTAATTGCATAAAAACCCATACTTAATCATTTCTTTCATACTTAGTCTCCTATATTCTCATTATTTATATTTTTACCCAAAGTTCTCAAAAAGACTATACTTTTGCATATTTACGCTTTTAACCCCAACACTTAGTTTAAACAAACTAAATAGTACACTTTGTAAATGAAAGTTTATTTGTGCACTTTATAATGATTTATCAACATAAACTCACTATACCAATCTAACAAAAAGGGTACACAAGCTTCAAATGTTCCTTTATCAAAGAAATCATTTATTCACCTTAAAACTTTAAATTTAAACATTTTACTCCATAAAATGTTGTGATTTGGGGCTGAAATTTATCTATTTTAAAAACCCATTAAACCTCTTGTTGTAAGTACCCATTTTCATAGAAAATAGTAAACATGATACTAATAAGTCTATTAGGACATTCAAACCTCACTATTATTTCATAAAAATACTCATCCTTACACAAAATACCAATAGTGTAACTAATAAACCCATAAATTGGTTTTAACCATTTTCTCACACAATTTACACCCAAATGGTGGAAAATACTATTCTGAAATTTTGTCAAATTCAAAACCCATTTAAATCACTTCTTTGAAAACCCACTTGTCCAAGAAATCATAGAAACCCACCCAATGAACTCCATGGATGCAAATCAACACAAATCCTTCATATATTAAAACTAATATATGTAAATAGCAATATGACATTATGCTAAATAATAAACCTACACCAAGGTTAAAGAATCCCACCTCAAAATGTCCTTAAATAATGGTAGAGAAGGTGGGTGACTCCCCCACCTCCAAAGGTGGCCCTAAAGGGAGTCACAATAGCCCCCTCTTCAAGCTCCCAATTAACCTTCAAGCTCTACGAACTACTCTTTCTTCTACTATGGAAAACTCCTTTTAAAATCACCCAACAAGAATTCCTTTGAGCTCCAAAAACTTATCTCAAAATTTCCTATGAGTTGTCCCAACTTTGAGAGGTGTTTTAATGGAGTTTGGGGACCTCCAATGTGGTGTTTTGATGGTGGAAAAGTGGTGGCAAAGGAGGACCACGAATTTGGAAGGAAGTACAACTCTTGCAAGAGCTAGAAGATGGAGATATAATCTGAAAATGTTTGAGAGTTTTGGCTCCAAGTATTTCCCTCCCATTTATCTTATAATGTAATTATGGAAGCATTCCACCCTTGACCAACAAACCCAAGGTTTTGAATGCCCAAATGGGTGTAATTTGGTTCCCCAAGATCTGCATAATAAGTCTTGAAAGAGACTACACACACACCCAACATGTGACCCCAAAAATTCATTTGAAAAATGCCCAAAAATACCCACAAAAGTTGATTTGCGTCACTTTTGGTACAAGCCCAAAAAAAAATTCTTTTTTTTTTTGAAATTTTTAACTGAAGAATCATATTCCTTGCATTTTTTTAGCTAAAAAATCATATTTACAATAGTCGTTTGGTCTCCCGGATTGTCCTATACAAGGCGCGCAAGAATCGGGACCTTCGTACAAAAGTATTTTTTTTTCGATTTTTCTCTTCATAATAATATTCCTTATATTTTTGTGAGTCAAAAAACATATTCACAATATTTTTTTGACCTCCCGGGACGTCCTAAACAATTTGCACAAGACTGAACTTTCGCTGTGTCGCGCGTCGTAAGACAATTAGTACACATGTTTGCGTAGCATTCGTTGCTTGTCCGAATCGCACGAAACTTAACCAAAGTGCTTAAAATAATTATATAAACTCAAAATAAAACTCGTGTGAACCATGAAACATAAAACTATCTCGTTTAACCCATATTGCGATATTTTGCTTTTCGTACCATTTAAATGTGGCGTCGTATTAACCTTGTCCGTGTCGCATCCGTTCCTTGATATTTTTTTTCTCAAACTTAATGGACATACTAGCCAATACTATTAGAGATTAAATATGCATTAATGCGATACATGCATTGCTGGATTTGTTTTTGTTTAAACCATTTACGTAATATGCCACCTTACGTATTACTTGACGTGTTACACTTCGATTATTTATTCCTCCAATTTTTTTTGAAGAAAACACTTCAAATAACGTTAAATACCTACTTTCTAGGGCGGGGTATTACATTATCCCTCCACAACAAAGCATGCATCGTTGTACGCACCCGTTCTATAGTAAATATATGGAACGGTCAGAAGTGTTGAACCAACTCCTGGACTTCGGGCTGAAAATGCCCTCCCAAATAATCGTCGGCTGTCAGAGATTCAGTGTGTTATTCTTAGAAGCTTGAAAATAGACTCGAAAGTCAGATAATTAGGTGGTACCAACTGATGAAGTCAGTCTGGATGACATGGTCCAGATTATAGTAGACTTGTTTCGACAGACTGGTGATATTTGTAGTATATTCGAGATGCTCGACATTTTGAAATTATAATGGCGCCTAGTCCCTTCACCTCTATATCTCCCTGCCGAGTGGGAGGACTTATATGAAGAGGCCGTTAAGGTTATGGAGTGCATTGACTTTGCATGGAAAGATGACATCGTTACCATCGAATAGGAGGATAATTTTTAAGATTCGGATGAAGATTAAGGTTCAGAAATGACAAGTTTGATAGCTAACATATGGGGGATGATATCGTTTGAGGGGATGCAAGGAGAAATCAACAATATAGCTGAGCAACCCGATATCGACAAAGAAATAGGATTTCTATTTTCCCCTCTTCTGTGAACCACATGACTAGGGCACGAAGACATTATCAAATCCCAAGCCTACAACCATCAGCAAGCGATAAAGGTAAGGGTGTTTAGAATCTCCCTATGCTAGAAATGACTCTTAAAGAAAGTAAGGTCCTTGATCAACTGAAGAAAACCCAAGCTAACATCACTCTATATGGACTTTTTATGTCTTCCCAACTACATCGAAATGCCCTGATCAAGCTACTCACAGGACCCACAGTTCCTCCTTCGATCACGCTAGAAGAAGAGATGAAGTTAGTTGGATCCCTGACCTCTAATAGATTGTTCTCTTTCTCGGAAGAAGAAATCCCAAGACTGGTCCCAACCACAATCATGCTCTCAATATCTCAGTTGAAGTCATGGGAAAATCCGCCCCCTCTCTCTCATCGACAACGGATCAGCTCTGAATGTTTGCTCATTAAGAACTCTAAACTGTTCAGGATTGAAAATGAGCGACCTTACTCAAACCTCTGTCGACGTACGTGCCTACGACAACACCCGCCGAGAAGTAATGGGATCTATCAAGCTTATAATAGGGGTTGGCCCTATAAACCCCATTGTGGAATTCCAAGTCATTGACATGCCAGCCTATTTCAATCGACTGCTCGGACAACTGTGGCTCCATAACATCAAAGGGGTGTCTTCTTCCCTTCATAAAAAATTGAAGTTCTTTGCCAATGGGCTGGTCATCGCCATATTGGGAGACAACGACAACACCGAAAATGCAAGCACCAATAATCCAGTACTTGAGATATAACACGGGGTGAACAATGTGCTATTATCATGATTCTGAGTTGAACCACTCCTACTCCTAGCAGGGGATGATTTCAAAGACAGGGTTTGTCCGGAATATAACTCCCATGGAAACGTCAAAGTAATCCAGATGTTTAAGAGCATGCATGGACTAGGGCTAGGACAAAGACAACAAGGGATAATTTAACCTGTAATATTAAAAAAGGGCTTTCCTCCCTATGGCTTGGTCTATCAACTGTCATAAGAAGAAATCAGAATGATCCGTCAACCTCGACTAAAGAGGAGGATAGAATGCGCCAAAATTACCTCGAGAGATTCCCTAAACGGAAGATTCATCAGAGAGAGTGAAGATTTCCCCTTCTGCGGCTTTCCTGAACCATGGTATGACCACGCAGACAAGATGATGAAACCAGGAATGGCGATCTTCTTTCAAGGCAGCAATCCATGGGATGACAATTCCTAATACCATGTACAACCATTCATTGAGAAAATCATAGATGATATCGGGGAATCTGAGGAAAGTGACTCTGAGGATTTATTCAATTTATAGACACTAGGACTGACATTCTACATGGTTCACTTAGGGCCTACATCGTCAAATCAATCCAACCTGATCAAAGATACTCATGCACATCTTCTCAACTAGCATGCTGCACCTGTGCTACCTGCTGATATTTAACCTAACCCTGATGTTTATTACCTTTATCCTTCCTTAGTTGTTTTACCTCACTCTGATGTAATCGAGACCTCCTTTGATGAGGTTCTCAATGCTGTTTTTCCTATCAATGAAATAAACAAAGATTTTGAGTATCTTGTTGTGCCTTACACTAATTGTCTTGATTATAATATAACATTTAATGATGATAATTTTGCAAATGAACAATTCTTAACTAATGTAAATAAGGTTAATAACAAACAACATAATCGCGTTCAAGTTAGTGAAGATGAAACTGTTGTTATTAATCTCGATTCTAGTAGCCAACTGCACAAGGTTGGGATAGGGGCCACCCTTGATGAGCACGAGCATGCGCAAATCGAAGAATTACTAAAGGAATTCATGAATGTCTTCGCATGGTCCTACGATAACATGCCCAGCATTGACCCGAAGATAGCTTAGCATGAGATTCTAACTCTCCCGGAATATAAACTAGTCAAACAGAAATTTCGAACGCTCTGCACTGAATGGTCACTTAAAGTTAAAGAAGAAATAGTCAAGAAATTAAATGTGGGATTCATTCATGTGATCGAATATCCCACATAGCTAACCAATATCATACCCGTACCAAAATCAGTAAGGAAGGTTTGCATGTGTGTCGATTACCGACACTGAAACAAGGCCTCTCCAAAGGATGATTACCCACTACCCAACGTCGACATGATTGTGGATAATATGGCCAGTCACGCTCTCAAGTCATTTGTTGATGACTTTGTTGGATATAATTAGATCAAGATCCACCCAGATCATCAAGAGAAAACCTCATTCATCACCCATTGGGGAACCTTTTGTTACACTATCATGCCATTTGGTCTAAAAAATGGAGGGGTTGCCATAACCATTCTGCATGATCCAATACATAAGGACGTCGAGGTCTATGTAGATGACATATTTATCAAGTCCAAGACTAGGGAAGGCCATGTTCCCACTCTCCAAAAGTTCTTCAAATGACTGCGATAGTACCAGATGCGACTTAACCCACAGAAATGTGTCTTCGGCGTTACCAAAGAAAAAATCTTAGGATTCGTGATTAGTGAGAAAGGGATAGAAACAGATCCTGCCAAGCTGAAAGCAATACTCAAAATGCCACCACCCTGAATGGAAAAGGAAGGCCGAGGATTCCTTAGGAAATTACAGTACATCAGCGGGTTCATCAGCCAATTGACTTCCATTTGTGAACCCATCTTTAAACTCCTCTAAAAGGATTCAACCAAAGTCTGGAATGAAGCTTGACAAGATGACTTTGATCAAATCAAGCAATACCTAACCGAACCTCTAGTACTCATGCCGCTGGAGCCTGGTCTTCCCTTACTCCTATACCTAACCATAACCGATACTGCAGTTGGGGCTTTGCTAGCCCAATAGCTTTAAGAAACCAACAAAGAGAGAGCCATCTACTATGCCAGTCAAAAGTTTTCCAGTTATGAAGTTAACTACACCGCCTTAGGGAAAGCACGTGCCGCTATTATGTGGGTTATCCAAAAGTTGCTGCACTACATGCTCGCCTTTTCCATCAAACTTGTATCCTGAATGGATCCAATCAAGTACCTACTCAAGAATCCCTCCCTATTTAGGAGAATGGCCCATTTGTTAATGCTTCTAGCCGAATTTGATATTGTAAATGTCACGCAGAAAGCCATAAAAGGAAGATCCATCTCTGACAACCTTGTTAACTACCCCATCGAAGAAGCCAATGTATGGATTTCTGAATTCCCAGATGAGAATATCCTTTGTATCTCCTAAGAAGACCTTCGATGGAAAATATTCTTTGATGACGCTGCCAATAAGAAAGAGTATGGCATTGGGATACTCCTAATTTCCCCTGATGACTCTCACACTCCCATTTCCATTAAATTGGATTTTTTCTGCACTAACAATATGACTGAATATAAGGTATGCACGATAGGCCTCGAAGTTGTCCTCAAAAAAGAAATTTGACACCTCGATATATACAAGGATTCATCCCTCATCATCGGTCAAGTACTCATAAAATGGAAAGTCAAGGATGAGAAACTCTTACCCTTTCATGCCCACCTCGAAGAGCTAGCTTCCCAATTCCAAGAAATCACCTTCCACTACCTACCCAGAGCAAAAAATAGCCTGGCCGACGCCCTTGCTACTTTAGCCTTTATGATTGACATGCCCGAAGGAATAACCATGTCCCATTTATTTGTCCAAAATCAAGATAAACTAACCCACTGCTTTCACATCGAGCTCATCACGAAGGAAGATCCTGAGATAACCACCTACTGGTACTATAATATTTGGCGCCTACTCAAACATGGTAAGTATCCCTAAGGTTCTGATAAGAAATATCGAGCAAACCTTCGTAGACTGGATGCCCAATATATTGTTTGTGATAAAACACTATTTAAGAGAAACTTCGATGGAACCCATTTCCACTACATCGCAGGGGCTCACATTAAAGAAATAATGAAGAAAATTCACAGCAGGACCCCACATGAATGACCATATGCTCGCCAAGTGTGACACCCCGACTAAATAAATACAGGGTAGCTAATCCTTTATTCAAATCAATACAAAATGTCAAGTTGTTTCATTTCTTAGCATTACTGTCGAAAAACGTTTTATCAATTTCTTGCCACCTAATATTTAAAAAGTGAGTTGTCAATTTTAATTAAGTCCGATTAACATACAATCCATTTAAATTATGAAATACTAATACCATAACCACAACACAGTCACAATAGAATAACAATAAATCTAGAGGAATACTCCTCTAAATAATCCGAATACTGAATACAACCAAATACAAAGTCTGAATCACTAATTAATTAAATCCAAAACTGAAATAAAACTGAATAAATAAGATGTCTCTAAGAGAAAAGGGGTGACATGCCCTACAGATAAATAAGTCTGAACTGGAATCAAGTAGAAAGTGGAGGCGTCTATATATCGAGGTCCTATAACTTCCACAGCAGCTATAGCACGTCACTGGAATGGAACTCCTAAGCTTGGTGTCCTTGTGGCTGGGCACCTAAAAGGTTTATAGAAGAAAATAGATTTGAAAGAAAATGGGTCAGAGATCGATTGTGAAAAAAGTTTAAAATATAGAAAGTGTTTAATATCATTAAATAGTGAATATAAAATACATGATAGCGCGTGCACTCACATGAGTTCCTCACCTCTCAACTAATTGTGCACTCCTAACGTACCCGTACCCATTTTAGTTCTTCAACTATCTAACTAGTCCAATCCATAACCTGACATTAGTATACATTTCAAAATTCAATTCCCAACATCTTAATATAAACTGAGGGTCTTACTTTTTATACCTCAAAATTAGTTATAATGATTACTATGAATTTTCCCATTTTATCTCTACTAAAATGTTACAATTATTCATGCTTACACTATAATAAACAGTTCATTCCAATTATTAGTATATTAATCTCATCATAAATATACAATAATGTCACCCCTAGGCTAAGCTACGGTGCACACATACTCTGCTATCAAATCCCGGTACATCACGTACATAAGAACCACGTATTTCGAATCTCTAAAGAACCGTTTCAATAAGTAACAATCACACATAATGGAGGCGAACATAGTTCAGATCTCATGGGTCATGCACATACCTACACTCCCATGATCAGTAGACTTATGAACTCACCAATAAGTCATTCTATGACCTATGTCATCAAGGTACCAATCTAAATCCCCCCCGTAGGCTCACAAAGATTAGATGGCCCTGATCGAACGCAGACCTCCCGTGATAGCAAGTATGGAAGGTATGTTATACACAGATAAACACATATACTAAGCATTCACACATATTAGATATCTTATAATATTAATAGAGGTATATTTTACATTCCTATATCGTCATTAATTATTGCACACTTACACGTCCCCGAATAATATACAATATAGATTGTCAACTCTTCTCACGTCGCAATTTCAAATACTTACAGCCTAACCCATAGAAGTCACCCGGTCTATTATATAATTATAAGTTTAAATCCTCAACGTACCCCAATCTCACAACTATACCCACTAATCACAAGGGAAGAATAACACTCAAATAGATAAGCCTACGGAAAGTTCAAAACTAAAATCGGGCCTAAAAAGACCATTCTGTGAACTCGTTAGAAGTCACTGAGATCTCGTTCGAACGAGTGTCGTTCAAACGAATGGCTTCGAATGAACTATAAACTCGTTAGAAGGGTTACTGTCATCTCGTTAGAAGTTCGTTAGAATGAGGTCGTTCGAACGACCTGGGTTGGTCTTCTAACGAGATGGCAGAGAACGCCTAGAAATTTCCCAACTTCATTTTTCTTCAATTCCTCTTCTCTAAATCCATACTAAGATCATCCCAATTAAGTTTTATTGTTTTTAAACTACTCTAAGTCCACCTAGGTCGCTTCTTAACATATTTTTGGGGGTCAAATCCTCCTAATCAACATGCAATTATCACAAATCCCCAAATTTTGCCCCAAACCCTATGAACATGAATCCAGAATTTAATTGACTACAAAGGCTCCTTATTAATCCGTTTTCAAATCATCAAAAGTTACATTTTTGGGTATTTAATATGTCCATAACCATTCTACATGCAATCCCTATCCAAAATCATGAGTTTCACAACAATCCCATTGGGTTTTTCATCAAAACTTTCAAGGCATATACAGTTTCTACACTAAACATGGAGGAAATATTCATTGAACATAATAACATCAAATCAATTGCATTAGGTTTGTTATTAAGATTTGTTGTCGGTGATTATAGGTTGATTCTGTCCTCTTTCTTGCCACAAATCCTTCTAAAATGGTGGTGATGGTTGATGGTTTTAGTTTGGACCTCTTGTAACCTCTCTCCAACTTCTCTCAAAACTCCCGTAGCCCACTCTCTTGTATTTTTCTGGTAATGGCCTTAGTGTCCTCTATAATAATATATAATTAAACTCTAAAATTCGTGGGTTTTAATTCCTCAATTTTTAAAATTACCAAAATACCCTTCTGGGTTGCCGGTTTGGCCTAAAAATGCTCCGGGACCCAAACTAAACTCCCGGCTAGTGTTTTCTAACTATTTCGACCCTTCCGGACACATTGGCGCACTCAAAATGACCATTCGGTTGATAAAAATATAATTTTCTTTTTAATCTAATAAATTTCATTCCTGATGCGATTGACACGAGCGTCCCACCTTAATTTCCCAACTTGTCGTATTTCTGCCTCGTGATAATTTTAATATTTTCAATACTCATATATTACCATATATTCTCAGTAATATTTAATTTTAACACCATACTCAAATACCAACTCACATCCCATTAGTATTTACATCCGGATTAATTCTCATTTAATTTAATTAATTCCTTAAATAAAAATCAATAAAATTACGGGGTATTACACCAAGAAGATGATCTGACATGGTTATTACTGGATTACCATGGTTCAGTATTGCACAACCTACGTTTGAAGATGCCTCAAATGCCAGCATTTTCCAACCTAAAACACTTGTCTCCGCTGGAATTGTATAACATGACCTCTCACTGGTCGTTCTCCATATGGGGCGTTGACATCATAGGGAAAGTTACACCGAAAGCATCCAACGAGCATGAGTTCATCCTAGTTACCATTGACTACTTCAATAAATGGGTCGAGGTGAGTCATACGCAATTTTCAACGCCAAGAAAGTGGCTAAGTTCATTAAGAAAAATATCATCTGTCGATATGGGGTCCCGCACGAGCTGATATCATACAACAGGTTACACTTTGAGGCAGAAGTTATAGAAGTCGTCGACGAGTATGGGATCCAAAGACACAAATCCTCTGCATACTGACCTTAAACCAACAGAGCAATTGAGGCAACCAATAATAACCTCAAATCCATCATCAGTAAAATGATCGAGAGTTGTCGAGATTGGGCTGACAGGATCCCTTACGCCCTTTGGGGCTACCGCACTTCAGTTCAAACCTCTACTGGGGATACCCCTTACTCTCTAGTCTATGACATGGAAGCAAACCTACCTGTGGAGCTGTAAATCCCTTCATTGCGCTTCATGCTTGAAAGTAAGGTTAGCAAGGAAGACTGGCATCAAATTCATCTTGACGATTTTTCACTTTTGGACGAAAGGAGGCTGAAAGATCTATATCACATACAAGGGTAACATCGCTATATAACACAATCATTGAACAAGATAGTCAAGGACTATAGTGTTCGAGAAGGGGACTTAGTCCTCAAAGAAATTATAGAGCCCATCTGGGACCCCAAAGAGAAATTCAAGCCCCCTACATTGTGAAGAAGATCCTGTTAGGTGGCAGCACTATGCTCACCGACCTTGATGATGAAAAAATGACGCGTCCAGTCAAACTGGACCGTCTCAAGAAATTATATCCATAGTCCAAAATCTCAGCGCGCTACGACTCTTCTCATCTCGATTCTCTTCTAAAAAAATACTTTATTTCTCTCTACCCAGAACTACATAGGGCATGAACCTCTAAAAATGTTTTTGCTTTCAAGAATGGATTTCAAAAAATTTCAAAACCTTCAGAGGTACGTTGGCAGCCCATCCATTTACATGAACATGACCCCCTTCTTTTTTCACAAAATGCTATTCTTTTCTTATCCTCGAGAACGACAGTTCAATTTTAACATATACTTGAACAAAAGGATTATGTATGCCTTAGGGATTAGTATTGATAATTCAAATGCAAAAGTCATCAAGAAGCACAACTAGATGATCAAAAACTTTTTTATTTCATTATTTGAAATTTTGGTACAATTACATTGGCATAAGGATTGAAACTACTTCCCTTGCTAGCCTACACCTACCTTCCTAAAAAACCAAATGAAAACAAGCCCCACTATTACTAAAATAGCCTTGCCAAAATTATTCCCATAAAATACAACTAGGTGAACCACAAAGAGAACCAAACACCATAAAAAAAGATTCACGAAATTCTACCCGCAGCTGCCAGAGGAACGACCCCCATTATCACCCGCATCTTGAGGTCCCTAAACCTCCCATGCCTGCAGAGAATGCTGTCAACGCTCCATTGAGCGATAATCCCGGACTAACCTTGGGAAAACCATAACATCTCCATCCATGGTGTCAGATATAGAAAACCACCTTTGTCCAATCTCTACAGCCAACATCTTGGTAACCACTCTTCTCCATGGCCACTTCATGTAGTCCCATGAGACGTGCCAGACTCGCCCAGTAAATTGGGACGGACGGGTCAACGAACGATGATTCTCCCACAAAGACATGCGCATATGCTCTGTCAAATCCTCCACATGAAAGAAATTCACTGTCAGTAGTGGCACAATTTATTCCCAAACATATTGGCGCAGAAGCCGCCAGGGAAAGTAGGAAGAGGTATGCCTGAGGCTAACCAGCCGGACATACTGGTACTCCCCGAGTTCCAGAATGGTTAGCAACTCCCCCCACCAAGGCATTGACCAGCCCAAACCTCGGTCCCCGTGCTCTACAAACTAGTTCTCCCAACTCTCAATGTCCAGGCCTATGATAATGAAATAGTAGAAGAAGAAGTTTGGAACCTCCGGGAAAGGATAATAAGGTAAGACCACCATACGAAATCTCTCGGACAACCACATAAACAGCACTACGGAGCTCCCCCTCAGAAAGTCGGAATGACCTTCCCCCAGGCATCCAGGCCATTCAAAGTCTCCAGCAGTATTACCTTTGCAGGATTACGGCGGTACGATATCCAGGAAATGGTAGCCTCAAGTTGGGGGTCCAATAGCGTTTACCCAGTCACCAACAATACTTTTGAAACTAGGCCTAAAATGATGGCCCCAGCTTAGCCCCCTATTTTGGAACAATTCCACTTTTTCTTCTTTTGTCAAAATTAAAAAAAATAATAAAATAATTTTTATCTTAAGGGTATTCCGAATTTCCTTATCCTTATGCTTTTACATATCCCATTTAAAAAAATAAAATAAAAATAAAATCCTTCTTAAATCATTTTTAATTATTTTTCGGTCTCAGCAGCAAAGTAAAAAGAGCATGTGTATTGATCACTTAAACAAAGAAATTAACAAAAACTTTATTTTCATTTGCATATATATTTCTGCTGTATTACATTGGTTTTATGTAGGAAAAACCAAAATTCAACGGGGCTCAACCCGAACCCAACTTTTTTTCTCTCTCACCCATATTTTCTCTCTCTATCTCTTCACCTACAAACTCTCTCTCTCTCTTCTTTCTCACTATCTCTCTCTTCTTTCTCTCTATTCTTATCTCTATCTCTATAAGAACCTCCCTCCCTATGGCATGCCCGCTTCCCTCTGTGGTGAGACGATGTCCCACCACTCCTAGAGCCCGACCCACCACTCCCACTGCGGCGAGACAAGGCAGACGACACCAGATAAGAAGGAATCAAAATCACATCATGAATGTGGGTAGTCACCAAAGGTATCCATCCCTAATTTCCTTTATCCAAGTGGTGGAGACTCGGATGTGCTGCAAAGGGAAATAGAAAGGAGCAAATCAGTCAATCTGAAGCAAAGAGAATAAATCAGGAAATCAAAAGACAAAGAGATGAAAATATACCTCAGGTCGAAGCACCTCCTCTGTCAAGCCCAGCTCCTTCGGGCCCATCTTATTAGGATGATGTTTCATACGCACCGACCCTCCACAAATCATTAGATGTTATAACTGGGAAAGTGCAGTCGTATGAAAGAAGCCTCTGACGTCGCCTCCACCCTTGATGTCAATGTACTGCTTGTGCTGTGGGAGGACCCCACTTGCCGACTCGAACCCGCACGAGGGAGAGGAATCACAATGTATATACTAGGTGGCATCAAACGGCTCGACACGAAGTCCATGTAGTCATACATCACAGCTATGTCGGTATACAACGAGTAAGGCTCACCCATCATCGTCGCCACCCGAGCATTGTCTGATATCTCCCGTACTGGCCTCATGAACACTGGGGGCTTAGTCGGTGGCACCGCAACATCATCCTCCATAATATTCCGGACTAGACTCTACCCGAGGTACTAAGAATAGCCAAACTCATGCACCAGTAGACGTCGCATCCGCGCATGTCCCCCAGTCGATCCAATGTTCTGGATGGCTACCCCCAGGGATAAAAGGTCACCTGCAAATCCCCAATAAAAAGATCAACATCAATAAAAGATCATCAAAGGAAAGGCAGTCTCAAGAAAAAAATAGGGCTTACCAGCTTGCTTTTCAGGCCATTCAAGACCTGATGCACCGTCTCTAGAGAGAGCGACTTTTTCGACTATCGGTTAGACTTCCGCCAATGGTACATCAGGCAGAAGTCGCCAGCAGACTCATCCTTCAAAGATATCAATTTGGTGTTAGGCCCAATCACCTCATAAAACCACGCCTGCAAAGGACATGTGACACCCCGCCTAATTAAACATCGGGTGATTAGTCATTTATTAAATTAAAATAGGTTTCTCATATGGTCCATTCCTAGCATCACTGTCGAAAACTTTTAATTACTAACCAGCTAAGTGAAATTAGACTAGTGCCAAGTTTCATCCTTTATTAAAACACATAAATCCCCTAATGCGAAAACTAAAATAACCAATCACAATATACTAGAATTCAACCATCACAATATAAAAATGAATAAAGGTTTGTCGAATAAACTATCGACCAAAATATAAAGCCAAAATACTCCATAATAACAAAAGAACTAAATAAATGAAATCTGCCAATGAACAACACATCCAAACATGGAATATAAAATGAGATCCTACACTAGATCTGAATGAAGGATTCATCTAATCAAATCATGTCAGCATCCACAATGCTATAGCTCCGAGTTCCTGGAATGAAGTCACGCTTGGCGTCCCTGTGGATGGACACCTAAAAGGTTTTAAAAATATTTTTATTGCAAGAGCTAGTATTCAAAACATTTTGAAAATATTTGGCAAGCGTTTATCATAATAAAATTCAGTTATTGATTACACATATTCACGTACACTCTCCTTTGATTTTCCTTACCTCTCATCTATATTGCACGCCTAACGTTTTATACTTAGCCCACCTAGCTCTACTATCCAAGCTAACTAGACTGAAGTATCCCACTGAACTCATCTACACCACTAAGTTCCTGTACCGCCCATACAGTACATTATTATATTAACACTTCCCATATGTTAATTAATTCCCGTGTACCATTTCACATATGTTATCCTTCCATATTTAATTAAGCCTCACTACTTAATTTCATCTTAGATGTCCACTATCTAACATTAAATCTTTATAATTAAGTTTCTCCACTTAATTTACTTTTTAAATATATGCACATCATCTAATTATCTAATATTCCACATAAGTAGATTATTCATACGGTATATATTTCACTCACAATATATATTATAAGGACTATTGGTCCAGCTAATCATTGACCCTAATTATCCTATCATTTACATTGGTCCAGATATCCCTCGACCCCAATTGTAAATGTTACTGATGATGCTGAAAACATCACCACCCTTTAAGGTGTTTGTAAGCTCAGTGTTAACAATGGTAATACATGGGTAAGGATATACAGAAGATGGAGGTGAGGAAAAGAGGTTGAACACAGTCATGTAAGTGGTTCAGTCAATCAGGCCTACGTCCACTGTGCAAGTGTGTGATTAATATCACTGTATGAGGGCTCTAATAGCCATAGATACAATCTCTCAAGCTTTCTCTCTCTACTGTATATTTGAACAGAGCTTCAGCTAGGGTTTCTGATTTCGGGGATCTCCCCCAAGAAGAAGAAGAAGACAAGTATATATAGTATGTGGGGGGTGTAATGCACCCCCTATACATGCAATGAGCATGTGTGTGTTGATCTAGCCAATCTGATGAAGACATCTGTCATTGTCACATGTAGAGAATGATGATGAAATATTCCCCCCACATGAGGGGAATGATTTGTTATAACTGATTTGTGTACACGTGTTCCCAGTCACACATATGCGAATAAAGACTCGGCTATGTGTGATTGGTCCCAACCTCTGCCTGGAAGAGTACGAGGTTGGTGAAGTATGTCTGTTGCCCAATTCGAGGTTAATCAGGGTGACCTCGGCTCATACGAGGCCAAGGTAGGAAGAGTTGATTCATAATGTCGGCCTGGGCCGAGGTTATGGAGGAGTAGCCAAGGAACATCGTCCGATTCTATGCCGAGGTTAGTTATGATGATGGTGTAGCTTCTGTAACCTCGGCTTGTACTCGGCTGAGGTTGTCAACCCTAGATGTCCTGATTAATAACTGCCATCACGGGTCATGTAGGACTCAACTAATGCATGGCTGTGAGGAAACTAGTAACGTCGGTCATGGATGACCTTGCTGGGGACGAGGCCATTGGTTATCGTTCTAGGTCCCTTCTGACCTCGGACATCTCACTAGATGAGGTTGATGTTTCTGAGCCGATGGGGTAAATTTAGGGTATATCAATCACCCCTAGCCCTTAGTCACCTGTGTGATCAGATGCCTAAGGGGTATGTTTGTCTGAGGTCGGGCTTCCTTGGGTGTTAATAACTTTTTGATAAGTGTCAAGCATTGAAGTAGAGAGTGTGCCAGGAAAGCTCAATGATGTCAGTTGTCCTTTGGGCTCCCAAGGTAATGATGGGCCTTGGGATGCGTGCAATAGGATTTGATGGTTTTACCCCTTTCCTTTCTCTTTCTTCCACGCTTCTTCATTCTCTCGCCTGAATTTTCTCTGCTCTCTCTCTCTATAAGAGCTTGGTTAAGGTGCATTTGGTGGTTTTTTCGATCAAACCTCTCTCTTTCTTCTTCACGCATTCTCTCAGGCATCGTTTATCACCCCTTATTCTCCATTTGTTGCATTTTTCTTCCTTGTTCTTCCATTTGTTGCATTTTCTGGCGAGTTTATGCATTTTCGGCGAGCCTATGAGTTTTCCAGTGAACTGTTCTTTACTCATTCCTCTTTAAAAACCCTGTTTGATCTTTGATCAAATTCCCAATCCTGTTTATTTAGGAGAGTCATAAGTGTAGGGTCTGACTCATATGCTCAGGCCCCTTTATCAACTCTTAGAGGAATTCCCCTCTCTTAGGGAGAAGACCTTAGATAAAATTAGGTAAATAGAGAGAGACCAAAAGGAAGCTCGTAGGTCAGAGGCATTCCCTCTCAGACCTATTTTTCCACCCCCTTTGAAGGTCATATACCCTGAGCCAACCGAACCAATTAAGTTAGTCGAGGTCCCAGTTAAACCTACTCCCATGTCTGAGTCTGAGTCGTTCACCTCAGATCCTATGTCCGTGGACTCCTTTTAAGAGGCCATGGACTTTTTCATTTAGCAGGATCAGGTCCCTGATCAAGCCGAGGTTTCTAGTTGGGCCTCATCTCATAAGAGTTAAAGAACATCGCACTCTTCCTCTGACATTAAAATTGTAGGACCTAGCGTGGCTATTCCACCAATCCTTGAAGCCATTCCCTTATTGGCCATCACAGGAGTTGAGTTCGCTCAGAGGTTACAAAGTGGTGCCCCATCGTCTACTCACGACGACGTTGAACCGGATGATGATGATGGCACTAAAAGCGATGTTGACACCTCTGAGGCGGCCGAGATAGAGAGCACTGTCAGCGAGGTTGACCTTATAGACTTCAGATATCTATATTCTATAAGTCCCTCTATAAAACTCAGGAGACCTCTAAAGGAAGAGGGGTCTTTCGACGACCGAGATGGTGAGATTTGCATGTATGAGCAGATGTTCAAGTTAGGATTTTATCTGCCCATTCATCCCATTATCAGGGCTATATTGTCCTACATCAACTTGGCTCCTACCCAGTTGTCACATAATGCCTGGAGGGTGATAATTAGAGCTATTATCTTATGGAGGGTAGTCCATCATTCAGACCTTCCCATCCAAGTCTTCACAGGGTGCTACGTCCACTCATCTACCAGGAATCATCCGAGGTATTACCATTTTTTAGCTCGAAAGTCGAATAAAAAGATGTTGCAGGTTACCCAAACCTCGAATCATAATTGGAAACCATGCTACTTCTTTGCGTCAGGGCCATGGGAGTTTGGTCCTTCTGCCCCGTCTTCCTCCCTAGAGCCGAGAATACCCCTGAGATGGGGAAATGTGACAATGGCTGCTAGGGCCGACCTTAAGCTAAGCCAAAATAATATTTAGAAGGTCAAAGAACTTCAGGATCAAGGGGAGAATGGTCTGCTAGTCAGGTACGAGCATTTAATGACTCCCTATTATCTCTCCGAAATTGGACTTGGGGGGAGTCCTTTGACCGAGGTCCGTAAGTTGCTTTATTATTTCTGATTTTGTTATACCTCTGAATTTGTACCTCTGAATTTCTAACTCAGACCTTTCTATTTTGCAGAGCTCCCAAAAAGGATTTTCGATGACCTTTGGGAGATGGCAGCCCCTAGTCTCACGAAGCTCATAAATAAGGCAGGTCTTAATGTGCCTCCTCCCTCTCTAACTACTTCAAGGGCTGAGGCGTCCAAGAAGAGGAAACCTGCCGACCCTGCCCCTAAGGATCAGAGGCAGAAGAAGAAAAACCAAAAGTTGGATTGTGCCATCCCCATTTATTTTTAGGATGCATTGATTGCTCGCTTGGAGGAACTGAAGATTGGTGAGAGTCTTATCGATCATAGTCTAAAGGCCCTGGATACCATCGGCGATGCCATGACTGACTTTGACAAGCGCTTCTATCACTCTCTGGATAGGCCTCTATTGGCTGAGTTCTCTCTCCATCTCTCTATCGAAGTAAGACCTTGAACTTTTGCTTTTCCTGCTAAATTATATTCAAGTGTAACATCGGTTTTGAACTATACCAGATCTTAGACTGACATCTCTGCACAGGTTCTACAGGGTCTCCTCACCATGCATCATTTTGTTAACTGGACCTTGGGAAAACTTCCTCTGATTGAGAAGGGCCAAGAGGCCGAGAAGACTGAGGACGCTTTGAACGCTGAAGTGGAGCGTCTGAAGGCCTCTTTGAAGAAGTCTGAGTACAGCGTGAAGGGGTTAGAGAAAGACATAGACAAGCTGAGGAAGGATCATAGCACTGCCCTGAAGACTCAGGCCGACTCACTTCAACATAAGGTCGATGTGGCTGTGAAGGCTACCTTGGATGATACCTCTGAGAAGATCTTGGAGGAGTATAAGTTCTTTGATGAGTTTTTCAGGTTCGACTTCGAATACCTGGAAAGGGGTGTAAAGGCCACTAGCAAATGGGCTGCCATGAAGGAGAAGGAATCAGGGAGCCTCGCAGCATCTGACTTCATTGGCTTGGGTTATACCGATCCTCGGTTTGGTCAGGCCTTGCAAGAGGTAAATGAGGAGAGAGGTGCCGTACCTACCGAGACTTCCCCCCAAGATGACACCAGGACTAAAGACGTTGGCGCTCAAGACGACGGGGTGGAAGTAACCACCCCCGTCCAGGGAGATGGAGGCATGGTAACTAACCCTGAGGCTGCAAACACTTGACTATTTCGTGAAGATTTTTTGTAATTTTAATTTCCATGAAGAACTGTAACCTCTGATGACAAACTCTGTTCCCTTGTAGTTTATAACTCTCAATTTGTTTATATCAACCTCTGAGGAGGGTTTTATTTCTTCAATTGCTGAATGTTTATTGAATGATTCTCTATATTTAAAGTCTCAATATAATCGTCTAAGGTCTGAGGTCATCCAAGCATAATGTCTAACCTCAGACCTTGTCACCGAATTATAATGCTACCAGGTCTTAGGTCATCAACTAAGATGTTATCCCTATAATATATTCACCAAATTAATGATGTCAAGGTCTGAGGTCATCCAAGTATGATGGCTCACCTAAGACCTAATCAAGAATTGACATGGGAACTGATCTTCTCATTAATAATTTCTTCATAAGATAATACATTTACATGAAATCCCTCGTAATATCATATGTGATACTTTTTTAGATGACCAACATTCCAAGGATTGGAGAAAGTTTCCCCTTCGAGGTTTTCTAACATGTAGGTCCCGGGTACAACCTCCTCAATCACTTTGTAAGGACCATGCCAATTTGAGTGATGCTTGTTTGCCTTCTGCAACGTCTTCTTCAGTACTAGGTCTCCCACAGCTATGGGTCTTGATTTTACCCTTTGATTGTAGAACTTTGCTGTTCTCTGTTGGTAAGCTGCTTGCCTGATTTCTGCATCTTCTCTTATCTATTAAATTAAATCTAGGTCGAGTCTTCTCCCCTTCTCATTCTTCTCAGGGTCATAGGTCTGGACCCTATGAGTAGGGAGTCCTACCTCTGTTGGTATGACGGCCTCTGACCCATGTGCTAACATAAACGGGGTTTCCCCTGTCGGTGTCCTAGCCGTTGTGCTGTAGGCCCATAGCACAACATAAACCTCTTCAGTACATTTTCCCTTAGCTTATTCTAACCTCTTCTTGATTACATCAAGGATTGTTCTATTCGTGACTTCGGTCTGACCATTTTCCTGAGGTCGGCCAAGAGAAGAGAAAAACTGCATTATCCCAACTCTTTCGCAATATTTATCGAAGGAAGAGTTCTTGAACTGGGTTGCATTGTCCGAGATGAGGGTGTTTGGGAGGCCATGTCTGCATATGATTTTCTTACAAATAAATTGGAAGGTCTTCTTCTCTATAATCGTTATCATTGGCTCTGCCTCTACCCACTTGGAGAAGTAATCAATGTCAACTATCAGAAATCGGTAATTATTTGCAGCCCTTGGCAGGGGACCCACTAAGTCAATTCCCCATATTGCGAAGGTCTAAGGTGAACTGATTGACATCATAGGCTGATGAGGTTGATGGGGGATAGTGGAGAATCTCTAACATTTATCGCACCTCTTTACGTAGGCTGCAGCATCCTTGGCCAAGGTCGACCACCAGTATCCTTGCATAATAATCCTCTTAGCCAAAGGTCTTCCTCCAATATGACTGGAGAAGGAACCCTCGTGTACCTCCTATAGGATGCAAGGAACTTCTATGGGATGAACGCATCTGAGTATAGGTAATAGGAATCCCTTCTTATATAGGACGTCTCCTATTATTGAGAACTTTACAGCTCTGTACCTCAGTTTTCTCCTTTCTAACTTTAATTCCGGTAGCTCTCCCTCTCTGATATATCTGATAAGGGGATCCATCCATGAGTCCCCTAGGTTAAAATTGAGGTAAGGGTTACTTACCTCTTCTTCTTCAATGGTTTCCTTGGGCAGGATCTCAACTGGGACTGTCCTTCTGATGTTTGTCCTTATCGCCGATGCCAGCCTCGTTAATGTATCTGTGTGGCTATTTTTTTACCGAGGTATTATCTTCATCTTTACCTCTTCGAACCCTTTGAGTATCGTTCTCACCCTCTTTAGGTATTTAGCCATCCTTTCATCTTTGGCCTCATAAAACCCCAATACTTGATTAACAACCAATCTTGAGTCGCTGTGAAGAAGGAGTCGTCTTACCCCAAGGGTCTTTGCCAATGAAAGACCTGCTATCATGGCCTCATATTCTGACTCGTTGTTGGATGCCTTGAAGTTAAACCTAAGGGCATATTCAACGTTAGTACCATCCGAAGCTGAAAGTATTAGCCCTGCACCACTTTTTCTTTCGCAAGAAGACCCGTCAACAAAGAGGTTCCAGATGTCTTTATCTGATGAGAAGCTCCCTTCTGACGTGACTCCATGCCTGAAGAGGTACCGGTCTTCCTCATTCCTGACTATTCCATTTCTGTCTCCCTTGGATACAACCTCTTTTGAATCTCGAAAGAAGTTGTCATTTGACCCCTCTGCAGTCTCTAAGTCATTCTCAACCTCGACCTCTTCCCATGTGAACTCAGTAACAAAATCTATAAGTGCCTTCCCTTTGATGGCCGCCCTGGGCTGATAAGTGAGGTCATACTCTCCCAACTCAATAGCCCATGTCATAAATCTACCCGACTTCTCAGGCTTGTGAAGAACCTGTCTTAGTGGGGAGTCGGTGAGGATGACCATGGAATGGGCTTAAAAGTAAGGCTTCATCTTCCTAGAAGCATTTATCAGGGCGTAGGCCAACTTTTCCATTCGTGGATAATTCTTTTCAGACCCTTGAAGGGCCTTACTATTTAAGTATACAGGCCCTTGGATCCCAACGTCTTCTCGTACTATGGCTGCACTTATAGCTGATTCAGAGACTGCTAGATAAACATATAACTTCTCTCCTACTATGGGCTGAGATAAGAGTAAGGGAGATTCGAGGTAGGACTTGAGTTGATTAAAAGCCTCATCACACTCTTTGTCACATTCAAAGGCCTTCCTGAGTACCTTAAAGAATGGAAGACACTTGTCCGTCTCTCTGGAAATAAATCTGTTGAGTGCAGCTACTCTTCCAGTGAGCCTCTGAACGTCCTTGATACTCCTTGGTGTCTTCATGTCGAGCAAAGCCTTGATTTTCTCAGGGTTCGCCTCTATTCCCCTCTTATTGACAATGAATCCAAGAAATTTCCCAACTCCTACCCCGAAGACACACTTCGCAGGGTTGAGTTTCATTCTGTACAAGTCCATGTTATCGAATGTCTTTTTCAGGTCTGCGATATGGGTGCAGGATTTTAAGCTCTTCGTGAACATATCGTCTACATACACCTCCATAGTCTTGCCTATTTGGTCTTCAAACATCTTATTCACGAGACGTTGATACGTTGCCCCCACATTCTTCAGACCGAAGGGAATAACCTTGTAGTAGTAGGTCCTTTTGTCAGTGATGAAGGCTGTCTTCTCTGAGTCATCAGCATTCATGAATATCTGATTGTAACCTGAGTACGCATCCATGAAGATCATGAGCTCATTCCCTGTAGTGGCATCTACCATCTAATATATCCGAGGTAAGGGATAGGTGTCTTTCGGGCAAGACTTGTTCAGGTCAGTAAAATCTACGCATATTCTCCATTTTTCGTTGGCTTTGGGCACAATGACTGCGTTTGATAGCCATTCCGGATATATGACTTCCTTGATAAACTCAGGCTCTTCCAACTTTTTGACCTCTTCCTGGACGACATCGTACTTCTCTCATGAGTAAACTCTTCATCTTTATTTGATTAGCCTAGTATCCTTAGTCACGTTGAGTTTGTGACACATAACCTCAGGGTTGATGCCAGGCATGTCCGCGTGACTCCAAGCGAAGACACTCTGCCTCTTCCTTAAGAAGTTTATCAGCTCTTCCTTGATTTTGGATTTTAAGGCTTTGCCGACCTGGATGGTTTTTTATGGTTCATCCTCATTGAGGACAATGGATTCCACCTCTTCTGTGGCCTCACCTTTCTTCAACTTGGTTTCGTCTCTAGGGTTAAGTGTATCAATGTTATAAGTGGTAGTTGCTCTCTTATGGGCCTCTCTCTCTTCAGCCGATTTGAAGTAGCACTCTCGTGCTATGGTCTGGTCACCCTACACTTCCCCTACCCCATAGGGGGTCGGGAATTTTAGCATCTGGTGGACTATCGATGGCATGGCCTCAAACTCCTTAAGGGCTACTCTTCCTATGATGAGATTATAGGCTGAGAAGATGTTTCGTCCATAACGAAAAAGTTGATCTTCCGGGTTAACCTCTTAGGCCACTCATCGCCCATTCGTACGTCCATCTCATGCATGCCCAATGGATGGACCTTTTCACCGCTGAAGCCCATTAACGGATGATGATAGGGTACTAGCCTAGCTCTGCTAAGGCCTAGGCTTTTGAAGCAGGGCCAGAAAATCACCTTTGCTGAACTTCCTCCATCTACTAGGATTCTATGAACCTCACATCCATGAACTGTTGTTGTGATTACCAAAGGGTCATCATGTGGAGCTAGGATGCCTTTGAAGTTGAGTCGGGAGAACCCGACTATGAGAGTGTCCATGTCCACTTTCTTTCTCTTCTGTGTTATCTCGGAAGACGTCAGATTTACCACTTCAAGTTTTGCCACTGACTTGGCCTCTGCCACATGAGCTTTTCGGTTAGCCACTTCAGAACCACCCCCTACGAGTCCTCCACTTATGGTGTTAACACCAAATGAGATCATACCAACCCTCTTCACGGAGGTGTTATCATCTTTTAGCAGGAGGTCCGGATCGTCTTCATCATCACCCTCTGAGTCATCATCTCTTCTTGCTTGGGTATCGTCACGACATCTGTCATTTCTCTTCTTTTTAGGGTCATTTATTCCCCTTTTAGGAGCCTTGCCATCAACATACTTCCTTAACTTTCCAGACTTCAACATTTTCTCGATCTCATCCTTTAAGGCGAAGCACTTGTCTGTAACATAACCATAGTCTTGGTGGAACTCGCACCATAATTTCTTGTTCCTCTTATGCGGAGGAGCCTTCAGTTTCTCTAAACATCTTAGAGACCTGTCATTCTTGATCTCATTGAGGATATTCTCACAGCTCACCGTTAGAGGGGTATAGTGTGCGAACTTGTCATCAGCTGACCTCTTCTTTCCGTCCTTCTTTCTTTGGAACTTCCCGCAATTACCGCCGTTCTCATCCTCATACTTTGCGGCCATGGCCTCTTCAGCATTCATGACCTTCCCCGCAGTAGCCAATAGTTCTGCCATGGACTTAGGAGGGTCTTTCGCAAGTTTTCATAATAACTTCCCTTTCTGAAGACCCCCTATGAGGGCGGTCATGTCTATATTCTCTTCGTAATCTTCAACCTCATGTTTTTCTTTGTTGAACCTGGCGATGTAGTCTCTTAGGCTCTCGTGCTTGCCTTGCTTGACATACAACAGATGGGTGGTCTTCTTTTGAGGTCTTACCCTAAAACAGAAATTATGAATGAATCGTTCAACCAAGCCCTTAAAGTTCTCAATTGAATTCTTCGGAAGAGAAGTGAACCAGATGTGCGCTGCTCCTGTCAAAGTCCCGGAGAAGGCCCGACACTTCATCTCATCTGGTATCGAATAAATGTTCTCCACTGACTGGTACATCTCAATGTGATATACAGGGTTGGTGCTACCGTCATACTTGGGAGATACCATGGGCGGTTTGAACTTAGCTGGGGTTGGAAAACTCACTATCCTGACCATGAATGGGGAGCCCTCTGAGAAGCCTCTCTGTAATGGGTCTCGGCTTTTGATGAGGTCTCCTATCTTTTCTTCAAGACTTTGGATGGAGTCGTTCCATGGCCTTGCAACGTCGGCCTGGCCGAGGTTGTCCCTAGCCACCTCCAAAGGGTGGACTGAGGGTTCCCCAGCCACAGCACAACGTCGGCTGTTAACCTCTTTTTGGTCTCTTCCTCGTCCCTGGTGAGGCCGACGTTTCCTCTCTTCCCTTTGTGAGTCGGCTGCACTTATCGACCTTGACAACCTCTGTCTAAGGTCATTTACGGGACCGAGCCTTTCAAAGGTCGACCCTCTACTCAATCGATCAAAAGTTGATCCTCGTTGTTGGGTTTCTTCACCTCTTCTACCTCCACAACCTTGGCTCCGCTGGACAGGACGAACTGTGTCATTAGAAACCTCGTTGGGTATCAACCCTGGATGGCTTGATGAATAACTGCCATCATGGGTCATGTAGGCCTCAACTAATGCATGGCTGTGAGGAAACTAGTAACGTCGGCCATGGCTGACCTTGCTAGGGATGAGGCCGCTGGTTGTCGTTTTAGGTCCCTTCTGACCTCGTCCATCTCACTGGCCGAGGATGATGTCTCTAAGACGATGGGGTACATTTAGGGTATATCAGTTACACATATGTATATTGGTCCGGATTCTTCATCGACCCCAATATAATTTATTAAGATTTGGTCCGGATAATCATGGACCCCAAATTCAAACTTAAATGTATTGGTCTGGATACTCATCGACCCCAATACTGTTAAAATACTTTAGGTATTCACACAACCTAAGTTCATAAGCTATAGGTATTCACACAACCTAATGATTCACATTAGTACGTAGTATATATCCGAGTCGTACTTACTATTTTATTATTTCTCTCTTTATCGTGTCAATTCGAGCATTCACCCAACTCTTAGTTACCCCTTTATAATTTCAGTAGTTAAGTTCTCTCTAACCTACTGGTGTACACCTTGGATTGATGTTCACTCTCTCTGTAACTCAAATCCTAAATTCCTCGATGCACGACTTGATTGGTTTATTCATGTCGGTCCATACTCCAAGTCTCGCTCTCAATGACTGTATCGGACTCAAATGATATACCTACTGGTCTTACCTAAGTCCCTAACGAGGTATAATATCATCACTAAGTTTCCCCTCGATCGTTGGTAACCCCAAATAGTTAACCAAGAAAATAACCAAAATTCTGCCTGAGTCGATCGATTGATCGATCGATCGATCACGTGCAGCTTCATCTTCCTCAATTTTTCACCATGTTTATCCCATCAAACACTTATTAAACCTCATTGAAATTTTGCCCAACATAACCAAACATAAATCCTATGTATAGGGATCATTCCTAACGTAAAAACATTATCAAATGTTTACATAATCACGCTAAGAATCATCAAGATCTAAATATCATTTACAACCTAGATGTCTATGTTCTTCATAATTAATCATCACAAACCCATATTTAAATTCGTAGTAACAATCATATTTTCTTCTGATTTTCAATTCTCTACAGATAAGAATATAAACTACATGCAATCATACCCAAACATGTATCATAATCATACCTTTTCTCCAAGAATATTAACATCACCAAACTATTCATGCAACCCTACACATGGGTATTATAACTTTAATTTGATTTGTAAATAAACACTTGACTTGATTACTGCAGAGTCTATATGTTTCCTCTTCAAATCTTCACTCCTTAGGTTCTTAGGGTGCAATAATACCTTTCAAACTTCAAGAATTCTCCTTAAGCCCTTTGGGAATGGTTTATCTCTTCTCTCCAATGGCCTCTATAAGTTTTGGGAGTTATGAACCCTAACCCCCAATCCTAACCATCATATATATGGATTTAATTTTCGTAGGTCATTTACCCTCTATTTTTAAAATGACAAAAATGCCCATAGTAGATGCCGGTTTGGTCCAAAATCGATCCGTGACTCAATTGGCATACCCGGGTATACTATTTTGACTAATTCGACCCTTCCAGACTCATCCGTGACCTCGAAATCATCTTGCAAGTTACTAAAAATATAATTCCCATCTCGACCTCAATTTCGCGACTCTCAGTTGAGATAAAATAAAATATGCACATATCACTCGCTATGTCGTACAACACTAATCATTAATTATTTACTATTCACACTTAGTAAATATTATATCATAATATTAATCAGTATCTAGCTCTCGATTAATATCAAATAATCACATTTATTATTTAATCACGTTAAATTACTTCACTCGCGTAATTTAAATAAAACGTATTTTCTCAATTAATTTCCCAAACTAACTAAATTATAAATACGCAAAAATACGGGGTATTATAGGACAGAGGTCAACATTTGAGAAAATAAAAAAAGAAGTGCATGACGGAAAATGCGAATGCTTCAAGGAAAAATGCATAAAATAAAAAATACCTTAAGAAGATATGTGGGCCCAGTAAAACTTTGCTGGCAGCACCGGCTGAACACATCAAGAGAATAATAAAGGGTCGCCAAGGTCAGGCTCTCCCAATCATAAAGAGGGATGTTAGAAAACTCCCTCAAAAGTGGCAAAAAACACAAGTGGACCACGTCGCCACTCGTCGTCACTCGAAAGCCCCCAACACAAGTAGAATAAACAAACGAGCCATCTGAAGCACCCGCCACCCATCGCTCTCATCAATCCTCGTCCTCAGCAACAACTCTCTCAAAAGAGACAAACGGAGAAAGTCCCCAGAGACCACACTCTCCACATCACCCAACACCATCATCACTGCCTCCGCCATCACCCTCAGTGTCCTATCAACCTCAATCTGCAAACCATCGTAATCCATCTCCAGTAGATGCTACACATCTATGGGAGTCACCATCATCTCCCCAATGCCAAAATGAAAGGTGTGGGTAGTATCCCACCACCTCTCTCCAAGAGAACAGAATACAACCGTAGAACGAGGAGTCTCATCCAGAACATACACCAGTCCCCCGAAGCCGACTAATGACACCATCTAACGCACCATAAGTGGAAGGTTCTCCCAAACATCCCTAAGCCTCGTCGTCCCTCGGGCATGTATAGTCAACATAGAAACATGAGACTATCGAAGAAATAAAGAAAATCCTTGTCAAATTCAAATAAGGCAATCTCATCAAGGAAAAAGTAAAAGAATACCAAAAGTCATCAATTCTTACATAGCCGGCAGGGTTCACCACCCTAGAAGAATGATGACGCGAAGGCTCATACAAGAGAGTTCGATCATCTACCACTGGCTCAAATGAGTCAAATGAGTTCTCGCTGCCTAGTGCAAGGGGAACCCTAGCCCTCCATTCCAATCCTTCTCAATCGTCAACATTGAAACATGACATGTGGCTTGCGCTACTTGAGAAATCACCCATCTTTGACGTTAGAGCAGTTTGCAGAAGACAATTGCAGAAGAAGGTAAATCAGAAAGCTGTGAAAATGAGGAGAACCCGTCCCCTTTTTATAGGAGGCCAAGGGGCATGACGATCGACATCTCCCTGCCACCCATCGATCGGCACTGACCCTCCACCTACTCTAGGTACCCAAAAAGACCGTGCCATTACCGTTTAGGACCCTTCAATCTATGCCGGTCGGCACCCCCTGAAAAATTTAGTACAAAAATTCCCAAAAATTCCCCGAAAAATTCCTAAAATTACCAAATGAAGTTTGGAATCTTTTTCACTAAGAAAAACATTTTTTTTACCTCCCCGGTGAAATTCCATAGATCAATTATCCCCATAAATGTCTCCAGAGGATGCCCCAAAATTCTAAAAATTCTCCAGCTAAAAAACCCTCGGATCATTTCCTTTTCACCAGCGGAACCCAAAATCAATCAATTCCCTAGCGAAACCACATATATATATCCCCAGATGTATCCCCAAATTTTCCCAAGGAAAAATAAGCCCAAAGAATTGTCTTCGACCCTCAGAATGGTCGCTTTTATCTTAAGCCCGCAGAATTGGACATCTACTCAATCCCTCATAATTGGCTTTGACTTGCAGAATCGGTATCCTCTAACCTAAGCCCTCAAAATTGGCTTCGACCCTCAGAATTGGTCGCTCCTAACTTAAGCCCGCGGAATTGTCTTTGACCCACAGAATTGGTCTTCTCTACTCAAGCCCTAAGAATTGGCTTTGACCCTCCGAATTGGTCACCTCTAACCTAAGCTCGCAGAATTGGCTTCGACCCTCATAATTGGTTGCTTATACCCAAGCCCTCAGAATTGGCTTTGAACATCAGAATTGGTCACCCTAACTTAAGTTCGCAGAATTGTCTTCGACCCGCAGAATTGGTCACCCATAACTTAAGCCTGTAAAATTGGCTTTAACCCGCAGAATTGGTCACCCCTAACTTAAGCCCTCAGAATTGGCTTTGACCCTCAGAATTGGCCGCTTCTACTTAAGCCCGCATAATTGGCTTTGACCCGCAGAATTGGTCATCTCTATCATAAGAATTGTTTTCGACCAGTAGAATTGGTCATCCCTATTTAAGCCAACAGAATTAGCTTCGACCCGCAGAATTGGTCACTACAATTTAGGTCCTCAGAACTAACCCCGACCCATAGAATTGGTCACTTCCCTACCTTTGACCTCAGTCATCACCTCCTTTAGGTCGTTAGAATGATTCGTCCGCAACATTCCCTTTAGGTCCTCAAAATTGACCTCGACCCTCTGAATCGATCATCCTCACCCCTTAGGTCTACATAACCTACCTCTATCATGTGGTGTCTATTCGAACGATTTCGCTTGTTCCAAGCTCAACCATCGAGGGAATATATATACACCACATTATAGGACCCCCTAAGTCCCTAGTACCTACCCATTACCCTACAAACCTTAGGTCATACTCCGAGTACCGATCTAGAGGCCATCGGGCACTCTCGGGCCCCGTTTGACTCTGGTCAACTCTATCATCAGAGCAAAAGCCCTTTGAATATTTGAAGGGATCTGAACACCCTTTCCAATGGTCCACCCCGTGTGTGAATTGGCATAACAATTTGGACGAACGAACCATTTTACTATTGAAAATCAATTCGGAGGCCACCGGGCGCTCCCAGGCCCCGATTTGACCAAATCAAGTTCATCGTCAGAACAAAATCTCTTTGAATCTTCTAAGGCCACTAAAACCCTTTTACAATGGTCAACCCCATGCATGAAACAACATAATCGTTCGAATGAACGATTAGTTTTCCCTAAAAATTGATCTGGAGGACACCCGGTGATCTAGGGCTTCGTTTGACCAAAGTGAACTCTTTTGCTCGAACAAGACTGAATGAATCTCCAAAGGTAAGTTAATACCCTTTCTAATAGTCCACCCCATGTGTAATTCTATCCTACGGT
Organism: Sambucus nigra; assembly: GCA_949130495.1. NCBI lineage: Eukaryota > Viridiplantae > Streptophyta > Magnoliopsida > Dipsacales > Adoxaceae > Sambucus > Sambucus nigra. The sequence goes on along the minus strand of OX422219.1, from coordinate 22,543,347 downwards.
ATGGACGAACGATCCGTTTTACTCCGAAAGGTCACCGGGCACTTTCGGGCCCCGATTGACCAAGGTAAACTTTCTAAACCGAACAAAACTATTTGTAATGTTGAAGTACATCTACTAACCTTTCCAATGATCTTCCACGTGCACGATTCTGACTTACCACAAGGACGAACAATCCGTTTTTATCCGATGATCTCCCGTCCAAAACACTGACGTGCGATTCCGAGCCACATTTGACTCATAGTCAACTCTCGGACCCGGGAGCGATCCAAAGGAATCTCGAAGGTATCTTAAATAACTTTCTAAAGGTATACCCCGTGCATGATTCGGATTAACAGATTACGTTCTACGATCATTTTTCAGAGAAATCTGCATGTCCAGATCCCTACCTATCAGCAGTGTGTCAAGGGTCAACTGCCGATAGGCAGAGCTAGGGTATTTCCTATCGGTACCACCACTCACCCTATAAATATAGGCCATGACTTCACTCCCAAAACCCAATAAATCCATCAACATCAGTGATCTCAGTAATATTCTCTCAAAATTAGCAAAGTTCCTCATGTGAAGTTCCATTCAATCTTACATTCCCATCCTTTTCATACCCAATTTGAAAAAATATCATTCTCTCTCATAACATTTATCCAAATTCAAGGGAGTTCATCCAAGATCAAAGATCAAGCTTCAAAGAAGGTCCAATTCCTTCCCCCACTCTTTAAATATCTTGTTTTTGCATAAATTTTAGTAGATTTATAAACTAGTTCTCATTTTAGTTCATATCCATTAATATCTACAATTTTATTAGTATATTGCACAAACCTTATTTTCTATAGAAAACCCCAAAAAAATTAAAGTGGGTTATAGCCGTAAATTCTGAACGAAATTACCCATCACCCTTTTTCAAAACCAAAAATACACTTCCTACACATACACATAATAAAATTCCGTTCGGATCTATGGGATAAACTGCACCCCCATGCTACATTCGAACTACGTGGACTTTGATGCCTTTATAGGCTACGTAGGTATTTCATATTAAAACCCAAGACTCGAGTCCAATTTTAAAATTTTTCAATTTTCTCAATTTCCCAAATTTCCTAATGTTCCCAAAGTCTTTAATTTTCACGTTTATCATACTCTCGCATTAGTATGCATATTATGCTTGTTTGCGTTTCATCCAACACATATTGTCATTTCATAATAACAACCAATATTGTGATAAACGCACAAATCATATTTTCTACGTACTTTATTTTGAGAACATTCCTATGGATGACTTCATTCTACCTTTCCCATGGTACGAGTTAAACGATTATGATCTCCATTAAATAAACACGTACACACACTTCACGGAGAAATAAAGAAAAACAATAACACTAGACCATGAGATACCAAAAGGGAAAGACGGGTGCCTAACACCTTCCCATTCCGCAACTTAGCCCCCGAACCTTCGATCTATTGGTTTCGTATGCATCGGTTTGTCCTTGATTCCGCTCTCTAAGTGGCAACATATTCTTTTTTATCTGTTTTGTGTAAAATAGGTTGGAGACTCCATCTCTTTTCTTTTACCCCACAACGATGACGGCTGAAGCATCTTTTAAAAGGGTGCGAGACTGGTATTTTTGAGGGATCCCCCCCCCCCTCCCCCCCCCCCCCCCCCCCCGAGGACCCTCAAACCCGGGATGGCCACACAATCAAAGTGCAATAAGTATTTCAAAGAATCTTGTTTTCCATTCTCGACCTAAACATATTAAATTGATAGAACACTTATTCGAGAATTGATTGAGAAAAAGAAATTTAAGATTGAATATCTTAACACTAAAGACCAATAGGCAAATAATTTCACAAAACCATTAGACAATAACCTCTATAAAACCCTTAGAATGTTTATTGGTATTTGTGCCTGCCCTTTTAAATGTATTAGGATTGTATGTTTAGTACCTTTTTTTTATCGTAATATCTTATGGAATTAACATATTTCCCTTTGTGACAAACAAGGGTATAATTTGAGACTCCTTGTTTTTATGTTGGGGAGAATTTTTTAGACTCGCGGTGTTTTATATATGTATTGAGTCTTTTAGGACACATGTTGTTAATTGATTTATGTACTCTTATTCTTAAGACACCTATTGGTTGAATTATGTATTTGTAAATATGAGACTTATTTTTGTGAGTCTGAATTTGGTTTGTCCAACGAGAGATTGAAAGTTCCATTTCTAAAACCCACGGGATTTGAATTGGCACAATTTTATAACAACAGTCCCAAATACACTCGGACCATTTCACACACACAATATTTTATAAAATATTTTAAAATAATTATTTATCTCAATTTTCTAAATTTAAAACCCAAAAATAAATTTTGGTTAATATATTCTCTATTTTTGTATTAATACATTGTAATTTATTTTATGTCTATATATTTTTCAAATTATATATTTCATGGTTTTAAAATTTCATATTTTTAAAATTAATATTCATATTGTATATGATTTTATGGAATTTTAAAATGCGGAAATAAACATTAAAAAGAAACAAAATTTAATATTTATTATATTTCTTAAATAAAATCAGTAGAAATTAAAATTGCAACTTTTTTATTATTAGTCAGTTGTTTAGTTGTCGATCCCTATGAATGGGCTCGAATCAATAAGGTTGAGAGGTTTGGCTGATGAGATTTGGGCAGGTGTGAGTCTTGGGCCCATCTGTGTCATGACTTAATTGTCGAGGGTATTTTTACTCTTTTGACCTCCCAGTACCTTAGCTAATGTTGCATGTGCCCATGCCGACCTCTCTTTTCTGTATTGCCTGCCTTACCCTTTGAACCCTTGGTTGTTTGCCCAACTGTCCTTATTTATAGAGGAATTACAATTCTACCCAGGGCACTCCACAACCTCTATAAATAGAGGGCGTGGGGGATGAGTTTTAAAACATTGAGATAATTTCAAAAACTAAGCATAACTCCACCCAAATTTTACCAAACCTTTCTATCATGTTTATATCGTATCTTGCGAGAGATTTTACTTAACCTATTTCTAAACACTTGTTTATCCTATAAACCATATATGTGAATTTGTGTGCTTAGATTTTGTTTATGGGTTGGAAATACGAGACCTTTTTGTTTTTTAGGGTTTGGTAAATGATCTAGGGTGAAAATAGCAGAGTATCAGTACGCCAGTCATGGATATTGTTTCACCGCCTCAATACAAAAACCTAAACTATTGACTACACGCTTTACGTGAGTATAGCGGCCAGTCCCGGTATCGAATCAACAGAGACTAGTTGTTATAACTCTATTAATTTTGTACTTCGAAAATAAAAGTGTAAAAGATTATATGTGAGCAAATCATTAAACTAGGTATGTATTTAAACATAGATTAACAAAATGAATTAAACTATGAGTTGTGAATCTTCTCTCTCACACGGGCTAAAAAGCATAAATGGTTACATGAACATAAAATCGCTAACAAGATTAATCACATATGGACAATTAATCAAACCTAGAGTTGTCACCCTCCAAATTCTCATAAAATTTTAATTTGTGTTCGGTGTCAACGAATATTCTCAAAATTACACATGAAAGGTCGTAAATTCGGATCATACGTTATGTACCTCTTAAATCTCCTAAGTATGACACAAGGAACAATTAACTAATTAAAACTACCCTATAAGCATCATACCATAAAATAGCAACTAATCAACCCATGTGAGTTTAACAATCTAAACCTAGTTTAAATTACCTACAAAGAATGTTAAATGGCGTTAATTAAATGAAACACTACACCAAAACGGCCAAATTGTCACTTTTCATCCATCCAGCCTTGTCACGATCATTGACCGTGAAAAGACCTTGTCACAGTCAATGACCATGATAATCTCATGACAATTACAGTTGTCACGAACTTGTCACGGTCAATTATCGTGACAAAGAACGCGTTTTTTTTTCATGGGCTTGTCACGGTTAATGACCATGATAATCTTATAAATTTGTCATGGTCAATGACCGTGACAGGCATGTGACAATTTTTTCAGTAAACCCCCTTTTTTTTCCCACCGTTTTTGTTTCCCTCCCTATTTCTCTCTCTAAGTGACTGCTCTCTCTCTACGATTTCAGGTTACTTTCTTTCTCTCCTTCTCTTTACTTTGTATATATGTGTGTTTATATGTGCGTGTGTGCATGGTGGGGGGAGGGGGAGGGGGAGGGGGGGGGGGGGGTGGTAGGGTAGGGGTGTGTGTGTGTTGGTGAGAGAGTGTGTGTGTGTGCTGGTGTGTGTGTGTGTGTGCAGAGGTGTGCATTTGTGCATGTGTGTGGTGGGGTAAGGGGGCAGTGGGGGGTGGTGGAGCAAGGGTGTGGAATTTGTTGTTTAGGTTTGAAATTGTTTTACAATATAAATATTCTATGTATATTCTTATTTAGGTTTGAACTTGGTTAGAAATTGTTAATGTTGAATTATTTGAGTAGATGAATTAGAAGGCGTACGGGATACACATTTTTTGGTTTGTTGTTGTTGTTTGATTATATTGGACGGATGTGGTTGGATATGGAAGTTGGTTGTTTAATTTTTTTAAAGTCCTTAATTTAATTCACACTAATAAATCCTTAAATAATTATATTGTCTTAATTTGTTAGGTTGGTTACTTTTGGAAGTGGCACGACCACTGGATTATTGTCAAATAGGGGGAGGGGGAGTTTTCAACTTTTTTCCAAAATTACTTTGTGTCACGGCTTGTTTGAGAGTGTCACGACCATGGACTTAGACATAATTAAATGAAACTAGTTCTTATGCGTACGCATTCAAAAGCCCTTAGACCCATTCGAGAGTCATTACCCCTGTACTGAGATCCCTCGAATTGTCCCGTTTGGACAGTTTGAGACTGCATAATTTATGTATGATAATATTCTTTGTGGCTTAAAGTTGTTACTTTTGGAAGAATTTCTGCAGTCGTGTCCTAATATTCTCTGGGTACATACTAGATTGACAAGTGTGAGTGTTATTTCAGTTGATAAATTGAATTAACACTCACACTTGCCAATCTACGTCGTGTATTTGGAGAACTATAGGGATATGCTACCGATTTTTTCTCAAATCGTAACAATGTGCATAAGTTGTTAAGTATATTACAGAAATATGTGGTCTTGAATGGGATAGGACCATTCACCCTTTAGTGGAGATGCAGGAAATAGGAATTATTATTATAAATTGAATTTGAAATTGAAATTTAAAAATGGAATATAAATAGGACATAATTAAATGAAACATACTATAAATCTCAGTTTTGTTTACACTAATCCACGAATATACGCTTCTTACCTTTAATAAGTGATTGTTTGTAGTAGCTGTGATGGGATATCCTAAATACAAAGAGTGGATGGGTGAGACAAATAGATTGGGGGATGTGTTTCGCAGAGGTGCGAATGAATTTATGAAATACGCAAAGAGATGTCATAATGATGAAGAGTTTTTATCTCCGTGTGCTAGGTGTGAGGATGGTAAGGGGCTTGAGTGGAAAATGGTTGAACTACATTTGTTAAGATGGGGTATACAAGATAATTATCAATTTTAGAGTTTTCACGATGAATTGAAAGTTCCTTTTTTCCCCGAACAACCTTCACAACAACCTTCAACAAGTAGGATAGATGTAGAAGAGGCCGATATAGATCATAATATGTTAGAGGATTTAGTTGATGACGTGTATGGAGTTCATAAATTGGAGGAGAATGAGGTCACTGACGATGTACAAGGTTCAGATGCTCATGAAGATATCACAATAAACCTTGACGATGACTACCAAAGTTTAAAATTTAAGGCGACCCAACCGTTATACTCTTGCTATGAGAAAGATCAAACAACTTTACATGCCATGGTTGGTTTGAACAGTTTGAAGACCCAATATTGTTTGTCTGGAAATAGCGTGACAAGAATTATTAATTAGGTGAAGGGCTTACTACCCAAGGAGAATACACTTCCAAATAGTTATCATGTTATGAAGAACAGTTTGAAACGTTGGGGAATGAAGTATAACTCGATTCATGCTTGTGTGTATGACTACATACTATACCGAAAGGAGTATGGAAATATGGATCGGTGTCTGGTATGTGATGAACCTAGATATGTCCGATCTACTGGAAAGGAAGGTACAAGCTAAAAAGTGCCTCAAAAATTATTGAAATATTTTCTCGTTGGACCTAGATTAAAGCATTTTTTCACAGTACCATGGATAGCGGAGGAAATGACTTGGCATGATAGGGAAGAAGTAGGAGATAATCTCATTTGTCATCCTATTGATTCTACAGGTTGGAGGAAGATGAGTTATGTTTATTTGTCTATATCAACAGATGGTTTCATTCTATTTAGAAATCTAAGCACCAATCAGAGTGGATGACTAGTGATCTTAGCCCCACTCAACCTCCCTCCTTCACAGTGTATGAGACCTAAATTTTCAATGCTGTCTTTGTTGATACCTGGGCCAAAGGCACCAACTGGTGACATCGATGTCTACTTGGTTCCTTTGGTAGAAGAATTAAATGAGTTGTGGGAAGAGGGTGTGAAAGCATTTGACTCTTTTAGAAAAGAAGAGTTTACACTGGAAGCTATATTGATGTGGGCAATTCATGATTTTCTAGCTTATGGGACATTATCCGGTTGTGTAGTATATGGTTATTTGGGGTGTCCTATTTGTGGAGAGGATACTGAATCTCTTTGTCTCCCTGCTAGTTCAAAAAATGTATACCATTTCCATCGAAGGTTTTTACCCCCGAATCATAGTTTCAGATTAGAGCAAGGTTCCAATTTTTTATTGGGCGGGGTTGAACATAGGCTACCTCCGAGAAAACTTTCAAGTTTAGAAATTGAAATTAAATCTTCTGATTATGGCCCTAATATGTCAGGTAAGAATCCTAAATTTAAGAATGTCAATCATAAGAAGACCCCAACTGGGAATGAAAGTGAGACAAGAAAGGCATGGTCTATGAGGTCAATTTTATTTGACTTGCCTTATTATAAGAATAACCTGGTGCGCCATGTATTGGATGTGATGCATGCAGAGAAGGACCTCATTGAACATATTGTGGCCACATGCCTTGGTGAGAGTCATTCGAAGGATGGAGAAAATGCATGAAAAGACTTTAAATCATTGAAACTTAAGCCACAACTATGGTTGAAAGAAGATAGTAGGGGAAGGACAATAATTCCCCCTGGTGCGTTTACTTTGACGAGTGGGGAAAGGAAGGTTCTTTTAGATACAATATATAATTTGATGGTTCCATCTAATTTTTCATCCAACTTGCAAAGGATTGTGAATTATGCTACCCATGATTTACATAAGTGTAAGTCCCACGATTGCCATGTGATCATGAAATTGGTTCCTCCATTGTTTAAGCACGGTTTCTCCAAGCACAATGATTTGCGGAGGGCTATTATGCAAATTAGTATATTCTTCTCACTTTTGTGTGAGAAGGTAGTCAATCGAGAACACATAGTAGTGGTAAAATTAGTGGTCACCAAAGCAATTTGTGAGTTGGAGAAGTACTTTCCCCCAACATTCTTTGACATAAGTGTTCACTTTTTGGTACACTTATACGACGAGGCACTTCTTTGCGGTCTAATTAGATATCGATGGATGTATCCATTTGAAAGATTGATGAAAGTTTCTAAAGATTATGTAAAGAATAAACGATACATTGGAGGATCAATTGTAGAGGAACACATCACCGTGGAGTCTTCAATCTATACTCGGGAATATATGCGTGACTCGACCAACGTTGATGACATTGATGATTTCATCGATGAGGGTGGTCATGTGATGGGCAAACGAGTGCAATTAACGAGTTTGCAACATGAACAAGTAGCTCGTTATATATTTCACACGCATGAAGATGTCGAAGAATGGAAAAAGTAAGTTTAAATTATTTTAAGAAATATCATTATTTTAGATTATTTTATACATGATTAATTTTGTAATACCTTCGTCACATTAATTTTATGTAGAAAATATGAAGCCTGTGAGAACATTAAAAGATGAAAAACAATGGCACAATCAGACAGCGAATTTAGGTTGTAGTTGTCACACGAGGTAATTATAACGAAAATGGATGTTATATAACGTTACATTACAATAAAATTTTACAACTAACCTAACTAATTTATTTATATTCTTAGCTCGGCTTGCTCGTCTAGACACTAGACCCTTATTCATGGCACAAGAGTACAAAAATTATCGATTGACCGGTTACGTATTCAGCGTAAGGGTGAACGAGGAAAGTACAAATGTACAAAACTCGGGTGTTTTATACAAGGCTCTTACTTTCTTTCGAGCGAGCACAAAAGATAAAAACCTTGTTGAAGCTGAAATGACTTACTATGGTGTAATTTGAAATATATTTGATTTGGACTATGTAAGTTTCAAATAGGTTGTATTTTACTGTGATAGGGTAAGAGTTGAGGATACAAATGCTTGTAAAGTTGATCTTGGAACCAATTTGATAATGGTTAACTTGTCCAAGTTGAAGAGCAACGAACACGTGAGAGATGCGCCATTTTTTTGTGCATTTCAAAAGGTCAACCAAGTGTTTTGCTCGGAGTATATCAACAACGATCCATGGTCAATCGTCCTACATGCGCCAAAGTAACTAAATAGTAGTGTGGATGACTTGGCTGCTCCTACCGAATATCAATCCATTTTTTATGATAACCTGAATTTGAAACAATTTATTAATTTTTAATAACTATTCCAATTATCGGACAATAGTTTAATGCTTTTAATTCATTTGTACTTTATCAGTTTAGCGCATGTACTATTTATACTTAATTCTTAAGAACTAATTCAAAGTCCATATCTAGTGGTTGTATTATTCTAGAGTTTTATTATTATCGGACATCAGTTTAATGCTTTTAATTCATCTGTACTAGATCATTTTCTCTCTTTCTCTCTTTCCTTTGTATATGTGTGTGTGGGGGGTGGGGTGGTTGGGGGGGGGGGGGGATGTTTTCAATTTTTTTCTTAAATTACTTCGTGTCATGACCCATTCGAGAGTGGCACGACCACATAAAATATTTGTATGTCTTCTTCAGGTTTGTGTGTGCAGGTGTGTGTGTGTGTGCAGGTGTGTTTGTATTATTCTAATTCATTTGGATTTGTACTAATAACAAGTATTTTAAAAAAAATGTCTCCTTCAGGGATTAAGGCACGGATGGTGATGATGATGATGATGATGATGATGATGATGATGATAATGATGATGTCTTCTTATAGACCTGGAGGTAGCGGAGGAGATGAGGTCTCCTCGGCCCCTAGGCTCCCTAAATGGGGCAAATTGAGAATGGTCGTTAAGAACAAGATGGAGATATTAGGTAGATCACTCGAGCTGGTGAAGATGATTATCGGCCCGGGGTACACTAGTTGGAGGGAGGTGCAAAATGAGATCAAGTTAGCTATTTGGGCGGCACTATGGGTAATGTATTTATATTTATAATTATATTTATATTTCATATTCATTTTCAATTTCAATTTTAATTTTAATTTCAATTTATATTTATATTTCAATTTCAATTTCAATTTATATTCATATTTATTCGCAACTAACATTGTATTTATTTGACAGGAACAATTTAGCCTGACCCTAAAACTCCGCGATTCTATGTTGGAGCAGTCGAGGGAGCAACACAAGACATGGAAGAAAAATTTGTTGGCCCGGTACTTTGGGAAGACCCGAGACTCCATTCTCAAAATGCGTGAGTCCGTCCTTTCGAAGTAGCCGATCTCATTGGCACAATGGAAAAAGTTCCTTGATAATGATATCGAGGAGTGACAATTGGAATCTCATCAATCGGGGAGGGAAAACCGGGCGAAAAAGACGGACGTGCACTACTCCGACCGGACGTCTTACACCAAGGTGGAGCACAGGATGATGGTAAGTTTTTATTTTTCTATAATTATAGAAATATGTTATTCTGTCTTATTTTACTTTGCGTTACTTACTAATTTTGATTTATTTTACTTCAGGGGATGGGGAGTGGCCCTAGGGGTAGGCCACATAGGCTCTATGCGTATGTGGAAATTAAGACAAAAAAGGGGAAGGATAAGGAGGTGTCCCCGAGCGTGGCGACCACGATTGTAAGTAATCCGACCATTTAATTTTTGTTAATTACGTTATAATTTTTTTATTTACTTATTTAACTAATTGTTTGCTTTTTGTCATTTCAGGTAAAGCTTAAGTAAGTGCATGAGTCGCGGTCTGATGCCGATAAGTCATCTTTGTCCACGGACGCACTCAGCCAAGTGCTTGGCGCTGAACGCAAGTGGAGGACAAGGGGGGTGGGCTCGTGGGTGTGCAGATCTAGGATCATTGGAATGGAGACGAGCAACAACGGGTTGGCTAATCAGGTGGACACTCATGACACGAAGCTATCAAGGTTGGAGGCGACCGTCCTAGTTATGTACGTATTCATGAAGCGTTCGTTGGGAGGAAAGGTCAAGGGGGAGGAGAAGGTGGTGGTGGAGGATGAGGTGGAGGAGGACGAGGATGTGGACATCCCTGCTTCTTCGTCGACACGCACGGACTCACTAATTGGTGATCCAGTTCCCTACTTGGCTCCCGTCGAGCGGCCTATGTCAACAATCAGTTGGCCGCACGTGTTTTTACTCGACGTATTTGATGGCCAGCGGATAGGGAGGGGGTTGAGGGACCTGAATACTGTCCCGAGTATGCAGGTTCATGGACGTAACCTTCAAGACATCGAGGCCAGGGTGCTCGTCACGCATGTGATAACCAAGAAGGATAACTCCCTATTGTGGTAGCACGGCGTGACGCATATTGAGGGGTGTCTCATTGAGTATATCGTGTGGCCTTCCTTCCTCCTCAACCAGACTCTATGGCATGACATTATTTGTATTTATTTTTATTTGGACACTTGGATTATATTTCAATTATTTTGAGTTGTTACATTTTCGTTTGACTATGGATTGTATTATTATTTTATTTGGATATGGAATCATATATGGAATGATTTGGTGCATTATTTCTATTTTATTTGGATATATGTTGTTTGAATAGGTACAATTTTTCTATAATAGGTACAAATATACGGCTGGGCAGTGGCAGTGGCCAAACTGCCCAGTAGTTTTTTTTAATTTTGCCTAGAATTGTCACGGTCAATGACCGTGACAATTTTTTTAAGATTGTCACTAGTTTGTCATGGTCTTTAACCGTGACAAACATTGTCAAGGTCAAAGACCGTGACAGTACCGTGAGAAGCCTAATGAACTTGTCATGGCCAATGACTGTGACAAGTTCGTGGAAATAAAAGGTGTCACCCCTAGAATTGTCACGATCATTGACCTTGACAAGTTGGACTTATCACGGTCAATGACCGTGACAATCCGACAGATTTGGTGTAGTGAAAGCTAGTAAATGAAAGCAATTAAATCTAGGTTACAAAGAAAGTAAACAAATAACAAAGAAAAAAAATAAGAATGGAAGCTTGGATTTAAATAGAGAAATGATGAATAGTGTTCTTACAAACCAAAGTAGGTAAAACCTTAGGAGAGAGAAAAGCCACACCCAAAATCACCTCCAAAAATCCTTTTCTCTAACCTAACTACTAAAAACAAGATCAAAACTATATAATATAAGATGTCTTCAAATACAACAAAAATCCACTTTAAGTGGTAAAAAAATAAAGAAAAAAGAAAAGAAAATTATTTATCCTAATAACAAAGAAGGAGCTCCCCGGGAAAATGGTCATAGCATGTTCGTTAAGAACTGGATAAATACACCGTCAGAGGCAACGTGAAGCCAACTCAGAGGATTACAACTTTCGTGAAGATTTCGAACGCAAAGCTCGAAGGTTGAAATGACTAAAATTCCCCTGAATTTGCATACTACATTGAAAACTTCTTAAATAGCCCCAATTGCATCGTTAAGCGTTCTAATACCTACAAAAGATCAATTAAACCTTGAAACGCACACACACACACACACACACACACACACACACACACACACACACACACACACACACACACACACATATATATATATATATATATATATATATATCAAAACCCAAGGTTAAACCATATATGAGCATAAATACGGGAATTAACGAACACAATTGTACTAGAATGCATAAAGATAACTAGCGCTAATGTACAATATTAGTGACTAATCACACCCCTAAACATACACATTACTAGTCCCCAATGATGAAACAAAACAAAACGAGTCCAACAGAGGGAAATACAAAATGTATATAAGCAAAACATGCCACTTTCGCGGACGAACAATTGCATTTAACATATTCCATAAGTCGTTAAACCCTTAGGTTACCCTAGTGGACAAATTTTTTGTTGTGAGGGTTTTCAGGGATGAAACCCATAAACATCAAATTTCCTCAAAACATTCCCAACCAACTAATATGCCAAGCTTAACAACAATTAAATATTTCAACATATTATTAACAAAGCAAAAGATAATTTTTTTCAATAATCCAAAACTATCAACATTAAAAGAATAACTATATGCAATTGAAACCTCAAATGTGAGTGGTGTACGTGCACATGCAAAAAACTTTGATTCTATAAAAATGCCTATAGCTCGGATAACAATTAAAGCATGCTTCCACTCAAGCCTCTCTAGATATTACACTCAATAAATAGAAGAACACGGAATGGGGTGTAACGCACGGGACATGCGGGCATAAAGAGTAAATGTAAATGGAAACTACGCCACGCACATGTCAACAGTGAAGAACGCTATATATAAATAAAAAGTCTGTATTCTCAATTGAAGGATACCTTCATTAAAGAGGTGAAATGCATTTTCACATATTATCGCAATTATTATGACATTTGAATTACATTCACCTTAGGATCACATAGGACTTTTATGGGTTGTAATGTAGGTTTGGGATTAAGGTTATGAAATGATAGGAATATGTACGGATTCAAAGGTGCTTAGGGCTGAAACACTTGGAATAATGGGAAATGTGGGAATTTCAAAATTAGAATATGATTTCCATAACAAGTATTGGATATAACATTGGTTAGTGACAAAGATTATTGAAAACTATGTACATAAATGAAATACTTTCTCTTTCTTTTGTTTTCTTATTTTTCTCATATTTTTCTTTTGCTTTTGTTTTTTTTTCTTTTTCTTTCTTTTTCACTCTCACATGCGTAATTTCAACCAAATAATACGAACATCATTCAATCCCAATTATCATTCCAAACAAACGTATGGAAGGTGATATATGTGGTTCATAACTCCAATGTGGAGTTGGTTATGGTATTTAAGGTTTTGAAATGAAAGGCAATATATAGGCTTAAAGGGGTTGACGAGGAAAAACATATAAGGTGAGGTCAAGGTCAATATGGGTAATATAACAAAGAGGGCTTATGATCCTTTCTTAAAGTTTACGCAATTCTCGATTTAAAAAAACTTTGAAAATCATGATCAAGTAATACATTTCAAATATAAACTCAATTAATGAACGGTCAAATGAAAGAATAGTGAAATTACCAACGAATTTAACATTTTCAAGATGGAAATAGTAACGTATAAGCATTCACAAAAGAAAACAAATGCAAAGATCGCTCGATTTTAGTGTACACAAAACAACAAAAATATACCAAGTTATAATTGTCCTACCGAACCATTTATAAAATATGCTCAAGTGCTCTTGGGTTGTCAAGGTTTAATTAATGCATCTATTCTCAATATTGAATAACTTGAGGACTAAAGTTTTATCACATGAAATGATAGAAAATGCATCATTGAATTAGCAATTGGATTGGGCAATTATTGAATTTATCATAGGAAATTAAGGCAAGAGGCCCAAGAAAGAGAAAAGAAACAAAGAAAACAATTTTTGAAATTTTAATTCTTTTTGAATTTATTTATTTTACAAATATAATTAATAAATATACACATGGCTCACGATGATAAAATAGAAATTGAGATGAATAATCACACACACCCTAACTTGAAATGCGCATTGTTCTCAATGTACTTAAAGACACTATGACAAAGAGATGGATAAAAATAAATCACCTCGATTTGGAAGGATCCCCGAGGTAGTCAACGTGAGCTAGTAGAAAGACTCAAAAATTAGAACCACGAGAGGATCCCGACGAATATCTTTACCCCCTTCACTTAGCCTCGTTTGATTCCCCCCTTTCAGAACCATGAATGTCGCATGAAAAATATCCACAAAGTCCTCATTGATGCGACCATTCTTGGCAAGAAAAATGCGCCCAATTATGGCGATGCAAGATGACTCGCCTTTCACAACGGAACACCCTGAGAGGGAACATACTTGGTTGAATCGTACTTTGCGACGATTTCAATCGACAAAACAATAATTAGAAAAGACAAAAAAAAATTATAAAATGCAATTAAACTTGGTCTGTGAACGAGTCGAAATGGCTTGTGCAAGTGTGTGAAATCAGGTGAAAATATACCACATTGTGATAAAAAGTGTCGGGGTGTGACAATAAGTGAAAAAAATGCAAGTGTATGCTAAACATCTCGAAAAATAAATGGGCGGTTTGGATTGAACGGGAGACAAAAACACATGGAATCCATGAAAAATAGAATTTCTTCCCAAAAGATTTTCAAAAAGCATGGAGGGAGGGGCACACAACAGGGAGGAACTCATCAAAGCGAGTAGCTCGAGCAAATAATCCTCATCGGTGAATGTATTGAACATTTCAAAACTTTTAACCGACTCATAGGAATGTTGTAATGGTTGAATAATGGTTAATGGAACTGGGGAGAAAATGAATTCAACTTAAAGAGATGACTCGTCATCGCTCGATGGTTGAATTCTAATGGAAAAAGATTCACTTTCAGTGAAATGTTCATCCAAAATCGTTTGAGATAAAATACAATTGTTCAACTCATCTTTGTTGTCACGAAAGAAATCATCTCATCGCAAAGTGTGTCAATCTCCATATTGTCACTATTTTTATTCTCCATTATGCCTTGGGCTAAATGTAAAATGTTTTGTTCCAAAGTAGGCATCATTAGCTTAAGAACCTCAGATTTCTCATTTTGTTCTAAACATTCGTTGTCTTTCGAAGTTTTAAGAGAAGAATCATCGCTGGTTTTAAATAATAAATCCAAATCATGCTCCTAATAATGATTCTCCTCCCGATAAAAAATGTCATTTTTTCCATATTTTGACTTTTCAATGCCGCACCAAATGAATTTGGTGGCTTCGCAACTTCTCCAAATTGACTAACTTGAGAACTATTATTGTAACTTTCAAGCTTATTAGTATAAAAACTTTGAAAGTTATTGTCGTAATAGTCTGGAGAACTACTATCGCAATGGCTTTCAACTACATTATTGTAATAAGTTTGAGGCATTTTGTCATTAAAATATGCTTCAGAAATCCCCAAATCATTATAAATACTTGTCGAAAGTAATCTTGAAATTTTCATTCTTCTCAACATGCAAGTATTCTCCAAAAGGTATAGGCTTAGAGGGACTTTGAAAATTATTCTTAGGACAAACTCCCAAGCCCAAATCATTACAACGATTGAAATCATTAGTGTAAGAAATACTTACCCAAAATGGTTCCCTGATGGATGCTTAACAGTGTGGTGTGTAAGTGCAAATTCGACGTTTCTTGGCACTCATATGTCTAAGTCTGCAAAACCAGTTAAAACAAAAAAAAAAATAGAAATAAAAAATAATAGGAAATATTAAGTCAATAAAATTCTAGCAAAAACAAATCCCCGACAACGATGCCATTTTGACCAGGGGTGAAAAGTAGCGCAGTGTCAGTACGCCAGTCAGTGAATTCGTTTCACCGCCTTAATACAAAAATCTAAACTATTGACTATACTCTTTACGGGAGTATAGTGGTCAGTCTGGGTATCGAATCCATAGAGACTAGTCGTAAGAACTCTATCAACTTAATACTTCGCAAATAAAAGTGTAAAAGATGACATGTGAGAAAATCATTAAGCTAAGCATGTATTTACACTAAGATTAACAAAACGAGTAAAACTATAAGTTTAGAATCGTCTCTCTCACACGGGCTAAATAGCATAAATGGTTATATGAACATAAAATCGCTAACAAGATCAATCTTATATGGAAAATTAATTAAACCTAGAGTTGTCACCCTCTAAATTCTCATAAAAGCATAATTTGAGTTTGGTGTCAATGAATATTTCGAGAATTACACATGAAAGGTCGTAAATATGGCGCATGCGTTATATACCTCGTTAAATCTCCTAAGTTTGACACAAGGAACAAATAACTAATAAAAACTACCCTAGACCAATCATACCATATAATAGCAACTAATCAACCCAATTGAGTTTACAATCTCAAATTAGATTAAGTTACTTACAAAGCATGTTAAATGGCATTAATTAAATAACAAAGTGTAACACACCGTGTTTTAATTAATTAATGATTTTTATTAATTTGGAGAAAAATAAAATTTTAGATTTGATGGTCCTTAATAATTTAACTTGGTTTTATTTTTGAGTAGTAATTTTTTAACCGGGAATTAAATTGGAGTTATAATAGAAGGTTATAAGGATTTTTTTAAATGTTTAACTAGTAGGTGCATTTTATTCAGCTAAAGCACTTTTATCAAATTGTAAAGCTGGAATTTTTAAACGATTTAATTTTGGATGTGGGGGTTGTTTAAACAATAGCGTATGTCGTTCGAACGACGTCGCATATCGTTTGAATGACAGGTGTAGCTCGTTCGAATGACAGTGTGGCGGTGGACTAATTAGATTCCTAATTGTTTTTCATCACTTAACCCCATAAATATCAAAACTGATTCGGCTGGGACTCTTAAAAACACTGTTCTCTCAAATTTTCTCCAGTAAGCTTATCCAAACATATTTTCCTCTCATATTCAACCCCTAGACCCAACTTTTGATAAGTTTCAACTCAAGAATTCAAGATTCAATTGGTGTTTCTCAAGAGGAGTCCAACTGTCTACTCGGATTTTGATTCAATTAATCACAGGCATGAATACTCTATTAACTTCCTTTAGTATTATGCGTTTTAAGTGACGCCTAAACCCTTAATTTCATATTTTTCTTACAATCAATTAGCAACATAATTAGAGAAAGTGAACACTAAATTTTGGAATTATTTTTATAAAAACTTTTAATATAAATAATATTCATAACCCTAGGGTACATAGGATTGATGAGTGGATTTTGGGTTTTAATGGTGTAGGTTGCATGTAGAAAAATCTTAGTTTTGAATTAAATGAATTTGGGGGCGTATAACTCATGTAAATTATGTAGAGGTAATCAAATTGGGATTATCATGTACTGATTACGAAATCTCGATGTATTTAATATAAATAATGAAATGGGATTAATTGGGTGTTTATGACGATGTGAAAATTAAATTAAGATTTAATGGAATTGGACTATCATGCGTAGTTATGTACGTTGATTTAATTATTCTTGTTTATGTGACTTGTTGGTATTATTATATTGCCTTTTTGACAATGCGTTTTTGGGTTTTTTTGCTCTCCCCATATTTTAGGATGCCTTCTACGTATGGGACTAGTGGGTTGGCCTTTTGATGATTTACACCTTCTAGGTATGGGACTAGTGAGGGTATTTTATTGCGATTTTTATCATATCGCTGGGCTAAATTTTGGTATGTTATCGTCATTACGCTAGCTTTAGGCATGAGACTAGGTCGAGATTTAAGTTAGAAATTCATCATATACATAGGGTAGGACGTATTGATAAATTGGGGACCCTTAGGTATGGAACTAAGGGGTATTTTGAGGATCTCACGTCGATAATAAGGGTGGGGGATTTCGTAAATTGTGAAATTGTAAAAATGAGAATTAATTCCTAAGATAAAAATGGGTTTTAAAATTGGTGGAGACATAATGTGAGGGGGATGACAAGTTAAACGGGATGGCTGGCAATTTATGTTGTGTCGTGTGTGGAACCTTGTCAAATTGCGGGGGATCGACAGTTTAAACGGATTCGGCTGGAGTTTTGGTAAGGGTAAGTGTGACACTTTGGTGGAAATTACCACCCGGGGCGGGAGGACGACAATAATAAAAAGTGAGAATAATAATGATTAAATTAACATCGTGGGACTTGGGAATTTAAAATTATATTGGTGTGCTTTTTTTGAAATGGGGATCTCTGCGGGTAGTTAGTGATTTATATTTATCGCGTTTAATTACTCATCTAATTAGAATATTCTATTGTGATATTTATTGCGTATAATTCTATTGTCTAGGTTCACGGACCCTATTTGAGGGGAGTAGTGTGTATTCATGCTCGGATCCTGACCTCGTGCATTGACTAACATTTTTCAGGTACTAGTGCTGGAGTAGTTGTACAGGATTTTTGGAGACTATCTTTGAGGTGCAGCTGGAGTTATTTTTAGTTATGTTTAGTAGTATAGATTAGTTTTCCATTCCTTTGCATTCATACTGAGACTCAGTTTATGGTTTTGGTGGGCCATTCGGTTCCACCGTTGTACGGATTTCTTTAGATATTCTTAGTTTAGTTTTTATCCAGTTTTATATTATTGGAGATTGGATCATTCGGAGTTTAGCATGATAATGGATTTCTTGTATCGCATAGTTGGTATTTGTCATTTGGGATGATTTAATTACTATCTTGTGGAAGAATTATATATGTCTCATATCTATCACATGCTGAGAATGGTATTTATTTACTCGCATCCAGATTAGTTTTGATGGCAGCTGACGCTAGAATTAAGTGGGATGTGACCGATGGTATCAAAGCATGGTCTTTGGTCACGTAGGTTATGAGTCCGTTTAGCTTCCACGTTATCGATCTTTGATTCCCTTTGTTGATTTGTACTCTCAAAGATAGTGAGTCTAGCATATGTGTTAGCAGTGTTTGGATATAGGATTGTCGATTAGAAGGATGTTGTGAGTATTGATGGTTAGAAGTAATAATGAGAGGAGATTTAATGGTGATTTTAGGAGACGAGGACTTTGTTGGATATTGTTAGCACAGACGATAGTCGTCGTGGGTATTGGTCTTGGTGATGTGGGTTGATTAGATAACTTTAGCATTGTAATGACTTGGGGTTTTGTGTTGAGGAAAAATGGTAATTGAGGTTAGAATTAGTAATATCTATGCGAGTATCTTTAGAGGTGATTTTTCGGAAATGAGAAGTTATTTTGGATATTGCTAGTGCCGATGTTAGTTATCGTAAGTATCGATTTTAGTGATGTGAAGAAATTTGAGGACTTTAGTGTTTGGAAGACTTTTGGAGATTGAATTGAGTGGTGATTCACGAGAATGCGTGGTACGTTGTCATATATATATATATATATATATATATATATATATATATATATATATTGTATTTTCGATCGGGGGATTTCATGCGGCTAGGATTGGGTGTATGGATGCCTGATTATAACACTCTACGGGTAGCATATGTGAGCCTTATTTTGTTTTATGCGTTTGAGTTTTCATCTAATTTCGAGGGAGAAATTCCTTTGCTAGTGGGGAAGTATGTAACACCCCGTGTTTTCATTAATTAATGATTTTTATTAATTTGGAGAAAAATAAAATTTTAGATTTGACGGTCCTTAATAATTCAACTTTCTTTTATTTTTGAGTAGTAAGTTTTTAACCGGGAATTAAATCGGAGTTATAATATAAGGTTATAAGGATTTTTTTTAAATGTTTAACTAGCAGGTGCGCTTTATTCAGCTAAAGCATTTTTATCAAATTGTAAAGTGGATTTTTTAAAAGATTTAATTTTGTATGTGGGGGTCGGTCAAATGACAGCGTATATCTTTCGAACAACATCGCATATCCTTTGAATGACGGGTGTAGCTCGTTCGAACGACAGTGTAGCGATGGACTAATTAGAGTCCTTATTGTTTTCCAACTCATAACCCTTTAAATATCAAAACTGATTCGGGGCTGGGACTCTTAAAAACATTGTTCTCTCAAAGTTTCTCAAGTAAGCTTATCCAAACATATTTTCCTCTCATATTCAACCCCTAGCCCCAACTTTTGACAAGTTTCAACTCAAGAATTGAAGATTTAATTGGTGTTTTCCCAAGAGGAGTCCAACTGTCTACTCAGATTTTGATTCAATTAATCACATGCATGAATACTCTATTACTTTCATTTAGTATTATGCGATTCAAGTGTCACCTAATCCTTTAATTTCCTATTTTTCTTAAAATCAATTAGCAACATAATTGGAGAAAGTGGGTACTAAATTTTGGGGTCGGTTTTGTAAAAACTTTTTATATAAATAATATTCATAACCCTAGGGTACGTTGGATTGATGAGTGGATTTTGGGTTTTAATAGTGTAGGTTGCTTGTAGAAAAACCTTAGTTTTGAATTAAATGAATTTGGGGGCGTATAACTCATGTAAATCATGTAGAGGTTATGAAATTGGAATTATAACGTATTAATGAGGAAAACTCGGTGTATTTAATTTAAAATAATTAAATGGGATTAATTGGGTGTTTATGACGATGTGAAAATTAAATTAAGATTTAATGGAATTGGACTATCATGCATAGTTATGTACATTGATTTAATTATGCTTGTTTATGTGACTTGTTAGTACTATTATATTGCCTTCGTGACGACGGGTTGTTGGGTATTTTTATTGTCCCTATATTTTAGGATGCCTTCTAGGTATGGGACTAGTGGGTAGGCCTTTTGATGATTTACGCCTTATGAGTATGGGACTAGTGAGGGTAGATTATCGCGATTTTATCATATCCGGGGTGGGCTAATTTTTTGTATTTTATCGTCATTACGCTAGCATAGGCATGAGACTAGGTCGAGTTTTAAGTTAGAAATTCATCCTATACATAGAGTAGGACGTATTGATAACTTAAGGACCCTTATGTATGAGACTAAGGCATATTTTGAGGGTCTCACATCGATAATAAGGGTAGGGGATTTGTTAAATTGTGAAATTATGAAAATGAGAATTAATTCCTAATATAAAAACATGTATTAAAATTGGTGGCGACATAATGTGCGGGGACTGACAGTTTAAACGGGTCGACTGGCGATTTATGTCATGTCGTGTGTGGAACCTTGTCAAATTGTGTGGGATTGACAGTTTAAACAGATTCAGCTGGAGTTTTGGTAAGGTAAAGTGTGACACTTCGTTGGAAATTACCACCCGGGGCGGGAGGACAGCCATAATAAAAAGTGAGAACAATAACGATTAAATTAACACCGTGGGACTTGGGAATTTAAAATTATATTGGTGTGATTTTTTTAAATGGGGATCTCTGCGGTTGGTTAGTGATTTATATTTATCGCGTTTAATTACTCATCTAATTAAAACATTCTATTGTGATATTTATTGCGTATAATGCTATTGTCTCGGTTCACGGACCCTATTTGAGGGGAGTAGTGTGTATTCATGCTAGGGGCTCTGACCTCGTGCGTTGACTAACATTTTTCAGGTATTAGTGTTGGAGTAGTTGCACAAGATTTTTGGAGACTATCTTGGGGGTGCATCTGGAGTTATTTTTAGTTATGTTTAGTAGTGTAGACTAGTTTTCCATTCTTACGAATTCATATTGAGACTCAGTTCATGGTTTTGGTTGGCTATTTGGTTCCACAGTTGTACGGATTTCTTTAAGAATTCTTAGTTGAATTTTTATCCAGTTTTATTTTGTTAGAGATCGGAGCATGCGGAGTTTAGCATGATAATGGATTTCTTGTATCGCATTGTTGGTATTTTTCATTTGGGTTGATTTAATTATTATCTTGTGGATGAATTATATATGTCTCATATCTATTAGATGCTCAGAATGGTATTTATTTACTCGCACCCGGATTAGTTTTGATGGCGGCTGACGCTAGAATTAAGCAGGGTGTGATTCATAGTATCAGAGCGTGGTCCTAGGTCACGTAGATTATGAGTCCGTTTAGCTTCCGCGTTATCGATCTTTGATTCCCTTTGTTGATTCGTACTCTCAAAGATAATGAATGAGTCTAGCATACATGTTAACAGTGTTTGGATATAGGATTGTCGATTAGAAGGATGTTATGAGTATTGATGATTAGAAGTAATAATGAGAGGGGATTTAATGGTGATTTGAGGAGACGAGGACTTTGTTGGATATTGTTAGCACAGACGATAGTCATCGTGGGTATTGGTTTTGGTGATGTGGGTTGATTATAGTACTTTAGCGTTCGAATGACTTGGAGTTTTGTGTTGAGAACAAATGCTAATTGATGTTAGAATTAGTAATATCTATGTGAGTATATTTAGAGGTGATCTTTTGGAAATGAGAAGTTATTTTGGACATTGCTAGTGCAGATGTTAGTTATCGTAAGTATCGATTTTAGTGATGTGAAGAAATTTGAGGACTTTAGTGTTTGCACGACTTTTGGAGATAGAATCGCGCGGTGATTCACGAGAATGCGTGGTACGCCATCATTTATATATATATATATATATATATATATATATATATATATATATATTGTATGTTCGATCGTGGGATTTCGTGCGGCTAGGATTGGGTGTATGGGCGCCTGATTATAGCACTCTACGGGTAGGCATATGTGAGCCTTATTTTATTTTACGCGTTTGAGTTTTCGTCGAATTTTGAGGGCGAAATTCCTTTGCTAGTGGGGAAGTATGTCACACCCCGTGTTTTAATTAATTAATGTTTTTTATTAATTTGGAGAAAAATAAAATTTTAGATTTGACGGTCCTTAATAATTCAACTTGCTTTTATTTTTAAGTAGTAAGTTTTTAACCGGGAATTAAATCGCAGTTATAATATAAGGTTATAATGATTTTTTTAAATGTTAAACTAGCAGGTGCGTTTTATTCAGCTAAAGCATTTTTATCAAATTATAAAGATGGATTTTTTAAAAGATTTAATTTTGGATGTGGGGGTCGTTCAAATGACAGCTTATGTTGTTCGAACGACATCGCATATCCTTTGAGCGACGGGTGTAGCTCGTTCGAACGACAGTGTGGTGATGGACTAATTAGAGTCCTTATTGTTTTCCAACTCCTAACCCTTTAAATATCAAAATTGATTCGGGGCTGGGACTCTTAAAAACACTTTTCTCTCAAATTTTCTCCAGTAATCTTGTCCAAACATATTTTCCTCTCATATTCAACCCCTAGCCCCAACTTTTGACAAGTTTCAACTCAAGAATTGAAGATTCAATTGGTGTTTTCTCAAGAGGAGTCCAACTGTCTACTCAGATTTTGATTTAATTAATCACATGGACGATTACTCTATTCCTTTCCTTTAGTATTATGCGTTTTAAGTGTCGCCTAAACCCTTAATTTCCTATTTTTCTTAAAATCAATTAGCAACATGTTTAGAGAAAGTGGACACTAATTTTTGTGTTTTTTTTGTAAAAACTTTTAATATGAATAATATTCATAACCCTCGGGTATGTAGGACTAATGAGTGGATTTTGGATTTTAATGGTGTAGGTCGCATGTAGAAAAACCTTAGTTTTGAATTAAATGAATTTGGGGAAGTATAACTCTTGTAAATTATGTAGAGGTAATGAAATTGGAATTATGATGTATTAATGATGAAATCTCAGTGTATTTAATTTAAATAATTAAATAGGAATAATTGGGTGTTTATGATGATGTGAAAATTAAATTTAGATTTAATGGAATTGGACTATCGTGCGTAGTTGTGTACGTTTATTTAATTATGCTTGTTTATGTGACTTGTTGGTATTATTATATTGCCTTTGTGACGATGGGTTGTTGGGTATTTTTGCTCTACCTTTATTTTAGGATGCCTTCTAGGTATGGGACTAGTGGGTAGGCCTTTTGATGATTTACGCCTTCTAAGTATGGGACTAGTTAGGGTAGATTATCGCGATTTTATCATATCGGAGGTGGGCTACTTTTCGGTATTTTATCGTCGTTACGCTAGCATAAGCATGAGACTATGTCGATATTTAAGTTAGAAATTCATCCTATACATAGGGTAGGACGTATTGATAACTCGGGGACCCTTAGGTATGGGACTAAGGGGTATTTTGAGGATCTCACATCGATAATAAGGGTGGGGGATTTGGTAAATTATGAAATTGTGAAAATGAGAATTAATGGCTAAGATAAAAAAAAAAAAGGTATTGAAATTGGTGGCGACATAATGTGCGGGGACTGACAGTTTAAACGGGTCAGCTGGCGATTTATGTCGTGTCGTGTGAGGAACCTTGTCAAATTGCGGGGGATTGACAGTTTAAACGGATTCGGCTGGCGTTTTGGTAAGGAGAAGTGTGACACTTTGGTGGAAATTACCACCTGGGGTGGGAGTATGGCCATAATAAAAAGTGAGAACAGTAATGATTAAATTAATACCGTGGGACTTGGGAATTTAAAATTACATTGGTGTGCTTTTTTTGAAATGGGGATCTCTGCTAGTAGTTTGCGATTTATATTTATCGCGTTTAATTACTCGTCTAATTAAAACATTCTATTGTGATATTTATTACGTATAATGCTATTGTCTGGGTTCACGGACCCTATTTGAGGGAAGTAGTGTGTATTCATGCTCAGGGCTCTGACCTCGTGCGTTGACTAACATTTTTCAGGTATTAGTGTTGGAGTAGTTGCACAAGATTTTTGGCGACTATTTTGGAGGTGCAGCTGGAGTTATTTTTAGTTATGTTTAGTAGTGTAGATTAGTTTTCCACTCCTTCACATTCATACTGAGATTCAGTTTATGGTTTTGGTGGGCCATTCGGTTCCACAGTTGTACAGATTTCTTTAGATATTCTTAGTTGAATTTTTATCCAGTTTTGTATTGTTGGAGATTGGATCATTCGGAGTTTAGCATGATAATGGATTTCTTGTATGGCATAGTTTGTATTTTTCATTTGGGATGATTTAATTATTATCTTGTGGATGAATTTTATTTGTCTCATATCTTTCACATGCTGAGAATGGTATTTATTTACTCGCACACGACTTAGTTTTGGTGGCGGCAAAGCTAGAATTAAGCGGGGTGTGACACAAAGAAATAAAAACAATAATGGAATCTTGGATTTAAAGAGAGTGATGATAAATAGTGTTATTACAAACCAAAGTGGGTAAAACCCTAGGAGAGAGAAAAATCACACCCAAAATCACCACCAATAACCCTGTTCCCTAACCTAACTACTAAAAACAAGATCAAAACTATATAATATAAGATATCTTCAAATACAACAAAAATCCACTTAAATAGTAAGTGGTAAAAAAATAAAGATAAACGAAAAGAAAATGATTTATCCAAATAACCAAGAAGGAGCCCCATGGGAAAATGGTCAAAACATGTTCGCTGATAACCAAATTAACGCACCATTAGAGGCCACACGAAGCTAGCTCAGAGGGTTACAACTTCCTTGAAGAGTTCGGGAACAATGCTCAAAACCTAAAATGACTAACATGCCCCTAAAGTTGCGTAATACATTGGAAACTTCCCGAATAGCACCAATTGCACCATTAAGTGTTCCAATACCTACTAAAACTCAAATAAACCTTGCAACACACACACACACACACACACACACACACACACACACACACACACACACACATATATATATATATATATATATATATATATATATATATATATATATATATATATAGATAGATAGATATATATATATATATATTGAAACCGAAAGTTAAACAATACATGAGCATAAATATAGGAATTAATGGACACAATTGTACTAGAATGCATAAAGATAACGGGCGTTAATATACAATAGTCCCCAAATTTAAACAGTATATGAGCATAAATACAGGAATTAACAGACACAATTGTACTAGAATGCATAAAGATAATGGGCGCTATTATACAATATTCGTGACTAATTAGTACAATTAAAGTTTTTTTGCTGGGTTGAGCGTTTGAAACCCCTTGAAGATTTCTAAGTTTAAATAGTTTGAATGCTTGTTTATCTTTTTGGGTGGATTAATGAAAGGCTCTTAGATTTTATTTTTGTTGAACCTCCTATTTGGATTTCGATCTACCTTGGGGTATACCTTTCTAACTCACTTTCTATTTTTACATACAAGAAAAATATATCTATATATTGTTTGTATGTGTTTGTGAGCCTTGTATATGATAAACAGTGTTAACATGTTTTATAGACAAAACCTAGTTTTAAAAATCCTAACTTTAAAATATTCCTTTCTCGACCAGATCTATCAAAACCTTTATACTACATAAATATTTACCTTATGTTTTATAACATAAATTGGCATTAAAACCATTTATACACTTTGAAAATAAGATTTAGTTTGTCACTTTTTAGGTTTGTATATACCTATTTGTGTTTTGTAAAAAGTCATGATTTAAACTTCTTTGTTACACGAAACAAACCTTTTGTTTACACAGGGTTGAAACATCAAACCCTAATGCAAAGATTCTTTTTATCTGGTCTTTAGGTTTGAATTTCCAACCTTCTATGAAAACCAAAACTTATTAACTTATCTTTTATGTTTTATCTTCACTAATACTCTTGTCTTGAGTGTGAAGCTTTGTGTATGTACTACTAAGTATACTGTTTGTGTTGTTTGGTACTTTTTAGTAGTTATGCTGTTTTTAGTATTGGCCTTGGTGTAGTGGGTGAATTGGATGTACTTATTCATTTACAAATTATAATTTGTAAGTTGTATTTGAACTGTTGTTATGGTGGACTTGTTGTATATGTGGTCTTAGTACTAAAAGATCTAGGGTTTTTTCAGTACGTTGGTTTCCTCGTTATCAAATTATTGTGTGTTAATCCCCTTCTCCTCATCACATTTTGTTTCGAATTTAAATCCTATTTACTTTGAAAATCACACCAAAAAGAACTAAACTTTTTGTGTGTATATTCAACCATTGCAGATTAAAAGGGTTTTACCGAAGAGTTAAAAGAAAATTCTATTAACTTAATAATTTTGTGTATTGGATTATTTTTCAGATGTGGCATATGCGAAATTGTAAATATGTGTTTTATTCTAAATATTGGTAACTATGTTCAATGCTAATGAGAATATAATATAATGGTTCATTGGTATTAAATCCTAATTACTTTATCAATGATGCACCTAAGAAATGCCTATTTATTTATATTACCTTTCTGTTAATGATTTTTTTACAAAATGAGTGATTGATAATGTGTTCCAATTTATAGTTTGATAGTTATTGGATGTTAAGGTGTCAATAAAAAATAATGATTTAAATTTCCTATTTAGTTCTTAGAGAATTCTTTTAGCCGATTAAATAATTACTAGAGAAATTCTTAGTAACGAGTTTGTTTTCAATAGGAAAATCATGATTGGAAGATTTATCAGATCGTCATCACTTAAGTAACAAGACAATACAAATTGAGATATTTGAGTTTGTACCAAATAATTGTGTTAAAAAATATGGAATATTAAATGTATGGTTACATGGGGAGTATGTATTATATAGACCCATGAGCTATTACAAACTAGTTACAAACTAATAGTGGTCTTTAATTCTCCATCTAACAAACAATTAATATACATTATCCCATGTGCTATGAAATGTCATATAATATCGATAGAAACCAATTTACATGTACGACGTAACAAAAACCTATACAGGACTACCTCCTCGATATCCAAGACGAACTTCAGATATATGTAGGCTTTACATCAACACATGAAGTAACCAAGAGTCTAATAGAAAAGAAGAATGAAACAAAAGATATCTCGAAGGAAAAAACATATCACAATAGTAGTTTTTACTAACTCTTTATTACATTGTTGTTAAAGAAATACTATGTCATCGTATAAGGTAGATTTTTGTAATATTTAGGATAATTATTATTTGAATTATGAAGGGAGAGAATAGCTCCTCTTATGAAGTGTTCATAGAAAATTTGGTGGTTTTAGTGCTACTCGAGTAGACAAGGTGATCATAAATACAAAGCCTTAAACATATGCGATATACCACAGTGCCATGTGACATCCCGCCCATTAAAATAATGGGTAGCCATCCCTCTACCAAAATAAAATGAGAGTCTCATATGGCTCATTCTAAGAATAACTATCGAAATTCAATTAATTACTAACCACCTATTAGTTTAACAAGATGTCCCAAATTTTAATCTTTAATTATAATACCAAAATTAAACCATTCACCATAATCCCATTTACAATATAAATAAATAAATAAATGAGCACAATTTAATCCATCGATTAATAATAATCCAATACAATTAGCCGAATTGAACTATATAAATGGAAAATAAATAAATCTGATAAAAGAGTCGACATGCCCAACCAATATCTAAAATGGAACCTAATCTAAGATAACCATGATAAGATCGGCTACTCTAAAAACTACAAGCCTCTACATCAGCTGCAGTTATGTAAACCTGGAGAGAAGAATCATCCTTGGCATCCATGTGGCTGGACACCTAAAAGTTTTTGAAAATATTTAATGCGGGTCAATTCCCAAAACCTTTGAAAATATTTAGCAAGTAAATAAAATGCAGTAACGAAAATATAAAGAATTTTTTTCATATTTAAACCGGTAACGCACTCTCATGAGGTGACCCTCATCCCTTATTTAATGTGAACACCTCATGTATGAATTTTAATCCTCCTAGTTACACTACCCCTCCTAACTAGCCTCATCACTAATCTCAATATAACATACTACAATGTGTCTTAAGTATATTGTTTATCTTCGATTTCTGAATTAGCTTACCGCTATGCTTAATTAATTCTAAATTATATCATCACGAACTCATTCTCATAACTTTACTCTAGTTATTAATTAACATTCACACTTAACGTCTTATACCCATATATAATTATATTCACCTTTATATACGTATGTTATACACTTATATAGTACTCTCTATATATGTAACAACAATCCCTTCGAGCATTTCCTCGCTGGATGGGAAATCGCTTGCATGCTATCAAGCTCCAGGGATATCTACCTCAACCTGGGCAACCGATTCAAAATATCTCCACTGAACCCAAAACGTAAACAAAAATCGGAGGTGGTCATGGTCTTAAGTCTATGGGTCATAACCATACCACACTATTCCACAGGACTCCTAAACTTACATAGGGTCGTAGTGCACAGACCTATGACCTAGGGGATCGGTACTACCTCTGTTGGGATTCGCTAGGGTAACCACCCACAGTGTATAACCTCCACCGATAGCATATCCACTAGAATGGGTATGTTTCACATAAATATCATACATGTTGATACAAAAAATTATCCATCTACGTGGACCAATAAAAAATGGACACTTGTCTTCGTACATGGAAACAATCCCAGTCAGTAGCCACTTAATTAACCCCGAGGATAGTTGCTTGACAGGCAGGCCGACCAACATGAAGAATGAAGACCATAAAAGTAGATAAATAGTCACCATTTAGGGAAAATAGCCAAGGGTCCTCTCACACGTGGTCTCGACTATCAACTATCACATTCATTATGTACGGGTGTAAATGCTTGAATATATAAATGCATTACAACCCTTGATCTTCGAGTCACTATAAATACATATTGTATTCCTTTCACAAAAGGCAAGATAAAACGAATTCTAGGATATTCTCCTTAAAAAGAGTACTAGCTTTATGTAATCAATTAAATCAATACAATAACAGTGGATGTGGACTTTCTTTCACAGCCGAACCACTTTAAAACTCCTTATCTTTTATTTGATTATTTCATTACTTCTTATATTTTATCTGTGATTAGAATATTGGATATAGTCCATTTTGGACATCAATAGATTGGCGTCATCTGTGGGAATGTGTTTATATTACTGTTCTCTATCTCGTACGTCTTTTTTCAAAGAAAAATGAATGACCTAGAGAGTAGTACCAGAAATGAAGGCAACACTAGCATCCCATCTGCTTCTCCTATAGTAGCCGACTTAAGTGGAATTCTTTCCAGTATTGCCAGGGGTCAAGATGCCAAGTAGGAAACCATGAGGCAATTGGCTCAGTCATTACAAGCTAGTTCTCGAGCCCTTTCCAGGAAAAATATGGGTCCTTATCTGAGGAGAGAAATGACACCTCCCCCTCCTAGGCATAGCCGACATAGCTATTCCAGATCTTCATGTGATAGGTCTTACCTTCCCGGAGTAAGCTCATCACTCAGATCCACATAATTCTATGACGACCATTCTTTTTCTCCTGAAAGGCCAAGCATTTTGGAAAGATTGAGCAGAGATTCGCCTTTTGACCTTTTGGGACCCTGAGCAAATAGTACTCATCCTAGAGAGTTATCTAGAGCTAATGAACACTCAATCGAACATCATGAAGACTCAATCAGGTCTAGATCAAGTATCCAATGATCTGTGCATGCCGAGAAGACTTCTTAGGATGAGAGCTCAGCACAAACATATGGTCGAGATGGCTGAGCTGCATCGAACTTATACAATGTAGGCAATCCTTCATAGAAAGGATCAATCCAGCTATTAAAAGATCGGCTAGGAGAAATGACCAAGGCAAAGAATCCATTGTAGCGAAATTTTATCAAGGGGTCTCCTTTTATTCAGGTAATTATTGATTTTCCAACTCCATCCAAGTTTAAAACCCTAGTGGTTACCCCTGAATATAATGGTAAAACTGATCCTATTTTACACATTGAGCAGTATTAGGCTGCAGCTAACATATATTTAGTTCCTGATGAAATGTGATGTAGAGATTTTTCAAGCATTATTACTCGTTTAGCCATACATGGAACAATAATTTGCCCCGAGGACAAATTGCCAACTTCAATAAACTTGCCAAGTTGTTCATCAACAACTTTTGTTTTGTGGCTAAGCCAGTTAAGAGAGTAGCCCATCTCCTGAGTGTCAGGTAGCGAGTAGGGGAACCATCAAAGAATACATCACCCATTTTAACAACGAGAAACTAGAAGTGGTTGATCATGAGGATAAAATAGCCATCACCGATTTAATGAGTGGATTACTTCCATAGAAGCTATATGAGAATGAAGATTTGAGATGGCCCGAGAAGCTAAGAGCATAATAAAGATTTGAGATTGGAGGAAATTTGAGATTTGAGATTTGAGATTGGAGGAAATTAAGCATAATAAAGATTTGAGATGGCCCGAGAAGCTAAGAGCACCACCCAACAGGAGGGATAAACCTAAATATTATACTTCCATAAGGATCATGTCCACACGACCGATAGCTGTATTTCTTTGAAGAACGAAGTTGAATCCCTCATTCACCGAGGAAAGATGTACAAATTTGCTGATCAGCATGAAAGTCGAGAAATAAGAGAAGGTCAAACTCTCCCTGTAAACCCAAATATGACAGAAAGTGAAACCATGAAGACGACTCTGACCTGTCGAAGAAGATGAAGCAATCAAAACTTGAAGTAGCTATGGTACATTTTGTCTCTTTTCATTGCCATGTCATTACAGGTGGAGATGCATGAGGTGGAGATCAAATCGCGGAGAGAAAGGCCTACATGAATGAAACATAGTCTTAATCCTATATACAGAGAATAAATTTTAATGATGATGATTGGACCAGGAAAGTCAACAAAGACAGACTAGTTATCGGCTTTTCCAAAAATGATCTCTCTCGGTGAGAAAGCGAGGACACTCGCAAAGGGTGATTTCAAGAAAAAAAATTACAACACCAATTTTAAATATGCGAAAGAGACTTATAAACTGATTTTATCTTGTTTATCCTAAGCATGAAACTATGTGATAAAATAGATAAATCCAACACGCAAATATGACAAGGCCAAGTTTCAGGAAAAAACCTCTTACGGGTAAAACCTCTATTTCACTATTCATAGTGAATCGCAACTTACAATGAACACAAATAAATCTATAATGGATTAACCATAGTAAACCCATAAGAACACGCTATTTGGTTTTCAGCCAGGAACACCCTCAAGTACTCTCAAAAGACCATAGTCGTCAGCCCACCCTCAGCCTTTATCAGTAATGAATCCCCACAGGTATCACCAGTCAACCGTGGAGTGCCTCTCCACAAGGGGTATGCAAATAGATACAAAACTATCTAGGGTTCTAAACTAATTTACATGAATAATATTCAAGGATCCCTTTTGTGAATTAAAATATTATGTTGAAACACAAAAGATTTGAAGAAATTTTTCTTCTGATAAGTAGAAATGCCATGGCAAAATTCTTGAAAAAAAGTGATTCATGAAACAGGCATTTATAACAATC
This sequence comes from Sambucus nigra, assembly GCA_949130495.1. NCBI lineage: Eukaryota > Viridiplantae > Streptophyta > Magnoliopsida > Dipsacales > Adoxaceae > Sambucus > Sambucus nigra. The sequence goes on along the minus strand of OX422219.1, from coordinate 22,511,171 downwards.
TTAAGGCGGTGGCAGCGTTTGAGCGACATGTGCTATCGTTCGAACGATATAGCCATCTCGTTCAAACGAGATGCCTATGTCGTTCGAGCAACATACACTTTTCATTTAAACGACATCAACTATCGTTTCAACCATGCAAGCGTAAAAAAAACTCCGTCTTCTGACTTAGAAAAAATTGTTTTCACAAAGGAAAACTCCTGGTTGTCTTTTTGATAAAAAAATAAACATCCCAAATACAATTCTATGAATTAATTTAAACAGTAAATCTTTTTATACCTTTCGGGATGTCGGGAAGTCTTCTGTGACACACCGCCCAATTAAATATCGGGTGATCAGTCCTTTATAAAAAATTTAACAGAACGTTCAGTTGGTTCATTCTTAGCATCACTGTCGAAAACCTAAATTAAATTAATTAACTAACATTTAATTAAGCTAGTGTCAAAACATTTTTCCAATTAAACTTTAAACCAATTAATTTAATAAATTCAGAACATGTAAATATAAACTATACACAATAATTAAATGCTGGCCGAATTAAATACTGAATAGATAAGAGTGGATAAAACCTTCCAGTTCACAGTTACAAACCAAACCATAATAAATACTCAAACCAACTGAGAAGAACTACAAAGTAAACTGAGCACAACTCTGCTAATGAGGATGGGCGACACATGCCCTGACTGAGATATCTGAACTAGGAACTGAATGAAATGAGAGAAGCATCTAATCTCAATAACCCGCAACATCCACAACAGCTGCAGCTCAGCAAACCATCCAAGTATCTAGAACCGGTGTCCCTATGGTTGGGCACCTATACTAATACATACATATATATATATATATATATATACACATATATACATATAGCAAAATAGAAAAGAGATGCAAGAAACGGGTCAGAGACCGATGTGTAAAAATATTTCTTTTAGCAAGTATTTAAAACTACATTAAAGCAAGTATTATAAGCATGTTAGTTCGAACTCTCACATGAGATTCTCACCTCTCGACTAGTGTGCATGCCTAACGTACATCTAATCCAACCTAGTTACATCGTTAACTAACTAGTCTGACTACCTCCCTATTCTCACATTAATATGGGAGATTACTCATGACACTCCAATATATCCTGTGTGTATCTCACCTTTTTATTAATCAGATTAATGTATAACAGTTACGGTAGGAAAATTCTCATTATTAAATCTCATTCAAAATGCCCCAATAATTTAGTTACATACTTTACCAAAGAGTTCATCATAAATGCACATATATTATTCTCAGCACAACTATACAAATAGGGCACCCCTAGGCTAAGTTGCGGTGCACACATACTCTACTATCAAATCCTGGTACATCACGTACATGAGGACTACGTGTTCCGAATCTCTCAGCAACCGTCACAATAAGCAAAATCACACATATTGGAGGCGAACATAGTTCACGCACATACCTACGCTCCCATGGTCAGCTGACTTATTAACTCATAAATAAGCTATTCACAGTCCTATGTTCTTAAGGTACCGATCTAAATCCCCCCCGTAGGCACACAGAGATTAGATGGCCCTGATTCGAAAGATGACCTATCGTGCTAGCAAGTATGGTAGGTATGTCATACACATAATATATTAAATATAGGTATGCACACAACCCATCAAATCAAACGGTATACACATAACCAAATGTCATTTTCCATACGTAGTATTATTATCACTAAATACTGCCAACGTATTTTAAGTTACGATATTCCCTCTCTCGTAATATATTTCTAAGGATATTATATCACCCGAAAATCCTTAATACATAATCATAATAAGTCCCACAATTAACCACAAATTTTATTCTTATGTTCCATATCGTTAGAACTAATATCATAAGTATTTATCATGTAATACTTTCGACGCATTTACAATTACGATTATCTCTCTCTCGTAATCTCCAAGGTAATCTCATCATCCTGAATATTTGAAATAATTACGCCTAAATAACTCCCAATAATTCTGCACTATTTTGGGTTTATCGAACACTAGTTTTCCCCTCTCAAATTAACCATTTACCAACATAGGGGCAAAATAGGAAATTCCCTAAAATTAGCAATCTCGCTGGAACAAGAAGGGATCTCACTCGAATGACTTCAACGTTTTACTCGAACGACTTCGCGCTACATCCCTATCTCACGCGAACGACTTCGCGCGACCTGGGCTGTTTCGTCTTCAACCTTTGACACCCTTGTTTTTCACCATTTTTCAACCTTAAAACCTCTAAAATATCATCCCAAACTCCACTCAATTATTCCCAAATCAAATCCTAACATTTGTAAATGAATTCAAACAACCTGGCATCTTTAAATCATCACCAATCATTCATATAATTCGAAATCCCCAAATTTTATTGTCAAGAACCCTAGTTCTTAAATTAATATGCATAACTTCAAATTAAACTCGAATTTGTTCATAGAAATCATCCAAATTTCGTAGGCATTATCCTATCTACATATGGTATTCAAATCCCTATCAAATCAGCCCTAATTAATAATATAATTCTCCAATTTCACCCAAATTAATTTTCATCACAAGGTTTATTAACCTAGACTAACATGAACATAATTATCGCTAATGAAAGCAAGAAATAAACACTTGCCTCAATTTCAAAGTTCTGATCCGTTGATGTTGTTGGTACGGATGCGTTCCTCGCGTTCCGATCTACACGGTGGTGGTGGTGGTTGTGCAAGGTGGTGACAATGGCTTCTCCTCCTTTGGAAACTGCTCTCCCTCACCCACTGTAGCTCTCTCTTGATTTTGGTTTAACCTAACCCTAATTGTCTCCAATTCGCTGATATAATATATCTCTAATTTTTGTCCATTTAATACCTCTAAAAATCCAAATTACAAAACTACCCCTACCGGGTGCCGGCTTGGCCTAAAATATTCCGGAGGCCAAATAAAATACCAGGGTAGAGTTTTCTGACTATATCAACCCCTTCGGACTCAACGGCGCACTCGAAATGATCATACGAATTACTTATAAATAATTTACCTTTTTATTCCACTTAATTAGTCCTGACATGACTCACACATGTATCCCGAACTTAATATATCAAACTGTCGTATTTCTCTATCACAACAAGTTATATAAAATTGTCATTCCATATTACTTATTCTCACAGTAATATTAATAATTACTAACTTCTCGTCACGCTAGTAAATAATCAAATTTAATCCGAATTAATATTTAATTCTCACATTTTAATTAATTAATCCCTCAAAAATAATAAATCACAAAATTATTTAAGTCTTCGAAAATACGGGGTATTACATACTTCCCCCCTAATAACGAAATTTCATCCCGAAATTCGAAAAATAAGGCATTTCTGGTAAGGAAAAATCTGGGTATTTACCTCACATTTCATGAATTTACGCAGTACCGCCCATACAGTACATTACTGAATACCCTTAATAATGAACACCTCACTGATTAATTACTCTCCAAGCCTTACCATTTAAGTTTCCCCACTTAACTTATATATAGTTACTATCTAGCCTACTACTGTTCGCACTAGTAGATTAATTGATATTTAGCTATATATAAATTTGTCTTACACACGATACATACTATAAATGTTAACACATTTTCGCCATACTGCCTCCGCAAAGGACTATGGAACCTAAGATTGTACGCTACCGGCTCAAACTTAACAATAATTGGAAAAGATCCCACATCACTCGGTACCAGTTTCCTCTTTCCAACATGCAATAATGCAACTCCCAGTCATTTCCACCCTGGTTGACGGGCCCTAAAATTCCTCTGGACCTAGTAGATTATTGTCCTTCCTTCTATCCAATAAGCACAAGGATAACAAGGATTTATATATAACGCCTCGAATGGAATTTTATCGATAATAAGTTGAGGGGAGTTGTCTTACACTAACTCCACCCGTGGAAGATATTACACTAAACCTTCCCATAATTGGAGATACAACATACCTCGCAATGTGCAACTAAAACTCTCAGACTTACCGTCCTCCTATGAGTGCATTAGGCCGAATATGTCCGCATCTTGATATTCAGGGCCTCTCAGAACTCTTCCCAATAATCGAGTCATAACTCTCTTGACTCTTTCGGACAAAAACTCTATTTGTTCCCCCTATAACCTTACTACCCCAGGAATAATGGTTGGGGTTTACTGTTACACCTTACGATTTGTCCTAACTTGGCATAACGTGAGCTACTTTAATTTATCGACCCACTTTCAATCACACAGGGTCGTGATCCCATTGCGAAGTAATTAACTCTGTAATTGTTCAAGGATTCACTCTCCCATTACTATCAAGGAATTCCTAATGCTGAAGGAACTCTATTATTTCCTGATGGTCCACTTTCAATTGGAGCTCAAAAATGTCTTTCTTTGCTTAAGCCATCACTACTACGGCTTTATATCGATATGCATTTTTCCTTTCCTATAACCACATCCATATCTATGGCTCAGGCAACAGTGTCATCACTGCATGTCGCAAGTCCTTCCCCCTCTCTCTAAGCTTCAGATTCTTATGAAACATATTCTCTTCTTGTCCTATCATGTAAGTCTCAACTTCCCCAAGTTAAACTTTATCGTATTCCTCCTATACCATCCTTGTGGAAAATCTGGGAATTAACGGTCCTAACTGCCCTAACCCATCAAACAGCTAAGTCCTGAAGTCACACTCCTCTACATTCAGTTACCTCTCTCAATACGCGTTGTCTCACAATCTTTCACTTAAGGGAGAAAAAATTATTACCCAAATTTCTAGGGCGCCCATACACCCTATGCTTTGTGCATTGCAGCACCACCATACTGGACCTGTTATAAATATTAATTTATGCCCCACATACTTGGCATGATTATATGGTAAGGTCTTACTCAGTCACCCTACCTTTTCCACCTAATCATATCTTAGTTTGTCCCACTGGTCTGCTCGTGGTGGCAACGATTGATAACATTATCACATATTATTCTTATACGGCTCTATCGGCCTTAATTTGTAATATAACCCTTATCTCACGGTTATAACTACGTATATGGGTAATCATTACGATACTAAATCCATGTATTAGAGGTAAACTTCTCCCAACTTCCAACATTTTCTAAGTTTAATGCGTGGGATGTCTCGCAAAGCGAAATCCAAACAAGGAACCCCCCGATACACTACTACCCAACACTACTGGTCGTCAGGATCCGTTAAGTCCTTAATCCATAACATATATCCCCGAATTCTCATCTACGATCATAAAAGACCACTCATCCATTCTCATGTTACTAAAGACAGTATAAAATGCAAGGCTCTCACTATCACGAGCTATTAGCGCTATATAATTTATGAGCTATATCTCTCCGCTCTACAATAATTCAATATGCCCTGAATCACATCAGTAACAACATTCCTTCTCACCGGGATCAACATAGTAAGACAACATACTCACTGAAGTCTACAATACAATTACAACACATGTACAGGCTCAACCGTCTTCAGGTGATGCCTCTCTAAAACCATATATTTAAAATTAATTTTTTTTACGATAGTCTTATCACACAATTTACTACCGTTCAAACCCTTGGTAACCAGTAACCATAAAATATACTAATAATGTGCTCTACTATTATAATGCTCAAAGGAGCACGAATCGTTACATAATACCATATACAAATTTCTCTTAGTGCCCACACTTGCTCTTCCCCGCAGGTGGCATGAAAATCTCGCTAACAAATGGTAGTCATTTACATAATAATGCTGCTGTCGCCAGCGTAACCACTAAACCGAATGCACACTCAAATTATTAGTGTTAACTATTCACATATGTTGCGACACACCCACGTCACTTGAACTCATCATTTATTCACAAGGATGAAGCAAAGCTCCATCAGTCTATCCTGATCGTAGGGTCCCCGTACGCACGTTTTGTGACCCATAATTATCTGCAATCATTATAACTTTCGGATTCCATTCATTAGATTTCACTTCCTTTTTGGTGGGTGAATTATTTTGTTTTACGGCTTACCCTCCTGAAATTGATATATTGGCCCCATATCCCTAGGCCTTAAATATGGCCTTATTGGCCTTTCCTTTATTTCCTGGGCCCTATCGACCCCTAAATGCGGTATACTATAGTTATTGAGGACTATGCTGGTCCTGCCTAGACCCACTACTCTCGGGTTATTAATTCCTGGGTCCTATTCTCTTAACCCGATCCTCACACTAGATATTTTACTTTTCCAACTGGTATGCCTTACAGGCACGATTTATTATTCTCGATACTTATCAATTTCACTACTCACGTGAACACATTCCATATTGGTAATCCTTATCTCTACATCCAGGGTAATTTCCCTTTCACTGGTCCTCCTGGACTTATTGGGATGTCCTTCTCTCGGACCTGGTAATCTTAACTCCTAGTTGTTATTTTTGTTGTTCCTTGCGCTCTACAGGGCATATGGAACACAATGGTCGTCCCGCTGGTCTTGGCTGAATCCATCACCATTACATTAAGGTTTAATCATTTCATTTAAATAGGTCCCCCCACTTGGTATACCTTATAGTGTTGTTCTACTAACACTATAGAATTCAACCTTGCCCTTCGGCTAGGTATCACAACTCTACTGGCTCCCTTTCTTTTGGAGCGTTGACATATTCTAGTAAACATATATTTTGATTACATTGACACTAGTCACCTTAGTCGCACCTCCCGTTCATGCTAGAAAATTCTACCCACGAGTCCATTTTGAACTTAAGAACCCTTTTACCTTCTGCGACTCCTACTTTGGTTACGAAGTTCGCTTACAAAATTAACTCATGCTTTACGATCGGTCCTTACTCTACCTACTGGTGATAAGTTCAACATCTCTTCCATATCTCTTTCTACCCAGAAGATGGAAAATTTTAAATGGTCAACCCGAACCCAATATCTCGGTTTGATTGACTGTTTTTACTCCTTGTTATTTCTCTGAGCTAGAAAATTTCTTATGAATTTAAAATTCTGAGTGTCACTACACTCTACTTAACATTATCTCCTTTGGATTAGATCCCTCCATTGGCCCATCACACTTAAATATTGTTGTTGGTGACTTCTACCGCGATCACCGTTCCTCGAATGCTTCACACCTTCCAATTGTTTTCCTCTTCCTGCAGTCCCGCTAACGGCTTTTGCTGGTCGTCCCATATTGTTCGGAGTACAAATTCCAATCACTCTTGCATTTTAATTGACTTCACTAAACTAAATCGTAGGAGAGCGCAAATCCTATACATAGTGGAATACAATAATCCTAGAATAAGGCTCTACATCAAACAATGCTGAGCTGAAACGTAATAAGCTATATAGATCCTAAAGGACACTAGAACCTGATGTTCTGATACCACCTGTGACACCCTACCCAATTAAATATCGGGTGATCAGTCCTTTATAAAAAAATTAACAGAATGTTCGGTTGGTTCATTCTTAGCATCACTGTCGAAAACTTAAATTCAATTAACTACCTAACATTTAATTAAGGTCAAAACATTTTTCCAATTAAATTTTAAACCAATTAATTTAATAAATTCTAAACATGTAAATATAAACCATACACAAGAATTAAATGCTGACCGAATTAAATACTGAATAGATAAGACTGGATAAAACCTTCCAGTTCACAGTTGCAAACCAAACCATAATAAATACTCAAACCAACTAAGAAGAACTACAAAGTAAATTGAGAACAACTCTGCTAATGAGGATGGGAGATACATATCCTGACTGAGATATCTGAACTAGGAACTGAATGAAATGAGAGAAGCGTCTAATCTCAATAACCCGCAACTTCCACAACAGCTGTAGCTCGGCAAACCATCCAAGTATCTAGAACCGGTGTCCCTGTGGAAGGGAACCTATACTAATATATATATATATATTATATATATATATATATATATATATATATATATATATATATATATATATATACAGAGAGAGAGAGAGAGAGAGAGAGAGAGAGAGAGAGAGAAAGACAAAAAAAATGCAAGAAACGGGTCAGAGCTCGATGTATAAAAATATTTGTTTTAGCAAGTATTTAAAACTGCATTAAAGCAGGTATTATATGCATGTTAGTTCGAACTCTCACATGAGATTCTCACCTCTCGAATAGTGTGCACGCCTAACATACATCTAATCCAACCTAGTTACGTCGTTAACTAACTAGTCTGACTACCTCCATATTCTCACATTAATATGGGAGTTTACTCATGACACTCTAATATATCCTGCTTGTATCTCACCTTTTTATTAATCATATTAATGTATAACAGTTACGGTAGGAAAATTCTCATTATTAAATCTCATCCAAAATGTCCCAATAACTTACTTACATACTTTACCAAAGAGTTTATTATAAACTCACGTATATCATTCTCAGCACAAATATACAAATAGGGCAACCCTAGGCTAAGTTGCGGTGCACACATACTCTGCTATCAAATCCTGGTACATCACGTACATGAGGACAACGTGTTCCGAATCTCTCAGGAATCGTCATAATAAGCAAAATCACACATATTGGAGGCGAACATAGTTCACGCACATACCTATGCTCCCATGGTCAACTGACTTATTAACTCATAAATAAGCCATTCAGAGTCCTATGTTCTTAAGGTACCGATCTAAATCCCCCCGTAGGCACACAGAGATTAGATGGCCCTGATTCGAAAGATGACCTCCCGTGCTAGAAAGTATGGTAGGTATGTCATACACATAATATATCAAATATAGGTATGAACACAACCCATCAAATCAAACGGTTTACACATAACCAAATGTCATATTCCATACGTAGTATTATTATCACTAAATACTGTCAACGTATTTTAAGTTACGATATTCCCTCTCTCGTAATATATTTTAAGGATATTATATCACCCAAAAATCCTTAATACATAATCATAATAAGTCCAACAATTAACCACAAATTTTATTCTTATGTTCCATATCGTTAGAACTAATATCATAAGTATTTATCATGTAATACTTTCGACGCATTTACAATTAGGATTATCTCTCTCTCGTAATCTCCAAGGTAATCTCATCATCCTGAATATTTGAAATAATTACGCCTAAATAACTCCCAATAATTCTGCACTATTTTAGGTTTATCGAACACTAGTTTTCCTCACTCAAATTAACCATTTACCAACATAGGGGAAAAATAGGAAATTCCCTAAAATTAGCAATCTCGCTGGAACCAGAAGGGATCTCGCTAGAATGACTTCAACGTGTTGCTCGAACGACTTCGCGCGACATCCCTATCTCGCGCGAACGACTTCGCGCGACCTGGGTTGTTTCGTCTTCAACCTTAGACAGCCTTGTTTTTCACCATTTTTCAACCCTAAAACCTCTAAAATATCATCCCAAACTCCAATCAATTATTCCCAAATCCAATCCTAACATTTATAAATGAATTCTAACAACCTAGAATCATTAAATCATCACCAATCATTCATATAATTCGAAATCCCCAAATTTTATTGTCAAGAACCCGAGTTCTTAAATTAATATGCATAACTTCAAATTAAACCCAGATTTGTTCATAGAAATCATCCAAACTTCGTAGGAATTATCCTATCTACATATGGTATTCAAATCCCTAATAATTCAGCCCTAATTAATGATATAGTTCTCCAATTTCACCCAAATTCATTTTCATCACAAGGTTTATTAACCTAGACTAACATGAACATAATTATTGCTAATGAAAGCAAGAAATAAACACTTGCCTCGATTTCAAAGGTCTGATCCGTTGATGTTGTTGGTACGGATGCATTCATCGCATTCCGATCTACATGGTGGTGGTGGTGGTGGTTGTGCAAGGTGGTGACAATGACTTCTCCTCCTTTGGAAACTGCTCTCCCTCACCCACTGTAGATCTCTCTTGATGTTGGTTTAACCTAAACCTAATTGTCGCCAATTAGATGATATAATATATCTCTAATTTTCGTCCATTTAATACCTCCAAAAATTCAAATTACAAAACTACCCCTATCGGGTGCCAGCTTGGCTTAAAATATTCAGGAGTCCAAATAAAATACCCGGGTAGAGTTTTCTGACTATCTCGACCCCTCCGGACTCAATGGCGCACTCAAAATGATCATATGAATTACTTAAAAATAATTTACCTTTTTATTCCACTTAATTAGTCCTGACACGACTCACACGCGCGTTCCCGACCTAATATATCGAACTGTCGTATTTCTCTATCACAACAAGTTATATAAAATCGTCATTCCATATTACTTATTATCACAGCAATATTAATAATTACTAACTTTTCATCATGCTAGTAAATAATCGGATTTAATCCGGATTAATAATTAATTCTCACATTTTAATTTAATTAATCTCGCAAAAATAATAAATCACAAAATTATTTAAGTCTTCGAAAATACGGGGTATTACATCTTCAAACTTGGAGATGCATGAGTTCAGTTCGTCTTCTTAATTGCGTGACGATTTGTAATGGGATACGTCAAATTAGCCTAAAGATATGCTATGACCAATGTCAAAAAATTATTCTTACAAATCTCCCCCTTTGGCTACTGTGGTACCAAAAAAACAACATGACCGAATACCAAATTGAAATCAAAATATCCTATGTCAAATTACAAAAATTACTAATACCCTTCCCAACCCTCGAACGAAACGACATAAGTCTCTTTGTCTTCAAACTTCAACTTCTTCCCTTTTCAAACATTGTCTTCATATGTGTGTCTTGAAATCCGCAAATGAGTACCTACACACATGAGACAAACGTGACACATCGAGTTTGAAGCAAAGTAAACATAAATAAATTCTCCCCCATAATTCAAACTCATCAAACACAAGAAAGTCCATTTTAATTTGTTCTCCCCCTTTATTTTTATCGAAATAGACAAATATACAAAAAAAGTATAAACAACAAACTTGAAATACGAAGAATCATAACGAAGCAAAGATATCTTCAAAAAAGATGTAAATCAAGTAAATGTAATGACAACCTTAAAGGCTAACAAACACAAACTATTTTTGAAAATTTTCTATTTTTTCAAAACAAAAGAAATACAGCAAATACAACAAACAATACCATATATAATATATGTAAAGTATATAAAAGAAAATTCGAAACACATATATAGGTATAAATGACCAAAAACCAAGAAACAAAATACATAAGTCATACACACTAGCATGGTACCTCTGTGTCCAAATATGTGGAATGGAATGAATGGGTGCTAACTAGCAGCAAAAGAATTATAATCCAGACATCCAAATACGTTCGAGAAGTTCTAATTGACCACCAAACTTTGTCAAACTAAGCTTTAGCCTCAAGTGACAAATAATGTTGAACTTAATGAAAAAAATAAGCACAATGCACACAAGTCTAGAATATTAATGATTCTACAAATCAATAGCGTCATGACAAAATAAGCTTAACTAGGATATATTGTCATTGTGCAAACCCGTTGATATTTCCATCCAAACTCCCTCATAAATAATAATCTTTTATTTTTCAATTGAGGTGATCTAAACTAAATGGCCCCTTTTTTGCATATTTATCTTTTTATTGCCTTTCAATTTTCTGGGCTCTTTTCAAATGGTGGCTTTCACGACGTAAATATTATTTACTCACAGCCCTTTCCCGTGCACTCTCATTTTTTCAAATTAAAATAAATTCCTCATGGGCAACGGTTCTTACATGCACAAATCCTCCATAGTCAAATAAACATGTAGATGATAAGATTGATAACAGAACATCATACCAAGCTAAAATGTACATCATGAAGCCAAAATCTGTAAGGACATAAATTTCCAATTGAGTCCCTGTATTGTTTTGAATTAATTCCATGAACAAAACTGTGTTTGTAATATGTCATATGGAGATTTTTATTTTGTCACGATCCCACTTGGTCTATGACGTATTGAAGAAATTGAAGACGTTGCGACAAAGCTTCAAAGAATTAATCATACCGAGTTTAAATTGGTGCAAGTTTATTCGTCTTCAAAGTTAAATTCATTTCGATATCACACAGGTATGAATGCGTATAATTTATGGTTCTCGGAATTATTTTTATAAAATATAAGGATGTATTTTTATAAAGAAAAATGTTTTAAAATGTTTTTAAAGTGTTTTAAGTGTTTACACTACATTTTATCCTGATAAGATCGAAATAGTGTTTGACTAATTTGGATCTCTTTTGGTAGAGACTTTTAAACATAAAGTCAAAAAGTCAAATGCAGTGTTTGTCGTTAAAACAACATGTCATCTTGTTCGAACGAGATGCTCATATCGCGCAAACGACACGGCCTTATCGTTCGAATGCCATGTATTTCGAGGCGGTGTTTAAATCTTATTTAAAGTGTGGTTTCATCAGAGTTTTTGCAGTGTGCATTATGGAAAATAGTATTCGAACCAGAAACTTGTTTGCACATGTTTTTCTAAGGTCTCAAAGCTTAAACACATCCTTAGAGTTTGCAAAGATCCGAGTTATCATTTTTATATGTTTATGTGATCTTGCTGCACCAAGAAGGTTTGTTCTACCATTGAACATCAGGGTTTTGCGATGTAGAAAAGAGAATGACTTCTTGTTCGACATCATAGACGAATCAAAGCCATTCTATGGACACCGAGATATACGTGTACCCATGTGTTGTGGACATGTATCATGGAAGATGTAATTTCTACGTGGGAACTATTAATGAATGGTAGAAAATCAGAAGGAGTGTCAAGACCTATGGGGATTGAGTCATTGAGTAAGGCTAATCTGTCTTTGTAAAACCATTATTCATAGTGATTGTCTAGCTTGGGCCGTCCGAGGTTGTTTTCTCATTTTGGGTTTTTTCCTCGTACATCCGGCGCTGTGAGTATTCTTTACTTTACTTTACTTGATTTAATCACTAGATGCTTGTTTAGATTTAAACAAGATAAAATTGGTTTAAGTAAGAATTGGTTTTTCACAACTTGGTTTGGTACTTAATTAAAAGTTGGATAATTTTTGGTAAAAATTGGTTTTGATTTGAAACACACATATTGGGTCCTTTCAAATTGGTATTAGAGCTAGAAAACATAATTTATTTGTTTTGTAATCCCGTGTGTTTTCAAAGATGGATTTTGGAAATAATGAATTTTTTCGAACTCCTATTTTTTATGGCACTAATTACACTTATTGGAAGATGAGAATGAAAAGTGTGTTAAAGTCTATTGATGAGCATGTTTGGCTAGCAGTTGAGAAAGGTTGGACACCCCCTATCACTGTTATAGGTGAGGTCACTAGTTTAAAGTCTGTCGAGTTATGGACCGAAACTGAACATAGACTGTCACAATATAATTCTAAGGGTTTGCACTTTATCTCTTCAAATGTCACACCAGAATAATATAATAGAATTATGTCTTGTGAGACATCAAAAGAGGCTTGGGATATTTTGTCACTCACTCACGAGGGCACTAGCATGGTTAGGGCGTCAAAACTTCAAAATATCACCACACAGTTTGAGACCATTAGGATGTTAGAGAGTGAGACTTTTGATGAGTTTTATGCCAGGTTGTCCATTATTGTCAACTTGTCTTTTAACCTAGGTGAGAAAATTTTCGGCAACTGTGTCATTAAGAAAATCCTTAGGTCGTTGCCTAGTAGGTTTGATACGAAAGTGACCATTTTAAACTCCTTGGGTAAGTTAGAGTCGACGAAACCAGAAGAGATTGCAGGTGACTTACAAACTTATGAAATCGACATGTTTACCTCCAAGCAAGTACCTAAGAAAGAAAAGGGTATTGCTTTGAAAACCCGAATGGAGGAAATCAAAGTTTCGGATTCCGATTCCGATTCCAATTTTGAGTTTGTTGCTTTGTTGGCAAAGAAATTTATTAAGTTTCAAAAGCAAACGAAAGAGGCCAAGAAATTTGAAAAATTCAAGAACAACAAAGTAGATTCCACCTCTAAGGATAAGTTTGAGAAGCCTAAGAGAGATGAGTAGGATAGGTGTTTTGGGTGTGAGGGGTACGGTCACAAAGTTAAGGAGTGTCCCACTAGACTTAAGAAAGAAGTCAAGCAACCTATTTCATATAATGCCACCTTAAGTGATAGTGAACCGGAAGAGGGAGAGAGTTCCCCCATTGAGCATAACTTAGTTACGTTTATGGCATGTCATGTGAGCGACGACGATTCTCATGTGAATGACACTTACGAGGAGGTTTTGAGTGAATCCCATGTAAGTGAGGGAGAAGAGAGTGAGGAAGGGGAAGTAGATGTGAAAGAGTTGCAAGTTGCATTTAATGAGTTGTATGCCGAAACGGTGAAAGTGAAAAAGAAAAATGCAAAATTTCAAGCTAAGTTGAATGAGCATGCCATAGAAAATAATGATAGTTTGTTTGAGGATCTTACGGAACGAGAGAAGACTCTTAGGGAGAAATTAGAGTATGTCGAGGGTGAGAGAGATAATCTCCGTGGTTTGATGTAGTCTTTGAAAAAGGATATTTTAGAGTTTGAGGAGTCTAGGCGTTTGCTCGAGTCTAGGATTCATGAGTTGGAGAGTTTGAAAAACTCGTCTAGAGTTAAGTTTGATTTGGTGGCTAGATCGGAAAAGTTAGATAAGATCTTAGGCACCGTCAAAATTAAGGGAAATAGGGGAGGTATAGGTTTTGATGAGAGAGTTGTTCACATTCCCCCCGTACGTGTGAGAAACACTAGGAAGGTTAGAAAAGGTCCACATATAGGTCATCATTCCCACCATCACTTCATTTTCATGTTTTGTGGTAGGAAAGGACACCTTAGGCGTTATTGTTATGACCTTAGATAAGATCCTAGGAAGTTTAGGAATAAAGTTACCCCGGTTCCCAAAACCCCCATGCGTCGTCTTATACTTACTTGGGTTAGGAAATCGGATTTAGTGGCTTTAGGAATAAAACTTCATGATTCTCGTTTGGGTGAACTTCATTGTTCCCATGCTAAATCTATAGGATTATAGTGTTGCTATGTTTGTCATATGCTAGTTTGCTTCATGATTTATTCATTGCTAGTATAATGACATGTTTATCTCTTTGTATTTTATTTTTCATTTGTTTGAGTCTTATTTAAAAATTACAAAAAAAGATTTTGTTTTTGAGAAAAATTTTGAAAAACCAAAAAGATTTTTCTTTTATTTGAGTCAAAATATGTTTGAAAAGCCAAAAAAAATTTCGGTTTTTGTTTTTGAGTTTACATGTTTGATGTGGCATATTGGTGTGCTTGAACCCCCCCCCCCCCCCCATCGTTTTATATTCATGTGGTTAGGACATTTGGTCATTATTGTCGATGCTTAGAATGATCTTAACCATTAATTATATGGGGTTGTTTCGAAGTTGATATGTATTTTGATTGGACTTTGTATATATGGCAACATTGCACACATGCATGAGTTTATATGGATGTTTGACTTCTCTTGCATAGTTGAATTTGGTGAGGCGTTTGTGACAACCCGCTCACCAAAATATGGGGTGGCCAGTCCGATACTCCAATATAACAGGAATCATGGATTGAATCATTCTCAGCATCGCAACAATATATAAAGTATACAGGATAACCACTTAATATTTCAGAAAAACGGGTTGCCAAAAATTTTGATTAAGGTTAAGAAAAGAATTTAAATAACCCCAAATTAATAAGAAAGTGGAAACCCCGAAGAAATCATATTATCTACACATCAAATATACAATAAGGGACTGAATATGATGTCGGTCAACAGACTCTTACGATAATATTAAACAAGTTCAGTAAATTACATAATACATTACATTAGACAATTACAAAGGTTTGGGCCTCTCGCCTGAATAAATGACCCGATCATAACTAGAGTACAAAAATGAAAGCACCTACACAATATATCCATAATATCTACAAAGTATCACGGCTCCTCAAAAACATCGGAATAGGAAAGTCAGAACGGGCATACTTGCGGCGGAGCACCTGAGAGGATACAAGATTCATGCACAACAAGAAATATGTACGGGTCAGGGCCCGGTTTTATATGATAACTAGATGAATAAAAAGTATGACAATTATGAACAGTAAATCATGACTAATAGTAAGAGAATCTACCTACACAATTTAATGCATAAGCTAAGACATTTTAAATAATTATAGATATAATTTAATTAAACAGGAGAAGAAGAATGATTAACATTAATTTAAAAGCTTTCATCAAGAACACTAATCCATTTCATAGTTCTGTTCCTTATCAAGAAATATAATCATAATTATAAGCTCTTTGTGGCTTTCCATTCCTTATCAGGAATATCATCATTATCATATTCTCTTTATGGCATTTATCATACATCAAGTCCCACTTGATTAAGAATTGTTATATTCATATACACATAACGATTCTAAGACCGCCACTCCGGGTTTCCCCACTGGACGCGCCCGTAAATGACTATCATCTTCCAGGGACTATCAAACAAGACAACTTGGGCACCAATAACGCAAGACGTCAGGAAGCGGTCATATGCCTGCGGGAGAGTCATGACCACACCCAGAATCACCTCACCAGCGCAGAAACATACAATAATCGCTCATATGGCCTAGGACTATATCCACCCTTCATTCATTAGCCAGGGGGCCTCACCTCACGCGCGAACTTCCCTTATGATAGCATTTAGAGAGGTGTGTTTAAGTAAATTATCCTTTACCATATTCATAATTAAGTAAAATATCATTTACCATATTAGACTCATTTTCATTTTCCATTTTTACACATATACGTTTCATTTTATCCGAAACCATAGTCATTTACTTTTTTATAAATACCTCATATTTTACCCATAGCCATACTTAATACATCTATTATTATAACATCAATGAATGAATAAACTTTCAATTTATTCTCCCAACATTCTTTTGTGGTATTATTGTAAACCATCAAGACTAACATAGCTCAATTGAGCTTCTAAAGTCTCCCAAATATAACACTACAACTCCAAGTCTCATAACAATTAACTAAAAGAAAACAATGCCCTATCATCAATTGTCATACCCCCGGAACTACCCCATATAAATCATTTCTATTCTAGGGTAGTTACCCAACTCATGTAGGACTCTAGAACTATAAGTTTACTTCATACAAGAAGGTTCCTAGGTCCTAAGCCTAAAGAAAAAGGATAAAAATTGAGTTAGAAAAACAACTCAAAAATAGCCTAATTCCAAATCGATTCACCCAAGGCCGAATCGATTCTCCCCAGGCAGCGAATCGATTCGCCCCAAAGAGAATCGATTCGGATGAAAAATACCACATTCTGCAATTAGCCGAATCGATTCGGCCTTAACCCGAATCGATTAGGATTTGCAGACCTGTAAGCTGACCCCTTAGCGAATCGATTCGCCCTAGGGCCGAATCGATTTGCCCCTGCGAATTTGCCAAGGATGGGTTATGGGTTATAAACCCTAATTTTCCCTCCAAACCAATTTCTACTCCATTTTTTCATACATACATCAACATTAATCTGTCCCAAATCATCCTACATGATTATTAACTACTATAACCCATAATTTCATCATCATAAACTAAGATTAGGGTTAAAACACCATAAATTCCATTTTTGATCCATAAATGCTAATAAACAACTATCACTCAATTTACTCATCTTAAATCATATATTAGCAAGTAGAAAACTTTCCTCGAGGTTGAAATCTCATATTTCTTTGTGGTAGAAGCAATCCCAATCCTTCAATCTTCAATCTCTCTCATTTCTACTCTTTTTTTCTCCTCAATTCTCTTCTCTCTCTCTCTCTCTCTCTCTCTCTCTCTCTCTCTCTCTCTCTCTCTCTCTCTCTCTCTCTCTCTCTTTAGGTTAGTAAATACACACATAAGAAATGAAAGGAAAATCAAGACTTAAATCGTGGCTTAAGTTTAAAATTTCCAACTTAAATGGTTAATACCACATTAAAATGACTCCCAAATACGCATTTAAGTTAGAACCAGTCCGAAGTGCCCGAAACATAAAAATACAATATGGCACTTATTTTGACTGTCTCGCACATTGTGGGACTAATTACACCCTCTAACTTGGCATCCGACAATTTTATAAATCATTTCGAGTTCCGGTTTCATTTAAACCATAATTTCATTTAAAACACATGGCACTATAAAACATGCAACATGATGATATATACTTACACATACGGTAAATATGCAACATTCTAGTAAATATTAACTTTCAACTCACTCAATTAATATTTACTCCATTTGCCACATTTTATATAATTACCTTATGCAGTAAATTAATATAAAATGAGCCTCCTAAAAGCGAGGGTTGTTACATACTCCCCCCCCCCCTTTATGAGGGAATTTTACCCTCAAAATTCGGGCGTAACCTAATCACATAAAGGGTATACTACTCTAAACTATCATTCTATCACTCTTAACAAACCCCTCGTTATTGTGGCGTCCTAAATGGACTCGAACTAAGGTCATCACTATCGATCTCGGCCTACATCCTTTGTGCTCTAACATAGCACCAAATCATTCCTCATGAACTATCGATTCTACCTTCCTACGGCGGAGGATGATACCCACATGTCTCGGCACAAAAGGCCTTACTTCCTGAATCATGTCACGTCCCTCCTCGGGGATACCTACACCAAAGATAAGTGGCTTAACTCCAACAGTATTCAACTTTTCTTCTCATAGGTGTAGACCTTCAAAATATACGGCTCAATAAGCCCAATCATTAAAGAAATATTTCGGGACCACTCCAAGTCCAAGGAACATATTGTCCGCTGGTTCCATCCAACGAGTATGCGAATTACTCAACTGGATACACCAGGCCACTCATGGTGCCATACCTTAGAAAATGATCCGAATTATTGCACAGGAATTTCCATCCATACGAGGTACTGCTCCCATCCATCCATTTAGCCTAAGACGCACATTCAAGGTATGCCTTTCAGCATTAGGTTAACTTTCTCCATTCATTCGTTCACTTTAGGGTGGTAAGATATACGCCATTTCCATACGGATCCCATTACTTCCTGGAAACTTTACTAAACCTTTGACACGAGTATCTAGTCTTGGTCCACCACCAGTTTGATAGGCACTTCATACGGTTATACCATTACTTCATAAAGAGCAGGGCGTACTCCTCGACATATAGTCCACCCTCAATGGCCGGAAAAGCAACGATTTGGTCGAACGATCAACAATTTTCTCAAATAGAATCATGACCAGTTCGGTGCCAGCAATTCAATGAAAATGTCTATGAATATACCTTTATTCGTTCCACTACTACTCTCCTCATACGAGTAGGTGAAATGGTCATCACAAACATGAATGCTCTTACTATAAAGTCTTCCTAGTTGTGCTCGTTCTTCTTGGCTTTCCATGCCATCACTAATTTTCCGACGGGTCTTCTACTTGACGCATCTACTACCCGAATCGCATTCCCTTAGCGAAAGGGAACATTCAACCGATAGTCCTCTATAAACTCCATACACCAACTCTATTCCTCCCACAACATATTGCAACAACTTGTTGCTTGCGAGAAAGACTAAATTTCCTGCCCAGGAAGTAGTGCCTCATTTCTTTAAGGCGATTACTACCGCAATGAATTCTAAATCAAGCGTGTAATAATACTTACCACAAAGTTTAAGTTTGTGAGACACATAAATAATGGGTCCATGCTCTAGTATTATTACTCCCCGTTCCTGGCAGAGACTTATTCATTAAATCCATCCTCGAGCTTAACAACATGGGCCCAGGAGTAAAAGTCAACTCATCCTTTTAACTCCCCGAGCGTTAGGTTACCAATGTAACACTCTATCTAAGATAGGGCTCATATCCTTCGGCCTAACCTTCCAAATCACTCGAGATTTCATACTTCTTGTTTTTAGGGACCTAATCCCTCTTAGGGTTAACCCATAATCTATTCGTGGTCAACTCCTTACCGTCTTCCTAAATCAATGTCACATGCCCTAAAGGCCTGATGTCATAATAATCCTAAAGTCGATATATATCCTAATCGAGTCGTATACGTATTATACTAAATATATCCCTAGTGCCTAAGACCTTTCTCAACTTCCGACATTCACTCGATTTCATGCGTGGGACGTCTCGCCAAAGCGAAATCCAGACAAGGAACCCTCCCGTTACACTACTACCTTGCATCATCGGTCATCAAGATATAACGGTCTAAGACATATGATCGAGACCGGTAAAACTCTAACTCGCAACCCTACTAATAAAATTCTACTTCTGTGTCTTACCATTCAAATAATTGAGGATTTCAACTAATCGGACATTTACTTTCTGTAAAGTTTCACAAATATTTATCTCACTATATACACATCCTTTTTAAATGACCTTCTCATCAAGGCATAACTATAAATATCAATTCGGCTTCATATCTCAGCCACCCTCACATCGATCAGAGGAGAGAACTATATTCAGTGCTTCTATCTAGCACTTTAGTAGCCCTTAATCACTCAACTACGTAATTCTCGGCTAAACCATTCAGCCCAACTCTCAACCAACAAAATAAAATAAAATAAAATAAAAGAAGAAAGAACAGCATCTCTCCACTTCCAACGTCGTTAAGGTTCACATGTGGATCGTCTCGCTAAAGAGAAATCTAAACAAGGAACCCCTCTTATGCATTACTACTCAACCTTGTTGGTCGTGGAGATAAGGTACAACAACCACAAACAATTCAAACAAACAATCAAACACTCAAACAAGATAATGCAACAAGTAATGAAGACCTCCTACCTACCTCAAACCACCTCTATAAAATCTCAACCTGTATCCAGGAGAGATATTATAGAACAACTAGTTCCCTTTTAAAACTACAAGTATGATAGCCTCTCAATTTATTTGCTTGCTATCACCCCAAACAAACCAAAATATCTTTACTCGCATAATACGCATAATACAAATAACACATAACACACATAATACTTAAAAAACAATCATCACTCACCTTATAACGAGTGAAGGAAAATATAAAACTTCCCTACCACGGAAGTCATATAATTACCCTTTTTATAATAGCTTCGATACTACCACAAGCTCCATATGCACACCCGAATCTAGAGTAAACATAATACTACTCTATCATATCATAAGGGATGCACCACCCACTAATAAGGTGGAATTCCCGCCAACATACTTGCCAATCACCCCGGGTCAATACTAATGGTTCTCAGACACTGCACTCGAGTCTTATTCGAACCAAGTTACTTCCATCAATGCCCCAACCAGGCACCTTATCCTTGTCTTTATTCTCCAATCAACAGAATCAAAATGAGTGGTTCTACATTCCACATCATAGCCATTGTTCCGACCCTGGCTGCCAAATAATTGCCCACGTAGTCCCTTTTTCTTTCTCAACAAAAGAGAACACGCTACCGGCCTCCCCTTCCTTAGTTCAATGAATCCTCCCCGTGCAAATATCCACCAATGGGGTTTCATGAACACTGTTCCTTCAGGAGTGTTAGCGACACTTATTCTGGAGCCTATCATTCCACTGAAGGGATCTTTCTTCCTTATACCTACCTTATTTTGGTGTACGACCTCCCTAACCGTATAACTCTTTATTCACTATCGGTCTCTGATCGAACCTTGTGTAAAAATTTGAGGATCTACCTTCTCCTCATTTCAGTTATCCCAGAGAAACTTGCTGTTGAAAACGTTCATCGAGTTTCTCCATGGGCAAAACTTCGTGCACCCACAAATATGGTGACTACGTTCTCACCGTTTCAACACTACTCCTATGGGTGAAGGATTTTCCTCCATCCTTTTCATCTGGGAACTTCTATACCCCTCTCTAGGCCAAGGCTCCTAGACCTTAAGCATCCATCGAATGAGGATGCATCTCCTCCATCTTACTTCAACATATGGCCCTTATCATGGGCTCTTCTCAGCTTCAATTTAACGTTGCTTGGAATCCCAATCTTAGTACCACTCTCTACTTCTAGCGGTACTTGGAAAAATACATCTACTGTATTTAGTAGTCGCGGTAGATAGATAAGAAAATGCTATAAAAGGGAGTGACCTCCAAAGCGGTCCTCATCCCCGAACACAACTTACAGTTCCTAGTAATCCCATCTCATGACTCCTTCACAACGACCTTCTCTGGCGCCCTTCTTCAATCGACCTACTAATCTCACACGAACGCGCAACAGATTCTATGGGTTCTACCTCGTGGCAGGAGAATAAAATCTCACAAGAGAAATCAACGATCTTAATTCTAAGGCTCTATGTCAATTCAAAAGCAACGCTGAAAAGGTAAAGCATCCACACAGATTCCTAAGGACTCTTGAACCTGATGCTCTGATACCATCTGTGACAACCCGCTCACCAAAATATGGGGTGGCCAGCCCGATACTCCAATATAGTAGGAATCATGGATGGAATCATTCTCAGCATCGCAACAATATAAAACGTATATAGGATAACCACTCAATATTTCATAAAAACGGGTTGCCAAAAATTTTGATTAAGGTTAAGAAAAGAATGTAAATAACCCCAAATTAGAAAGTGGAAACCCCGAAGAAATCATATTATCTACACATCAAATATACAATAAGGGACCGAATATGCTGTCGGTCAACAGACACTTACGATAATATTAAACAAGTTCAGTAAATTAAATAATACATTACATTAGACAATTACAAAAGTTTGGGCCTCTCGCCCGAATAAATGACCCGAACATAACTAGAGTACAAAAATGAAAGCACCTACACAATATATCCCGTAATATTTGCAAAGTATCACGGCTCCTCAAAAACATCATAATAGGAAAGTCAGAACGGGCGTACTTGCGGCGGAGCACCTGAGCGGATACAAGATTCATGCACAACAAGAAATATGAACGGGTCAGGTCCCGATTTTATATGATCACCAGATAAATAAAAAGTATGACAGTTATGAACAGTAACCCATGACTAATAGTAAGAGAATCTACCTACACAATTTAATGCATAAGCTAAGACATTTTAAATAATTATAGATATAATTTAATTAAAAAGGAGAATAAGAATGATTAACATTAATTTAAAAACTTTCATCAAGAACACTAATCCATTTCATAGTTCCGTTCCTTATCAGGAAATATAGTCATAATTATAAGCTCTTTGTGGCTTTCCATTCCTTATCAGGAATATCATCATTATCATATGCTCTTTATGGCATTTATCATACATCAAGTCCCACTTGATTAAGAATTGTTATATTCATATACATATAACGATTCTAAGACCGCCACTCTGGGTTTCCCCACTGGACACGCCCGTAAATGACTATCATCTTCGAGGGCCTATCAAACAAGACAACCAGGGCACCAATAACGCAAGACGTCGGGAAGCGGCCATATGCCTGCAGGAGAGTCATGACCACACCCAGAATCACCTCACCAGCGTAGAAACATACAATAATCGCTCATATGGCCTAGGACTATATCCACCCTGCATTCATTAGCCAGGGGGCATCACCTCATGCGCAAACTTCCCTTATGATAGCATTTAGAGAGGTGTGTTTAAGTAAATTATCATTTACCATATTCATAATTAAGTAAAATATCATTTACCGTATTAGTTTCATTTTCATTTTCCATTTTTACACATGTACATTTCATTTTATCCGAAACCATTGTCATTTATATTTTTGTAAATACCTCATATTTTACACAGATCCATACTTAATACATCTATTATTGTAACCTCAATGAATGAATAAACTTTCAATTTATTCTCCCAACATTATTTTGTGGTATTATTGTAAACCATCAAGACTAACATAACTCAATTGAGCTTCCAAAGTCTCCCAAATATAACACTACAACTCCGAGTCTCAAAATAATCAACTAAAAGAAAAGAATGCCCTATCATGAATTGGCATACCCCCGGAACAACCTCATATAAATCATTTCTATTCTAGGGTAGTTACCCAACTCATCTAGGACTCTAGAACTCTAAGTTTACTTCATACAAGAAGGTTCCTAGGTCCTAAGCCTGAAGAAAAAGGATAAAAATTGAGTTAGAATAACAACTCAAAAACAGCCTGATTCTGAATCGATTCGCCCAAGGTCTAATCGATTCTCCCCAGGCAGCGAATCGATTCGCCCAAAAGTGAATCGATTCGGATGACAAATCCCATATTATGCAATTAGCCGAATCGATTCGTCCTTAACCCGAATCGATTCGGATTTGCAGACCTATAGGTTGACCCCTTAGCGAATCGATTCGCCCCCGCGAATTTGCCAAGAATGGGTTACGGGTTATAAACCCTAATTTTTCCCCAAAACCAATTTCTACTCCATTTTTACATACATCCATCAACATTAATCTGCCCCAAATCATCCTACATGATTATTAACTACTATAACCCATAATTTCATCATCATAAACTAAGATTAGCATTAAAATACCATAAATTCCATTTTTGATCCATAAATGCTAATACACAACTATCACACAATTTACTCATCTTAAATCATATATTAGTAAGTAGAAAACTTGCCTTGAGGTTGAAATCTCAGATTTCTTTGTGGTAGAAGCAATCCCAATCCTTCAATCTTCAATCTCTCTCATTTCTCCCCTTTTTTTCTCCTCAATTCTCTTCTCTCTGTCTCTGTCTCTCTCTCTCTCTCTCTCTCTCTCTCTCTCTCTTTAGGTTATTAAATACACACTTAAGAAATGAAAGGAAAAGCAAGACTTAAATCGTGGCTTAAGTCTAAAATTCCCAACTTAAATGGTTAATACCACATTAAAATGTCTCCCAAATACGCATTTAGGTTAGAACCAGTCAAAAGTGCTCGAAACATAAAAATACAATATGGCACTTATTTTGACTGTCTCACACATTTCGTGACTAACTACGCCCTCTAACTTGGCATCCGACAATTTTATAAATCATTTTGCATTTCGGTTTTATTTAAACCAGAATGTCATTTAAAACACATGACACTATAAAACATGCAACATGACGATATATACTTACACATACGGTAAATATGCAACATTCTAGTAAATATTAACTTTCAACTCCCTTAATTAATATTTACTGCATTTCCCACATTTTATATGATTACCTTATGCATTAAATTAATATAAAATGAGCCTCCTAAAAGCGAGGGTTGTTACAACGTTCTTATCTCAATCTTGTCATATATGCGTAAGTAGACTTAAGGAGAAGTGATCATGTAAGAACCGTTTACCGTGAGGATTTGAATTCATATTTAATTGAAAAAATGATGAGTGATTCACGGGAAAGGGCTGCCAGAGTTCAAAATTGACTCGTCATGAAAGCCACCATTTAAAAGAGCCCAAAAGAAAAAACTATATGAAAAAGGGACAATAAGATTTTCTCTAAGTTGAGAATGCTAGTATCCTCAAAAGAACTTGAAAAAGTATATATATATGAGGGAGTTTGGTTGGAGAAAATTTAAACGAGTTTGCACATCTAATCTTAATGTTGAAATATTGCAATTTGACGCTATTGTGTGTAGAATCGTCAAAATTATGGATTTGTGTGCATGTAGCATGTTTAGTTCATTTAGCTGACACATTTTAATTGTCATATGGCTATGATAAAGTTTTGATGATTTATCACTATCAATTAGAGCTTCTTGATCATTTCGATGTGTTGGAATTCTGACTCATTTGTTGTAGTTTAACGCTCATACATTCCTTGTCCATGTTTGAGCAGAACGGTACTATGTTTGCATGTAACTCGCGTTGTTTGTTTTTATGCATTTTTGCATTTTGAGTTAAAAGCCTTCTGTTTTAGCACTGTTTCGCTACTGTCAGCCCATTCTTGGAATTTTTTTGTGGAAATTTTTTCATTGGGCAATACTATATTATATTTTTGGGAATCTGGAAAAGTTTTACAGGTCGCGAGAAGTCGTTCAAACGACATCTCTATGTCGCGCGAACGATATTTGCCCTTCGTTCGAGCGACGTCCTCATTTCGTTTGAGCGATGTCCCTGGCTCGTTCGAACGATAGTCCAGATTCTTGCTTATGATTGGTCTGCAGTCCACTCATTTATTTTGGTGATATTTTTGGTACTGCTGGAAGTGTTTCTGGACTGACTGGTTTATATGCAGGTTTTAATTTGTTCAAAATTGGTATTTTGCATGTAGTCCATTTATCACACATGATTAGATTGTTATATTCTTTGTGTGATTCCTTGTTTACTAGGTACTGATTTGTCATTGCTTGATCATATTTATCTAGTTGTTTCATAATTATCTAGCATTTTTAATTGATATATACTCATGCTAGATAGTTATTGGATTGGTTTATCTTTTCACAAGATTGTCTATTCGAGACAAAAAGGGTGAGACATGTATGTGATATAGGGGGAGTTTTGCTGAGCACATTTATTGATATCTGGATTTACATATTGTTTGATTTCAGAGTTTTCAAATAGTTATCAGATAATTGCTCACATGTTTATCAAATTATTTTTTCTTATTGGAAATATAAATTGTTATCATTTGTTCCTGCATAGTTCACATTAAGACAGTCCATGCTTGCCGGTGCAACATATTCTAGTCTGTGTCCTGTAATTTTTTCCTGTGGGTTTATGGGATGGGATTTAGGCATCATACGGCTTGACGGCCCGGCTTAGGCATTTCATTAGTTTAGTTTTGTCCAAGAATAGACAAAGGGGGAGATTTGTAAGGACATAAATTTCCAATTGAGTCTCTGTATTGTTTTGACATAATTTCGTGAACAAAATTGTGTTTGTAATATATCATAGGGAGATTTTTATTTTGTCAAGATCCCACTTGGTCTATGACGTATTGAAGAAATTGAAGACGTTGCGTCAAAGAATTAATCATGCCGAAGTTTGAATTGGTGCAAGTTTATTCATCTTCAAAGTTAAATTCATTCCGAGATCACACAGGTATGAATGCGTATAATTTATGGTACTCAGAATTATTTTTATAAAAGATAAGGATGTATTTTTTAACGAAAAATGTTTTAAAATGTTTTAAAGTTTTTAAAGTGTTTACACTACGTTTTATTGTGATAAGCTCGAAATAGTGTTTGACTAATTTGGATCTCTTTTGGTAGAGACGTTTTAAACATAAAGTCAAAAATTCAAATGCGTTGTTTGTCGTTCAAACAACATGTCATCTCGTTCGAACGAGATGGTCATGTCACACGAATGACATGGCCTTGTCGTTCGAATGACACGTATTTCGAGGCGGCATTTAAATCTTATTTAAAGCGTGGTTTCCTTAGAGTTTTTGCGATGTCCATTCTGGAAAACAGTATTCGAACCAGAAACTTGTTTGCACATGTTTTTCTAAGGTTTCAAAGATTAAACACATTCTTAGAGTTTGCAAAGATCCGAGTTATCATTTTTATATGTTTATGTGATCTTGCTGCACCAAGAAGGTTTGTTCTACCATTGAACATCAGGGTTTTGCGGTGAAAAAAAGAGAAGGACTTCTTGTTCGACATCGTAGACGAATCAAAGCCATTCGGTGGACACAGAGACATACGTGTACGCGTGTGTTGTGGATCGGTATCGTGGAAGATGGAATTTCTGCATGGGAACTATTGAATAACGGTAGAAAATCAGAAGGAGCGTCAAGACCCGTGGGGATCGAGTCATTGAGTAAGGCTAATCTGTCTTTATAAAACCATTTTTCATAGTGATTGTCTGGCTTGGTCCGTCCGAGGTTATTTTCCCATTTTAGGTGTTTTTCTCGTACATCTGGCATTGTGAGTATTGTTTACTTTATTTTACTTTACTTGATTTAATCACTCGATGAATATTTAGGATTAATCAAGATAAAATTGGTTTGGTGCTTAATTAAAAGTTGGATAATTTTTGGCTAAATTTGTTTTTATTTGACACACACATATTGGGTCCTTTCAAAATCCACTAAGCTCGTGCATGTGTGTGTAGGCATGTACAAAGTCGCATCCATAAAGCAAGTCTATGTCGAAACAAATCCATAACATAGTTAAGGACAATTCAATCATCTAAAGTCATAATCAAATGTCCTAGCCACATGTAAATTCTGTAGTGAATTGGATTCAAACACACCAACATGCCATACCAAATGTCTAAGACTAAAACATAAAGAACCGAAAATATTTTTGGATTTTTCAAAAAAACAGAATCGTTTTGTATTTTTAAAAAATATAGAAAACCAAAAATCTTTTTTTATTTTTCGAATATGACTCAATAAGAGAAAAATATAATAAAAAAATTATACATGTCATAACACTAGAACAAATATATCATGAAGCACAACTAGCGTATGATAAACATGCAAACACAATCTTCTATACGATATAGCAAGAGAAGAATCATGTGCAAGAAAAAAGAATCAACTATTCTACCATCTAGTGCCTCTAAAAGTGATCTCCTAACCCAAATAGGTGTGCAACGACGCATGGGGGTTTCGGGAAGTAAGGGAACACTAGACTTCAACTTTCTACCTTTTAAAAGATAAAAGTAAAAATGCCTAAGGTGGCCTTTCCTACCACAATGTGAACATGTGTAAACGGGTGGAACGACACCTATGGGTTGATATTTTCTAACATCCTTGGGATTGGTTGGACCTTTAAGACAAACAATTATTTTGGCTTTATCAACAGAAGCATCAGGAACATGTGACCCACTACCATTGCTAAAAACACTACTTAAGTCTGTCAAATCATTTTTGAACTCCAAAATTTTTTACCCAAGCAAAGAATTAGACTCTTCCAATTTTAGGGACTCCTTCTCTAAATTTTCAATTATTAGAAGAATGTTATCACGTTCCCCCTTAAAATGCACACACTTATCCTTAAGACTATCCTCATGTGCCACAAACTCATCGATTAAAATATTTTTATCCTCTTTGGCACAAACAAAAACTATAAAAGCATCGTCTGCGATACTGATTCGATTAAATTTGCAAATTTCCAACTTAAACTTATTTAATCAATGGTCAATTTAAAAATATTTCAATTAAGACCTTAAACGAACATATACGTTTGTGTGTGTGTCAAACCATCATAAACACAAATATGCTAACTCGCAGAATTCCGGAAAAATCCCTGAAGGGAAAAATCTTTTATTTCACTATGAATTAAATTGCAATTTACAATCACAATGAAATCTCGAATAGATTTACCTCAGTAAACCTACATAGATGCACAATCTAGAGTCAGCAATGGATCCCACGCAGCGAACCCACACGAACCGCAGTCCAATCTTCAGCAAAGATCCACACGCAGTGAACTTTAATGACCTCAATCTTCAGGCGTAAAGACGCACTCCACAAGGGTTGAACAATAGCAAAGTATGTTCTTGAGTTTCAAAAAAATCCACATAAACTATTGGGATCTTGTGAATTGAAATAAAAAAGGTTTAAACACCTAAAAGTGAGAAGACAAAGTGTGCTACCAAATCAATTTCCTATCTGTGAAAAATGCAAGACTTCTTAAGAAAAACGGAGTTGTGTAACATGTTAAATATAAAAAGGTTAAGGCTGTGTGTCGCTCGAACAAGATCCCTCTGTCACTCGAACCATGCCACGTGTCGTTCAAATGACACTTCGCGTGAGAAGCCCCATCGTTCGAACGAGAACGCTTTGTCGTTCGAACGAAAAAATTAAAAAATAATTTTTTTATTTCGAATGTAAAAGCTCCGCCTCAAAACTTCAAAAATTAATTTTGAGGAAAAACTCAAAATCTCCGCTCCAACACGTAGAAATTTTTTGATGAAAAATATCCCAATACTCTAAGTGAAATGTTAAAGAATTAAAACATAACCTTTAACAAATTTATCTTACGGAGGCTTGATTGTTGAAGAACTTTGATATTTGGATCCGTCTTGTTGCATATGTGATCTTAAACATTCTTCGACGGTTGTAGTGGTATACGTCATACTCAATTGATAACTGACATTTATAAAACCACGTCCTTACAAATCTCCCCTATGTCTATGCCGGTACAAAACATGAACCCAAAACTAAAATGTTACTAAACATATAGGACTAGAACTTTTGTTCAAACATCCTCAACATCAAATCTTCAAAACTTCAAGCTTTTCTCATTAGGGTGAGCATTCCAATGATCATAAACTTTATACTTACACACATAAGACAAAGCAAATACCTTCATGACATATCGAGTTTGAAATGAGTATAAAATATCACATCTCCCCCATAATTCAAAAACTCTTCCATAATTCGTTCTCCCCCTTTTTATTTGACCGAAATAGACAGGGAAACGAATAAATAAAATAAGCATGGAGTTGTCATAATAGTCTACGAAAACAAACTACGATCATCAAAGAGATACTCAAACGCATTCCAACAAACTATTTTTGACTTTTCAATTTTTTTAAAGCAAAAATATATATTTTTAAAATCACACACCATTAATGTACACTAAGATAACCAAATCATGGAAATGGAATAATTGGGTGTGAACAAATTCAATAGGAATATAAATGCAATCACGTATAACATATGTGCATGATGAATCTAGATACTCCAAACGAATGAACTCAAAATCATCCTTAGATGTCAAATAGTGTTGAATTTAAATGACATCGACTCAATCTATCAACACTTCAAAGTCAAAAGTGATTCCAACACCAATAACATATAAAACTATGTAATGCTTTTTCAAGAAGTTGTCAGGACGTGCAATCCCGTTGATTTATTTTTTACCAAACTCCCTCATAAACAATAATGCATTTATTTTTCTTGAGGTGATCTAAAACAAAATGGCCCATTTTTGGCATATTTTTCGTTTTATTGCTTTTCATTTTTTTTTCAAATTGTGGCTTCCATACAGAGTCAATTTTACACTCTCGCAGCCCTTTCCCGTGTTTCACTCATCATTTTTTCGATTTAATTCCTCACGGGCAACAGTTATTGCATGCACTACTTCCATTATCAAGTTTTATCGCATATGGTTCATTTTAAAGGCAGAATTGAGATGACAACACTCCGACTAATATGTGATAAACAAATACGATAGTCAAACATATCCGTGCAAGTGTGCATTAAAGGCAAATATGAGTCAAACATGTAGATAATAATCACAAATTACATCTTAATGACTCCACACATTATAAAGCACAAAATAAAATGATGACGCATACCAAAACACTATCAAATAGTCACATGGATATGGAATGATGTTGTGGCTCGGCCATCCTAAATGTCCATTCATATATGGTGCAAACAAAATACAAAAATATTTTTGTCTTTTTCAATTTTTTCTCAAAAACCATGAAAATCTTTTTGTATTTTTAAAAAAAAAATCGAAAACAATTTTTTTTTGTTTTTCGAAAAAATATCAAAAATTGAAAAACATAAATACAAAAAAGATACACACTGGAAATAGGCTTAAAATATCATCATGAAAATCATCCTATGCTGGAAAACAAGTCTAGACCTCAACCGGTAGGTGAGGTGGAGTTTTCCAAAGGTGGTGACATCCTACGAAAAACCTCCATCAACTCATATGAAGTCTTAACCAAATACTTTACCTGATCCCTAATATGTGCAAACTCTCTCTGTAGTCATCTGGAGAAACAGGTGTGGGTGCATGCGTGTGAACACGTGTAGTAGAAAACCATGACACATAACCCAACTTAAAACAAAACTATCTACGGTGTCCTCTCTTCTTACAGTGTGTGCACACATAAACTATCCTAGGTACACCTTTCTCAAAACGTCTCCCACACACTGTCCTAATAGGTACGGGATGCCTAGATGGGTCGGGTCGGGTCGAGGGCCATGTGAATCCAACACTAAAGCAGGAACCGTCTTGGGTGCATCATATGAAGTAGACGCACCGTCATGACTTATTCCTAAACTCTCACCACTACCCAAAATGGGATTGAGAACCATCTTTCCAACCTTCTTAGATGTGTTCTCTAAAGTGACTTTAACCTCCAGGGCGTGTTTAAGATCTTTCTATAATTATGACATGAGGGTTATAAGTGTGGGTACCCAGAATTAAGACCATGGGCCTGGACGAGTAGCCCAGTTCTGGCGGCCCAAAGTCCAGGCCCCCCACCTCTTATTTTGATCCGGTATCTTCCCACGTTCCCCTGAAGGGAAGTTATAGGAGAGATGGAAGACGTGGGGGAACCCATCATCCCCACTCACCTTAATGTACATGTATATATTAAACCCTAGGTCCGGGGCAAAAGGACAAGTTGTATTCTATATAATCACTCCCCGGAGTATATAGAAATAAAATCAACTGCACCACCGTGGACGTAGGCACTTATTTGCTGAACCACGTACATCCATTGTTGTGTGATTGTCATTTTATATTCTTTATTCCTACTTGGTGATTGCTTTTCTCTTATCTATTTGTGTTGCATAATAATTGTCACCACAATTGGCGCCATCTGTGGGAAGCGTTCATCTTTTCCTGAGAAGAGCCCACACCAAGAAAGGAGTTTAAAATGTCTGGTCACAACAGCAATGCCCCCCAGGCAGGGGATATTCAAGAACCACCTGCTCCTCGTAGGATTAGGTCTGAAGTTCGACGTTCAGATCAGGGGGCTCACTTGGAAAGTCCAGCCTCAGAAGAAAGCCAGGGACCAGCGAGGTCCACATAGATATCCAGATTGATTGATGCATATGAGGTAAGGCTCCACGAGCAGAGGGAGTCTTCTCACAGGTATGAGGCTGAGAATACTCGCCTGAAAAGAAGACTGGAAAGACTGGAGAGGGAGCTTCGTCCTGATAATTGGAGGCATCCATACCGCACTCCTAGCCCCCAAGCAAGAAAGTCTCACAGCCGAGGAAGGAGCCCTAGGCGAGGATCTCAAAAGGTCAAGGGAGACAAATCAGACGACGACCTCCGCGAGCAGCTGCGAAGAGCTCGCCGTTACCAGAGCCCTGCTCGCAGCAACGAGAACATACAAAATCTGGTCCGTAAGGAAATGGACCAACATCCTACCCACCATGGTGCCAGATCAACTAAAGAACTCACAAGGTGAGCTCTTAAAACCCAGATGAAGTCACCCTTCACGAGGGAAATCGAAGAAGAATAAGCTCCCAAAAAATTTGCCATTCCAAGGATCAAGATTTATGACGGTAAGACTGATCCCATCGATCACGTCAGGCAATACCGACAGGCCATGACCCTATGGAATCACCGGGATGTACTGATGTGCCGCATTTTCCCCTCGAGCCTGCATGATGTGGCACAAAAATGGTTCGAAAGACTCCCCCACCGATCCATCAGAAGTTTCAAATCCCTAGACGAGCTCTTTACGGCCCGGTTCATCACTAGCTTCTCCCATCCCAAAAGGATGGATGCTTTATTGACAATGAAGAAAACACCTTAAGAGACACTTCGATACTACGCAAAGAGGTACTGGGAGTTATTCAACGAGGTCAAAGATTTCTCAAAACAAGTGGCAGTGGCCTCTTTCAAAATTGGGCTACCCAGCTCCTCCCTTTTATACCAGTCCCTAACAAAGAAGGAAGCTATGACTATTGACGACCTAATGGCTCACATCGAGAAGTACGCTAAGGTGGAGGACGTCACCCACCTCAGCACAGGAGAAAACGGTCGAGCTAAACTCATTACCAAGGGAAATGACAAAGCTGAGAACTAGAAGAAAGGAGGAAAGAACGGGGGAAGAAATGGATCCAAGAATGGAGGGAACAATGATGCGTCAAAAGGATTCCAAGCGGTCAACACCGTCTTCAAAGAACCAATTTACAAAGTTTTTGCGAAGATCAAAGATGAGCCATTCATCAAATGGCCCAGGAAGATGGGAGGAGATCACTCGATGAGGAATAATGCGCTAAGATGCGCTTTTCACAAAGAGGGAGGACATAAGACTGAGCACTGCAAAGCTCTTAAGTCTCACCTTGAGTAGCTAGCCCAGTCTGGGCATTTGAACAAGTTTGTAGAGAAAATGGAAGAGAAAGTGGCTGCCAATAGAGACACGAGACCTGACAACGTGATGGAAGATGACGCTGGACATGAGTTCACGATGATTCACCGGGCATCTGATGATAGGCCGATACAAGGAAATTTAGCTTGAATGGAGATGAAGAAACTTAGAGCAGTAATGCAGGCTTTTCAGATCGATCTAGCAAAGTCACAGTCAGGAAAGCGTCGACGAGCAGATGACGTCAACTATAACAAGCATATTATCTTCACAAATGAAGATCTGGTGGGAGTGAGGACCCCACATCATGATGCTCTGATCATTACACTCAGTATTGCAAACTTTGACGTCGACAAGCTGCTCGTTGATTAAGGAAGCTCGTCCAAAGTAATGTACCTCGACCTATTCAGGAAATTGAAGTTAAGCGTCGTCGACCTAAAGGAAGCTACTGTACCTTTGGTTGGCTTCGCCGGAAAAATGACTATGCCCTTGGGAAAGATTGTACTACCAGTGCATGCTGGAAACGTCTCCAAGATGATCGAGTTTTTGGTAATTAACATCGACTCACCATACCAAGCCATCCTTGGCAGGGGATGGCTTCATGCGATGAAGGCAGTCTCCTCAACCTACCATCAGAAACTCAAGTACATAACCGAACGTGGAGTAACGAAAATCCACGGTGATCAGGCAATGGAGAGAAGGTGCTTCATAGCAGCCATCCGTCCAAAGCCAGAGAAGAAGTCTGAGCAGCCCAGCGCGAAAATTGAAGAAGGTCTGACACCTTCTAAATAATAATTAAAGTATAGGAGACCTGGAGTAAAGGAGACCAGGATCCTCCCCTAGGAGCGGTTCATCGAGGACCTGGTAGAAGTTACGGCTGGAGATGGTGATAGTAACAGAGTCTTCTTGATTGGAGCGTCTCTTACCAACCAGGAATAGAAGGAACTGACGACCTTGCTGAGGCACAACGTAGATGTTTTCGCGTGGGAACCATACGAGCTACCTGGAATCGATCCTAGTATGGTCTGTCATCAACTGCACATCGACCCCACCTTCAAGCTAGTCACGCAGAAGGCACGACGAATTGCGCTCGAGAAGGCTAAGGCGGTCGAAAAAGAAGTTGAAAAACTGCTGGATGCAGGATCCATACGGGAAGTACAATTCCCCAAGTGGCTATCCAACCCAGTAGTAGTTCCGAAGAGCAATGGGAAGTGGAGAGTTTGCGTCGACTTCACTGACCTCAACAAAGCATGCCCTAAAGATAGTTTCCCCCTCCCGAAGATAGACCAACTGGTAGACGCCACCGCAGCTAACGAGCGAATGAGTTTCCTGAACGCATACTCAGGGTATCACCAAATCCCCTTATATGCCCAAGACCAGAACAAAATAGCGTTCATCACTACAGTTGGGTTATACTGCTACACAGTTATGCCCTTTGGGCTCAAGAATGCAGGGGCAACATATCAGCGGCTGGTTACCAAGATGTTCAAGGATCAGATGGGAGACACCATGGAGGTCTATATAGATGACATGCTCATTAAAAGCAAGAAGAAGGAGAATCACCTCTCAGACTTGTCAAACACCTTCGAAATTCTCAGGAAGTACCGAATGAAACTTAATGCAAGCAAGTGTTCTTTCGGCGTCCAGTCAGGAAAATTTCTTGGGTACTTGGTCACTAAGAGAAGCATAGAAGCTAATCCAGACCATATCGATGCAATCAACAGGGTGCAACCCCCTCGCACAATTCGGGACGTACAGAAGCTCACTGGTATGCTCGCTGCCTTAAATCGCTTCATCTCCAAATCCTCCGAGAAGTGCAAGCCTTTTTTCCAGCTTCTAAAGGGGAGAAAAATAATAGAGTGGAGCCCAGATTGCTCGCGAGCATTGGTCGAGCTCAAGTCCTACTTAAGCTCTTCAGCACTGCTTGTCATACCACAACAAATGGATTCTTTGTACCTGTACCTCTCCGTATCCAATCACACTATCAGCTCTGCACTAATATGCGAGGTTGCAGGAATCCAGCACCCCGTTTATTATGCAAACAAGATCCTACTAGACACCGAACAAAGGTACCTGCCATTGGAGAAGCTTGCCTTTGTGCTAGTAATAGCCTCGAGGAAGCTGAAGCATTATTTCGAAGCTCATACTATCATCTTCCTTACATCGCATCCTCTTAAGGCAATCCTAAGGAAAGCGGATTTGTCGGGCAGACTGTCTAAGTGGTCAGTCGAGCTCGGTCAATTTGACAACCAATTTCAAACAAAGATAGCTATTAAGGGTCATATTCTTGCTGATTTCATAGCCGAATTCATGGGCGAAGAACCCTCTGACCAACCTCAACCAACAAGGCAAAAGTAGAACCCAATGAAAGAGGAAACCTGGAAACTGTTTGTTGATGGAGCCACCAACTCCAAGGGGGAAGGGGTCGGCATTGTCCTCATTACTCCAGAGAACACAATCCTTGAATAAGGAATCAGGCTTGGATTTACAGCCTCCAACAACGAAGCATAGTACGAAGCCCTAATAGTTGGCCTCCAAAAGGCGCATACTTTGGGAGTAAAACATTTACAGGTGTTCGGAGATTCCCAACTGGTCTCCAATCAGATAAGTGGAGATTATAATGCAAAGAATGAAAGAATGGCAGCCTACCTCGCCTTAGTGAAAAAACTGATGTCAAGCTTTGAAGAGATCAACGTCCAACAGTTTTCCAGGGGGCAAAATAGTTATGCTTATGCCTTAGCAGCCCTGAGTTCGGCAGTTAACTCCGACCTCAAAAGAGTCATCCCCGTCGATTTCGTCCCTTGCCCGAGTATCGACTGCAATCAACCAAGTGTGAAATAAGTAATTCAGGTGGGGTCAGTCCCCAGCTGGATGGACCCCTTAAGAGAATATTTAAAGGATGGCATGCTCCCGGATGACAAGAAGACCGCCCACCAGATAAGAGTCAAAGTTGCTCGCTTTCACTTATCCCTAGAAGGCAACTTGTGTAAGAAATCCTTCTCCGATCCCTACCTCCGATGCATCCACCCAAGGGATGTTGAGCAAGTGTTACACAAGCTTTACAAAGGAATCTGTGGAAGACACACCGGAGGAAGGTCCCTAGCCTTTTGATCAATGAAGGACGGCTATTGGTGGCTATATATGCAAAAGGACTCTGCAGTGTATGTCCGTAAATGCCTGAAATGCCAAATACATGCTCCTATGGTCCACCAACTCGCCAGCGATCTAAAGTCCCTGTCCAGCCCATGGCCATTCGCCCAATGGGGAATGGACATCACGGGACCATTGCCTACAGCTGTCGGCAATCGCAAATATCTGTTGGTTGCGACTGACTACTTCACCAAATGGATCGAGGTAGAACCCCTGGAGAACATCCGAGACGCTGATATGATAAGGTTCATATGGAGGAATATAATCACTCATTTTGGAATCCCCAGAACCATCATCACCGACAATGGAGAACAGTTCGAAAGTGGCTCCTTTAAGAACTTCTGTGATGAACACGGTATCAGACACCACTTCAGTTCGGTGGCCTACCCTCAGAGCAATGGCCAAGCTGAGGCTTCTAACAAAACCGTTATCGATGGATTAAAGAAGCGATTGGAGCGAGCCAAAGGCGCATGGGTAAATGAACTACCTCACATCCTATGGGCATATCGGACTACTCCTCGGTGAGCAACAGGAGAAACCCACATTTTCGCTGACATATGGCATGGAGGCAGTCATCCCACTCGAAGCAGGTTTGCCAATAATGAGGTCCAACCTTGTCGACCAAGGCCATAATAATGTAGCATTACTCACTGAGCTCGACCTAGCCGATGAGCGCTGGGAACTAGCCCTAGTGAAACTAGCGAGCTACCAACAACAGCTCGCGAGGCATTACAACAAAAGGGTTAACCCGAGGGCATTCCGAATTGGGGATTATATCCAAAGGAAAGTCCTGGGCAGCGCAGTGAAACCATCAGACGACAAGCTAGGTCCCAACTGGGAAGGACCCTTTAAAGTAACCAAAGACGACCTGCAGGGCGCCTATAACTTGGAAATGATGGAAGGCAGAGAAATACCATGAGCATGGAACGCATCTAATCTCAAGAGATTCTATTTTTAGATCTTTTTATTGTATTCTTTTATTATACAAGTGCATTTCTCTTATTATTAATGAAAGTTATTTAATTGGTTACACTCTGATTAGTCACAACTGCATTTATCGCACATCTTTTCCAGGTAACAGGCACATTGATCACTATACTATAGCAGGGGAATACCCCACCTCAGGTCATCGTCATGAAACACGAAGAACCTCTTAGCATTGCCCCTGGAAATATATGAAGCCCTACAGGGGATCCTTAGGCAATAGGACCAAGTTTTATACTGGTCATCAAAACTCCTTTGATTGAATAAAATCCTGATCGGATGGAACATATAACATCAGGTCTGTCCTCGCCAATTGCCCCACTTAGGCCTAAGGGAGTGTGGCGACACAACCTAAAAGGTAAAGTGATGCACAATGGTATCTCGATATTATACTGGACTGGGAGGAAACTTGCATGACAAAACAAACTTAGAAGATTATAAAGCAACAAGAATATGAAGAATATGATGCACACGTTTAGTCGGCAAGATTGCCCAAAACACAAACTTTTCATTAATTCATCATATTTACAATAATGGTGATACATGTTCATTCGGCGAGCTCGCCCAAAGCATTTATATTATCAGAAATACAAAAAATAACAACTGGCAAAATTTCAATGGGGGTGAGGCCTCTGAGCGAGATAATCATCCACTCAAGCTCTTCGTCCATCATCAGAAGCAGGAGCTAATTCTTCCTCAACCTCATTCGCATCCGACTCCAATAACTGCTGAGGGATGGCATCGATGGGGATCCATCGATCATCCCTCCGGAAAGGGTTAGGCATCAGGGTAGAGGGAGAAATCTCATGGCGATACCAGAGCATAGAATTCCTCGGGACCTGCAGCTCCTTTAAATCACTCAGCCACCCCCTGACAAAGGAAAGCCCTTCGAACTCCGACAACCTCGTTGGAGCATTTGACCAACCCTGGTCGTATCCATCAACCCACACTTGTTGAGGACCTTTTTTGAACAGGTGCCGCAGTCGAGTAACGTCCATTTGAAGCCCAGCAGCAATTATATATGCTCGCTGAACATTACCGCAGAGTTCTTCCATCTCCCTATCTCGAAGTTCTTTCACTTCCCTGTTTCTGCTCCTGGTGCTCCTACCAGCTCGTGGAACGGGTGGGCGAGTGGAACCCCGCGACACATGAGGAGTAACATTATGACCAACTCTAGTTCACGATGATGAGGAACCTTGTAATACTGGTAGAACAGTGCTCGGCGCATGCTCCCTAAGTCGTAAGACTTCTCTCCTCAAGTCATCTTTCTCCTACTGAAGAACCTCCCCAACTTGGTTGATCTCGAAGGCCTCTAATAGTTTTGTTCTCAGCGCATTGACCTCCTCTTGTACTGAAGCACCAATGGCGTCCATCTCCTGGAGCCTGTCCTTCATCTTGGCCACAAGTTCAGATTGCTCCTTATACTTTTGATTCCTAGATCTAAGGGATTTTCAAATCTTAACGAAGGCCTGGCAAACTTCGGGACTCGCATTGGGACTAAGGGTCCTGCCCAATTGGGAAGTAGCAGGAATGTAATCATCCATATCAACTAACTACAAGCAAGAGAAAGATAAAGGAGAGAAAGAGACAAATCAGTGCAAGCAGAGAATGAAGCCTTTTCATTAATAAAAGGATTAGAGTTACATCGAATAGTAAAGAAAAAAAATACAGACAGAAAACACCAAAAGTACAGAGCAATCCTAGTAAATAACTAGTTGACAACCTCAGGTGGCCCCGAGGTCGATGGCATCTTCCCCTTGTCAACATCAGCAGGAGCACCGCCCTCAGCAGGCGTAATCTTTGTCCCCACAACCAGAGAAACGTCAGCAGGGGTCACTTGAGGAACATGATCAGTGCCTTCAATAGCTGGGGCAGGAACTTCATCCCCGGTTGGCTTTGAACTTAGGTCATGCTCGTCAAACAAGGGAGAATCGATGTCGATGCCAGCAGCCAAAAGGGCCTTATTCCAGCCTTTCTTGAAGTTCAGACGACTAATATAGCCTATCTGAACTTCAGCATCCTCATATGCCGCAGCCCAACCGGAATTGTAAGAGTCCTCCTTGGTAGTAACAGCCTCAGACTCCTTCTTCTTCAGCTCTTCGGAGAGCACACTGTTCTCCTCCATGATAGCGAGTTTGCTCTAGCAAACCAGGTCGTAGGCCTGTCTCAGCTCCTTTAGACCATCGACTGTCGCGTCCTTCTCCTTGTTGGCAGTGGCAAGAGCCAAGTCAGATGAAATCTGAGCAGCATCAATGGCTTTAAATTTAGCCTCGAGCTCTTTACCCTTCAGCTTCAGGGGGAGTTCTCTTACTCCAGCTCGTTGTTTCTCTTCACCAGCTCATCGCATGAACGATACAGCACGGCGAAGTCAGTAACAAACTGCAGAAAAGAGAAGGCATTAGAAAAGGAAAATGAGGGAATTCAGAACAATATAGGAGAAAAGGGAAAAACCTTACTAGAGCAAGCCTTTGACTAGCTTGAAGGGCCAACTGCTCCGACCCTACCGCCCTTTGGTGATCAGCCGGGAGGACAGCTCTCTCAAGCAGAGATGGGGCCAACTGGGGAGAAATTGCCACAGAGGGCCTCTCGGACAGCGTGAACACAGGGACTAAGGCCTTCTCGACCTTCGTCCTCTCTTCTGCCCTCCTTCTCTCCTCCTCCTTCTCACTCTCCTCCTTCTCACTCTCCTTCTTCTTCCTCTCCCCTACCCTCCTCTTCTCTTCCATCTTCTTCCTCTCTTATTCCTTCTTCCTCTCTCTCTCTCTCTCTCTCACTCACTTGCTCCTCTTCCTTTCTCTTCCTCTCCTGCTCCTGAGCCGAGGATCGGGAACCAATAGCCACAGCCCCCGAGCTAGATTTTTTCTTCTTTGACCTTTGTGCGAGAAGCATATGGTCTTCATCATCATTATCTCGAATCAGGTTCTTCCGAGGTGGAGCCATCTCTTCACTCGAACTACTGGATGTGCTCGACAGCTATTGAGCTTCAGAAACCTCCCTACGATCAGAAGAACTGCTACTGCTAGAGCTCTCTCCCCGCAAATCACTTGCAGCTCCTACAATGTCACTCTCCGATCTGCTCTCTTCCTCGTACAACTGGATAGGACCCGCAATAGTCTCTTCAAATAAGTCTAACTCTGGGATACTGTCCACAGGCTTAGCTATGAAGCTGGAACCAATGTTCTTATACTCGAGCAAAAAAGCAGCAGATCTGGGATGCTCACCATCACCCAAGGGCTCCCTGATATTCCAAGCTTTTATCAATTTCGAAAGACGAACCT
The DNA here is from genome assembly GCA_949130495.1 of Sambucus nigra. Classification (NCBI taxonomy): domain Eukaryota; kingdom Viridiplantae; phylum Streptophyta; class Magnoliopsida; order Dipsacales; family Adoxaceae; genus Sambucus; species Sambucus nigra. Next base: position 22,469,876 of record OX422219.1, on the reverse strand, counting down.
CGCTAAGAGCAGGTTCCAAGTTCTTTGACCTCGCTGCAAAAGAAGAACATAAAAGAATTAGAAGGATCACAAATTAATAAAAATTGAAGCAACAAGAGCAATGTCTACCTATGTATTCTTCCCCATAAAAGGGAACAGTGACCTCTCAGATCTCAACTCCTCAAATTGGGGAAAAAAATGCCAATATCTGGAAAGGAAGCCTTCTTGCCAATAGTCCTTATGGGAATCAGTTAGATTTACTACCAATACCCTGTCAGGACTCCTAGCTTTGAGATAGAGGACCCCAGAGCTAGTACGAGAGAAGGAATAGAAAAAATAGACCTCGGCGAGTCCTAACCTAGTGCCATACAACTGATTTATTCTATGTACGCCATTAACTATTTTCAACACATTAGGCGAGCATTGTGTAGGAACAATATTGAAATAACCAAAGAAATGCAAGAACAAATCGTTAGGAGGAAAGGTGAGTCCCCCCTGAGAAAGCAACAAAACATGGATCCAGTGGAAGTCATCTATCTCTCTAACATTTCTAGGAGGGGAAACGCGACACTCAATATCCACCCAATCAGGGACGTTATAAAACTTCCTAAATTCAGAGATTGACCTATTTCCAATCTTCGCCATTAGAAAACCCTAGAAAAGCTACAAACTCAAAGAGAAAGTACAAAGAAAGGGCACAAGAAACTTACAAAATAGAAGATCGATTCAAGCGATGAAGAAGAACGAGCACAAACAACTAGGAAGCAATGAGAATGGAGATTGAGAGAAGAAGGTACGACGCGCTAGAGCTCACAGAAAATATAAGAATGCCGGAAAGACTGAAGCGACGGTAGAAAAGTGGCTATTCCAACAAACCTTCAAATTCTGCTAATCATAGTGCATAATAAACGAAGCAGGTGCCGCCAAAATCAACTTCACAGCTTTCGAAGAATTGCAAAAAAGCCATTATGGCTAATCATTTAAATTTATTGAGCCCATGAACATGGCCCAACAAACTTAGGGGAAATTATGGGTACCCAGAATTAAGACCATGGGCCTGGACAAGTAGCCCAGTTTTGGCGGCCCAAAGTCCAGGCCCCCCACCTCTTATTTTGATCCGGTCTTTTCATACATTCCCCTGAAGGGAATTATAGGAGAGATGGAAGACGTGGGGGAACCCATCACCCCCACTCACCTAAATGTACATGTATATATTAAACCCTGGGTTCGAGGCAAAAGGACAAGTTGTATTCTCTTTAATCACTCCCCGGAGTATATAGAAATAAAACCAACTGCCCCACCGTGGACGTAGGCACTTCTTTGCTGAACCACGTATATCCTTTGTTGTGTGATTGTCATTTTACATTCTTTCTTCCTACTTGGTGATTTCCTTTCTCTTATCTATTTATGTTGCATAATAATTGTCACCACAATAAGTTCACTTTTCTCCCGATTTACGACGATCAGTTGCTCACTTAAATTAATCTTCACCTTCTCGATTTGACTCGCTGATGCCTCAAAACGCCTCAAACTCTCTAACTCTTTATCCAAATAAACCACCCTAATACCTAATTTCTTATTCAATTTCTTCGTTTTCAAGGTCTCAGCATACAAATCTCTAAAAGCGATCTGGAGCTCACTATCACCCTCACTAGCACACTCACTCTCTCCATCGCTAAAAACACTCAAATCCTCCTCGGGGGTCTCACGTGCACAAGTGTCCTCATTGTCGTGGGACAAACTAGGTGTGCTCACGTGACTAGCTAAAAAGGCAACAAACTTTCCTTGTGAAGACTCATCCCTAGAATCTTTCACATCATCCTCACTATCATTAAGGGTGACTGGCATAATAACTTTCTTTCCCTCTCTCCTAATTCTAGTCGGACATTCAAACGACTTATGCCCTTTTCCGTCACACTCAAAACATGTCACTTTTTCTAAATCTCCCTCACCCTCTTTCTCTTTCTCATCGCTTTCTTTGGCCTTATCTTTCTTTTTCTCAAAAACTTTTTATTGGAAGAATTTTTTTTTGAAAACTTGAGAATTTTTTTTTAATTCTTTGCAAGCATGGCCATATCAAAATCCAACTCATCCTCAGACATGGACTCACAAAATCTCACTTTCTTTTTCCTCTCACTCGAGGAAAGTTATTTTCCCTTCCTAGACTGGGCCTTAAGTTCTATCCCTATATCCTTAGGTTTGGCAGTGTTGGGGAACATGTCAATCTCATACGTCTGGAGGTCTCCTACCAACTCTTCTAATTTCAGATGACTCAAATTACCTAAGGTATTCAAAACACTCACTTTAGGGATAAAACGTTTTGGTAGCGATCTTAAATTCTTTTTAACTACTTGATAACTCGCCTTTTGTGTATATGTCATTGTAGAGTAAAGACGGTAAATCAAAAATCCCTTTTGGTACCTACAAAGACACTAAAAATGTATATTGGCAAGTAAGGGGTCAAGTCGTGCTCCTTATGTGGATAAGAGCAAGTTGGAGACAATGTGTGATTTTTAAAACAATTTTGAAGGGATATTTATACTACTAATTATGAACTAAAATTAAAAACTACACTAATAAATAAAGAAAATGATAAAGTGAGCTAAATGTGACGAGGAATCAATTATGAGATAATTTAAGGAATTAAACTTCACCACTTAACCTATTTATTTTCATTAATTAGTTTGTCTATTTGAAATACCCCAAAACATATATAAATTCACGAATCAACTCTCGTTGCAAATGTAAAGATACATATAGTCATTTTAGAAGATTAATATTTAAACTTCGCATACTCAAAAAAATTAGATTTAAACATTTTCTAATAAATCACCCTCTAGAGAAAATTTACTAAAAGTATGTTAAATCATTCAAAATTACATTTTTAGAGTAGAGAAATTCGAACTACAATATCATTTAAAAATTGCCTATCTCTAGTTTAATTAATAAATAAATATTATAATCTGAATTTTTGATTTTCTCTCAAAAATAATTGACCCTCTCTCGAGGCGTAAATATAAATTGTAAAATTTTAATATTAATATTTGACGGGGCATAATAAATAAACAAACCAAAAATAAAAATAATTAAGTTAAAGGTTCTATTTGACCCCTTGAATGGGGTATTTAGCCTCTCATTTTGGTATTATTACATATAAAATATAACAATGACAAAATAAGAGACATAAACTAAATAAACTAAGAGAGAATAAAATAAAAACCAAGTCTCCTTAAATTTTCATTGCAACACAAATCTGAGTTTTACAACACTAAAAAAATAATAGTGTCACTCAAATCACAATTTGTATCTTACAAAAATAATCTACCTCACACTCAAGTCACTATATAAAAAAAATAGAAAAGAAACGTAAAATTTCTATACAATCTACAACTAAAAATGAGCTCCAAAAAAATGGAGCTCCAAAAAAACTGCATAAAAAATGTGTTTCTCTCTGTAGTCCGAATTACTCCTCTATTAGTCCCCTTTTATTTTAGGCAAGAAGCTAGGGGGTATATTGTAAGGGTAAAAATGAGGGTAGGGGTTGTAGGTAATGGGTTCTCACGGATTTGGTGTTGTTTGTAGTTGGGTTTGGAAAGGGTGTTAGAGGTAGGTGTTGGGGTTAAATCAGTTCCTGATTTTTTTGGGGATTTTTGGTTGAAGGCAAAGAGTTTTGGTTTTGTATTTTGATATTGTGGGTATACGGGTTTCGGAGGTTGGGTCACGAGTTCGTGGGTGTCTGGTTCTGGGCCATGGAGGGTCGGATGAGGGGTTTTTGGGTTGTGACTGATTTGTGGGGTCAACAGGTAATCGGGTCTTGGATTCGGGTATGAGGTGTGGGTAGAGAGTTGGTTAATGGTTTAAGGTTGTTGGAAGGTGGGGTTGCCGAGGTGGTGTGGATTTGTTGTTGGGTTTGGAGGTTGGTTTGGTTATGGAGGAGAGAGAGAATGGGTGTTGATGGGGAAGATGAAGTGGGGTAGTTTGTGTGTGGTGAGGGTGTAGGCTAGAAAAGTGTGGGGGAGTGAGGGGTTTAAGTGTATGAGTGTGTAGGATAGTGTGGTGTGTGTGTGTGTGTTAGTTTGTGACCTTAAAAAAAATCAGACTCAAAATAAAATCTATAAAAATTAAACATTTACAAAACTATAAAATAAAACTAAATAATATAAAGTCTAAAAAAATAAACTTCTAATCCTAAAAATAAAAGACTTAAAAATAAAATAAAACTAATAAACCTAATAAAATAAAACTAAAAAACTAAAAAAATAAAAAATAAAAACCAAATAAAAATAAACTCACACATAAATAAAAAAATAAAAAAATAGTTAACACAAATAAATCCTAAATATATATACAACATTCTAAACAAAATATCAAATAAATTCTAAAAATTAAAAATGACACAAATAAAAATCTAAAAAAATCTAAAAGATACAAACTAAACACACACGAGGGTCGGAATAGGTTTAGTGAGGTCTGAGATCGGCTAAGGAATAGGGTAATAGGCATGGGGATCGGTGTTTTAGCTCCTTGAACTGCATCACTGCCACATTTGATCTACTAGACCACTTATTTATAGCAATTGCCTCGAATTAAGCTATTTGATACCGCGAATGCTTAATGACCTACAAAATAAACAAATACCAACATAAGTCCGATTTTACTAAGAACTAGAAAGTAAAATGCGTCTATTTGAGTTATAAATATAACACTTTCGGGTGCTTATCACTACTCATGCATCAGGTATAGGCTCACCAAGATTGAAACTAGTGTTGACAATGTTAGACAAACGTGCGTAAAAGTCATCAAACCGCTCAGTCTCAAGCATGGTTATCGTTTCAAACCGAGTAGTTAAATTTTGAATTTTAGACTCTTTAACTGCGTTAGTGCCTTCGTGGGTTAGTTTCAAAACATACCACGCTTCTTTAGACGTGGTGAACGTCATAATACATCAGAACTCGTCTGGGGTGATGTGTCCGAAAATTGCACTAAACCCTTGTGCATTAAAAGTGCTCCACCTAAACTCATCCTCAGTCCAGTCTGACACAGGTTTTAAATTCGTGACATTATTTTAGGTGACAGTGGGAGGAGTCCAACCTCTTTCACAAACTAACCAAACTCTTTAATCGATTGCTTTTAAATGTGATTTCATACGTGCTTTCCAGTAAGCATAATTAGACCCGTCAAAATTTGGCAACCGATTATATAAGTTTTCATTTGGAAACATTGCGACAAATTTTCAAAATTGGATTTAAAAAAAATCAATATCACACAAATTTTGCGGAAAATAGGAATTCACAATAAATTAGTGAAACATGCTTTGATACTAATTTGTAAAAGCATCGTGTGAGATACTAATTCAATTAAATTTGCATGTTTCCAACTTAAACTTATTTAATTAATCGTCAATTTAAAACTAAATCAATTCACCCCTTAAACAAACATCTATGCGTGTGTGTGTGTGTGTGTCAAACCATCATAAACACAAATATCCTAACTCGCAGAATTCAGGAAAATTTTCCGAAGGTCAAAACCTTTTATTTCACTATGAATTAAATCGAAATTTACAGTCAAAATGAAATCTACAATAGATTTACCTCAGCAAACCTACATAGACGCACAGTCTAGAGTCAACGATGGATCCCGTGTAGTGAACCCACACGAATCGCGGTCCAATCTTCAGCAAAGATCCACATGAAGTGAACCTCAATGACCTCTGTCTTCATTCGTAGAGATGGACTCCACAAGGGTTGAACAATAGCAAAGTATTTTCTCGGGTTCCAAAACAATTCACATAAACTATTGGGATCTTGTGAATTGAAAATAAAAATGTTTAAACACCTAAAAGTGTGAAGACAAAGTGTTCTGCCAAAGCAGTTTCGTATCTCTAAAAAATGCATGTCATCTTAAGAAAAACAGAGTTGTTTAACACGTTATATATAAAAAAATTAAGTTAGCGCGTCGCTCGAATGAGATCCCTCTGTCGCTCGAACCATGCCACGTGTCGTTCAAATGACACTTCGCGTGAGAAGACCCGTTGTTCGAACGAGAACGCTCAGTCGTTCGAACAAAAAAAATAAAAAATAAAAATTTTATTTAGACAAGAAAAGCTCCGACTCAAAACTTCGAAAATTAATTTTGACAAAAAACTCAAAAAACTCCGTTCCAACACATTAGAAATTTTTTGATGAAAAATATCCCCATACTCTAAGTGAAATGATAAGGAATTAAAACACAACCTTTAACAAATTTATCTCGCGGAGGCTTGATTGTTGAAGAACTTTGATATTCCGATCCATCTTATTGCATATGTGATCATGAACATTCTTCGACGGTTGTACCGGTATTCGACATACTCAATTAATAACGGACATTTAAAAAACCATATCCTTGCACAAACCCTAGAATTTTTAAAGTCCTCCAATTCTTTTTTTTTAAAATAGGACTTTGTCATCACTTTCCTTTTTGGACATTTTTAAAGAAATAAATTCATGGTCCAAAGCAAAGAATTTCACACGATAAAAATCTCTTTGATTTTGAACCATTTGCAAAAGATCCATAGCAAATTTGAAACGAGAATTTTCTTTTTCTAAAAAATCAATTCTTTTCGCAAACGTCAAATTCAAACTATTTAAATCGTCAAAACTAGGAGAATCCATCGAGAGTAAAAACAAGCATACAAGTGATGAAAACACAATCACCTAAAAAGCAGGCAAATAAGATCAAACGTGATTAATTAGCGTAACATGTTCTGATACCAATTTGAGAAAGCGAGGACACTCGCAAAGTGTGATTTTAACAAAACAAAATTGCAACTCCAATTTTAAATATGCGGAAGCGACTTATAAACCGATTTTATCTTGCTTATCCAAAGCATGAAACTATGTGATAAAATAGATAAATCAAACACGCAAATATGGTAAGGCCAAGTTTCAGGAAAAAAAACTTTCGAGTAAAACCCTTTCTGGAAAAAATCGCAACTTACAACGTACACAATGAAATATGTAATGGATTAACCGCAGTAAACCCATAAGAACATGCAGTTCTATTTTCAGCCACGAACACTCTCAAGTACTCCCAAAAGATCGCAGTTGTTAGCCCAACCTCAATCTTTGTTAGTATTGAATCCCCGTAGGTATCACCAGTCATCCATGGAGTGCCTCTCCACAAGGTGTATGCAAATAAATACAAAACTAGCTAGGGTTCTAAATTAATTCACAAGAATATTATTGAAGGATGAATTTTATGAATTAAAATAGTGTATGGAAACACAAAAACTTTGAAGAAATTATGCTTCTGATATACAAAAATGTCTTGGAAAATTTCTTAAAAAAAGTGATTCACGAAACAAATATTATAACAACATTAAGGCGGCAGCGATGTTCGAGCGAGATTTGCTATAACTTGAATGATATATCCATATCGTTCGAACAAGATGCCTACGTCGTTCGCGCAACAGGCACATGTCATTTGAACGACATCAACTGTCATTTGAATGATGCAAACATAAAAAAAACTTCGTCTTCTGACTTAGAAAAAAATTGTTTTCACAAAGGAAAAATCTTGTTCATCTTTTTGATAAAAAAAAGACATCCCAAATACAATTCTATGAATTAATTTAAACTCTAAATCTTTTTATACCTTTTGGGATGTAGGGAAGTCTTCAAAGTTGAAGATGCATGAGTTTGGTTCGTCTTCTCAATTGCGTGACAATTTATAACGAGATACACCAATTTAGCCTAAAGATATTCTATGAACAATGTCAAAACAATTTTCCTTACACTGGGGTACTGTATCCCCATGATGATCCGTTGGTTGTCAAGTTTAGAATCCAGGAAGCCATCATCGCCAGCGTTTTGATTGATAATGGGAGCTCCGCTGATATCATGTTCTACCCCTGCTTTTAGAGTTTAGGACTGAAACATAGTCGGATGGAACCATACCACATGCCCTTGATAGATTTTTCAAGAGAAAATTCTATCCCCTTGGGACAGTCAAGATAGAAGTGTTGTTTAGCACTTGGCCAGCAAGCTGCACAGAAAAGATACGCTTATTTATGATGGACAAGAATGTTCAGTCTGCTTACAATGTGATCTTCAACAGGGTAGGACTAAAGAAATTTAAAGTCGTACCATCCATAGTCCATCAGTATTTGAAGTTTCCTAATCACTTTGGGGTTGGTTTCGTGAAAAGTGATCAAAAGGTGTCCATTGAATGTAATTATTCTTCAACCGAGCAAGAAGATTTAGTTGATTTGAAGAAAAAGGCCACCACCTACCCGGTAGACACTACGGAGCCCAACAGCGATTCAGAAGTTGATAGTATAGATCCCCAAGATGAAACAGAGCTAGTCAAAGGGCACATTATGGAAGCCACCAAAAGCATAATCTTGGATGATGACAAGACGGAGAGAACACCCAGACCAAATCTGTATTAGTTCATTGCTCATATAAGAGTTGATCGCGTTCTTAAGAGAGCGAAGGAATGTATTCGCTTAGAGCCATGAGGATATTCCTGGGATTGATCCCATTTTCCTCTGTCATGAGCTCAACATTAATAAAGATGCCAAGAAGATTAAGAAGGTACGTAGGGTGTTCAGTCCTATGAAAAACCAAGGCATATAGGAAGAGGTGGAGAAAATATAAAAGGCCCAATTCATTGAGGATGTCAAATATCCAGCCTGGTTGGCTAATGTTATGATGGTAAAAATGAAAAAGGATAAGTGAAGAATGTGTGTAGATTTTACTAATCTTAATAAAGCCTTCCCAAAGGACCATTTTCGTCTTCCCAGAATTGATCAATTAGTAGATGCCACAGCTGGACATGAGTTATTAAGCTTCATGGATGCTTATTCCAGCTATAACTAAATCAAAATGAAACCAGAAGACAGAGAAAGCACCACTTTCATTACCAACCAAGGTACTTATTGCTATAATGTAATGCCCTTCTAGCTTAAAAATGTGGTAGAAACATACCGTAGGTTGGTCCATAAGGTGTTTGAAGAGAAAATTGGGAAAAATATGGAGGTTTATGTAGATGATATGTTGACTAAAAGTAAGAAATCTTCAGATCGTATCAAGGACCCCAGTCAGACTTTTAACCAGCTGAAAAAGCATTAAATTCGACCAAGTGTGTGTTTGGTGTGCAAGAGGGAATGTTCCTCATCTTTACAGTAAACTAAAGTGGAATTGAAGCTAACCCTACCAAAACCAAAGCTCTGATAGAGATGAAGTCGCCGACCTGCAAGAAGGATGTTAAAAAACTTATTGGTAGAGTAGCTACTTTAAATCGATTTGCTTTCCGAGCTACAGATAGGTGTCTAACATTTTTCCAGGTTCTTAGAAATACCTTTGAGTGGAATACAGAGTGTGAAGAAGTATTTCAAGAATTGAAGAAGTATCTGGGATCACCACCATTATTGTCCCGACTGTTTTGGGAAAAAATTATACTTTTACTGAGTTGTTTTTAAGTTCGCAGCTAGCTTAGCATTGGTTCGGTTGGACAATAAAATCCAAAAACCAACCTACTACACTAATAAAGCATTTTGGGGAGCCAAAATCAGGTATCCACACTTGGAAAAACTGGCCTTAGCACTCATTAAAGTCTCTAGGAGTGTGAAGCCTTACTTTCAATCGCGCACCATAGTTGTGTACACTAATCTACCTCTTCGACAAGAACTCCACAAACCTGAGAAGTCAGGAAGGTTGATGTATTGGGCAGTATAGCTGGTCGAATACGACATCATCTATGAACAAAGGTCATTACTAAAAGGATAAGCTCTAGAAAATTTCATTGTAGAGTTCACCTATCTAGAAGTTACCAACCAATAAAACTTGCCTACCGAGCAGACTTCTTTGAAGAGAGCTTATCTCAAAAGTAAGCTAAAGTCATAGTCGACTAACCCAAATCACCCCGCACTCAAGAGATGGCTCAGAAGTATGCAGAATAAAGTAAGAAGATATTCCACCATGGAGTTCTGTCTGTGGAGAAATTTAGCAATTATAATCCATTGTGGAACTTATATGTGGATGGATCTTCATGCGCAACTGGAAGTGGATCATGTATCATACTTAAAGCTCCTGATAATATTGATGTTGAATTTGCCCTTAGATTTTAGTTCAAATCATCGAACAATGAAGATGAGTATGAAGCTTTGATAGTGGTATTAGAATTATCCCATTTATTAGGCGTCGAGCAAGTAGTAGCATACAGTGATTCACAGTTGTCTGTCAGCCAAGTGCTTCATCTATATGGAGTCAAGGGAGAGTTGATGTCGAGATACTTGACCAAGGTAATGGAAGTTATTTCCAAATTTCTAGGTGTGAAAATAAATTGGATACCAAGGATAGCTAATGTTCGAGTTGATGCACTAGTTTGGCTCTCTTCAGCAATAAGAATAGAACTCAGGAGAAGCATTCCAATAGAGATATTGGAATGCAGGAGCATTAATGAGGATCCAATGATCAGTTTCATTACTGTATAATTGGGACGTCCTGGATAGATCCAATCAGAGCTTACATCAAAGAAGGAACCATTCCAACTGATCCAAAAAAAGTGAAAATTCTTCAGTACAAAGCAGCCAGATATGTGTTAGATAATGGAGTTTTATACAAAAAAGGGCTTTACCATTTCTTTATTATGCTATGTCCATCCATTGGAAGTTGAGGATTTGATTAAGAAGGTTCATGAAGGTTTTTATGGAGATCATTCAGCTGGTCAATCATTGCTCCACAGAATCAACACATGGGGATATTACTAGCCAACTATGAGGGCAGACTGTAGGGCCTTCACAAGAAAGTGTGATAAGTTCCAATGGTTTTCTACAATTCATAAAGCACCCAATGCTGCTCTGGCATCGATTACTTCTCCTTGGTCATTCTCCATTTGGGGAATTTACTTACTTGGCCCACTATCAACCGTCAAAGGCAGGTTTAGGTACCTAGTAGTTATTATTGACTATTTCACAAAATAGGTGGAAGTAGAGCCATTGATAGACATGCCTTATGAGAAGCTGTACAATTATTCTTGAAGAACATCATATGTATATATGGCATGCCTTATGCCTTCATTACAGACCATGAAACCCAGTTCGATAATGATGAATTCGAAGCATATTGTGTTCAGCCCAAGATTCAAAAATTCCATTATGCACTAGGTTATCCACAAAGCAATGGTTAGATGGAAGTGAAAAATAGAACCTTACTCAATGCACTGAAGAAAAAACTTGATGTTGCTAAGGGAAACTTAATTAATGAATTGCACTCTATTCTTTGGGCTTATAGAATAACGCTGAGGATAGCAACTGGAGAAACACCTTATATGCTTGCGTTTGGGACAGAATTCGTGGTACTAGCCGAGATAGGCCTACCAACTCACAGGGTGCTGAACTTTGATTCTACCAATAGTGGCTTGATGACAAGGTTGGATTTGGACATGCTGGAAAAAGTTTGAAAAGATGCCGCCATAAAAAATGCTGCATATCAACAAAGGACTGCTCACTTTTATAACAAAAGGGTCAAGCTGACCAACTTAAAATAAGGCGACTACGTCCTCAAGAAAGTCATCCAAAAGGGAAATAAGCTTAAAGCCAACTGGTATGGCCTATATCGCATTTCAGCGGTGATCCGACCAGGGACTTTTCGACTTGAGACACTTGAAGGGGAGGAATTCAAGAACCCTTAGAATGCCGAGCACCTCCGTAAATATTATCAGTCAATAAAGGCATTGGGATATTATTTTTCTTTTACTTTATGTTTAACAAAATTATCTTTCAAGTTCAATACACATATTGATTTTTTTCGGAGTACGACGATGTCTATCCCCTAGAAACAACAAACAAACAGTGTCTCTTGGTCTTCAACTCTTGTCGATCAACAGTATATACTTCATCAGGTTGAACCTATCAAATTCTATATCTTGCTGGACAACATTACATACTTAATCAAGGTGAACTTATCAAATTCGAGGTGAACTAACAACTTAATGCATAGTCATATCTCCCCCGACTAAGTTATTACTTCATATATGACTTCGTATTAACAAGTTATGAACAAGAAGTATTACCCGGTCAAGTTAAATATATGAATATATTCATAACACACTTGGTCACCCTAAATAATTTACTTTATGTATGACTTTGTCTTTGACAGGTCAAGAAAAAGAAGTATGTAAAACTTTGTATACAACTCTAATAGTTAAAAATAAGTTTTACCCGATTAAGTAAATTGCAGGAAGAAATGTGTACATTCCTAAACACTGGAATACACACATATACTCCTCATACACTTGGTCTCCATTGATAACTGATGCTAAAATTGTATAAATAAAACTATTTATATAAAACTATTTATAGCTTCATTCAAGTGCATTGGTAGAATCTAAGGCCCTACAATCACAGTTTAATAATTCATTATTAAACGATAATTTAGTTGACTAATTGATTAACTAATCATAAGTTGACAAAACAAAAGCATGAATTTTTATTCAAATACTAACTGAATTACATTCAAAATCCAATGAGTACAGAATACAGAAGAATTATTTTCATTGATAAACCAAACGGTGTTACATAATAACTATCCTATTACAAAGCAAAAGAACAAAAATAAAAACAAAGGAGTCAAACCTTCTCCTTATCCTGAACATTATTCCCATGAACTATGTAAACTATGATTACAGCAAAGAAAGAAATCGAAAAGAAATGGAAGAAGAAGGCTTACAGAGAGAATTGAAGCAGAAGCAAGGGTAGGACACAAAGGAAAACTCAGGGGCAGAAAGCTTGGAGAAGAAAGAGAGTTAGAAAGCTTGAATAGTTGTGGGGCAAAAACCCGATAAAACTTTCGTCTCTTATAGCTTAGCAAGAGAACTATGTAAAAATGATTACTTGTATAAATGATTAATGTTCTGACGACTACACAGCTCTAAAAGCGTGAAAATACAAATATACTGCCCAGGAGTACTGTATACTTGTATCAATGAATCTTGATAATCTCGATACTTGTATAATCTCGATAACCAATACTGCCCAGGAGTAGTCTATCGGGGGGGTTCCTTGTTTGGATTTCACTTGCGAGACGTCCCACTCACGAAACACAATGCAATATTGAGAATTGGGAGAAGTTTAGTCCTTAGCATTTAGATGCTATTAACTCATTTATGTCAATAACTAGAATGTGATGAATTCTAGTACGAGAAATGTTTATGTATATTCTATATGTTTAGTAGGTTGACGAATATTTGAGATTATGGTAATGTTAGAATTTGAGTGTAGGATTTAAATGGAAGTTTAGATGAGTATAACTTTTGGGTGTAGGTTAGATTATTTTTCCCCTAGATAGTGTCGGGCAGTTATTTGAGGATGATGTGGATACGTTTAGGTGCGTGTTTTAGATTAGAGGTGAGTTGGATTTCTGGAGAGTGCGACTCCACTTTAATCATGTCATAATGCATTTATAATTATTATGCATTTTAATGCACTTGCTAAAAATGTTTTTACACCTCGGGCCCGGACCCGTTTATATTTTCTTCTTGCTATATATATTATATTATTTTAGGTGTTCCTCCGCAAGGACGCCATTGGTGTTATCCATCCAGTGTATTCGTGGAGCTGTGGAAGTAGCGGACTATTGCGGGATTTTACTGTAGCCGATTCCTATCTTTTGTGTATCTAGATTAGGATTCAATTTGTATATCGGGTCTACACCCCCAGAGTTGTAGTTTAGCATTTCTTTTATATTTCTTTTCTAAGACTGTTGTATTGTCTGTGACCCGACAGCATATTCGGGTATTTAATCTTGTAGATTTCATTACACTATTTTATTATTCTTCTTACATTATTATTGTGAGCATATATTAACATGTTTAGTAGTTGTTATGTTGTTAGTTGGTTATTTCTTTGTATGTTTAAAAAAAATTTTTGGCACCCTCTTTTTGTAGTAATGGGTTGTTAGCCGTGTTTAGTTAGTATCGTCAGTTGATGCTGAGAATGATCCACTTGTAATTCTTGATTATTTTAGTATAGGGTTGGCCACCCGTTATTATTTTAAGCGGGTTGTTACAGATGGTATCAGAGCATCAGGTTCTAGTGTCTTCAGGATCTGTGTGGGTTTTCTGCTATCTTTCGTAAGCGTTCTTGATGTAGAGCCCTATTATTAGGATTGTTGTGTTCACACGTCTGTATTTTTTTCTGTGATGAGAAAATACTTGAAAGGCATTCTGATACACTTGTTCTTATTTCATATGCCACAAAAGAGAGGTCTTCTAGGTAGGGAAAATCAAGGGGCTGAGAGTATGGAACCCCAAATGCCTTAAAGGACTAAGACAACAACCGATGTTACCAATATTGTGGCACATGCAGTAACTGCTGCCAGTTCTGCAATGGCACATCAACCAGCAGTTCAAGCAGCCCAATCCCACTCAGGGTTGTCTTTGTGGGAAAGTGTACGGGAAGATTTTAGGAAGGGACATCCTCCAGAGTTTTTAGGCGGAGTTGATGCGATGGCTACAAGTCGATGGAGGAATAGTATATAGAGGCACCATCGCATGGTTGAATGTAGCGAGGTGCAGAAGCAATTTCTCGCCACCTTTAAGTTAACGGGAGTATCTCTCCATTGGTGGGAGTCAATCACCACATCGGAACAGAGAGATACATTGCCCATAACAAATTTTTGAGAACTATTTGACCTAAAGTATTTTCCTTCCGTAATCCAAAAAGAGATGAGGAGGAAATGGATGAATGTGTTTCAAGGTGATCAAACGGTGGCCGAGTATGAGGAAGTATTTACTCGATTGGAAAATTTAGAACCCGATGAGGTAAACATGGAGGATAAGCGAATAGCGAGATTGTGGGAGGTTTAGATTGGCGAATTCAGTAGCATTTGTTAAGGAATCCAGTGTTAGTGACCTTCGTCGAGGTAGTTAATGAGGCATTATTACAATGTTAGGAATATCGTCTTCGTTCGCAAGGGGGTAAGAACTTTGGAGATTTGGGTTCGTCTAGTAAGTCTGAAGATAATGTCGGCGAGAGAGCAGGATTATCGAGGGTCGCAACAACATTTTGTTCCTCAAGATAGGCAGAGAGGATTCGCGGGTATATGTCTCTTTTGTAAAGAATTAGGCCATAGGAAAAGAGATTGTCCTGAAAGAGGTAGAGGGCCACGTTTTGAGGAATTTTTGGATGTGAAACCCTTACAGCAGGTACGAGGCCATTTAAGGTCGGGGGACTTTGAGTGGGAACCCATCAATGAAGAGATGCAGTCGGATTAGAGAGGTATGATGTAAATTATTTTTCCTTTATGATTAGGATTATGCTTTATGAGGCTTAGGGAGTATTGTAAGTAAGATTGGAATGAATTGCTAGTGTTATAACCTAATTATGTGTGGAATGACCCGGGAGGGAGAAGTGAGCAAGTGAGGCTCTTATATGATTTTCTTTTGGGAGAATAGATTCTCGTGTGTTATGCTAGTAGAGAGCTATGATTTTGTTTTGAACATAGAGATTGTTGAAATGTGTTGAGCAGTAATGGTGAAGTTATTTGTTTTATAGTCGTGCTAGACTTAGTTATATATTTGTTATATTCCAGCTGTGTAAGAGCCTAGTGTATGGCAACATTTTATTATGATATAAGAGATTATCGTTACCGAAATGATTCAAAATTTAGTGGATTATTGTTAGGCGAGGGATTTAGCTCATAATTATGCTAGTTTTGAGACCTATATGTTATTATGTGTATGTTAACTTTTAGCACCTTATGTCTTGGGCATAAGGTATTTTATTTAAATGTCGAAAGAGATAAACTATTTTTAAAATAAACTGTTTTCAAAGTAAAATTTTATATAGGCCTTCGGGAAATATCAAAAATGATTTACACAAAAATATTTTAAACTCTAGTCCTGATCTAACTAACTCCCAATCCCTGACGTAGCTACATAGTAGTGTATTGGGAGGGTTTCTTAGTTGGATTTCGCTTGCGAGACCTCCCCCGCATGAAAGTAGCTAATGTCAGGAATGGAGAGGAGTTAAATCTTTGGACCTTTCAAATTTTTTATATTATTAGTATGTAAGTATAATTTAAATTTATTTCGAGTTATTGTACAATTCAAGGCAAGTGAAGCCAAATTATGATTGTACGAGTAAATTTCGAATAAAGGGTGTATGGGCGCCATAGTTCTTAGAATTGGTTTTCTAAAATTAAAATGATTCGCTGTGAGAAGTGGGGAGAATAGGTATAGTGATCGTGAGGATAGATGTCGTAGGATCTAGTTGATGTTTGGAGTATTAGGCTTACGTGAATTTCGAGGGAAAAGTTCTTGTAAGTGGGGAAGTCTGTAATACCCCAAGATTTTTGGACCAATAAATTAATTATTTTTGGGAGAATAATATTATTTTAATTGGAGGAAAAAAATTAAATTTGCATTTGAGGTCAAAATTTGAAGATGTTAGAAAGTAATTCGAATGATGATTCTGAGTGTGCGGTTGTTTTTGGGAGGGTCGAGATAGTCAAAATGACTGTACTTGAAGCTTATATGGGTTTCGAAATATTTTAAGTTCGTTTGGCTCGAATTAAAGTAACCGAGTCATTTAAAGTGTGTTTTATCATTTAAAGTTAAAAGCCTACGTGAGAAGTCCTTCTCACTTAAGATAAAGAGAAAGCCCTAGAAAGAAAGAGAGAAAGAGAGAAGAAGAAGAAAGGTAGAAGGAAAAAGAGGAAAAGCTTGGGAATTTCGAGGGCGATCCAACCTCTACAACTTTGAGGCAAGTGATTAAACTTGGTAAATAATTGTTGTGCATCTTTTATTTCATGATTTGTGGATAAAATTATGGATTTTTGGATATTATGTTAAAACCTAGATTTTGGGTTAACTCTTACATTTGATAAGCATAGGATGAATTTGAGGTTGTAAATTAGTTGGGTTTATACATTTGATGATTTTTAATGTTGTGAATATGTTTGGGTTGAAGATTTGGGGTTTAAAGTAGGTATTTTGGAGTTTTGGGGAAGTTGGAATTTAGTAATAATGGAGTTTGGCCGAGGTTACTGGTAAGGCCGGTCGACCACGACCAGGGGGACGGTCGATCGCGCCTTAAGGGAAAAGCATATTGTCTTCGTTTATAGGCATAATTGAAAAGCGTGGTCGACCGCAGTTAGGGCATCGGTCGACCGGGCCTCTGTTTTTGGTTCAAGTTTGGGAATTTAAGTTTATCCCCCTTTCCTTTGGGTTTATATTTATGGACCTTCCTAATTTTTATATCATAGAGGATTAAGTGATTATTTAAAGGGATTAAGGATCTTAGAAAGTGAGAAGATCTTTGGGGTTTATATCTTAATGAAATTGAATGTGTATTTCTTCTCTCTTCAAGCACAGGAGAGCAAAATTTATAAATGATTGGATGTAAATGTTGGGGTAGTGATTGATTTTGAGAGAGTGTGAATTTAAGTTATCTTATCAATTTAGTGGAAAATCCTCTTACTGTCGAGGTTAATAATTGAAGAGTAATAAATGTCGATTGATGTGCATACAGATATAGAGGAGATCCTCAATGTAAATTGAACTGAGAGATTAACCAAAATAGATGTGATGGGTGACCTTCAAGTGAGAAATCGTATAGTGTACACAAAGTGGGAAAGTTATGTGAGTTAGTGATAAATGGTATATCGAGAGTAATATACTAATAAATGAAATTCTTTCATTTACGCCTAAAAACGTAATAAGAGTATGTATACTTGTATGGCGTGAAATATAAATACCTTGTGTGATGATATACATTTCTATGATGTGATTGTATATGTATATCTAATGTGAATATATATATATATATATATATATATATATATGAAGCATAGCCCCTCTATGATATCATGGGAAGTTGTGCGATGTGGGTTGGCTTGAGGAGAAGGGAGTGTATAGTCCCCAGGTCATAGCGTCCTTTGTTATTGTGAGACTTTTATTAGGGGTGAGACATGGTGGGTATGTTTCGTCTCACTTTTGGGGAGGAACTATGACCGCTTCCCATACGTTGTGATTTTCTTTTACCAAGGCAGTGTGAGATTCCGACCGTTGGTATCTAGGATGATATGTGAGCGATTCCCTGGTAGATGATATCATTGAGAACCTGAGTCCTCGAGTTATAGCTCCATGGGATGGTTATTATTATACTTATGTGAATAGTAAATTACATGTATATGATTATGAGCTATCATATATATGTCTCTAAAGTAAAGGGACATAAGAATATTGATTGAATCTCATTCCGGGAGATTTTATCCGAACTTAAATTGTGATGAAATATTAAAGTGAAAAATCAAGCATATATAATTATATGAGTATATATATTATGATGGGTATCGTGGGCATAATGGACCTCAATGACCAACATTGTCAAGGAGTAGTGTATCGGGGGGTTCCTTGTTTGGATTTCGCTTACGAGACATCCTACGCACGAAATGCAGTGCAATGTTGGGAGTGGGGAGAAGTTAGTCCTTAGTATTCATATTTATATATTAGTACATCTCTACAATCGACAGTGCCCAGGAGTAGTGTATCGGGGGGTTCCTTGTTTGGATTTCGCTTGCGATACGTCCCACGCACGAAACGCAATGCACTGTTGAGAGTTGGGAATAGTTAAATTATATATATTAGTTAAGTAATTGGGGTTATATGCGTCATGCATTGAGGGAATAATGAATATCGATAATCAATACTGCCCAGGAGTAGTGTATCGGGTGGGTTCCTTATTTGGATTTCGCTTGCGAGACGTCCCATGCACGAAACACGGTGCAGTATTGAGAATTGGGAGAAGTTTAGTCCTTAGCATTTAGATGCTATTAACTCATTTATGTCAATAACTAGAATGTGAGGAATTATAGTATGAGAAATGTTTATGTATATTCTATATGTTTAGTACGTTGACGAATATTTGAGATTACGGTAATGTTAGCATTTGAGTGTAGGATTTAAATGGAAGTTTAGATGAGTATAACTTTTGGGTGTAGGTTAGATTATTTTGCCCCTAGATAGTGTCGGGCAGTTATTTGAGGATCATGTGGATACGTTTAGGTGCGCGCTTTAAATGAGAGGTGAGTTGGATTTCTAGAGAGTGCGACTCCACTTTAATCATGTCATAATGCATTTATAATTATTATGCATTTTAATGAACTTGATAAAAATGTTTTTACACCTCGGGCCCTGACCCGTTTATATTTTCTTCTTGCTATATATATTGTATTAGTTTAGGTGTTCCTCCGCAAGGATGCCATTTATGTTATCCATCCAGTGTTTTCGTGGAGCGGTGGCAATAGCGGACTGTTGCGGGATTTTGTTGTAGCCAATTCCTATCTTTTGTGTATCTAGATTAGGATTCAATTTGTATATCGGGTTTGCACCCCAGAGTTGTAGTTTAGCATTTCTTTTATATTTCTTTTCTCAGACTGTTGTATTGTTTGTGACCCGACAACATATTCGGGTATTTCATCTTGTAGATTTTATTGTACTCTTTTATTATTCTTCTTTCATTATCGTTGTGAGCATATGTTAACATGTTTAGTAGTTGTTATGTTGTTAGTTGGTTATTTCTTTGTATGTTTTAAATTTTTTTTGGCACCCTCTTTTTGTAGTAATGGGTTGTTAGCCGTGTTTAGTTAGTATCGTCAGTTGATGCTGAGAATGATCCACTTGTAATTACTGATTATTTTAGTATAGTGCTGGCCCCCCATTATTATTTTAAGCGGGTTGTTACATGGGAGTACTATCAATACATGGTCAGTTCCTATGAGTTACATTGGTCCCGCGCAAGGTGTTCATGCCCTTTGTGGTTTTTTTTTGGTTTTCCATTTCTAGGGGCACATTTTCAAGCCTAAGTCTTTTTATTTTCAAATTTTAGTCCTATTCTCAAACCAGTCATCACTTGATTACACTAACAGTTTCTACAAGGTGTTCGCAACACTTGCGATGAGATTTGGGGGGTTGTTTTGGATTGCCTCTAGGGGTACACTTTTAAGCCTAAGTCTGATTATTTATAAATTTTATTCCCATTCTCAATCCGGGAGTCCCATTCCTATGATTTACACTAGTCCCGTGTGAGGTTTTCGTTCCCCCTGCAGGGCCGTTTGGGGGCTATTTTAGGTTTCCCTCCTAGGTATATGATTTCAAGCTTAAGTCTGCTTATTATCAATTTTTTTTCCTATTCTCAAACCGAGAGTCCCATTTAGTGATTGTTATTTCCTATGGGTTACATTGGTCCCGTGCGAGGTGTTCTTTCCCCCTGCAGGGCCATTTGGTTGGGCTTTTTTCGAGGGACATGTTTTTAAACCTAAGTCTGTTTATTTGTAAATTTTAGTTCTATTTTCAAATTGGGAGTCCCGTGACTACACGATTGGTTCCTACGAGTTACATTGGTCCCATGTGAAGTGTTCGTGCCCCTTACGGGGCCGTTTTAGGGGCTGTTTTGGATTCTCTCCCCCCCCCCCCCCCCCCCCACACACAAGAACCTCTCGATACACCTAAATTTAGATAGGTTAATTGTTAAGATATTTTTTTGCGGTTTTATTATGAGAGAGTATTGTAAGAGTTTGAAAGTCTATGGGTAATATCAATCCAAGCATTCAAATATCACAATCCAACAACCAAACCAACAACCAACAATTATCTCTTACTCCTTATATCTTCTAAATAATAAGACACATACCAATAATAATAATATCTCAAGTAAGGGAATATATACATTCTTGTATAAAAGATACATATAATAAAATTAAGTGTATTACATCATAAAGGCTAATATATGTTCTTGCATAAAATAGACATGTAATTAACTTAAGTGTGTTACATAATAAGGGCTCATACATGTATCAAGTTTCCCAAGTAATTAATAACACATTAGCGTAAAATCTTATAACATGATGGGGTTGTCATAGTAAATCTCATCAATTTTTTCTTAAATATCAAAAGCACTACGCTCGAAAGCATAAGGTAAAATCCTACTACGCATGCATAATTTTCGAATTCACTAAGTCTAAATTTAAGTCCATAGCTTACACTATCAAAACATAATCATCAAATTCTACAAATGGGGTCATAATCTTAAATATCAATTTTTACATGTTTTAGGTTTTAGCGTTTAGGCTTTAGGCCTTACAGTTTTCAATTTACAATTTAGGGTATATGATTTCAGGTTTATAGTCTACGTTTTAGGGTTTATTGATTTGGGATTAGGTTTTAGGGTTTAGTACAAATGGGGTCCAAATGTTAAATGTTAATTTTTCCATGTTTTGTGTTTTAGCGTAGGGATTACAGTTTTAAATTTACAATTTAGGGTATATGATTTAGGATTTGTGGTCTACGTCTTAAGATTTATGTTTTTTTTTAACTGATATTGCTTATAATAGATTGGAATGGAAGAGGAGAATCCATGTGGTCGACCTCATGTGATGGGATTAAGAAAATGATGACGATGATGATTTGGGCATAGGTTTTAGGATTTAGTAAATAGGTTTTATGGTATTTTCCCACTAAATTATTTTTAAAAAAACAGAGGTGTATTTGGGTATTTTTCAGTAATTAGGGTTTAAGAATTAGAAATTTCAAATTAGGTAAAATATACACACATACACATAAATTCACACACATATAAACACACACACACACACACACATACATACATACATACATACATACATACAAAGTATATAATGCACACACATACGCACATAATATACAATACACATACATTAACACATACATACATAGTATATAATACACACATACACACACACACATTCACACACACACACACATACACACACACACACACATACACACACACACACACACACACACACATATATAGGGAGGGAATCAGACCTAAGAATGTAGAGAGAGAGGTCGGTCGACGAGGTGAAAAGTGTATAGAGAGAGAGAGAGATTTCGACAGAGAGAGTGAAAGTTCAAGGGTTCCAAAGTTCGAGAGTCAAGAGTGAAAATAAAGCTGGGTTTGGTGGCCTTTATCAAAAGGTATTGGTCATGACTATGGATCGTGACCATAAGGTGTGACCAATTAACATTTTCCATGCATCAACATGATTACGGCATGGTCATGGATCTAAATCGTGACCATTCTAATGATGTGTAAAAAATTAATTGGTCACGCCTTGTGATCACGGTCCAGGGTCGTGGCCAAATATCGTGACCCATTCAAAATGGTCGTGGCCCAAAGCCGTGACCCATATCAACTAAAAACCTTAAATTGGTCATGGACTTCGTCCTGATTATGGGCCGTAACCACTGTTGTCAGGAATTTTAGCTCAATTTTGGTCACAGTGTTTATGTGGACCACAACCGTGACTATGGTTGTCATGGTCCGTGGCTGTGAACATGTACATTTTATGTCATGGTGCTGAGAGGTTATGGATATGATCATGAGTTCTTTGACTTTGGTCATGGTCATTGGTCGTGACTGGTTTTTTGTGACCATTTTCGATTTGTGGTGGAGTGATTGAAGTCTACAAGTTTTTTACCAAATATTTAAAAGAGAATTTCATTGATATTAACACTTTTATGTATTGAATTATTTTTCAAGTGGTAGAAGAGAAACAAGATTAATTTGTTTGAAAAGTAATTCTTACTTTTTAAGATCCTGAACTCTTTTAAAACTTATTTTAAATGGATAACAAAAATAGTATCTATGTACATCGTCGTATGTTTGATGGTGCAAACTTTTCTTACTCGAAAGAATGATTTCATTTATCCAATAATTAACAGATGATGTATGGGATATGGTTGAAAATGGTTTTTTGTACCAACTAAAGTAATTGGTGAAGGTGATGTCCAAAGAAGTGAAAGAAAACCTCTTTATGAATGGACTAAAGTGGAGAAACTAAGTTCACAATATAACAATAAAGGTAGAAATGCTATTTTTCAAGCAATGAATGAGTCTGAGTTTAAAAGACTCTCAACCTGCACTACATCTAATGAAACTTGGGACATTTTAATGTCTAACCATGAGGGTAACACTAGCGTTAAAAAGACTAAATCACAATTATTAGTGCATATGTATCATACAATGCTTATGAAAGATGATGAGAAAGTTGATGATTTTTATCTTAGGTTGCAAGATATCATTAATTAATCTCATGTTAATTGTATCCTTAGTGTTTAAACCTAGTGTTAACAGTCTTACTTACGTTTCTTCCCTATCCAATGTAAATGACTCATTTATTTCTCTTGATTCATTAGATAATGAAATTGCTTTGTAGTCTAAACATTTTAAGAAATTTGTTAATTTAGGAACAAAATTGCTTAAAGAGGATGACAACCTAGTTATACTAATAGGCCATATGAAAATTAGTATGCAAATAAATCTTTTGAAGAATATGACCATAACAAAGATTAAATCATATTCAATGTAGAGAGTGTAATTAATTTGGTCATTATGCTAATAAATATTTTTCAATAATAAAATGACAATCTTGTAACAAAGACCATTTATCTCAAACTTGGGATGATAGTTCTCACTCTAAGAGTGACAGTAGTGCTAGTTATAATAACCTTATGGATTTTACTTCTATTTATTTAAATGAGTCTAATAATGGTATTGATAATTTGTCTATTATGTTTGATGATTCTGTATTATTCGTAGACAATTATGTTTTACCTCTTGTAAATACCTCTTTACCTGCTAGGACTCATGTATATATCGTAATACTGCTACTATTTCTAAAACCCTTTATGTTTATAATTTTAATTAGGATTATGGAAGTGATATTTATAATAAATCTTCCCTTATAATTGAATCTTTTGATAGTGAATGTGATGATTATAACCTATGTTTTATAATAAAAAAAATATAAGTCTACTTTGAAAAAGTGTACACATTTAGTCAAAGTTATTTTTAGACTATTATATAAAATTTATGTTCTCAATAATCAAATTCTCTTGATTTATGATGAATCTTCTATGCCAGTAGACGAGTTTGAGACTGAAAACTTGATGTTAGAGAAAAACATTTCACAAATAAATTAAAGACGCTTTTTGTTAGAATAAAAAGTGTCTTAGATGATTTTGATGAGTCACAAACTAAACTAAACTAAAAGAAGATTTGAACAGATTAAAAACTTTCAATAAATTTGGCATCATTATCAAACATATTACGATTTCTGAAAAGATGTCTTCTAATGACAAAGAAGGACTTGGCTTTAAAGGAAAATAATTTTTTCAAACAAATTTTGTATCCTCTGATGTAGACTGTTCATAATCCTAAAAAAATCGTATGTCAATTCCGCATTTTCAAAAACAAAAACAGATTCGATATCCTAACACTGCTAAGAAGATTTATCACTGCATTTTTTTTTTTGCAAAACTGGTCACTTAAAACAGTTATGTTATAAATGATTAAACAAAACATACAAATGGGAAAATTAGCAGACCTAGGATACCCGTTAAGGCTAAATCTGTTAGGAAACCCACACTTTCTAAGCCAATGCCTTACAAGTCTAAAAACAATTTCTGCAATAACTAAAGTTGTTCGGATTATGAAAGATGAATTAAGGTATTAATTGAGATTTAATGTTGTCGTGTCAGCATTAAATGCCTCTTTGAAATACTTTCAAAAGTACCTTGATTCTCGGTATTCCAGATATATGACTGGGTACATATCAAAATTTTCCTCTTTAAAATGTTTTGTTGGAGGAAATGTCACCTTTGGAGATGGAAAAATGTCCCCAATCATAGGTAAGGGGAAAATTAAAGGTGAAGGTTTTCCTACCTTCTATGCGGTCCTATTAGTTGAAAGACTTTAATCCAATGTATTAAGTATAAGTTAATTTTAAGAGAATGGCCACACTGCCAATTTTTCAAAAATAGAGTGAAAATTTTTAAGTCCAGATGGAAAAACAATTCTTTGTCGTGAAAGAATACCAGATAATTTCTATGCTATTATTCAAAACAAAGATTTTGAAAATTATTTATCTAGTAGGATAAATGACTTAGGCTTATGGCATGAAAGACTTAGACACATTAATTATGATAATATGTATAGATTATCTAGTCAACAACTTGTATCTGGTTTACCTAAAATACCAAAAATTAAACATTCCATGTCAAATAGATAAGATGCATAAATTCCCTTAAAAGAAAGTTAAAGATGTTTTAGCATCTCACCCTTTAAAGTTACTACATATGGATTTTATGGGTTTGTTTAGGACTACTAGTATATGTGGTGACTACTACATCCTTGCCATTGTAGATGAATTTTCTATATTTACTTGGGTTTCATTTTTTAATGAAAACTTAGATACTTTTCAAAGCCTTTTAAGAACCCTCTTAAGGGTTGGGATAAAAAAATTTATCCAAGTAACTAGGACTCGAAATGATATGGGTGGAGAGTTTAAAGACAATGGTGTAGTTGAGTGTTGTATAGGAAATGGGTGTAAATATTAATTTAGTGCACTTAAAACCCCTCAACAGAATGGTATAGCTGAAAGAAAGAACTGAACCATACACGAAATGACTTGTGTCTTGCTTTACGTTAAAAATTTTCCAAAATATCTTTAGGCTTAGTCTACACAAAATGAGTGGCACATAAGAAAAAGTGTACTTAAGGAAAAACTCAAAATAAACATCATACAAAATTTGGTACTAAAAATAACCCAATTTGGGTATTTGGCCGTGAGTGCTATGTTTGTAAGGATATAGAACACCTATATAAGTTTGACATTAGAGGTGAAAAAGTTATCTTTTTAGGTTATTCACAAAACACCTATTCTTATCATGTGTTTAATCTCAAAACAAAAACTATAATGGAATCCTTTAATGTTATTGTGAATGATAGTGTTTCCCACACTTGAAAGAAAGTGAGAATCCTTTACCTTTTGACCATTATGAAAATGAAGATTTACCAAAACAATCAGCAGATATTGATTCTCCTAACTAGGTTAAGGCAAATCACCCTAAGAAAAACATTATAGGAAATGTTAAACACCATATAAGAACTAGATGTCAATCTGTTGATGCTTTATTTTCTTTTTATATGTCTATAATTGAACCAAAACATGTAAAAAAACACTAATAGATGAATCTTGATTGCTAGCAATGCAAGAAGAATTAGGACAATTTAGATTACATGATGTTTGGTATTTAGTCCCTCGTCTTACTCGTACTAATATAGCTGGAACCAAATGGATGTTGAAAAATAAGTGTGATGAGCATGATAGTGTCTTAAGAAATAAGGATAGGTTAGTAACAAAAGATTATTCACAAATTGATGGTATTGATGTAGATGGACCTTTTGCTCCTGTAGCTAGACTAGAATTTGTTATACTCTTACCTGCTATTTCGTGCGATTTAAAATTCACACTTTATTAAATGGATGTAAAATCTGTAATTTTAAATTGAATTTTAAATAAATAAGTGTATGTTGAACAACTTAAATGTTTTTGTTGATCATTTCCTTCTAAATCATGTATTTAAACTAATGCTTGGCACGGTAGGTTAGAAAATTTCTTCATGGAAAATGGTTTTAATCGAGGGGTAGTTGACCTAACCATGTTCCTCAAACGTAATAAAAATTGTTTGCTAGTTGCCCAAGTTTATATTGACGACAAATTTTTCAGGTCAACTTCTCCTTCAGAAGTTAAAAATTTTCTAACATAATGAAATCAGATTTTCAAATTTAGTGATGGGAGAACTCCAGTTCTGCTTAGGTCCTCAAGCACCACAAAAACCTGACCATAATTTTTTGTTCCAATCTAAATATGCTAATGATTTAATCAAACACTTTATTTTGACTACTGCTAGAACACCTATGAGTTCATCTATCAAACTTTCAAAAGACTTAACTGGAAAAAATATAGATATCACGTTATATTGTAATGTGATAGGTATCTTACTTTTCTTCTCTACGAATAGACATGATATAATGCATAATGTGTGTTTGTGTGTGTGTGTGTGTGTGTGTGCGCGCGGAAGTGTGTGTGAGTGTGTGCTAGATATCAATGTGAACCAAAAGAAGACCATTTACAAGTCATAAAATGTATTATTAATTACATAAGTGGAACAATAAACTATGGTATCATGTGCACCTTTGACACTAATTCTTATATATTTGGGTATACTAAAACTATTTGAAAAAGGTTATTCAGATGATAGTAAAAGCACCTCCAGTGGCTATTTTTACTTAGGATACAATCTAGTCTCTTGGTCCTCTTAAAAGAAAATTTGCATCTCGCTTTCATCGACAGAAGCTAAATACATTGCTGCTAAAAGTTGTTGTACTCAACATTTGTGGATGAAACAAATTTTAAGTGACTATGACTTAAATGAATCATGTGATGTAATTCTTTGTGACAATTAAAGTGTAATAATTATTTCAAAGAATCATATTTTACATCCTCGAACTAACCATATTAAAATGAGAGAACACTTGTTCGAGAATTTATTGAGATATCTTAACACTAAAGACTAATTAGAAGATATTTTCACAAAACCATTAGACAATCACCGCATTAATACCCTTAGAATGTCTATTGGTATTTCAGCCTACCCTATTTAAATGTGTTAGGATTATATGTTCAATACCTTTTTATCATAATATCTTGTAGTACTAACATCTTTGTAGGTTTTTCCCTAACCTTTGTGACAAATAGAGGGATAATTTAAGACTCCTTATTTTTATGTTGGGGAGAATTTATGAGACTCTTGGTGTTTTATTGTATGTATTGAGCCTCTTAGGATACATGTTCTTAATTGAGTTACGTACTCTCCTTTTAGTACATATGTTGTTAGTTGAGATATGTATTTGCATGTGTGAGACTTATTGTTTTGAATCCCATTTTTTCTTTTCCCAAAATTGGCCAAATGGGGTGATTGAAAGTACCTTTTCTAAGTCCCACGGGGCTTGAATTGGCTAAAATTTTTAACAACTCCAAATACACTCAGGCCATTGCACGCACTAAACATTTTACTAAAAATATTTTTCAAATATTTTTTAACTCAATTTTCTAATTTTTAAAACCCCTAATTGATTTTTTGCTAATATATTCTTTATTTTAGAACATTATTCCGATCTAAAGACTAAGAAGGTGGAGTTTTCGGTTCCAACACTTTTCGGACTATTAAAGAGATTTTCGCTCCAACCCAAATACCTCACCTCATTTCCTATAAAAAGGACCCTTGGGCTTAAAATTAGACACAATTTTTGGAGAACAGACTTTGAGAGAATTTATATTATTTGAGGGCCAACAATTATACATTTGTGAGGAGGATTTTGTTAATATTAATTGTGAGGCACTATTATTTATAAGTTTGAATCATTAATGAAAATTATTATTCGTTCTTTCAATCTTGTTATTTCTATCATTATGTTAGTATAAATTTTCTACTAGGACTAGGTGAAGTTTATCATGCTTGATTAATATTATGTAGTTAGTTTATTTTCATGTTCATTCCCGACATATTTTAATTGCTTTCAAAACTTGGTGTTCATTTAAAACGACACGAGAGTGTGTTTTAAACATTCGAAAGTAATTGCTAATACATATTTTAATTTTTGATGTGAGTATTTTTTTATGGGTTATGCTTTCACTCGACTGTTTTGATAGTCGGTGCTTAAAAACTACATTTATAACTTAAAATTGATATTTTTAATGGAATAGGGATTTCAACCATTTAGATTGGAGAAGTTAAATTTTGTGTGAACTTAAATATTTTATTTTTCGAATTGAATGTTGTGAGACTAGGTTTAATTTGAGTTATAAAATCGGGAATGACAAAATTAAATTAATGCATAATATTATTAAAATTCATAATGGATCCGAAATTCTAGTTTCTCTCATAATTAGTTACTGTAATACCCCGTATTTTTATGACTTTTAAATTTGAGGATTTATTAAATTTAATTTGAGATATTAATTTAGTATTAATCCGGAAATTATTTTAAATATTTACTAGCGCGATGAGAGTTAGTAATTATTGGGATTTTGTTGAATATTACTTAACGGATAAAGTAATATGTATAATCGAATTTATTAAAATTATCACGAGTATATAAATTGATAAGTGTGGAAATTAAATCGGGACGCGCCTATGTCGTGTCGGGATTAAATTAGTATTATTAAAAGTGAATAAATTATAAGTCACCCATATGGTCATTTCGAGTGCGCCAATGTGTTCGGAAGGGTCGAGATAGTGAAAACAATGTACCCGGGGGTTTAGTTTGGGTCTCGGGATGTTTTTAGTCCTAATTAGCATCCCGGGAGGGCGTTTTGGACATTTTGTATTTTTGGGCAATTAAACCCATGAATTTTCCAAGGTTATATCAGATATTAGGAGTTGTCATCTAGGGTTAACAAATGCAAAACCAAAGAACAGCCGTGGGAGAAGAAATGGAGAAGTTTTTCAAGGAGTTCTAGGCAAAAAAACTCCGCCGTTTGCACCACCACCACCGCCAAATCGTAGATCGCGTGACAAGGAACATAACCACACCACTTTCTTTCACAAATCAGAAACAAAATTTCCAGGAAAGTATCTATCTTTCTTTAATTTTAGTTAATGCGTCAATTATGTTAGTCTAGGGTTGCTTAGAACTAGATTCATGAAAGAAAGTGAAATTTGGCGACTAGAATTCGCATGTTGTAGAGGTAATAATCATATTCTAGACATCTAATTCACATGTAGAGGGTACTCCATGAATTTCCATTGATGTAGAAGTAGAAAATCTGGAAAAGAATTGGAAGAATCGAAATTTAAAGAAAAGATTAGGGTTCTTGAAGTTATGTAGATTTTACCCATTTAAATAGTTATACTTGATGAAAACCCACATGTTTTACATAGAAAATTATGTATTTGGGTATATAGTACATGTAGTATCATTTGTTGGGAGTTAAATATGATGATCTGGTTAAGTTTGGAGAAGGATTCCCCTGACTGGGTTTCTGCAGTTTCGCCATAACTGCTTGATCGATCGATCGACCAAAGAGCATCGATCGATCGACCCCCTTCCATCGATCGATCGACCCCTCCTGGAAAAATGAAAATTCCTCTTATAATATTTATTCCGATTAAAATGTGTAGTAACCCTTGAGAATTATTGTTAGAACATTTTGGGACATAAAGAGGACCAGTAGGGTTTAGTAAAAAGTGAGTATTTAATTTAAGATGAAATTTAGGGTTAACGGGGAGTGATTTACACATATGAAATTATGGGAATGTTTAACTAAAAGAGTGAGACTCGTAGGGAAGTTACGCTAGAAAATAAGAGAGTAGCTACTGAGATTACACTTTGAAAGATAGAACACTTCGAGAGAAATGAAGTAAGTATGTAATAACCTATAAATGAGAATAAAAGAGACGAGTCCATTATACGGGATACTCGAGTAAAATGTATAATTATAGTTAGGGTTAGTGTGTGTACCTACTCTAGAAGTGTGTGTATATATATATATATGAATGTGGTTTTGTGCATATTATATGTGTAAAAAAAATCATACCCGAGCTACTTGCTATCACGGGGGGTTTCCCCGTCGGGACAGTCTTATCTCGATGGGACCTTTACGGGGGATAACGACTTGTACCCTAGAACATAGGATTCCTTGGTAAATTGATAGTCAGACGGTCCTAAGAGATGTGAGGGTATGTGCTGACCTCTTAGTGGCTTGGAACTATGCTTCGCCTCCATTTGTTTATGTTTTATGTTAATACAGTTCGAGGGTGATTCCGAACTAGTATTTCCCTTAGTACGAGTGATACGGGGACTTGATAGCAGACTATGCCCGCACCATAAATTTTATGTGGGGTGCCGATAGTATATACATTATATAAGTGATTAATATATATATATATATATATATATATATATATATATATATATATAGACTTGAAACTGGGAACTTTCTACTGTGAATAAAAGTAGTCAATGAATGAATAAATACTCCGACTTTATTATAAGTGTATGAAAAATTTGTGACAGCACTGGAATATTTTTAAATGAAATGAAATATATGTGTAAACTTTATTTTCAGAAATTATTTATCTTAGCCCTAGTAATTGTCGGCATGAAACCTTACAAGAGATTTAAGTAATCCAAACTTTTGGGACAAATAGTATGGTAGGCGTGCACACTAGATGAGAGGTGAGAATTTCTCAAGAGAGTGTCGCATACTAACATGATTGTTGCATTAGCCGGTAAGCATTTTAAATACTTGCTAAACTAAATTTCAAACTGTTTTACGATCAGGCTCTGACCCGTTTCCTGTTATCTCTTCTCTCTTGTATATATATGTATATTACAGGTGCCCTGCTACAGGGGCGTCATGCTTAGGATTCTTTGGACGGAACATGTTGCAGATTATATGGGAGTTGTAGACCATTTGCTTAGACGACCTCATTATTGACTCCACTCTTAGTTCCGTTTTAATTAGTAGGGAATGTGTCGTCCTTTTTTCTTATTTAGTTGGATCTTCCAAAGATTATGTCCATTTACTTTTACTATTTTACTTTGGGATTTGTTTACTGTCAAGATGTTTTTCCATTGTGGTTTTAAAGTTGGTATTAGATAGTTGAATGCTTAAATTCTTGGATGTTCATTTTCAGTCTTAATAATTGTGTGACTCTTAAACTTTTATTTGTTAAAGGATTTTATAATTGGATTTAAATAAAATGGAAATAACGTTTTAAATGATTTTGACACTTAGCTTAATTATTTAGGGTGTTTAAATTAGAAAGTTTATTTTGCGACAGTGATGCTAAGAATGAACCAACCATTCACCTTGATTATAATTTAATAAAGGACTAATCACCCGGTATTTAGTTAAGCGGGGTGTTACAGTTACATATTCTTGGTTGCTCCCATAAATTGCTTTTAATTTTATTTTAATTTATATTTTCATCTTTATAGTGTACCCTCTAGTTGGAAAGTCATTTATTTATAAAATTGATCAAATCTGTTTAGTTTTGACTCGTACTTACACTCGTTATTCTATTACAAGTGAACAAGCTATTATAGAATTCGCAGCCTATCATGGAAAGAAAACTAAAAATTATAATGAAACCTTAACTTTGCTAAAAAAATTACATTATATACCCGACAAAATTCAAGAGAACAAAAATGGGAACTGAATTTGTTTCCATCTTAGGAATGAAAACTTCACCATAATGTTGGATGAACCATTAGTTGTCTATCAAAACTGATGGAGAAATCTATCTGCAAATTTATCTATCTCGGTGCTTATTTATTCTTCTAAAATTTATTGTATTGCATAGTTTCTAATCACATTAAATTATCACAACATTTGTATTATCTTTATGCTTTATTGGCAACTTACATATTTTTTTTTTCATTTTTAGAGAGTATTTTGTAAATCTACACATGTTTCGAATTTAGATCTCAGAATAAAATCTACATATTCATATGTATGCAATAATCTGAAAGTGTAAAATAAATGATCTTTATAATCATTTGAACTCTATTTCCAACCAACTACAACCACAATTTTAAGGGTTAGTTTTCATAATTTACTATAGTTATTAAGATTACTGAAAGATATTACAATTAAGTATTTCATGAATAACTAAACCAAAAATGCTTCTCATTTCTTTTAGCTATTAATGCGCTTTCATGATATATTCATTTTTCAATATTACATAAGAAAATTTACTTTGAATTTAATTTCACCAAAATTGTATGAAACAAATATTACTCATTAAGCTTTAGTAGGCATAATACTTGTACTGTTATTTGGTAGTGTCACATAAATATTATAACTGATTAATAACCTTCTGTCATTGAGTTGATTTTTATGAAGTTGAGGTTGAAGATATGGGTTTTTCCTATCAATGTTGTGTGTTCCACAAAATATATTTAAATTTGAAAGTGTTTTAATGGGTTACTTTCCCACCTTCGGGTTTGGCCTTCGGTGTGCTACTCTAAAGCTTGGTCTTTTACCTCCCCGCCCCCTTCTTCATATTTCTAGGTATGTTTATGTGATTTATTTACCTAAATCTGTAAGTTTGACTTGTGTGGTAATATTTTATGAAAAATATCATACCTAAAATTCTATGATCAGTCTTTAAATTGTCCGGGTGTCAAAGTGCATATATTTAATTTATTGTAGGTTTACATAGGAATGTTACTTTCACATGTTTCTAGCATTTATATTGTATAAAATAATATAAACTCCACCTCATACATCATAAATTTTAAATTATAGAACCTCCGTCAAAAGTTTTTGAGTTTAGTATCACATGTTCATATTTTTAATTCTCACATTTGTTTTAACTACGAATGATGGTTGCCTAAAATCACATGGTTAATCATCCCCCTAACACCCCCTCAAGGACTAACAAGATCCTTTTCATTTTTAATGCATGCTTTCCATTTTTCTAAGAGAATAAAACAAAATATTAGTGTATATTAGGCATTTGCACTTCATTATTACCCTCCAGTCGTCATGCTTCATATTTATTTATATTTAGGCAAACCTTTTCTAGATGATTTAAACCTAAAACAAGAAGAAAATTGTGACACCCTAACTAGTTAAATACTGGGTAGCTACTCCTTTATTAAATTAATACAAAATGTCAAGTTGGTTCAGTTAATAGCATCACTGTCGAAAACATTTTTAATAATTACTAACCACCTAGTATTTAAAAAGTGAGTTGTCAAATTTTAAATTAAATCTGATTAACATGCAAAAAGTGAAATTACCAAAAGTTGACATAACCATACACAATAAAGTCTCAATAGAGTAACCAACAAATAATAATGAATCCGGAGGAATTATTCCTCACAACAATTCCAATACTGAAATAATAAAACAAGTCTGCATCGTAAATTAATTACAAACCAAAGTTTGAATAACTGAAATACAAAATGTCTCTAAAGGAAATGGGCGACATGCCCTACAAATGATAAAACTGAACATGGAGTCAAGACTAGAAAAGGAAGTGTCTACTGTCAAGGCCCTGTAACTTCCACAACAGCTACAGCTCATCACCTGAATAGGATTCCTATGCATGGTGTCCTTGTGGCTGGGCACCTAAAAAGGTTTTTACAAAAATGGATTTGAAAGAAAATGGGTCAGAGCCCGAATGTGGAGAATAGTTTTAAAAATAGCAAGTGCTTTAATAACATTAAAACAATGAATGCAAAATACATGTCAGGACGTGCTCTCACATGAAATACTCACCTCTCGACTATTTGTGCACTCCTAACGTACCGTACCCATACAAGTGATTCTCATATCTATCTAGACCAAAATAAATACTAACCTTTCTACTCAATTCGCAATTTAATTCCAACTTCATCAATTAAATAGAGAGTTTTACTTAAATTCTCGGATCCTCAATTATTAGCAATACAATTCACTACAGGTTATCCCTTTTTATCTTTAGCGATCATTACGATAATTACACTTCACAATTTAAACATGACAATTCTTTTCATTTAACCGTATATTATACACATCATAAATATACAATAATAGCACCCCGAGACTAAGCTGCGGTGCACACATACTCTGCTATCCCATCCCGGTACATCACGTACATAAGGAACACGCATTTCGAATCTCTCAGGAATCGTTCTCAGATAATAGAAATTCACAAACAATGGAGGCGAACATAGTTCACATCACATGGGTCACGCACATACCTAGGCTCCCATGATCAGCAGACTTATTAACTTCACAATAAGTCCTTCTCTGACCTATGTCCTCGAGGTACCAATCCAAATCCCCCCCGTAAGCACACAAAGATTTGATAGCCCTAAACGAATGCAAACCTCCCGTGATAGCAAGTATGGTAGGTATGTCATACACATAAAATCATATATACTAAGCATGCACACATCTTAGGAATTACCATATTTTTAGTAGTGCTATACTTCTCGTTCTTATACCAACTTTTAGTATTACACAACTCACATATCCCCGGTTTATATGTATTTAAGTCATCAATTATCCTCGCATCGTGATTAGTCACTCGCGTCCGAATCCACAAATATCATTTGGTTCAAATCAGTCTTCTATATGTTACTCCTAAATATATCCCAAATCTCCCAACTATACCAATTAGTTACCCAGGGAAAGTTATCTCATCCATTAAACAAGTTTACGGGACACTAGAAATCAAATCATGCTAAAAAGGCCATTCTGTCAACTCGTTAGAAGTCTCGTTCGAACAAGGTCGTTCGAACGAAAGGGCATCGAAAGAGAGTTCATTCGAAGGAAAGGCATCGAACGAACTACCAACTCGTTAGAAGGAAAACTGTCACCTCGTTAGAAGCTCCTTCGAATGAGCTCGTTCGAACGACCTGGGCAGGTCTTCTAACGAGATGGCAGTTTCGAGCCCAGAATTTCCTATTTCGTTTTTCTCAATTTTCTTCTTCTTAAAACTCATCCAAATATCATCCCAATAGTATTTTAAGGTTCCTCAACATTACTAAACCTTCTTAGGTCGTATCTTAACATTTATATAGGGGCCAATCTTCCTAAACAACATATAATTTTCATATCTCCCCAATTTTCTCCAAACCTTATGAGTATGAACCCTAGAAATTTAAAGTCTTCAATTTCCCTTAATAAATACGTTTTTGCATCATAAAAAGTCGTATTTCTTTTAGTATAATCACCCAATAACATTCTACATGCAATACCTATATCAAAACCTGAATTTCTAACTCCAATTTCATGGGTTTTTATCAATCTCCCAATACAATGCAATTATATAAATTTCTAAGCATGGAAGAAACATTCGCTTGAAATTAACGTAATTAAACCACTTGCCTTGGATTGTTCTTCAGAATTTGACATCGAATGTTGAAGGTTGCTCTCTCTTTCTCTACAATTTCTCCCAAGGTTGAAGGTTGAAGATGGTGGTTATGGTTTTCTCTTTTGGGAACCTCTTCTAACTTCTTCCTATAACTCTCGTAGCCCTATAATTAGTTAAGTGATGGTAATGGTTTAGTGGGTTACTAAATATCCTATATTTAATTCCCAAAAATCGTTGGTCAATATTCCCCATATTTCAAAATTACTAAAATACCCTTTTAAGTTGCCGGTATGACCCAAAAATGCCCCGGGAGCCAAACTAAACCCCCGTCTAGTGTTTTCTGACTATTTCGACCCTTCCGGACACGTTGGTGCACTCAAAATGACCATTAGGTTGATAAAAATAAAATTCACTTTTAAATTCAAATATTACATTCCTGACGCGACTGGCCCGTGCGTCCCAAATTGCCATATTTCAGTCTCGCGACAATTTCAATATTTTCAATATTCATATATTGCCATATATATACATTATAACCAAATACCAGCTCACATCTCGTTAGTATTTTATCCGGATTAATTCGCAATTAATTCACATTTAATTTAATTAATCACATAAATAAATATCAATAAAAGTACGGGGTATTACATACTTTCCCCCTAATAACAGAATTTCATCCCGAAATTCGGAACTAGAAAGTACATGGTAAAAACAACTTTGGATAACGTCCTCGCATCTCATCCTCGAGCTCCCATATGGACTCCTCAACATTATGATGCCGCCACTGAACACGTACCAACGGTACTATCTTTGACCACTGTTTCCGCTCGCTTCGGTCCAAAATAGCAATCGGCCCCTCCTCGTAGGAGCTATCAGGCTGGAGATCGATGTCCTCCAAAGAAATGTGAGAATGAGCCAAATCGTCCCTAAGATATTTCCTTAGCGAGGAAATATGAAACACATCATGAATCCTGTGCAAATGATCCGGTAACCCAAGTCTATATGAAACGGACCCAATCCTCTCGATGATAGGAAATGACCCCACGTATCTCGATGCCAGTTTTCCCTTCTTCCCAAAACTCATAATCCCCTTCATAGGAGATACTCTGAGTAAAACCTGGTCCCCCACTTTGAACTCCCTGAATAACCTCTTCGCATCAGCATAGCACTTTTACCGATCTTGAGCTACCCGAATGCGACTCCGTATAAATTCTATCCTTGCCGAAGTATCCTGAATCACTTCTGGCCCAAGTAGTTTGTTGTCCCCCACCTCTAACCAACATGATGGGGAATGACAAGGTCTACCGTACAACGCCTCAAATGGAGCCATGCCAACGGTGAACTGGTAGGAGTTATTATAAGCAAACTCCACCAGTGGAAGGTACTGCTCCCATCCATCCCCAAAGTCTATGATGCACATACACAACATGTCCTCCAACATCTGATTTCTATGCTCGGTTTGCCCATCGGTCTGTGGGTGATAAGCCGTACTCAACCGCAATTCCGTGCCCATGGCCTCCTGAAAACTCTCCCAAAACTGTGAAACAAATATCTTGTCTCGGTCAGACACGATATTTAGGGGCACACCGTGAAGTCTCACTATTTCTGCAATAAAAATCTGGGCATACTGTCCCGTAGTGTAGTCCGTCCTTACGGGTAGAAAATGAGTGACTTTGGTCAACCTGTCCACAATTACCCAAATGGAGCCGTGACCCCTCTGTGACGTAGGGTAACCCCGTGATAAAGTCCCTGGAGATGCTCTCCCACATCCACATCGGGACCTCTAATGGCTGTAGAAGTCCTGCCGGTCTCTGATGATCCTCTTTTGCCAGCTGACAAGTGGCGCATTTAGAAATAAACACAGCAATATCTCTCTTTATCCCGCTCCACCAATACTGTCGTCTCATGTCTTGGTACATTTTATCCCCACCGGGGTGTACCGCGAACCGTGAGCCGTCCGACTCTGCCATCACCTCATGTCGCAAGTCTTCCCCTTTCGGAACGACTAGTCTCCCATTGAAGCGTAATACCCCGTCTGAGCTAACAATATAAGACTCTGCTCCCTCTGCTAGCAATCGAACTATCTGCTCCTGACAGAACGAGTCATTTCCCTGTGCCTTCACCACCTTCGTGACAATCTGCGGTGTAACTGTCATCACAGACATGAACGATCGGGCCACTGCATCCTAGTGTCTCAACTCCTTCCACTTAGCCTTCCACACCTCGGCCATCTCATCTACTAGATTACGGCTCAATGCGTCTGCTACCACGTTAGCCTTCCCTGGGTGATATTGGATATCAAACTGATAATCCTTCACAAACTCAAGCCACCTCCGTTGCCGCATATTCAACTCCTTCTGCGTGAATAGGTACTCTAGAGATTTGTGGTCCGTGACCGAAACTTCTCCCCCAGGAGATAGTGTCTCCAAATTCGAAGGGAAAATACAACTGCCGCTAACTCCAAGTCATGGGTGGGGTAATTCTTCTCATGAGGCTTAAGCTTACAGGAAGCATAAGCTATGGCCTAAGTCTCCTGCTGCAATACACCTCCAAGTCCTTATAAGGACGCATAGGTGTAGAATTGATACTCAAATCCTGGTCTCGGCAATGCTAACACAGGTGCTGAGGTTAACTTATCCTTCAACTCATCGAATGCCAACTGACAGGCATCACTCCAAATGAATGGCACACCCTTACGAGTCAGATGGGTCAAAGGACCCGCTATCTTTGAGAAACCCCAAATAAACCTCCTGTAGTATCCTGCTAGGCCCAAGAAACTATGGATCTAAGTCGGTGTCGTGGGCTGCCCCCACTCCCTCACCGCTGATACCTTCCCCGAATCAACAGATATTCCCCGATCTGAAATAATATGCCCCAAAAACTGAACTTCCTTCAACCAAAACCCACACTTCTCATACTTTGCATACAACTCGTTCTGACGTAGTGTCTGCAAAACCTGCCTCAAATGCTCGGCGTGATCCTATTGTGTCTGGGAGTAAACCAGAATGTCATCGATGAAGACAATGACGAACTGGTCTAAGAACTCTCTGAACACCCTATTCATTAAGTTCATAAATACGGCTGGAGCATTGGTCAAGCCAAAAGGCATAACCCGAAACTCGTATTAACCATATCTCATTAAGAAAGAAGTCTTCGAGACGTCCTCTTCCCTGATACGCAACTGATGGTATCCTGATCGCAAATTAATCTTTGAGAAGAAAGAAGCTCCTCTCAACTGCTCGAATAAGTCATCGATTCGGGGCAACGGATACTTATTCCAAATTGTGACCTTATTTAACTCCCGGTAATCTACACACAACCTCAACGATCCATCCCTCTTCTTTATGAACAACACAGGAGCACCCCACGGTGAAGTACTCCTCCAGATAAACCCCTGACCCAACAACTGCTCAATCTGATCCCGTAACTCTCTCATCTCGGCTGGAGCCATACGGTAAGGTGCGCAGGCAATTGGGCGAGTGCCCGGCGTCAAATCGATCACAAAATCTATCTCTCTACTCAGAGGTAGTCCAGGTATATCCTGAAATACATTGGCAAACTCTAGAACAACCGGAATCGAATCAAGTGTTATCACCACTTCCTTAGAGGTCTCCTCCTCTAAATAGTACAAATGAGTGGACGATCCTCCCTCAAGGCGAGGCATCGCCACTAAAAACATCTCCTGCCCGGGAATGGTAAAGATAATACTCCTACTGAAACAGTCAATCATGGCTCGGGATGCAACTAGCCAATCCATACCAATAATGGCATCATACTCGGTCATCTCTAACACTAACATATCCGCGGGTAAGGTAAACCTCCCGATCTCTATACTCACGCCTCTATATATAAGGGAAATCACGGAACCCCTACTCAACGGTGAATCTGCACAAGTAACCGTGCTCTCGGCAGTGTCTAATAACCCAATGGTGCGTGCAAATCTCATAGTAATGAAACAATGTGTGGCCCCCGTGTCAAATATAATGCGCCCCATAGTCCCCTGAATAGAGAACATACCCTCAATGGCCGGTGGATCCTGTGAGGCTGCGGCATGCTGGAGCTGATACACTCTCCCATACTGAAGCTGTCCTTGCTGAACTGGGATCGCTGGAATGGGTGGTAATACTGCCATCTATGGTGGTGCTGGGAGGGCGGCGGGAAACATCGGCCTTTGTGGCTCCTGTCGAGCACCATGCTGCTGCTGCTGTGGGGCCCTGCCCCTACTAAGACAATCCTGGCATTTATGGCCAGTCTTGCCACAAACATAACACTTCCCTGGGAAGTTTCCACCTCATTGTCCTTGCTGCGCTCGACCCTGGTGGCCGTTACCATTCCTCCCCTAGCCATGCTGGCCCTGCGGAAACTGCTGTTGCTGACCATTCTTACCCTCCTGGCCCTGATGGCCGTTGGGACCCTGATGGCCCTGCCTGAAACCTCCCTGTCCATTTCTGAAATTCCCCGATCTGAACCTCTTAGAATCCCCCTACTGGTCACCCTGGTCACCCTGCCTGTACTGTCCCTGAGCGGATTGTGCCTCGCTGGCACCATTTCCCCAGTCCTGCCCTGATGGCCGGACTCTCCTGATCTCTTGCTCTCAGACATGTGAAAGCGGTGATCCTAGCAGTGTAGTAGTGCAGCGTTAACCACGTCAGAATAAGTGGCCAACGAGAGATTCCCCAACAAATGTTGACTGATCCTCCAAGTCAATCCATCTGTGAACTTCTGAATCTTTTTCGCCTCGGTCGGTATTTCATCCGGAACAATATTCAATAAGTTAGTGAATTCGGCCTCATACTCGGCCACAGTCTTTCCCTCCTGCTTGAGGTTCATCAGTTTCCTCCTCATCTCCGTGTGAACAGCTGACGGAAAATATTTGCGGTCGAACCGGACCCAAAACTCCTGTATAGCGAGAGTATCCCTCTCCTCTTTGGTGGTAATGGACTCCCACCACTGTAATGTAGATCCCATTAGCTTGAAAGTAGCTATTATCTGCTTCTAAACATCGGTGCACTCTTACATCGTCAAGTTCCTCTGAATGTCTTTCCTCCACTAACTGGATACCACAGCATTGGAGCTACCTGCAAACTCTGGAGGGTGTGCTTTTTAAAAAGCATCACGGACGCGTTCCCAAGCAGACGGGAATGCATGTGCCTGAACTGGCATGGCTACCGGCGCCTGGGGCGGTGCCTGCTGTACAACGGCTAGGGCGGCATTTATCGCTTGGGCTACAATAGCTGCAACCTCGGCGGCATTCATGGTGCCCTGTACGGGTGCAGGCTGTGGCTCTGGCTGTGAATTCCTAGGAACCCATTGCGCGCGTCGTGGAGGCATCTGAAATAAGAGTAAAGTCTATAAGTTCGCAGTTATTAACTCAAAATAGCTGAAGGGCGGAGCATACACAAAATAATACAACAGTCCTAAAATATAGGGCTCTACATCAAAGAAAGCTCAGTGGAAACATAACAAGCCGTACAGATACAAAGGACACTAGAACCTGATGCTCTGATACCACCTGTGACACCCCGACTAATTAAATACCGGGTAGCTACTCCTTTATTAAATTAATACAAAATGTCAAGTTGGTTCAGTTAATAGCATCACTGTCGAAAACATTTTTAATAATTACTAACTACCTAGTATTTAAAAAGAGAGTTGTAAAATTATAAATTAAATCTGATTAACATGCAAAAAGTGAAATTACCAAAAGTTGACAAAACCATACACAATAAAGTCTCAATAGAGTAAACAACAAATAATAATGAATCCGGAGGAATTATTCCTCAGAACAATCCCAATACTGAAATAATAAAACAAGTCTGCATCGTAAATTAATTACAAGCCAAAGTCTGAATAACTGAAATATAAAATGTCTCTAAAGGAAATGGGCGACATGCCCTACAAATGATAAAACTGAACATGGAGTCAAGACTAGAAAAGGAAGCGTCTACTGTCAAGGCCCTGTAACTTCCACAACAGCTACAACTCGCCACCTGAATAGGATTCCTATGCATG
Organism: Sambucus nigra; assembly: GCA_949130495.1. Lineage (NCBI taxonomy): Eukaryota > Viridiplantae > Streptophyta > Magnoliopsida > Dipsacales > Adoxaceae > Sambucus > Sambucus nigra. Next base: position 22,428,137 of record OX422219.1, on the reverse strand, counting down.
GTGTCCTTATGGCTGGGCACCTAAAAAGGTTTTTACAAAAATAGATTTGAAAGCAAACGGGTCAGAGCCCGAATGTGGAGAACAGTTTTAAAAACAGCAAGTGCTTTAATAATATTAAAACAATGAATTCAAAATACATGTCATGGACGTGCTCTCACATAAAATACTCACCTCTCGACTATTTGTGCACTCCTAACGTACCGTACCCATACAAGTGATTCTCATATCTATCTAGACCAAAACAAATACTAACCTTTCTACTCGATTCGCAATTTAATTCCAACTTCATCACTTAAATAGAGAGTTTTACTTAAATTCTCGGATCCTCAATTATTAGCAATACAATTCACTACAGGTTATCCCTTTTTATCTTTAGCGATCATTACGATAATTACACTTCACAATTTAAGCATGACAATTCTTTTCATTTAACCGTATATTATACACATCATAAATATACAATACTAGCACCCCGAGACTAAGCTGCGGTGCACACATACTCTGTTATCCCATCCCGGTACATCACGTACATAAGGAACATGCATTCCGAATCTCTCAGGAATCGTTCTCAGATAATAGCAAATCACAAACAATGGAGGCGAACATAGTTCACATCACATGGGTCATGCACATACCTACGCTCCCATGATCAGCAGACTTATTAACTTCACAATAATTCCTTCTCTGACCTATGTCCTCGAGGTACCAATCCAAATCCCCCCCGTAAGCACACAAAGATTTGATAGCCCTACACGAACGCAAACCTCCCGTGATAGCAAGTATGGTAGGTATTTCATACACATAAAATCATATATACTAAGCATGCACACATCTTAGTAATTACCATATTTTTAGTAGTGGTATACTTCTCGTTCTTATACCAACTTTTAGTATTACACAACTCACATATCCCCGATTTATATGTATTTAAGTCATCAATTATCCTCGCATCGTGATTAGTCACTCGCGTCCTAATCCACAAATATCATTTGTTTCAAATCACTCTTCTATATGTTACTCCTCAATATATACCAAATCTCCCAACTATACCAATTAGTTAACAAGGGAAAGTTATCTCATCCATTAAATAAGGTTACGGGACAGTAGAAATCAAATTAGGCCAAAAAGGCCATTCTGTCAACTCGTTAGAAGTCTCATTCGAACGAGGTCATTCGAACGAGAGGGCATCGAATGAGAGTTCGTTCGAATGAAAGGCATCGAACGAACTACCAACTTGTTAGAAGGCAAACTGTCACCTCGTTAGAAACTCGTTCGAACGAGCTCGTTCGAACGACCTGGGCAGGTCTTCTAACGAGATGGCAGTTTCGAGCCCAGAATTTCCTATTTCGTTTTTCTCAATTTTCCTCTTCTTAAAACTCATCCAAAAATCATCCCAACATTATTTTAAGGTTCCTCCACATTACTAAACCTTCTTAGGTCGTATCTTAACATTTATATAGGGGCCAATCTTCCTAAACAAGATATAATTTTCATATCTCCCCAATTTTCCCCAAACCTTATGAGTATGAACCCTAGAAATTTAAAGTCTTCAATTTCCCTTAATAAATCTGTTTTTCAATCATAAAAAGTCGTATTTCTTTTAGTATAATCACCCAATAACATTCTACATGCAATCCCTATATCAAAACCTGAATTTCTAACTCCAATTTCATGGGTTTTTATCAATCTCCCAATACAATGCAATTATATAAATTTCTAAGCATGGAAGTGTAATAACCCTCGCTTATGAGACCGTGTTTTATAGTAATTACTTAGTATAGTAATTAGAGACCAGTGTTGGGTTATGATTCGAATGATAAATTCTATGTAGAAAAGTTGATATTTATTATGAGGTTGCATGCATATCATAATTATGGGAATATATTGCTATGTCATGCTTATTAATATCATCTGAATATAAAATGATATTTGGCTTAATTATGAGACCGGAACCTAAATTGAATTTTAAAATGTCCAAATGATAATTTGGAGGTTGCAGTTGATTCCGGAACGTGGGAAATAGTCAAATAATGTACCATATTGTATTTGGTAGTTTTGGGCATTTTTGACTGGTTGTGCTTTAATTATGCTATCGCGTATTATTTTATCGCACTTTTGATTAATTAAGTGGAGCATTTACCTTAAGTCACGATTTATGCCCTAAGTCTTCTAATTTCCCCAAAATCCCTTCCAAAACCTAAGAGAGAAAAGAGAAGAGTGGAGAGAAAGCTTTGGAGATTGAGTGAGAGAGCTTGCTACACCAAGAAAACTGCATATTTGCTGAATCAAGGCAAGTTTCTACTTGCTATTTGTATCTTGAGATAAATGATTTGTTGTGTTAATGGTGTGTTGATTGTAGTTTAGCAAACTTAGGGTTTTATTATGTGTTTGGGTTTTGATTTACTCCCAAAATGATTTTTGAGGTTTTAAGATGATCAATAGCATCTTTGATGTTTTAGAATGTTGGTATATGAGTTTGGTTTGGAGAAATTTGGGTTTGGGTAGAAAATGGAGTCCAAGACTCCATAGCCATTTCTTGGCAAAATCGCAGGCCAGAATCGATTCGGCCCCCTGGGCGAATCGATTCGGTTAGTTCCAGTGCCCAGGTCTTGTTGACCGAACCGATTCGGAATTTATCCGAATCGATTCGGCAGTTATGCAGAAACCAAAATTTTCTGACCGAATCGATTCGGTCTCCCATCCGAATCGATTCGGCTATGATGCAGAACCTCAATTTTCTGGCCGAATCGATTCGGCCAAGGGGCGAATCGATTCGGTAGCCCTGCATTTTCCAAATTTTTCTTTTTTTCATTTTTAACCCCTTTTCTTTAGGATTATTGATTAGGGACCTTCTTAAATGAAGTAAACATAGGGATTAGAGTTCTAGTTGAGTTGGGACGACATCCTAGACTCGAAAGGGTTCATCTAGGATTCATTCAAGGTGGAATTTAAGGTGATGTTTGGGCATCACTTTTGTCTTGTAGTTTTATATCGGTCTAGAATCTATTGAAGTTAATTTGGAGACTCTAGAATTCCATTTCGAGCTAGAATTGACTTGTTGGTTTATATTAAAGCCTAAAAGAGGCCTTGGAGATAACTTTGGAGTCCGAATTCCTTTTGAGGATGCTATGTCGGTACTATGTGTACTTAGTTCGGAATTAGCTTATTCATTTATTTAAAAATGGGGAAATTGATAAGGTAAATGATAATTTGCTTATTCATGTCATGGAAATTAATAAAATGAAGGATACACACCTCTCTAAATACCATCTTAAGGGAAGTCCGTGCGATAGGTGAAGCCCCCTGGCTATTGAATGCAGGGTGGATATAGTCCTAGGCCATATGAGCGTTTGTTTTATTTTTCTGCGATGGGTAGGAGATATCGGGTGTGGTCTTGACTACCCTGCAGGCATATGGCCGCTTCCCGACGTTTCGATAGGATCCCAGGTTGTCGTATGCTAGGCCCTGGAGGATGATGGTTATTTAGGGGCGCGCCCAGTGGGGAAACCCGGACGGGCGGTCTTAGAATCGTTATATTTGTAATTATGACTATTCTAATTATCGAGTTGGACTCAACGGAACATAAATGCCATAAAGAGCAAACTTATGCCGCAAGGAGCATGTTATTGAGATCAGTGCCATATAGAGCACATGATGATAATCATATTCCCGAATAAGAATGGAAACATGAAGATTGTTATTGAAATGTGATGAAAGATGATAAAGGCTCATAAGCACTTTTAATTCTGTTTTTGTGTGAATCTCACTCTATGTAGTCCTTCACTAGTTTCAATTCCTTATATGCTGTTAACATGATAGACTATCATCCATGCTTAGTTGTGCATCATTATCATACTTGTCATTTATCTATTGATCACATATCCCCGGCCCTGACCGGTTTTCCTTTTCTGGTTGTGTATGTATATCTATATTATCCGTTCAGGTGTTCCGCCGCACGGTCGCCCGTAATGACTTTTCCCTTCCGCATGTTTTGAGGAGCCGTGACATTGTGCGGGTTTCACGGGATTTTGAGTAGACGCCTCTGTTTATACTTCTAGTTATGTTCAGTTCATTCGGGCATGTTGCCCAAACTGTTGTAAATGTATAATGAATTTATTATGTAACACTTGATGCTATAAGTATGTTGTATGGATGGTATTGACCGAAGCTTTATTCGGTCCTTTGTATCTTTCGGGATTTCTTATATGCGCTTGTGGGGGTTTCCACCCTCTATTTCTATTATGGGTTGTTGAAAATGTTTTTCTTTTTATTTCAAATCAAAGTTTTTGATAACCCGTTTTCTGGAATATAGAGTGGTTATTCCTTATTCTTTGTGTATTGTTGGGATGCTGAGGATGATATTATCCATGATTTCCTATTTAATCGGGGTATAGGGCTGGCCACCCTTTATTTCGGATAGCGGGTTGTCACAGATGGTATCAGAGCATCAGGTTCTAGAGTCTTTAGGATCTATGCGGACTTGTCACGTTCTACCGTAGCGTTCTTTGATATAGAGCTTAATGTCAGGATTGTTTTTGCTGCCCATGTATGCGATCTTCTGCTAAATAGATTGCCTTATATTATGTTTTAACTCTCTCTCGTCTTTATCTCAGATGCCGCCAAAGAGAGGACGTCCCGCTAGACGTAATAGGGTCGTTGAGGATGAGTTTGGTCCTCCACAGCAGCAGGGGAGTATCAGTGCCGCTGAAGTGGCAAATATTGTGGCCCAAGCTGTCAACGCCGCGATGACTGCCGTGGCCCAACAAATGCCACAAGCCCAAGTTAGGGGACAAGAAGCACAAGTTCCTACGGGACCTTCCCAGTGGGAACGGGTGAGAGAATCTTTCCTGAAGGGACATCCCCCGGAGTTTGAGGGAGGTTCAGATGTTATCAAGGCGAACCAATGGAAGAGAGATATGCAGCGCCATCTTAGGATGGTGGAATGTAGTGAGGAGAAGAAGCAGATTCTCGTTACTTTCAAGTTGGTAGGACCGGCTTTACATTGGTGGGAGTCCATGACGACGCCCGAGCAGAGGGATACTATGTCCATCACAAATTTTTGGGCCTTGTTTGATGGGAAGTATTTTCCTCCCGCAGTTCAGAGGGAAATGCAGAGGAAGCTGCAGGATTTGGTTCAAGGGGAGAGGTCAGTTGCTGAGTATGAAGAAGAGTTTACCCGGTTAGCTAGTTTTATACCGGATGAGGTAACTCCAGAATCAAAGAGGATCTCCAAGTTTGTGGGAGGTTTACAGTGGAGAATAAAACAACATTTGCTGGGTAATCCATCTCTGGTGACTTTTGGGGATGTGATGAATGCCGCCTTGCTTCACTGTCAGGAGCACAGATTGTTTTTGCTAAACAAGAAGAAGGTTGTTACTATGGGTCAAGCAGCGAGGCAGGGAGGTGTTGGGAGTGGAGGGGGAATATCTTCTTCGTCCCAATCCTTGGGGAACAAGCAGGTTGAGAGGGGTCCTCAGCAGGGGGATCCGTCCAAGCGTCCACGTTTTGGTGGGTTTAATACTGGTGGTAATAATAACAGGCAAGGTCAGGGTGGTCAACAACCACAGGGAGGTCGAGGTGGTAATGGTGGTAGGGGCCAACAGGGCCGAGGTGCGGGGCAACTCCGGAATAACCAAGGCAGGAATCAGGATAACATGACTAATAAATGTTTTCAGTGTGGGGAGCTGGGCCACTTTAAGAGGGCATGTCCTCAGCTGGTTGGAGGGCCTCTTCCTAGGTCCCCACAGCAGCCGTATGTACAGTTTCCGCCTCAAGCGCCTAATCCGGGTGCTCCTCCTCAACAGGGGCAATTGCAGTACGGAAGGGTTTACCATCTTCAGGAGGCTTTGCTTCCTCCAGCTCCTCCAGCCCCACCAGCGATCGAGGGTAAGTTTCTCATTCAGGGGCACTTGGGTCGAATTCTATTTGATACGGGTGCTACACACTCCTTTATTTCTAGAAGTTTTGCTCAGACTACAGGTTTGATAAAATCTGCTGAAAGTACCTTCACTAGCGTCGAATCCTCTATGGGCGATGGCTCATTGATTTTCTTCGTATGTAAAAATGTAGGAATTAACCTTGGTGACTTGTGTTTTGAGGCTGACTTACTCGTCCTTGATATGGTCGGGTATGATGTAATTTTGGGGATGGATTGGCTAGCGAAGTACCGTGCTATAGTGAATTGCTTCGGGAAGAGTATAGTTTTTGCGGTTCCTGGACAAGAGATGTTCCTAGTAGTTATGCCTTGTGTGGAAGGGAGCACGAGTGCTTATTTATATTGTATTGCGGAGGACGCATCTAGAGATGTCGTGGTTCCCCTAGATTCTCTTCCCATCGTTCGGGACTTTGAAGATATTTTTCGGGAGATACCGGGATTACCTCCAAGTCGGGAAATAGAGTTTGTGATTGACCTAATGCCGGGAACTAGGCCGATCGCAAAAGCTCCTTATCGAATGGCTCCTGTGGAGATGAGGGAGCTGAGAGATCAGATTCAGAAGCTACTGGAGCAAGGTTTTATTAGGCGTAGTACCTCGCCGTGGGGCGCTCCGGTATTGTTTGTGAAGAAGAGAGACGGCTCTCTCCGGTTATGCGTGGACTATAGAGAGTTGAATAAAGTCACCATCCGGAATAAATACCCTTTGCCTCGCATCGACGACTTGTTTGATCAACTTAGGGGAGCTTCCTACTTCTCCAAGATCGACTTGCGGACTGGGTATCACCAATTGAGGATACTAGAGCAAGATGTGTCCAAGACGGCCTTTCTGACCCGTTATGGATCTTATGAGTTCTTGGTTATGCCCTTTGGGCTAACCAATGCCCCTGCAGTGTTTATGGACCTTATGAATAGGGTGTTTCGGGATTTCCTTGACCAGTTTGTCATTGTATTTATTGATGACATCCTAGTCTATTCTCAGACAGAGTCGGATCACGTTGCTCACTTGCGGTTGGTCTTGCAGAGATTGAGGGATCATCAATTGTATGCAAAGTTTGAGAAGTGTGGCTTCTGGTTGAAGGAAGTTCAATTTTTGGGGCATGTGGTGTCATCCCAAGGTGTGTCTGTGAACCCGAGTAAGGTGGTCGCGGTGAAGGAGTGGGGTCAGCCCACGACGCCGACAGAAGTTCGTAGTTTTCTGGGCTTGGCGGGTTATTACCGTCAATTCATTAAGGGCTTTTCTAAGGTTGCTAGCCCATTGACGAATTTGACCCGGAAAGGAGTAAGATTTGTTTGGGACAGTTCATGTCAAGCGGCTTTCGATGAGCTCAAGGATAGACTGACTTCAGCTCCAGTCCTGGCATTGCCAAAGCCGGGGTTAGAATATCTCATCTTTACCGATGCATCTCTTCTGGGGTTAGGAGGTGTTCTTCAACAAGAGAGGCAACCCATTGCATACGCTTCTCGTAAGTTGAAGCCTCATGAGAGGAACTATCCAGTGCATGATTTGGAGTTCGTCGCTGTTGTATTTGCCTTGAAGATATGGAGGCATTACCTCTTGGGGGAAAAGTTTAGTCTTTTCACCGACCACAAATCGCTGCAGTACTTATTCTCCCAAAAGGATTTGAACATGCGCCAACGCCGTTGGTTGGAGTTTGTGAAAGACTACCAATTTGACATTCATTACCACCCCGGGAAGGCGAATGTGGTAGCAGATGCCTTGAGTAGAAAGCCTGATGGGGACTTAGCTAAGGTGTGGAAGGCTAAGTGGAAAGAACTCAGCCTGGAGGATGCCGGAGCGAGAGCATTCCTTTCAGTGATGAAGGTTACTCCCACGATTATAGCAAAGATTGTGGAAGCTCAGAAGAGAGATAAGGTTTGTCAAGATCATACAAGCCAGTTGTTATCTGAGGGAGCGGAGTCGTACTCAATTGGTTCTGAGGGTGGATTACGCTTCCAGGGAAGACTTGTGGTTCCCGATGATGGGGATTTGAGACGTGCAGTTATGGAGGAATCCCACGGGTCGAAGTTCACGGTACATCCCGGCGGGGACAAGATGTACCAAGATATGCGCCGTTCGTATTGGTGGGCGGGTATGAAGAGGGATATCTCCGAGTTTGTGTCCCAGTGTACTACTTGTCAGTTGGTTAAGATTGACCACCAGCGGCCGACGGGTTTGTTACAACCGCTCGAGATTCCCGTGTGGAAATGGGAGAGTATTTCGATGGACTTTGTTACGGGCTTGCCTAGATCGCAGAAGGGTCATGACTCAATTTGGGTGATTGTCGACCGTTTGACTAAGTCGACACACTTCTTGCCCGTGCGCACCGATTATGATACCGCTCGTTATGCCCAGTTGTTCATTGAGGAGATCGTTAGACTCCACGGGATACCTTTGAATATTATCTCCGACCGAGATAAAATTTTTGTGTCCCACTTTTGGCAGAGTTTCCAGGGAGCCATGGGGACTGAGTTGAAGTTGAGCTCTTCCTATCATCCTCAAACAGACGGTCAGACCGAAAGGGTAAACCAGATGTTGGAGGATATGCTTCGTATGTGCATACTTGACTTTAAAGGTAGTTGGGAACAATATCTTCCGTTGGTTGAGTTTGCTTACAACAACTCATACCAATTTACCATTGGTATGGCACCTTATGAAGCTCTGTATGGCAGGCCTTGTAGATCGCCCGCATGTTGGTTGGAAGTGGGTGATAATAAGTTTCTTGGACCTGAGATGATCCAAGACACTTCTTCGAAGATCGAGCTTATTCGAAATCGTATACGTGTAGCCCAAGATCGGCAAAAGAGCTATGCCGATGCGGGTAGGAGACACATGGAGTTGGAGGTTGGAGACCAAGTGTTGGTGCGGGTGTCCCCGATGAAGGGCATCAAACGTTTTGGGAAGAAGGGAAAGCTTGCACCGCGCTTTGTTGGACCTTTCCCGGTAATTGCAAAGGTTGGTCCTGTAGCATACCAACTTGCCTTGCCGGAACCCTTACATCAAATTCATGATGTATTTCATGTCTCCTCCTTGAAAAAGTACAGAAGGTGTGAAGGTGCCCTTTGGCACATTCCTTTCGAAGATATCGATTTGAAGCCTGATGTTTCTTATGAAGAACAACCGGTTGCTATCCTTGAGTTTGGGGAGCGAAAGTTAAGATCTCGGGTGGTGCCTCTAGTGAGAGTCCATTGGAGTCATCATCATGCAAGCGAATCAACTTGGGAACGCGAGGATGAGATGCGGGAGAAATATCCACATCTTTTCTTATGAGGTACGCCTGAATTTTGGGGGCAAAATTCCCTCATAAGGGGGGGAGTATGTAATAACCCTCGCTTATGAGACCGTGTTTTATAGTAATTACTTAGTATAGTAATTAGAGACCAGTGTTGGGTTATGATTCGAATGATAAATTCTATGTAGAAAAGTTGATATTTATTATGAGGTTGCATGCATATCATAATTATGGGAATATATTGCTATGTCATGCTTATTAATATCATCTGAATATAAAATGATATTTGGCTTAATTATGAGACCGGAACCTAAATTGAATTTTAAAATGTCCAAATGATAATTTGGAGGTTGCAGTTGATTCCGGAACGTGGGAAATAGTCAAATAATGTACCATATTGTATTTTGTAGTTTTGGGCATTTTTGACTGGTTGTGCTTTAATTATGCTATCGCGTATTATTTTATCGCACTTTTGATTAATTAAGTGGAGCATTTACCTTAAGTCACGATTTATGCCCTAAGTCTTCTAATTTCCCCAAAATCCCTTCCAAAACCTAAGAGAGAAAAGAGAAGAGTGGAGAGAAAGCTTTGGAGATTGAGTGAGAGAGCTTGCTACACCAAGAAAACTGCATATTTGCTGAATCAAGGCAAGTTTCTACTTGCTATTTGTATCTTGAGATAAATGATTTGTTGTGTTAATGGTGTGTTGATTGTAGTTTAGCAAACTTAGGGTTTTATTATGTGTTTGGGTTTTGATTTACTCCCAAAATGATTTTTGAGGTTTTAAGATGATCAATAGCATCTTTGATGTTTTAGAATGTTGGTATATGAGTTTGGTTTGGAGAAATTTGGGTTTGGGTAGAAAATGGAGTCCAAGACTCCATAGCCATTTCTTGGCAAAATCGCAGGCCCGAATCGATTCGGCCCCCTGGGCGAATCGATTCGGTTAGTTCCAGTGCCCAGGTCTTGTTGACCGAACCGATTCGGAATTTATCCGAATCGATTCGGCAGTTATGCAGAAACCAAAATTTTCTGACCGAATCGATTCGGTCTCCCATCCGAATCGATTCGGCTATGATGCAGAACCTCAATTTTCTGGCCGAATCGATTCGGCCAAGGGGCGAATCGATTCGGTAGCCCTGCATTTTCCAAATTTTTCTTTTTTCATTTTTAACCCCTTTTCTTTAGGATTATTGATTAGGGACCTTCTTAAATGAAGTAAACATAGGGATTAGAGTTCTAGTTGAGTTGGGACGACATCCTAGACTCGAAAGGGTTCATCTAGGATTCATTCAAGGTGGAATTTAAGGTGATGTTTGGGCATCACTTTTGTCTTGTAGTTTTATATCGGTCTAGAATCTATTGAAGTTAATTTGGAGACTCTAGAATTCCATTTCGAGCTAGAATTGACTTGTTGGTTTATATTAAAGCCTAAAAGAGGCCTTGGAGATAACTTTGGAGTCCGAATTCCTTTTGAGGATGATATGTCGGTACTATGTGTACTTAGTTCGGAATTAGCTTATTCATTTATTTAAAAATGGGGAAATTGATAAGGTAAATGATAATTTGCTTATTCATGTCATGGAAATTAATAAAATGAAGGATACACACCTCTCTAAATACCATCTTAAGGGAAGTCCGTGCGATAGGTGAAGCCCCCTGGCTATTGAATGCAGGGTGGATATAGTCCTAGGCCATATGAGCGTTTGTTTTATTTTTCTGCGATGGGTAGGAGATATCGGGTGTGGTCTTGACTACCCTGCAGGCATATGGCCGCTTCCCGACGTTTCGATAGGATCCCAGGTTGTCGTATGCTAGGCCCTGGAGGATGATGGTTATTTAGGGGCGCGCCCAGTGGGGAAACCCGGACGGGCGGTCTTAGAATCGTTATATTTGTAATTATGACTATTCTAATTATCGAGTTGGACTCAACGGAACATAAATGCCATAAAGAGCAAACTTATGCCGCAAGGAGCATGTTATTGAGATCAGTGCCATATAGAGCACATGATGATAATCATATTCCCGAATAAGAATGGAAACATGAAGATTGTTATTGAAATGTGATGAAAGATGATAAAGGCTCATAAGCACTTTTAATTCTGTTTTTGTGTGAATCTCACTCTATGTAGTCCTTCACTAGTTTCAATTCCTTATATGCTGTTAACATGATAGACTATCATCCATGCTTAGTTGTGCATCATTATCATACTTGTCATTTATCTATTGATCACATATCCCCGGCCCTGACCGGTTTTCCTTTTCTGGTTGTGTATGTATATCTATATTATCCGTTCAGGTGTTCCGCCGCACGGTCGCCCGTAATGACTTTTCCCTTCCGCATGTTTTGAGGAGCCGTGACATTGTGCGGGTTTCACGGGATTTTGAGTAGACGCCTCTGTTTATACTTCTAGTTATGTTCAGTTCATTCGGGCATGTTGCCCAAACTGTTGTAAATGTATAATGAATTTATTATGTAACACTTGATGCTATAAGTATGTTGTATGGATGGTATTGACCGAAGCTTTATTCGGTCCTTTGTATCTTTCGGGATTTCTTATATGCGCTTGTGGGGGTTTCCACCCTCTATTTCTATTATGGGTTGTTGAAAATGTTTTTCTTTTTATTTCAAATCAAAGTTTTTGATAACCCGTTTTCTGGAATATAGAGTGGTTATTCCTTATTCTTTGTGTATTGTTGGGATGCTGAGGATGATATTATCCATGATTTCCTATTTAATCGGGGTATAGGGCTGGCCACCCTTTATTTCGGATAGCGGGTTGTCACAGGAAGAAACATTCGCTTGAAATTAACGTAATTAAATCACTTACCTTCGATTGTTCTTCAGAATTTGAAGACGAATGTTGAAGGTTGCTCTCTCTTTCTCTACAATTTCTCCCAAGGTTGAAGGTTGAAGATGGTGGTTATGGTTTTCTCTTTTGGGAACCTCTTCTAACTTCTTCCTATAACTCCCGTAGCCCTCTAATTAGTTAAGTGCTGGTAATGGTTTAGTGGGCTACTAAATATCCTATATTTTATTCCCAAAATTCGGTGGTCAATATTCCCCATATTTTAAAATTACTAAAATACCCTTTTAAGTTGCCGGTATGACCCAAAAATGCCTAGGGACCCAAACTAAACCCCCGGCTAGTGTTTTCTGACTATTTCGACCCTTCCGGACACGTTGGCGCACTCAAAATGACCATTCGGTTGATAAAAATAAAATTCACTTTTAAATTCAAATATTACATTCCTGACGCGACTGGCCCGTGCGTCCCAACTAAATTTCCCAAATTGTCGTATTTCAGTCTCGCGACAATTTCAATATTTTCAATATTCATATATTGCCATATATATACATTATAATCAAATACCAACTCACATCTCGTTAGTATTTTATCCAGATTAATTCTCAATTAATTCACATTTAATTTAATTAATCCCATAAATAAATATTAATAAAAGTACGGAGTATTACAAAAATATTTTAGACCTTTTCAACATAATAAACCTAAATTTAAAATGTTTTCCGTCTAGTATGAATTTTTTATATTCCTGATTCTCACATTTGTTTCAACTACTTTTTTAAAGACATTTATATGTTTAGAAATTTTGCCTACCTTTGTGACATATTAATAAGCGCACGGCATATTTTTCGAGGCACATGCTTTATCATATAGTTATGCATGTCATCCATTTTGATATCCCAAAATTTTGCTACTAAAGGAAATCCAAATACAAGTCAAATATTTCCTTAGTTACTACGAGCTCAATTAAATTCATACCTATACCAAGGTTAGCTAAGCATATATCAATTAAGAGTTAATGAATAATTATATCAAGTACAAATCATGAACATTGAATTATATTATAATTTCTCTCTCTTAATAGGAGAAAACCTTTATGTTCCCCTTTGCTCTCAATTTCTTGAACTTGAAAGTATGCTCAATTTCCATCACTATAATGCTTAAATATTTCAGTATGAACTACCCATATTTTTTGTGACACCCCGCCAAATAAAATACCGGGTGATCAATCCTCTCATTTGGTTCATTCTTAGCATCACCGTCGAAAACTTTTTAAAACTTACTAACCACCTAGTATTCAAAAAGTTGGTGCCAATTTTATCTTTATTAATCCAAACAAAATAAGTGCGGAAATAAAAATAACACATCCAATGCTGAAAGAATCAATAATCACAAAGATTAATAAAAGTCTTGCCGAATATACCATCGGCGAAAACTAAGATAAACCAAATTAAAGGAGTAATAAATCCTATACAATCTGAAATGAAGTAGCTGAATAAACTTTGAGCGACATGCTCGATATAGATTGGAATCATACTCCTATACTAGAAATAGAATGAGAGAAGCGTCTATCCAAATCCTGCAATGTCCACATATGCTGCAGCAGCGAATCCCTGGAATGAAATCAAATCTGGCGTCCCTGTGACTGGACACCTAAAATGTTTTAAAAATATTTGATAGCAAGGGTTAGAAACCAAAACGTTTTGAAAATATTTAGCAAGTGATTATCATAACAGCAAATTAAAAATTCATGAATGCGCTTCATATTTATGTTAGTGTCGCACTCTCTTGAGGACATACTCACCCCTCCACTAATGTGCACACCTAACGCTTTCTTTATCTCTCACATATTCCTCTACCCCGAAACTAGATACTTGATATAACTCTTGTCAACCTCCCTACTCCATCCCGAGTATTTTTAATGCGTGATATATAAGTTATTTATCACCTTAACTTAATTAATCATCTTTCCTTGAAAGCCATATAACATTCACTAGTTATATAAGTAATACCATTTCATTCACGTATTAAATTACCTGTATATAATTATTTATCTCATTATATACGTAAAACCACATTACAACATTCACACGTTTGTTGAATGGATATATATAACTCATGTATAATTAATACAATTCACTTCCTGTATTTAATCACTCGTATATAGCTATTTATCCCATTATATACGTAGAACCATATTACAAGATTCACACACATGTTGAATATATATATCTAGTCCATCCTCCCGAGTAATAACTCACCGGATGTATTCTCTAAAGTGCTATCACACTAGGTGTGCTCACATAACCTAGTTACCCCAAGTCGAAATCGCTCACCAACTTGGCCAAAAATATAAACGTAGTGGAGGCGGTTATATTCCTTCCCTGAAAGTGAGATGAGCACCTCACCCATATAACGGACGTTATGACCTGGGGATATACTTGCCCTACTCCTCCAGCTAGGGGATTCACCCACTTCGCGCAACCTCCATTGATAGCACTAGAGCCCATAAATTAAATAAATATCTAGCCACTGATATTTAATAGAACAAATAATATATACAAACACACACACACACACACACACACACATACACACATATATATATACTATCACCACACCATATATATATATATATATATATATATATATATATATATATATATATGATAATTTATTCCCGGCGTTATCGTGCACGAAAATCCGTAACACTAGCCTATAATTTTCCCCCGATCCTACGGTCCGACTCTAGTTTAATTAATTCCTCTCCATAATTAATTCCCTGCCTTGGCATCGCTCAACCAATATATTCGGACCCACTCACTTGAATCCATATCTGATTACTTTGGAATCGAATTCCTCAAATTTATCCATAAAATGCCCCACATAAATCCTCACTAATCCCAATTACTTTCCCCCATAATTGTTAGGAACATATGCTTCATATATATTTCTCACTAAATAATGTATGGAAATTAAATCTTAAATTAATTTCCCCTAATGTATAAAACTGGCGGACCTGTCAAAAATATAGGACAGTCGATCGATCGACTCCCTAGGTCGATCGATCGATCGACCAGTTCCCTTTCTTCTCCGATTTTCTGTTTCGGCCATTAAAGAAACCCAAGCTTTTTAATTCTCTCCGAAACATTTACCCATTCACAATAAACATTAAATTAATGAAATAGTAGGTTCTAAACACTTTAGAAACCTTGAATCATCAATAAATTTACACAAATCTAATGTTTACCAAATTGGGTATTTTTTGGGTTTTATTCCACCGATTTCAATTCATCATCCAGATTCGAAGTTGGTCATCAATACTTACCAATTCTAACCCTACAATCTGATTCCAATCGTCCCATATCATAATCTAACATCAATTAGGTAATTAATCTACACACATTGCTCTAATTCAGAAAAAAACATTTTAATTGTCAACACATACCCAAAAACGGATTTTTTATACACCCACTATGATATGAATTGATTATCAGGAAATTTAAAATCACAGCAAGTTAACCACTTACCTCTAATTATTCATAGAGTCTGATCCGTTCAGATAGAGGAAGGTTTGATGAAGAACACCCAAATCCCTTTCTTGATTTGTCTTCAAAAGCACCCCAAATTGCTCTCAATTTGCTTCTTCTATTTCTCTCTCAAAGCCCTAGGTTTGGAGTATGATTTTTGTCAATCAATACTCTAAGACCTAGTTTCATTATACCAAATCCCGTTTTTAGCCTAATGGGCCAAGCCCAAATGACCTGAACACTTCCGTGTGGGCCCGATTATGTTTAAAAATGCCCCGTGACCCATTTACTACCCCCGGGTACACTTTTTCGACTATCTCGGCCCATTCGGACTCAACCATGCACTCAGAATAAATATTCAAATTAATTTATAAAAATCCTTATCTCACATCCAAATTAGTCTATACCGACTCCCGGCTGAGAAAAATAAATGCCACATCACTAATACACGTTATGACGTAATTAAATTATTACTATTCACTTAGTAATTAAATTTCCCAAAATATTAACCATTACTCTCCGATCAATATTTAAATAAATAGTACCATAATTAATTCAATTAAATTACGTTATACAAGTAATTTAAAATTTTTCCGAATTAATTAAATATTAAATGCACAAAAATACGGGGTGTTACATACTCCCCCCCCCCCCCCCCCCCCCCCGTACAAAGGAATTTCGTCCCCAAAATTTGGCCATAACTGCGGTGAATAACTCTGGATACTTCTCTCACATATCCTCCTCCTACTCTCACGTAGACTTGTCAATACTATTGTACCCCCATCAATCTCTAACTAGTGGCACCACCTTAGATCGTAGATTTTGCTCACTGCGACCCAAAATAGACTTGGATCTCTCCTCTTATGAGATGTCTGGCTGCAAATCAATCTCCTCGAGTGGCCAGTACTAGGAATCCCTCTCTATGGTCCCCGGCCATACAGTGCCTCAAATGATGAGCATATACCCCACCCGCTCTACTATCTTTATGTTAGGAAATTCCCCTCATGTATGGGTGTCGATTTCCTTGTTGCCAAATGCGTGACTATCTTTTGGGTAATCACCTGCATCATCCCTGACTAAGCATGTCAGACTTCAACCTTTAACTCATGGTGACGTACCCCTTCTTACATCCCTGAACCTTGCGAAAGGATATAACTTACTCGATTCTCATTGATGGAGCATAACCCATTTCGGGTCCTAGCAACTTGTTATTCCCCCACCTCTTATCTACCAAAGGTGGATAATGAAACTTTTCCCATAAGATCTCCCAAGGTGTCACGCAGACTAAACCGTTATGAGGCATCACACATAACTCTACCTGTGGTAATTACTACTTTTGAATTACCTAAAAATCTAGAATGCACAATCCTCGCTTCTCGTCTACCCATCGACTTATGGGCGACACGTTCAACCCAATATGTAACTCTGTCCCTATCACCTCCTGACACTTTTCACCAAAGGTTGGATTGA
Source organism: Sambucus nigra (assembly GCA_949130495.1). Lineage (NCBI taxonomy): Eukaryota > Viridiplantae > Streptophyta > Magnoliopsida > Dipsacales > Adoxaceae > Sambucus > Sambucus nigra. The sequence goes on along the minus strand of OX422219.1, from coordinate 22,411,165 downwards.
AAAGTCTCTCTCAATTTCCCAACAATATTGGACGACACCTTGTTCTGTTTCACTCCTTCCCGTTAATAGTAAAGTTGGGTATACTACTCGATAGTTTAATCCATTCCAATATAACAATTCGTGTTCAGTTCAATCCATTCAGTAACCTGATGGAAACCTTGAACCCTCTATGATTTTACCAACAAGGGCATTAATTCCATCACTGGAACCATAACAATTTCAAAAATTTCCTGGTTGATACCCTCAAATCAACCACCATGTCTCATTCAACACAAATTCCCATGCTCAAGAACTCTATTGCTTGTGTAGTTTTCGTCAGGCAGGAATCTACACCATGTCTATGCGTAAAACAACTCTAGGCATGTGATTAAATGATACTCTTTTCTATTTTCCTAGAAAAAATTGGTTTTCTCCCTTGCCTAGGGATATGTTTATTACATAGGGCTCCCACACCTTTCCACTCCCTACGGTGGAGGTAGTTCTGCTAGATATACATCTAGTCAGACCGTTTTCTTTCTCAAACGAATTTCAGTTCGTTACACTTGTCCACTTATTTTTTTACTGCCCCGCAGGCATACATTCAATATGTTTATTCATACATCCCTTTATTTAAGATGACATTGAAATCCCACTAACCAGGGCACCCATACACCCTATATCACGTGCATATTTGAACAATATCACAGACGTCACATATGTAATATTTTTTTCTTTCAAGGTTATTACACAGATCACACTATTTCATATGATTAGATTCAAAATTTTCCCAAATCGCAATTTAATATTGTTGATGTTGCCCCACCCATTAACTTGCAGTGCAAAAGTTTTCTTAGTGCTTCTTTCGGAGCACTACCCGGCTGTACTGACCTTATAGATCAATAGCTCTCAGTTCAAATTGTTTTCTCCATACATTCAATAATTGCCATTTAAATCGATGTCCTAGCATCAAATAATGTCTCTCCAATACCGATGCTCATTTGGGCTTATGCTTTTCATAAACAAGCCCAAAAGAACTTTCCCCAATGCATTAAACATTAGCATTATCGTTCATTGATTTTTGTTGACCCAAGTATATAACCGTAACATTCAAAACTCAGTCCTTATACTCATAGGTCTAATTATCGACTCCCGCATCTCTAAAGGAGTTATATCATGCCGCGCTCGTACTATCACTGAGTCCTTAGCACTAAGTCCTTAACAATCTAAATCTCTTTGCCCCATTGTCAATCTGCCATTCCCTGAATCACATTAGTAAAAGTACCTACGCACCGGGATTTAATATAACTAGGCAACAGTACCCTTTGAAATCTACCTCATGAATTAATATAACCGCGAGATAAACCCTCTTTCAGATGAGTCATTGCACAAGAACACGCATTCTACCTTGGAACTGCGAACACGATAGTTTTGCTGTAACCGTCCACCATCGCTTACCCATCGGTAACCAGTCCATTCCAAAAAAACTCATGCTCTCATAACAATTCTCGAAATGAGTTAACCTTGTTAAATATACCCTCTCAGTACTCCCACCTGCTCCCCTGCAGGTAAAACAAAAGAGAGCCCCGTTACCCCGTAGTAAACATACACTTAATAGTAACACTATGATACACCCACTAAACTCGTCTCCCGTTCAAATATAGTGTTAAGAAGAATATTATGACCACTTGTGTCACAAAGTTCACCCCATCTATACGAGGATAAAACTCATACTTCCACTCGCCTATACACTGGAGGCCTAAATGGTTCTTGGATATAATATTCTCATCCAATCGAACCAAAACTTCATAATTATTGTCCCTGCCAGGCATCCCACTCCTATTCCCTAACTCACTGTGGACATAATCAATTGTTGTGGTCAAACTTTCCACACATAAGACACCTCTCTATGTCAATCACCTGCCTCTAGCCCTAATGGCCATGTTGGGGTTGTCCCTATTGCGTACTTGGTAGTCTTGACCCAAATTATTACCCTCGCTGTCCCTTTGGCTTTGCTAGCCCTATGGGACTCATTGTGGGCCTCGAAAAACCGGATTAAATCCACCGTCAATCGGTAGGAATTTAACTGATACAAATCATATAGATGGGTTCCTTTACTGGGTATCCCCTTGTGTTGCCTCACTAGCACTGCTAAATACAATCTTTCCTTTTGGTCAGATACTCCACCTCTCTTGGCTTCCTTCACACAGAAGTATTGATATCAAATCGAAAACATACTACATTGATGACTATAACACCAGTCATCCTAGATGGAGTTTTCCATCCATGCTTGTGTATTACCCATGAGTCCATTATTAACTCATGGACCCCATCTTGACCTCTGCATCCACCTCGTTGGGTACGAAGTTTGCAGCATAATTAAACTTTCCCTTATGTCTGGCCACTGCCCGACCCTTCTGAAGTAAGTACTGACATCTCCTTTGCCTATCGGTTTAAATGGCTCATGCGAAGATTTGCGGTCGAACCACACCTTAAATTCGTTATTATTCATGGTGTTTCTCCATGGTTGTGGTGATTGACTCCTACCACTACAACACCGCCCCACTGGGCCAAAATTTCATTCAAATTTTTATCTTGGATGCCTCCGCACACCACCCTACACAATTGTCTTTGGGTTATCTCTTCCCATTGACTTATCACTCTACTCTACTTCTCTAATCCTTATAGATGACCCTTCCAAAAGGGTCCTTCCACACTTTCCCCACCCCTTGCTGACACTGAAATTGTACCACCTTTATCTATAACAATGCTTTGGGAGACTATCGCTCCCGAGTGATTATTCTACCACCACCGGCCTGAACAACAATCAAGGTGATTCCTATTATGATCACCATTTCTATAATACCCCATGTCTTCTATTGAGCCTCTCCTCCTGCAATCATCCTATGGCCCTCGTTGGTCATCCCAAAGAATGTTCGGTGTGCAAAGCCCAATCGAACTCGTGTATGAATCACATCACTATACTTGATAGCAGGAGAACGTAAGTCGCATGCCTAGAGGAACACAACAATCCTATCATAAGTCTCTACATCAAAGAACGCTAAGCTGAAACCGTGAAAAGCTGCACAGATCCTAAGGACACTAGAACCTGATGCTCTGATACCATATGTGACAGCCCACCTAATAAAATATCGAGTGATCAGTCCAATCTCAAATTAAAACAGGAGTCTCATTTGGTTCGTTCTTAGCATCACCATCAAAAACTTTTTAAAACATACTAAACACCTAGTATTCAAAAAGTTGTTGCCAATTTTATCTTTATTAATCCAAACAAAATAAGTGCGGAAATAAAAATAATACATCCAATGCTGAAAGAATCAATAATCACATAGATTAATAAAAGTCTTACAGAATAAACCATCGGAAAAAACCAAGATAAACAAAACTAACAGAGTAATAAATCCCATAAAATCTGAAATGAAGTGACTGAATAAACTATGAGCGACATGCTCGAGATAGATTGGAATCATACTCCTATACTAGAAATAGAATGAGAGAAGAGTCTATCCAAATCCTGCAACGTTCACATATGCTGCAACAGCGAATCCCTGGAATGAAATCAAATCTGGCGTCCCTGTGACTGGACACCTAAAAGGTTTTGAAAATATTTCATAGCAAGGGTTCGAACCCAAAACATTTTGAAAATATTTAGCAAGTGATTAACATAACAGCAAATTAAAAATGCATGAATGCGCTTCATATTTAAGTTAGTGTGTCACTCTCTTGAGGACATACTCACCCCTCCACTAATGTGCACACCTAATGCTTTTTTTATCTCCCACCTAGTCCTCTACCTCGAAACTAGATACTTGATATAACTCTTGTCAACCTCCCTACTCCATCCCGAGTATTTTTAATGCGTGATAGATAAGTTATTTATCACCTTAACTTAATTAATCATTGATCCTTGAAAGCCATGTAACACTCACTAGCTAATAAGTAATACCAATCCATCCATGTATTAAATTACCCGTATATAATTATTTATCCCATTATATACATAAAACAACCTTACAACATGCACACATTTGTTGAATATACATATATAACTCATGTATAATTAATACAATTCACTTCCTGTATTTAATCACCCGTATATAACTATTTATCCCATTATATACGTAGAACCATATTACAACATTCACACATATGTTGAATATATATATAGCCCATCCTCCCGAGTAATAACTCATCGAATGTATTCTCTTAAGTGCTGTCACACTAGATGTGCTCACATAACCTAGTTACCCCAAGTCAGAATCGTTCATCAACTTGGCCCAAAATATAAACGTAGTGGAGGCGGTCATATTCCTTCCCTGAAAGTGAGATGAGCCCTTCACCCATATAACAGACGTTATGACTTGGGGATATACTCGCCTACTCCTCAAGCTAGGGGATTCACCCACTTCCCGCAACCTTCCTTGATAGCACTAGAGCATATAAATTAAATAAATATCTAGTCACTGATATTTAATAGCACACACAATATATATATATATGTATATATATATATATATATATATATATATATATATATATATATATATATATATATATATATATATATATATACTATCACCACATCGTATATATATAATAATTTGTTCCCGGCATTACCGTGCACAAAAATCCGTAGCACTAGCCTATAATTTTCCCCCGAGTCTATGGTCCGACTCTAATTTAACTAATTTACACATTAATCAATATAATACTTTCCCGAGTCTATAGTCCGACTCTAGTTTAATTAATTCACACATTATTAATATAATACTTTCCCGAGTCTATAGTCTGACTCCAGTTTAATTAATTCCTCTCAATACTTAATTCACTGCCTTGGCATCGCTCAACCAATATATCTGGACCCGCTCACTTGAATTTGTATTTAATTATTTTGGAATCGAATTCCTCAAATTTATCCATAAAATGCCCAACATAAATCCTCCCTAATCCCAATTACTTTCCCCCATAATTGTTAGGAACATGTGCTTCATATATATTTCTCACTAAATAATGTATGGAAATTAAATCTTAAATTAATTTCCCCTTATGTATAAAACTGGCGGACCTGTCAAAAATCTGGGACAGTCGATCGATCGACTCCTAGGGTCGATCGATCGACTCTCAGTTCCCTTTCTTCTCCGATTTTCTTTTTCGGCCATTAACGTGACCCAAGCTTTTTAATTCTCTCACAAACATTTAGCCATTCACAATAAACATTAAATTCATGGAATAGTAGGTTCTAAAAACCTAGAAACCTTGAATCATCAATAAATTTACATAAACCTAATGTTTACCAAATTGGGTTTTTTTCGGGTTTTATTCCACCGATTTCAATTCAGCATCCAGATTCGAAGTTGGTCATCAATACTTACCAATTCTCACCCTACAATCTGATTCCAATAGTCCCATATCATAATCCAACATCAATTGAGTAATTAATCTACACACATTACTCTAATTCAAAAACCCAAAAAAAAAAAACTCATTTTCATTGTCAACACACACCCAAAAATGGATTTTTGATACACCCACTATGATATGAATTGATTATCACGATATTTAAAATCATAACAAGTTAACTGCTTTCCACCAATTATTCATAGAGTCTGATCCGTTGAGGTAGAGGAAGGTTTGATGAAGAACACCCCAATCCCTTTCTTGATTTGTCTTCAAAAGCTCCCCAAATTGCTCTCAATTTGCTTCCTCTATTTCTCTCTCAAAGCCCTAGGTTTGGAGTGTGATTTCTTTCGTTAAATACTCTAAGATCTATTTTCATTATACCAAATCCCTTTTTATCCTAATGGGCTAAGCCCAAATGACCCGAACACTCCCATGTGGGCCCGATTATGCCTAAAAAGCCCGGTGACCCATTTACTACCCCCGAGTACCCTTTTTTTACTATCTCGGCCCATCCGGACTCAACCATGCACTCAGAATCGACATTCGAATTAATTTATAAATATCCTTATCTGACATCCAAATTAGTCTATACCGACTCCCGACTGAGAAAAATAAATGCCACATCACTAATACACGTTATGATGTAATTAAATTATTACTATTCACTGAGTAATTAAATTTCCCCAAATATTAACCATTACTCTTCGATCAATATTTAAATAAATATTACCATAATTAATTCAATTAAACGTCACACAAGTAATTTAAAATTTTCCGAATTAATTAAATCTTAAATGCACAGAAATAGGGGTGTTACATTTTTCTACCAAAAAGGTCATATATCCCTTGCAGAAACTTTTGTCCCCGAGGTATTATTTGAATTATTCACATCCAATTCAGTAGAATAGAAAGAATTTTTTACTAATATTCGAGTATCCAACAACATCTTCTCATTCACTTCATTTAGAGTTACTCTAGATATGTAACTTGCGTCCTCAAGATACAGTGTATACACATTTAGAGTTACATGGAAAGTTTATCATCATTTAACCTCCTATGCAGTCGAACAACATCAACCCTTACTACTTTGAACTCTACTTTTATGACACCAGCATTGTGCTTCATAACCGATTGGGCATCTTACCGGGGTTAACCTTAAATGTTGATATAAGTGATAAGTTCTTGATAGTTTTTTATGCAAATCCTTATGTTCAATTTTTATGAAGGCTAAAGGTTTTCCATTACTCGATGCCCTTCAAGTTTGAATCACAAAGTATATGAATCTTAATCAACGAATCTACAATGCTCTTACTTTAAATGAAGTTGTTGTATTATGGGTTAAAGGAAATAACACAAATATTCCATTCGAGAAAGACGTCATTATGGTATTGCACTTCCGTCTAAGAAACTAAATCAAACATTACTTTTATTACGACCCGTTGCAATATCCATTGCTATTTCAAAAAACAGGGGTTAGATGGAACCAAAACATACGGAGAAAAAATGGAAGCTCATCGATCACATCTACAAATGTCATCTCCTCCGTACCTTCACTCAAATGTGCAGAGGAAATTTTTCCTTTGAGAAACAAGTGACTACATTAACATCAAATGTATCATGTCGAGAATACTATGCACACAAATTGCAAATCAGAAATAATAAACAATCGATGCTATTATTTATTGAAAAACCACTGCAACAATATAGTGTTAATATGTACATAAAGTTCAAAATCACCGGGCTTTACTACTATCGTAACTAGCAAAAGCAATTAGAGCTGAACTCTACTAGAGTAAGCAAGGTTGGTCAAAGGATTCTTCTCCTTGCATCATTCGTTGGTGGGCCTCGCAATATGCATCGTAAATACCTTGATGAAATCGCTTTAGTTCAAAAATGTGGAAAGCCCGATTTATTCATCACATTAACTTGCAATCGTAAATGGAAAGAAATCATGGAAAATTATCAAGCCGAACAATTGTCTCAGGATCAACCCGATCTAACTACCAGAGTATTTTATGAAAAATTAAAGGACCTAAAGGATCAACTATTTAAGAAATAAATATTTGGGAAGGATGACTCACATGTACATGTCATTGAATTCAAGAAGAGGGGTTGCCACATGCACACATTTTAGTCATACTCTAGCAGGAATACAAACTAACTACTCCTGATCATTACGATAATTCGTTTGTGTGGAGATTCCTAATATTCATGAATATCCACTACTTCATGCTTTGGTTATCAAACACATGATGCACGGGCCATGTGGAGTGCTAAACAAGAAAAATTCTTGCAAGAAAAATGGAAATTTTAAATTCTATTACCCTCGGCAATTTGTAACTGCTACTACACAAGGTCATGACTCATATCCTATTTATGAGTGATAATATGATAGGAGACAAGTACACGTGACAAATAAGATGCTTGATAACAAATGGGTTTTTCCTTTTAACCCATATCTCCTCATAAGATATAAATTCCATATTAACGTTAAAGTATGCTCTAGGATGAAAATGGTGAAGTACCTTTACAAGTATATTTATAAAGGCCATGATAACATTGATGTTCATGTTTCATTCAAGGATAATAAGCCAACAACCATGAATGGTATCAAATAATTCCAAGATGCAAGATGAGTATCAACGCAAGAAGAAATTTGGAGAATTTTTGAATTTGAGATAAACGAAATCAAGCCATCTAAGATAAACCTTGAACTCCACTTGTCAAATAAACATACTATGACATATGGGGAGAGCCAAAATTTGCAAAATGTCCATAGTACATCCAAAATTGGAAATACAATGCTAACATGGTTCTTCAGTATGTGCTCTAGAGACAGTGAAGCACATAAATATCTTTATAGTGAATTCCCCAAGCATTATGTATGGTTTTTATGTGAATAGATTAAAAAGAAGTAAAATTTTGATGTCATCAGATATGTCAATAGGTCAAACCCTACTGGGGGAAATGATACTATTTAAGACTTCTTCTAAATCACATGAGAGGTACCACATCATTTGAAAACCGTCTAACTTATGAAGGAATCACTTACTGGACATTTAAAGAGGCTAGCCAGAGCCGTGGATTGATAGAATATGACAACAGCATTAGCGATGGACTTTATAAAGCATCAATTTTCAAAATGCCCGAGGCTCTAATAAGATTCTTCTCTATCATATTAGTTTATTGTGAGCCATCTGATGTGAATCTATTAGAAAAAAACTTTGAGTTTTTATCTGAAGACTTTATAATATTCCACCCACATTCTTTATCTTCATAAAATTATTGCACTTTAAATACCATCAATTTATTCTTAGAATCAATGAGTAAATTGATTAGATACTTTGACTTGTCTACATATGCCATGCCTCGATCATTATCCAATAATATGTAACACCCCGCTTAAAATAATAAAGGGTGGCCAGCCCTATACTATATTAAATCAGGAATTTCAGATGGTCCAGTCTCAACATCAACTATTGGTACTATATGATATAGGACTAACTACCCGATATCATGTAAGCGAGATGTTAAATAATTAAAACATACAACATAACACAACCCAACACTACAAAATTTCTAATAAATAAGAGAGATACAAGAAAGAACTATAAGAAATGAAAGGTATCACTATACATGAATATGCCATAAATAAATAAACCCGAATAAGCTGTCGGGTCACAGCAAATACAATAACTAAAATGGAATAATTATAAACATGTATACAAATATCCCTATGATACAAACCCGATATACAACATGAATCCTACCTAGAATTTTAAAGAAGTAGGAAGCGGCTACATGAAACATCCCGCAACAGTCCGCACCTGTCACGGCTCCAAAGACTCTGGATAGAAGGTCATCCGGCATCCATGCGGTAGGATACCTGTGGAAATATATATGTATATACAAGAAGGAGGGAGAAGTAAACGGGTCAGAGCCCCGAATGTGTAAAATATTTAGCAAGTGTGTTAACCGTGCATAATAAATACCGGTGTACTTAATTTCATAAATAAGTGAGACCGCACTCTCGTGGAACCCCAACTCACCTCTCATCTAAAGGCGCGCACCTATTCGCGTCCTCAAATTTTAGTTAAATTACCCCCATTGATTTTTAGGACAACCTAACTTATCAGGCCTAGACTATATCCACGAGAGCTACCTTCCCGTCATAATCTAAGGATCCACCCATTTCTAATCCTATTAGATTATGACTACAACAGTTATGCCATAAAAGGCTTAATGAATTACGATTAATAATCTCATGAATTATAATTATCATAATTCCTAAAACATTACCCCTATACATATACATATATATATATATATATATATATATATATATATATATACCTATATAGGCTAAAAACGTAAGAATTAATATACTATATAATATGCACATGGAATATTGGCAAGACTTCTCTCTAATCCCAAAATTGTACTACGTTTCGTGCGTGGGGAGTCTCGCAAAGCGAAATCCAAACAAGCAACCGCCCCGTTACACTACTCCTGACAAGGTCAAGACCAGAGATCCGTGATGCCACCTATGGAATTACTTCTCTCAAATCTCGACATGGCACTGCGTTTCGTGCGTGAGGTGTCTCGCAAAGCGAAATCCAAACAAGGAACCACCTCGTTACACTACTCTTGGGCAATGTCGATCCTAGAGATCCATAATCCTCAACATACAAGTTAATACTACCATTACTATTAAACTATAACTCCTAAAGAAAGAAAGAAGAAAAGAAAAAAGAAAGCGAATAAAATAAAATAAAAGAACCTCCAATAATATCCTTGGGATGATGTAACCGAATAATACCTTATGTGTGATACATCAACCCCCATCAATCTAGTACACCATAATCATCTAAGATGTACTTCATAAAAGTCCATATCCTTTCATCTATAGGATATATATAAATATATATATATATATATATATATATATATATATATATATATATATATATATATATATATATATAGGTATTTATTTCTAACCGTATATATATATCATCATCAATCCAATAGCCAAGTGTACATACTACATATGATGTACAAGGCCATGCACATAATATACCCGGCTATATATATCGCCGATAAACTGCATCAGTGCTATCATCTTCCCAGTGCCCGGCTCACGTAACAATACTGGGGCCACCATGGTGGGACTAAACGACACCCATCTCGTGGTAAACACACGCACACGACGTCCCGGGAAGCGGTCATAGTTCCAACCGGCAATGAGACGAAACATACCCACCACGTCTCATCCCAAAAATATATATCTATATGTATAATAATCACAAGGGACGACTATGACCTGGGGAATATCCACACCCTGCATTATATGCCAGGATGCTCACCCTCTACGCGCGCAACTTCCCAATGATAGCATGAGCGGGGTATGCTTAACCAATTAATTATATGTATTATTCATCCATATGATCCAATTATAGGATCAAATAATGAACCACCATATACGGTTTAAGTATCCATACCATGTATGTTCATAACATAAATATATCCATACATTTATATACATACGGATATATATCAACACATATACACATATCCTTATATCTATATATGATAAACTAATTCTCGTTCATATGCATAAGATATATATATATATATACCTGGCTATAAGTATACATAGTCCTCAATATACAAGACGTCACCACAATTCCTTTAATTTACCTCGATACGTGAATATAATCCCATACTTGAAACATATTCAATCATCTTCCTATGGTGAGTAGTCTCCCAAAACCATATGTTTATATCTATACATATACATTCAACATTAGGGTTATCACCCAAGAATTGGTGTAGAAATCCATCACTACACCTTTCACCTCTAATTGTGAAAGTACATAATTATCTTTAGTACAATCTAACCATAGGCATTAACAGGACTTAATAGTCTAAAACCTCAATTTATTCCAACCTCATTTCGAGTATTGGACTTCTCACTGACCATATCCCCATAATTGCGTATAGACTATCCTAACTAGAATTTACGCTACCGCTCATCCTTGTCGATAGTACACCCGCAAGCTGTTTCCCACTTTTACCTATGATTCAATTGTATTTTATGAATCCTTACCCCTATCGGGTTATCATTTATTCCTTAGTCTAAATATTTCTAAGGATAGGAGACCTCTCACTCTCTAAGAGTTCTCAACCTCAAACATATATATACCTTTATCTATAATTGGTAAATTCCAACCTCAAAGAGTTTTTTTTTTCCCAATATCCATATGTAACTCCAATACGTACATGGGTACATTATTCCCAGGTTACCCTAAGGGTCCTCAAATCCCAATATGTGAGAAACTCCTTATAAGACTCCAAGAATATATCTTTTACATCATAAGAGAAAGCCCCCAAATCAATAAACCCAACCAAAAAAGGGTTTGGAATCACTATGGAGAAAATACTTCAAAATGCCCTGTTTCCTAATCGATTCGGCCTCCCAGACGAATCGATTCGGGTCCCAAGACCTGGGCTTCTGCAATAGGCCGAATCGATTCGGCTTGGGGTTCGAATCGATTCGGTCAATGCAGACCTGCTAATTTTACCAAACCGAATCGATTCGCTTGAGGGGGCGAATCGATTCGGACCTGCAATTTTTGAAGGTTTCATCTGTTTCTTCAAAACCCACGAATTCTAAACCCTAAATTTCTCATTCCAACCCCCATTCCTTCATCAAATCATGATTTTAAACCCATTAACCAACCCAAAGTTGATCCCAATCATTTCTATGTCATTAATTCCATATTTAATCATTGATTTCAAGATTTAAACCTAAAATCTAGGTTTTGACATTAATACCCAAAAACCATTCTTTACCCCACAATTTATGAAATGAAATACACAAATAGCTATTTAGCAAGATTAAACACTAGCCTCTGGTTTGTAGAGGTTGGATCATCCTCGATGTCGCGGTTGGGCCGGAAATCCCAAGCTTTTTCTTCCTCTCTCTCTTCTTTTCTTTCTTCTTTCTCTTCTTCTTTTTTCTTTCTCTCTTTCTCTATTTGAGAAGGCTTCATCCGTAAGCCTCCAATTCCTTTAAAACAAAATCCCAATTTTAAATGTTAATACACACTTTAAATGACTCGTTGACTCCAATTCAAGTCAAAACAACTTAAAAACATTCCGGAGCCGAAATAAGACCCAATGACAGTCATTTTGACTATCTCGACCCTTCCGGGATCGATGGTACCCTCAAAAATATCATCCGGAACACTTTGAAACGTCCTCTATTTTTGGACTTAAATTTCCAAATTTTAAAATTCTCCAATTTAATGAAATTTAATTTTCCAAAATTAAATTTCTCAGTCTCCAAAAGTCGAGGGTGTTACAATCTTCCCCCCTTACAAGAATTTCGTCCGCGAAATTTAAGACATGCCTAGGACCTCAATATCATCTAGTCCTTACATCAATCCTCAAGATCACTGTGTCGATCCTTTCTAGTTCTCACGTCGAACTATATAGATCCTTACCGATCCCTAAAACCAACTAGCTACCCAGGGCGCCCATACACCCCGTACCCGAGTTTCTACTTGTGAAATCTTAATCAGGCTCCATTAGCCTCAAATTGTAAGATAACCCTCGGTAATAAAATGTATAACGATATACTAAATATATAAAAGTTTGAAAATTTCCACTGGTTGAACTCTCCTCAATTCCTGACGCTAGCCACCTTCGTGCGGGGGAGGTCTCGCAAGCGAAATCCAAACAAGGAACCCTCCCAATACACTACTGTGTAGCTAGGTCGGGGATTGAGATTAGTTGAACCAGGGTTAAGGTTTTATAAAAAAAAAATTCATATTTTAGATATTGCCCGAGGGCCAATACAACAATACAATATAAATATATCCCGCGTCTTTCGACACGCTAAACAAACACCTTATGTATAAAACACAAGGCCCCAATCAATACAATACTCTAGCCAATATCTAGTTCTCAAAACTAGCACAACTATGAGCTAAATTATCCGCTTCTCACAAATCTACCAAACTCTGAACCTCTCAGTTATGAAATTCCTATACATCATATTAACACCTTTATATAAAAATAAATCCTTCCCTTATTGGGATTCTAAAACTTCCCTACTACTTCGTTACGAAAAGATGTATCATCTCCCAAGATGCCATACCAAGGCCACACTTGCTCACTTCCTTCTCTAGGAAAAATTCCATACCCCCCAGCGGTATAGCGGCTAGCTACTCATCACACCTCACACGCGACGTTCCCACTATCGCACAAAGCGTAACTTAAACTCAAAGAAAGGTATTCTACCTTACAATTCCATAACCTAATGGTTTCCCCTCACCCTAGAATCTCAACTCAGGGTCCTCAACTCCTTCCAGGAAAATCATCATCCCTCAGCCTATTTCTTCATAAGAGAAACATCTTCCTCAAAATCCTTCCTAACCATATTGAAGGATAAACACGATGGCGACAACCAAAAACTCCCTCAGTCCTACACAACGAAACTGAGTCTCCAAATTTCTTACTCCCACTTCCCAGAAGGCAATACTCCCAATTGTTGGGATAACTCCACACACCTCGCGTCGGGAAAAGTCACCAACACCAGGTTTTCTAACGAAGGTTAACGGGTTTCTCAACCTAAACCTCCTAAGGACTACACCAACCTCTCCTCAGACTTACTTTACTAGGTCCAAGGTTTGTCATTCGAGTAAATTTTCCTTTCTTACTCAACTGCCGACAAATCACCTCGAACCATTGCTAGAAATCTCCCCAATAACTCCTCCAGAATCGGGGAAAACAACTACCCCCGATCAAGGCGTACCCAAAATATGCTATGGGTATTGTACTTCTAAACCTATCCTTTCCTAGACGACAAAATCTAGGCGACGTCTGAACTGAAACAAGAGAAATTATTATCAGAACGCCAATCAAATGAATATACTTCACAGAAGAAAACAACGCAATGAACACAACAGTCCTATTTGTAGGGCTTTATGTCAAGAACGTTAACGGAAGAATGCATAAAGCTCGCACAGATCCTAAGGACTCTAGAACCTGATGCTTTGATACCATCTGTAACACCCCGCTTAAAATAATAACGGGTGGCCAGCCCTATACTATATTAAATCAGGAATTTCAGATGGTCCAGTCTCAACATCAACTATTGGTACTATATGATATAGGACTAACTACCCGATATCATATAAGCGAGATGTTAAATAATTAAAACATGCAACATAACACAACCCAACACTACAAAATTTCTAATAAATAAGAGAGATACAAGAAAGAACTATAAGAAATGAAAGGTATCACTATACATGAATATGCCATAAATAAATAAACCCGAATAAGCTGTCGGGTCACAGCAAATACAATAACTAAAATGGAATAATTATAAACATGTATACAAATATCCCTATGATACAAACCTGATATACAACATGAATCCTACCTAGAATTTTAAAGAAGTAGGAAGCGGCTACATGAAACATCCCGCAACAGTCCGCACCTGTCACGGCTCCCAAGACTCTGGATAGAAGGTCATCCGGCATCCATGCGGTAGGATACCTGTGGAAATATATATGTATATACAAGAAGGAGGGAGAAGTAAACGGGTTAGAGCCCCGAATGTGTAAAATATTTAGCAAGTGTGTTAACCGTGCATAATAAATACCGGTGTACTTAATTTCATAAATAAGTGAGACCGCACTCTCGTGGAACCCCAACTCACCTCTCATCTAAAGGCGCGCACCTATTCGCGTCCTCAAATTTTAGTTAAATTACCCCCATTGATTTTTAGGACAACCTAACTTATCAGGCCTAGCCTATATCCACGAGAGCTACCTTCCCGTCATAATCTAAGGATCCACCCATTTCTAATCCTATTAGATTATGACTACAACAGTTATGCCATAAAAGGCTTAATGAATTCCGATTAATAATCTCATGAATTATAATTATCATAATTCCTAAAACATTACCCCTATACATATACATATATATATATATATATATATATATATATATATATATATATATATATATATATATATATATATATATATATATATATATATACCTATATAGGCTAAAAACGTAAGAATTAATATACTATATAATATGCACATGGAATATTGGCAAGACTTCTCTCTAATCCCAAAATTGTACTACGTTTCATGCGTGGGGAGTCTCGCAAAGCGAAATCCAAACAAGGAACCGCCCCGTTACACTACTCCTGACAAGGTCAAGACCAGAGATCCGTGATGCCACCTATGGAATTACTTCTCTCAAATCTCGACATGGCACTGCGTTTCGTGCGTGAGGTGTCTCGCAAAGCGAAATCCAAACAAGGAACCACCTCGTTACAGTACTCCTGGGCAATGTCGATCCTAGAGATCCATAATCCTCAACATACAAGTTAATACTACCATTACTATTAAACTATAACTCCTAAAGAAAGAAAGAAGAAAAGAAAAAAGAAAGCGAATAAAATAAGATAAAAGAACCTCCAATAATATCCTTGGGATGATGTAACCGAATAATACCTTGTGTGCGATACATCAACCCCCATCAATCTAGTACACCATAATCATCTAAGATGTACTTCATAAAAGTCCATATCCTTTCATCTATAGGATATATATAAATATATATATATATATATATATATAGGTATTTATTTCTAACCGTATATATATATCATCATCAATCCAATAGCCAAGTGTACATACTACATATGATGTACAAGGCCATGCACATAATATACCCGGCTATATATATCGCCGATAAACTGCATCAGTGCTATCATCTTCCCAGTGCCCGGCTCACGTAGCAATACTGGGGCCACCATGGTGGGACTAAATGACACCCATCTCGTGGTAAACACACGCACACGACATCCCGGGAAGTGGTCATAGTTCCAACCGGCAATGAGACGAAACATACCCACCACGTCTCATCCCAAAAATATATATCTATATGTATAATAATCACAAGGGACGACTATGACCTGGGGAATATCCACACCCTGCATTATATGCCAGGATGCTCACCCTCTACGCGCGCAACTTCCCAATGATAGCATGAGCGGGGTACGCTTAACCAAATAAGTATATGTATTATTCACATGCACAATATATATACATCCATATGATCCAATTATAGGATCAAATAATGAACCACCATATACGGTTTAAGTATCCATACCATGTATGTTCATAACATAAATATATCCATACATTTATATACATACGGATATATATCAACACATATACACATATCCTTATATCTATATATGATAAACTAATTCTCGTTCATATGCATAAGATATATATATATATATACCTGGCTATAAGTATACATAGTCCTCAATATACAAGACGTCACCACAATTCCTTTAATTTACCTCGATACGTGAATATAATCCCATACTTGAAACATATTCAATCATCTTCCTATGGTGAGTAGTCTCCCAAAACCATATGTTTATATCTATACATATACATTCAACATTAGGGTTATCACCCAAGAATTGGTGTAGAAATCCATCACTACACCTTTCACCTCTAATTGTGAAAGTACATAATTATCTTTAGTACAATCTAACCATAGGCATTAGCAGGACTTAATAGTCTAAAACCTCAATTTATTCCAACCTCATTTCGAGTATTGGACTTCTCACTGACCATATCCCCATAATTGCGTATAGACTATCCTAACTAGAATTTACGCTACCGCTCATCCTTGTCGATAGTACACCCGCAAGCTGTTTCCCACTTTTACCTATGATTCAATTGTATTTTATGAATCCTTACCCCTATCGGGTTATCATTTATTCCTTAGTCTAAATATTTCTAAGGATAGGAGACCTCTCACTCTCTAAGAGTTCTCAACCTCAAACATATATATACCTTTATCTATAATTGGTAAATTCCAACCTCAAAGAGTTTTTTTTTTTCCCAATATCCATATGTAACTCCAATACGTACATGGGTACATTTCTCCCAGGTTACCCTAAGGGTCCTCAAATCCCAATATGCGAGAAACTCCTTATAAGACTCCAAGAATATATCTTTTACATCCTAAGAGAAAGCCCCCAAATCAATAAACCCAACCAAAAAAGGGTTTGAAATCACTATGGAGAAAATACTTCAAAATGCCCTGTTTCCGAATAGATTCGGCCTCCCAGGCGAATCGATTCGGGTCCCAAGACCTGGGCTTCTGCAATAGGCCGAATCGATTCGGCTTGGGGTCCGAATCGATTTGGTCAATGCAGACCTGCTAATTTTACCAAACCGAATCGATTCGCTTGAGGGGGCGAATCGATTCGGACCTGCAATTTTTGAAGGTTTCATGTGTTTCTTCAAAACCCACGAATTCTAAACCCTAAATTTCTCATTCCAACCCCCATTCCTTCATCAAATCATGATTTTAAACCCATTAACCAACCCAAAGTTGATCCCAATCATTTCTATGTCATTAATTCCATATTTAATCATTGATTTCAAGATTTAAACCTAAAATCTAGGTTTTGACATTAATACCCAAAAACCATTCTTTACCCCACAATTTATGAAATGAAATACACAAATAGCTATTTAGCAAGATTAAACACTTGCCTCTGGTTTGTAGAGGTTGGATCATTCTCGATGTCGCGGTTGGGCCGAAAATCCCAAGCTTTTTCTTCCTCTCTCTCTTCTTTTCTTTCTTCTTTCTCTTCTTCCTTTTTATTTCTCTCTTTCTCTATTTGAGAAGGCTTCATCCGTAAGCCTCCAATTCCTTTAAAACAAAATCCCAATTTTAAATGTTAATACACACTTTAAATGACTCGTTGACTCCAATTCAAGTCAAAACAACTTAAAAACATTCCGGAGCCGAAATAAGACCCAATGACAGTCATTTTGACTATCTCGACCCTTCCGGGATCGATGGTACCCTCAAAAATATCATCCGGAACACTTTGAAATGTCCTCTATTTTTGGACTTAAATTTCCAAATTTTAAAATTCTCCAATTTAATGAAATTTAATTTTCCAAAATTAAATTTCTCAGTCTCCAAAAGTCGAGGGTGTTACATAATAATATCCTAAGAGACATTCCCGATGAACATCATGTCGAAACAACACAAGAAGACACCACTTTCTCTACGTGTGTAAATGAGGAAAAAAAACATGTGTACTTGGTTATATGTGAAAAAGTAATTATTGGAACTTTGGGTGATTTCTTCATTGATGGGACGAGAGGAACTGTAATGACATATCTTAATAGAGCGTTACTCAATAATATAAGAAACAGAGGTATGATTGTCCTTACAACATCAATATCAGGGGTCGCTACTGCGTTATTGCCTGGAGATCGAACTGAACATTCACGACTGAAAATACCAATCCTTGCCAACGAGACCAACCTTTGAAATATTCCAAAACAGTGTGGCACCAACAAATTCATGCGATAAGCAAGAATCATAATTTGGGATGAAGCACCAAAGATAAAGAATTTTGTTGTTGAAACTCAGGACAGGACATTAACATATTTAATGGATAGTATTGAACCTTTTGAGGGTAAGTTTATTGTCATCGGTGGGGATTTTCATCAGTATTACATGCAAGACTTGTCATGGTTCTTTTGACTACAATGGAAATTTTACCTTTGAAAATAAACACGCAGGAGAAAAATGATTTGATAAGTCTGCCTAAAGAATTATCAATGAGTTTCTTCTAGGAATTGGCAATGGAACATACGATTTGATAAGTCTGCCTAAATAATTAGACTTCGTCCTTCATAAAATGAGATCCCTAGAAAATCCCACATTGACGTTATCCTCCCATCACTAAATATTAACACTAGCTTGCCATACTTCTTGACAGATCGATCCATCCTTGCAATAACAAATAAACAGGTTGACACCCTGTAAGGACATATTTTTATAAATGTCCATCACAATTAATTATGTCGTATACCTTTACAGCCGTCGAAGAAGTTCAAGAGAAATCTACTTCAAGATGGATCCAAATATATCAAGTTCTTCATTAAAAATTCTCCGCAAAAGTTTACTTTGGTAAGGTTATGTTTTAAATACCTTAACTTTCCACTTAGAGTATGGGATAGTTTTACAAAATGTTTTCTAAGTGTTGGAGAGGACTTTTTCGTCAAAATTTGAGAATGAGTAATTTTTCTAAGTCCTATAGTGTACCTTGTTTTTTATGCCTAGGTCGTTCAAGATAGATCAGCATCTCGTTCGAGCGACATGTTGATGTCGCACGATGTCTTTTGAACGACACGCGTACCTCGTTCGCGTGATACCTCCTTCTCGTTCGAACGAGCTCGTATATCGAGGCAGCATGATTTGGTATAAATACTCATTAAATGGTTTTGTTTTCATTAAGAAGTACCAGCGTTTTGAAAGAAAGAAAGTTGCGAAACTGCAGAATCCTTTTGACTTCTTCTTTTAGGGTTTAATCCGTTTTTGTTTTCAATTCACAAAAATCCCATATGCTTTGGTGAATTGTTTTGGTGTTCAAGAGCACACTTTGCTTTTGTTTACTCTAGTGGGGAGGATAACCTACACCGAGAAGACTGCATGTCTAGGATTGCGTGTCCTTGTGGTATAGTTGCATGTGAACCATTGTTGATTTATTTCTAGTCGTTGCTTTGGAGGTTTGTCGAAGGCACCATGCGTTACTCTTGTGGGCGAAAGCAAGATTGTATTTAAGTCAATGGTCTTGTAAACTTGTCAGAGTTCTAGAAATAAAAGGTTTTGCCCTTCGGGGATTTTTCCTTAAACTTGTGTCGCATGATTTATTTATTTATGGTTTGACACACGCACACACATAGTTTCATGGTTTGGGGCTGATTTAATTTTGTTTAAAAATAGACTCCAATTAAATAAGGTCTAATTGGAAACTTGCGAATCTATTTAATCAATCATCACACACCGCATTTATTCATTTCTCAAATTGGTATCAGAGCGGGTTACGCTAATTTATCATGTGATCCTGATTTTTCAAGGGTTTATTTTTTTATACAATTTGACTTCTCACGTCGACAAATTGGTATTAGAGAGGGTTACGCTAATTTATCGTGTGATCTTTGTTTTTCACAAAAAATTGTGTGATATTGATTTTTTTAAATCAATTTTTGTGAAAAAAATCGTAATTTTTCGATCGAGCACTTATGTAATCGGATACCCCCCCTTGATGACACGAGGTAGAGTTTTGAGGATATAAATTTTTTGAATTTGACGTTTGCTAAAAGAATTGATTTTTTGGAAAAAGAAAATTCTCGTTTTAAATCCGCGATAGATCACTTGCAAGTTGTTCAAAATCAAAGAGATTTTTATCATGAGAAATTTGTTGCCTTGGACCATGACTTTGTTTCTTTAAAATTGTCCAAGAAGGAGAGTGATGATAGGGTCCTATTTTTAGAAAAATAATTGGAGGACCTCAAAAATTCGATTTTTGTGTTTGTACCAAAAAGGGTAAAAATATTTTAATCAATGAGTTTGTGGCACGTGAAAAGACTCTTAGGGAAAAGTTTGTTTTTATTGAGGGGGAGCGAGATAACCTTCTAGATTTGATTGATAATTTGAAGAAGGAGTCCTTCAGATTGGAAGGGTCTAATTATTTGCTTGAGTAAAAAATTTTGAAGTTAAAAAATGATTTGACAGACTCGAGTAGGTTTGATAGTGATGGTAATGGCTCGTTTTGTTCTCATGCTTCGAGTGTAAAAGCAAAAACCATAGTTTGTTTTAGAGAGTCAACCATTCCTAAGGATGTGAGACAAGGTCAACCCATAGGTGTCGTTCCACCCGTTTACACATGTTCATATTGTGGTAGGAAAGGTCACCTTAGGCGTTTTTGTTTTGATCTTGGAAAAAGTCCTAGAAAGTTTATGTCTAGTGTTCCCTTGGTTGCTAAATCCCCCACACGGCGTATCACGTCTATTTGGGTTAGGAAATCACTTTTAGAGGCACTAGATTTTTGACAAGTTGATTCCCGTTTACTTGCACATGATTCTTCTCTGCCATATCATATAGATGATTGTGTTTGCATGTTTGTTATACGCTAGTTATGCTTTTTGATATATTTTTTCTAGTGTGTTGACATGTACTTTTTGTATTAAATTTTTATTTTTGATAAAATTTTGAAAAATCCAAAAAGATTTTTGTATTTTGTTTGCACCGTTTATGGAAAGACACTTAGGATGACCGAGTCACAACATCATTCCATTTTTCATGTGAATCTTTGATAGTGTTTTGAGACAATACGTCATGGCATCCATGTTCTTTATAATGTTTGGAGTCATTAAGATGTAATTAGTTGTTACTTCCTACATGTTTGACTCATTATTTCTTTTATTGCACACATGCACGGATTTGTTTTATTATTACGCTTATCTATCACATGTTGGTTGAGTGTTTACATCTCAATTTTGTCTATACAACGAACCAAATTTGATAAAATAAGACAATAAAAAGTGTGCACCTTTAAACCCTGTTTGTAAGGATTTGTGTGTTTTGTTTGAAATTGGTGAAGGGCTACGAAAAGTTATCATTTATCGTTTGCGATTAATCCACCATTTAATTGGACCTAAAAATTGAGGAATTTTATTATCCGGGGTCCAAAGAGGTTTAAAAGAGTCCAAAAAAAAATTAAATGCAATAAAAAGAAATTCATGCCAAAAAGGGGCCGTTTTGTTTTTGCACCAATTCTCCAATGTTTGAGAATTTAAATTACCTCTAAAAGAAAATATGCATGAGGGAGTTTGGATGGAATTTAAAATGGGTTTGCACGTCCTTGAAATTCATGAAAAAGAGTTAAATAGGTTTGGACGTTATTGGTGTGCAAATCACTTCGACTTTGATTTGTTGATTTGCATAAGACGATGTCATCTAAATTCAATAATTTTTACGCCAAAGGATGTTTTTTTATGTTCATTCGTTAGGAGTACACTTATGCATCATGCACATATGATTGATTGAGTTTATTTACCTATCGAATGTGTTCACACCCATACCTTCCATTTCCATGACTTGGTTGTTTGAGTATAAATCCATGGTGTATGATTTTTGTATCCTATTTTTGTATGAAAAATTTGAAAAAAAATCAAAAATATTTGGTGAATGTTTTTGAGATACTCCTTTACATGTGCGTAGTTTAATCCTAGTTTGCTATGAATTTTGTCGTGACACTCCATGTTTTAATTTTTTCTTCTTATCTATATATTTGGGGACATCATAAAAAGGGGGAGAAAGAATTATCATGTTATGGGAGAGTTTTTGCATTATGGTGGAGATTTGATTTATTAATGATTTATTCTTATATCATTTCAAGCTCGATGGGTCAAGAAGGTTTTTGCTTTATCTCATGTGTGTAGGTACAAAGATTGAAGATTATTATGTTGCACACCTTGATGAGAAAAGCTTTGAGATTTGATGAAGATTTTTGAATAACACTTTGAGATCTTGCAAATTTATTCATGGGAGGGTATATTTGTATAGGCATTTTGGTATTTTGATCATTCAGATGTTTTTATGTATATACCAGCATAGACATAGGGGGAAATTTATAAGGAAATATTTTTATAAATTTCCGTTACAATTAATTATGTCGTATACCGTTATAGCCGTCGAAAAAGTTCAAGAGCAATCTACATCAAGACGGATCCGAATATATCAAGTTCTTCATCAAAAAGTCTCTGCAAAAGTTGACTTTGGTAAGGTTATGTTTTAAATACCTTAACTTTCCACTTAGAGATATGGGATATTTTTACAAAAAAATTTCTAAGTGTTGGAGCGGACTTTTCCGTCAAAATTTGAGAATGAGTAATTTTTCTAAGTCCTGTAGCGTACTTCGTTTTTTATGCCCAAGTCATTTAAGGGAGATCACCATCTCGGTCGAGCGACGTGTTGATGTCGTGCGATGTCATTTTAATGACACGCGTATCTCTTTCGTGAGAGACCTCCTTCTTGTTCGAACAAGCTCGTATATCGAGGTGGCACCATTTTGTATAAATACTCATTAAATGGTTTCGTTTTCATTAAGAAGTACCAGCGTTTTGAAAGACAGGAAACTGTGAAACTGTAGAATCCTTTTGACTTCTTCTTTTAGGGTTTAATCCCTTTTTGTTTTAAATTCACAAAAATCCCATATTCTTTGGTGAATTGTTTTGGTGTTCAAGAACACACTTTGCTTTTGTTTACTCTTGTGGGGAGGATAACCTACACCGAGAAGACTGCATGTCTAGGATTGCGTGTCCTTGTGGTATAGCTGCGTGTGAACCATTGTTGATTTATTTCTAGCCGTTGCTTTGGATGTTTGTCGAAGACACCATGCGTTACTCTTGTGGGATAAAGCAAGATTGTATGTAAGTCAATGGTCTTGTAAACTTGTCAGAGTTCTAGAAATAAAAGGTTTTGCCCTTAGGAGATTTTTCCTTAAACTTGTGTCGCATGCTTTATTTATTTATGGTTTGACATACGCACACACGTAGATTCATGGTTTGGGGCTGATTTAATTTTGTCTAAAAATAGACTCTAATTAAATAAGGTTTAATTGGAAATTTGCGAATCTATTTAATCAGTCATTACACATCGCATTTATTCGTTTCTCACACCCTCAATGCTGTCATGACTGAATCATTTCCAGGCGATTGAAGATATTAAATAGCTTTAATGAAGTTGTGGATGAAACATATAACTACTATAAAGAAGAATTCTTAAATTCTTTTATGCCAAATGGACTACCCCCACACATTCAAACTTAAACCAAATTGTACAATCATTTTTCTGCGCAATATAAATCCGTCTATTGTCTTATGTAATGGCACAAAAATGTTATACAAAGGTTATTATGATAATTTCATCCACGTAACAATTTAAGTGGGCCAGTATTAAGGTATAAATGTTCTTTCTCTATGCATTCCTCTTTCCCAGACCGAAAATGAGGGATATCCATTTGAACTCAAATGAAAATAGGTACCTATTCATTTATGTTTCGCATTGATAACAAATAAAACACAGGGTCAAACAATTCCTAATGTTAGTGTTTACTTACCAACAAATAACTTCTCATACTGCCAACTATACGTCACTTTATCAAGAGTAACTTCAATGACAACCACAAAAGTGCTCTGTAACAACCCTCATTTTTGAGAGCCTATTTTATATTTATTTACTATGTGAAGTAATTATATAAAATGCTGGAATGTGGAGTAAATATTAATTTAATGTGAAAAAGGTTAATATTTACTAAAATGTTGTATGATTACCTAGTGAGTAGGTAAAAATATCCATGTTGTGATTTATTGTGTCATAAGATTTAAAATGACATTTTCGGTTAATATGAAACCGGAATTTGAAATGAGTTGTAAAATTTCCAGATGATAATTTGGAGGGTTTGGTTAGTCCCGGTAGGTGCGAGACAGTCAAAATAACTGCTATATTGCATTTTGGTATTTCGGGCACTTTTGACTGGTTATAGCTTAAATGTGTAGTTGCGAGTAATTATATCGCGTATTGATCATTTAAGTGGGCTTCTTAGACTTAAGCCACGTTTTATTTTCCCAACCCTATTTCTATTCTTCCATTTCACATTTGAGCCCTAGAAAGAGTAGAGAGAGGAAGAGAACATTGGAGAAAAAGAGAGCATTGGAGATTCAAGCTTGGATTGTTGCCTCCACCAAATCAAATCTGAAATTGCAAGATCAAGGCATGTTATCTACTTTCTACTATGTGATTTAAGGAGAATAATTAGTGTTGATAGTTATGATATATTTATGGTTTGTCATTTTAGGTTTTTGTTAGATTTATGGGTATTAAACCCTTGGAAAGTGATTTGGATGATTAATGTTGTTAAGAATGATAGTTAGATACATTTATTATATATTGGTGGTGATAAATGATCTTGATTTAGTTGGTTTTGGGTTTGGGAAGAAATTTGGAGTTTAAAACTCCATAGCCAAACTTGACTTTTTCGCAGGGGCATATGATTTGAGAATGAAGCAAACTTAGATCATATGGGGTCCTAGAGTAGTAATTGAGTTTGGTCGCCACCCTAGGAATCTTCTTGAATGAAGCAAACTTAGAGTCCTAGAGTAGTAATTGAGTTTGGTCGCCACCCTAGACTAGAATTGGGTCATCTGGGGTTTATTCCGGGGAGGTTTAAAGTAATGTTAAGGCATTACTTCTTTTATTCAAACTTTTAGAAGTTAGGAAGTTAAATGACCATGCTTGGAGACTTAGGGGCTTATCGGAGTTATATGAACTTTGGGAATTGTAGAATCATAATGATCATTTGGAGACTAAGTCGGGACTTGCAATTTGAGGAATATCAATGATGATATTCGATGGTAATAGGTTCGAATAAAATGAACCAAACACATGGATAATGGAAATGGAATTTGGTAATGAAATTGAAAATGATAATGAGACGAATTTGGTAATTGTTAATTTACTTAAACACACATCTATAAATGACATCATAAGGGAAGTTCGCGCGCTTGGTGATGCCCCCTGGCTAATGAATGCAAGGTGGATATAGTCCTAGGCCATATGCGGGGGTTTTATATGTTTTTTGCGCTAGTGAGGAGATTTCGGGTGTGGTCTTGACTCTCCCGCAGGCATATGGCCACTTCCCGACGTTTTTCGTTATAGGTGCCCAGGCTGCCTTGTTTGATAGGCCCCTAGAAGATGATGGTCATTTAGGGGCGCGCCCAGCGGGGAAACTCGGAGGGGCGGTCTTAGAATTGTTATATGTATGAGAATATAACTTTTCTGCATCAAGTGGGACTTGATGGATATTAATGCCATAAAGAGCATGGATACATGCCATAAAGAGCATGTGATTGAGATATGTGCCATAAAGAGCACTTAATAGAACTTGTATTCCTATTAAGGAATGGAAAGATAAAAATGGAAATGATAAATAAAGATGGAAGTTTTAATTAATGAAGTGAATATATATATCTTCTTGATTAAACCGAACAAAAAATTGTATTCCTATTAAGGAATGTAAGAAGGAAATGGTAATTAGATTAATGAGAAGAGGTTTTTAATTAAAGATGTTTACTTATAATTATTTTGTGTAAATGATTTACATTTCATAATTTGTTAAAATGTCTTAAATTGTAATGTAAGTTTATTATGCTAGATAAATGCTAGATTTTCATTCTTATCATCCATGCATAACTGTTCATTCCTATCATGCTTTTATTCTTATGGTGATCATATAAAACCCGGCCCTGACCAGTTCATTTTCCTTGTTGTGTATATGATTGTATCCGCTCAGGTGCTCCACCGCAAGGACACCTGTTGTGATCATTCCCCAAAGTCCTTTGCTTTCAACGAGCTGTAAGATTTTGCGGATTATCACAGGACCTTGAATTAGATGCTCTCATCTTTGTATTCTAGATATGATTGGGTCTTAACTCGGGCGTGTGGCCCAAACTTTTGTACTTAATTAATGAATGTATTACGTAAGATATTAAACTGTTGTAATACGTTGTATGTAACTGTGGACCGACAGCATATTTGGTTATTTTCTTGTATATTTGTTTTAGTTGTATTATATATATACTCTTTTGGAATTCCACTTGCTTATCAGATTGGGTTGTTAAGTTTAATTTTCTTAACTGGTTCTAAATTTTTTTTTACTTTTTGGCAACCCGTTTTCTGATTTATTGGGTGGTTTTCCCATATACTCAGTTTATTGTTGTGATGCTGAGAATGATTTCCATCCATGATCCCTGTTAAATTTGAGTATCGGGCTGGACACCCCTTATCTCGGATCGCAGGTTGTCACATGCTCCTCAACTCTGAAAATTCTCAAAAAAATAATGTAACAAAAATATTGTCTACAAAGAAGTTCTATTGTAATCGAAGAAAAAACACAATAATCTACCATATATTCATTTTTCTTTCATTTAATTCTCATTTTTTGTCTTCTAATTTGACTTATACCTCTCCTTGTAAATGAGTTTTCTTTTCTATATTTTTTACATATTATAATAAAATATTTCTATTTCGATCTTCATTCACCAAGGAAAACACTGACATAAATGATGACATCATCAAAAGGCCCAGTTGAGCAATACCAAATTTATCAACAATCTCTAGCGACTTGAAACTAAGTGGAAAATCATTTGTCAAGTCTCGCGTAGAGGAACTATTGAGACACACGCTAATGCAAGAGGATCAAGAAACATATTAAAAATAATCTTGATAGATGAGCAGGTTCGCGCTCTCTTATTTTTTCATGCAAAAATTTAATTACATTTAATTTTACACCTACTTTATTTATCCAACTAAAACAAGCCCACGAGGATAAAAAATCCAAGAGGTCATATGGAATGATGATATAACAAGATTGGACAGGCTCCTACAGAATCAGAACCAATACTCCATTACTAATAGAATGCTAAAGGGAGTGAACGAGGCTTACTCTACCGTTTACAGTAAAATAAATAAGTACACTGAGGTCTTAGAATGGGAAGACACCTTCATATTCCCTTCATCGTTCTACAATTTCATCTCATTTAAGGAGTTTTCCTCATAATCGCAAGACAACAATACATATGGTAACTCATATTCTATGCTTCTCAAATTACTAAAAGTACCCCTCCTTAAATTCACTTATGTATCTGTTTTCCCTCCAGAAATGTGATCGCTTTTGAAATAAATGTGAAAACAATGAGGACAATTACAAAGGCATCAAATCTGCAAAATAAAACTATGAAATATAACACTGCGAGATACAAAGTCTCCTACATTACAACTTTCTCTTTATTACTAACTTTTCTAACATGTCCATTTAGTTTTTATGATTATTATTCTCTTGTACTCAATAAAATTACCTCTTCTATTTTGAACTTTTTTCTATTTCTGGCCATACTCTAAATTATTACTAACTCCATTATTTTTCTCTCATTGCCATTTTTTGGTGATTTGAAATCGTGCGATTTTTTAAACAATAACTTTTTTTAAATTACATTGTATAATTTGGATAGTTTACGTCCATATTTGGTTATTCACAAATCTAATATCCATGTTTACTCTAAGATTCTAATTATTTAAATTTACTTTATGGGGAGAATGAAGGCTAACATTGATGTGACTTATATGTGGAATTTTTGTTAATAGCCGTTTCTCAAGCTAAAAGATCATCTTACGAAGGCAAATGAAATTATTTTTCATTCTTATACAACAACTACAACATATTCTAATCGTTAAATATATACTTTCTTCTTAACAGAGGAGTATAACCTGAATAGTGTCTCAAAATTACGATTCAAATCGACCCAAATATCAATGAGGCTATGAAATAAAAAGAATGGTTCGATAATAAAATATTTTTAATGCGATTTAACTTCATGCAAAGTTACATTCATTTATAGTAATACAATTATAATCTATCTGTGTTCTTACATTCCTACAAAAGGATAAATTTACTGTGTCACCCTAAAAAACATGGAGGATGCTGAAAACGTGACTATTCGTGACATCATAAACGTAATTCCACCAACCGAGGAGGTAATTCTTCCTTATCTTTTAAATAATATTTATTTAAGTTTTAAAAGTTTTCAATTACATTTTATACCCTAACCAATTTCGTTTTTTGACAACATAGTCTATTTTGTGCATTCAATTCAATTATTATGGAAGTCATAAACGAAGATAGGCTTTGGTACGATGATTTCAATATTTGTCACATGAAAGTCACTATTACTGATGGAGTTGGAACATGATTAAATTGTGTTTGCTCAAATGCAAAATACAACAAAAGTAAACTCACACATTTTCATCTTTTGCCTAAAGAATTAGTCTACTATATATAATAATATCTTCTAACTTATACCTCAATAAAATAAAAGGTATTTACTTCAACTCGTAGTCTAAGATGAGTACAAAAGAAATACTACCACACTTTTTGATAAAGCAGAATCTTCCATAGGTTGCTATGTTCTAAGTTTCATCAATTCAAAAGAAGAGGTACAACCATTCATACTCATAATTTAGTTTAATCTTGATAACTTTTATTTATAATTTATTTGCTCCATATACTTACTAGTCATAAATGATAAATTCAACCACATGATATTATGCATTCCGAGTACATTAGAAGTCTATATACTTGCATAAAAAAATTGCGCAAGTTCTATACTAAATGAAAATCATTAAAAGATTCCAATCGCAATCTTGGACGTTTTGACGCGCAAAAAGTAGAAGAAGTGACTGAAACGTGAAAGAGTAATAAACGTCAAAAGCAAAAGATTTTATATCTTCATTCACATAAACATTTATCTTCTTTAAAATTATGCATTTTTTTATCTTTTATGTTTCGAGTTCTTTTAGACTTACTCCCTGCTTATGTTTTGGACTTATATCATGTTCGAATAGTCTTTTTATTCATCTTCTATAAGAACCGGGAAATTTTAAACCCTAATATAATCTACAGCTCCAATTTAAACCCTGGTAAGGTGAGTAAAATAAAAAATCTTATAAAGAAGAAATGACCTATCTTTAAAATCCTATAAGTTTGCTTGTTAACTTTAAACCCTTGATGTTTCAATTAATTATAAAAGAGTCCCTGGAACTTTCAAAATGAGATAACCTGAGATATATTGAACCCCTAAACTCCAACCTTATTTCAAATTAAACCTTTGAACCTCAACTAACATAAAATTATAATTTTAACCCCAAAAACTTTTTGAAATTACCAAAATGCCCCCTAAACTTTACAAAAAATGTACTTTTATGGACATAAATGCAATTACCTCAAAAATGAAGGACCCAAATCCAAACCTTAGTTTTATCCTAGCCTACATACACCCCCACATCAGCAAAAGAGATAAAAAAATCACATGGTAACACATGGTAACCCTTAGGAACCCATGTGCACCCATTTGAACCAAACTCAACACTCACCCTAACTTGATTCAAATCCACATCTTTTGTACTCCAATCAACTCTCCCCTCAAAGTAGTATAAATATCCTACGTTCTATACAGTAGAGACTCATCCCATAGTTCATTTTCAAAGTTCGAATTTTCTCTCAATTTAGGTAACTCATCACATTATTCTTTAATTTCAATTCATTCAATTCTAGTAGTTTTATGCATAGTTAATATAGTTAGAACACTGGAAACATGCAAGCTTTTACTTGTAAAAATGCCTAAAATAGTAGTAACACAATTAAAACTTGAGCTTTAATGGTGAAATCCATTACAGTAACCAAACCTTTGAGTTAAAGCTATGAATAGACTCCTTAGAACCTCAGGATGTCGAGTGTAAGGGTGAAACCCCATGAATGTTAATATAGAAGGCTAATTGATTTAAAGTGTTTTTAAAACTAAAAACCTATAAATCCAAAATTCTCGACCTACAGTCCATTAAAATTCTTAAAACCAAAACCAAGTTACTCTCATACATAGAAGAAATCAAACCCAATTCATAAGATACCCTTCCATACTCTATAAATCAACAAATTTTAGGTCAAAATTTCACAAAAAAACACAGTTTCCAAACTCGAGATATAATGAGATTCGAACCATGAAAATTATATATTTAAGATCCTCATGAAAAATTAGGTTAAGTTGGTTAAGAAATCATCTCAAATGGTATGACATAGAAGTAAAAAACTTCAGTCAATGTTTTAAACCCTAGAAAGTCAAAATCGAGAGGAAGAAGATGACTTTGTCCAGGAAGTTTGACCCCACGCGTGAGGGTGCGTGGCCAATCAGAAAATTCTGATATTTTCCTAAAATTTTATTTAATTTTTTTGATCAAAATGGTGTAAGATATGACCGCATTTGGATATTCCTAGCTCAAGTTATGCAAAAATGAGGTTTTTACTGAAAGAAAATACAAATTATCCCCTAGTAACGTTTTTAACTTTCGAATTTGTACCAAAAACTTTTCCCCTACATAAATCAAACTATTTTGCGAAAAAAAACTCTTGTGCATCAAAGTTTAAAAATAATCTTAAGATCCTTATTTTTAATAACTAAGATAATTACACATAAAGCCCCCGAAATTTATTAAAGACATTTTATGTACAAAACTGACTGATTAAACCCTAATACTCCTATGCCATACATTGTGTAATTGAAAATTAAATCTGAAATCTTCTGAATACTCCAGTGTGACCACAATTCAAAAGAATACCCAAGCAAGTGGGTTTTTCCTACCCTTTCAGTATTATACTTCGTGTATTTGAAATACTACTATTGATATGACTACATTATAACCATATTAATTCTAAGTATATGCATGTTATTATACTTCCATACTATGTATTTTGTTAACCATCATCGATATTTGAATTATCACCAGTATTTAATTTTAGAATCAACTTTAACCCTTCTCACCTAATGACTGAGATCATGTACCATATTGATTCAGTTTGCCCCTACACTTTCGTGCCATATTTTATTATAAGAATCAGTATTAACAAGGAAGTATACTAACGTGTTATCCTATGGAACTTTCTACTTGGCCTATTGGTCATAGATGATTGAGAGCCCATATTATTACAACATATGTATGAGTGCCACTTTGATTGTCAGCATAGCCGGTTACTTTTCCCCAAAGGTTTTGGGATTGTTTGTGATAAAGTTACACTAATGGCTTAATCACCTCTATACCCCTTAGTGAACTGGTAAGAATGGGATTATTAGTTCAAAATCCTTGATTTTCAAGCATGATTCTAACTAAACTAGTAATGTGTCGTATTTTCTTAAACGGAATAATCATGATGCAGTTATGAATTTCTAACATTTTGATGTTTATAATCTGATAAACATGAAATTATCATCTTATTATTATCACCCATTTTAAACACGGATTCTATACACACTCCAACTCTCATTATATCCATATCATTGCCATAGAAGTGGTGGAACTTGCTTAGCATATTTTTGCTAATTCCTTCCTTCTCCAGATGCGCCAGGAGAAAGGAAATAGTGTGTCTTCCCTACTAGAGATAGACACCGGTCACCTGTTCATGTATGTGATCGTATGTGTAGAGATTAAACCAGATGGGAGCAATAAGTGGTGCGTTACAATTTTCTATATTATCGTATGTACTAGAAACGTGTAATTCACCCTTGTAGTGGTTCCACTTTATGTAACATATTAATAATGAATAAAAGGTTATGTTATTCCACCTTAACTTTAATTCATTTTCTTTGTGTACTTTTTATTCGTTCATACCAAAAAGCAATGTGTGACAAGTTGGTATCAGACCATGTGTTTGTAAGGACACAAATTTCCAATTGAGTCCATATATAGTTTTAGCTCAATTTCGGACAAAAACATGTATTCATAGGATTGAATTTAATTGTAATATTCTCAAGCCTATGAAGTGTTTGTTGAAGACGTAGCGGCAAAGAGTATAAAGCTTCATCAATATACCGGTTTACGTGCCTCGTTTCTACGTCATCAACTATGGTTCCATTCTCCCAAGGTATGAATGCAATATTATATATATAGGGAACAAGTTTAATTCGGTGTTAAGTTTAACTAAAACTGCGTTTTTATTTTCAGAAAGAATTAATTAAAACTTTAAAATAAGTTTATAAAGTTTTCTGGGCTAAAATCAATTTTTCCAAACTTTCTGTAAGTTCGTTCGATATGTCGTTCGAACGAGATTGTCGTTCGAACCAGATGTCGTTCGAACGAGATTACCAACGACTTCCCATTAAGACATACTGGAACTTCGTTCGAAATGTCGTCCGAACGATATTTTCATTCTAACGAGATTTGCAACTAGTTTCTAATGAGTTCATACTGGAACTTCGTTAGAAGACTCATTCGAACGAGAATGTCGTTTGAACGAGATGCCAGGCGGGAACAATTTTTGGCAGTTTTAAGCAGTTTTTCACCCACTTCCCCACTTGGTTCTTAACTAACTTTTTTCAGACTTTATTATGTGCGGGAATAACATTTTCCAACTTAACTTTTCCATTCTATTCCATCTCTTAGAGAGAATTTGAGAGCTAAATAGCTTAAGGAAAATGTTCTTGTTTTGAGTGAGTTTTTATCAAAGAGAAAAATATACACCACTCTAGTTTACACCCAAATTAGTTTCTTCCAAGTTCCCATATACATATATCTTGCTTGGAGTTTTGGCACCGGGTTCATCTCTTCCGTTCAAAGAGAAGTTTCGAGTTTTCTTCTACATCACATAAAGAAAAGAGAAGAGTTTTGTTACAACATTACGCACTTGGAGAAAGGCTCCTTGCTCGGGTGACGGTGACCATATAAAGTCCAATCGGTGGATTCTGAGACCGTGGTGGAGCTCCAAGGTTATCCGCTAGAAAGAGGTGTCTACAAGAAGAAGCATCGAGGCTTGAGAGGGATCGAGTCGTGTGTTGTAAGCCTTTATGTCTTGTATTTATAAATCCGTATCTAGTGAATTTGTGGCTAGGGCCGTCCGAGGTTGTTTCCCGTTGTGGGTTTTTCCTCGTACATCTCGGTGTAGTGTGATTGATTTATTTTTATCTTGCATAATGAATTAGAACTCATGCTTAGGGTAATTCAAGATAAAAATGGTTCTTAATTGTCACACTTAATTATTGTTTATTTAATTCAAGTCATTTGCTAAAATTGGTTTGGCCTAACTTTGGAATATTGTTAATTATGAGTTAGGAAAATTCTAGAACTTGAATTAAGTGGTTTAAGTGAAAATGATTTTAATGCGTTAATTTAATTTCACTCGGTTTAATTTTAATTTATTTAAGAAAATTAAAATTTTGGTAATTCGTTTGTTTGTGAACCATCACACTTCTTTACGCTTCCGCATCTTGAGATATATATAAAAAGGAAATAATATTTTATTTGAGAAAATTAAAATCGGGGGCATTTACTTCTACAAATTGGTATCAGAGCCAAAGCGATAAATTATTTCGTTAAAGATCCTTTAAATAATTTTTGGCTAAACTGAAATTTTACCCATTTTCAAAATTTCCTATTTTTTATGGTTCTAACTACGCGTATTGGAAAATGCGAATGAAATCGACACTAAAATCTATCGACGAGAGAGTTTGGATGTCTGTTGTTAACGGGTGGTCCCCACCAACTCACTTAGTTGAAAATGAACGTGTTCCCAAACCGGCCGATAGATGGACTGAAAATGAGTTTAAACTTTCTAATTTTAATTCCCGTGGTTTGAATGCCTTGTTTAGCGCTGTCAGACCGAATGAATTCCGACGTATTATGACGTGTGAAACCGCTAAAGAAGCTTGGGATATTTTACAACTAACTCATGAAGGAACTAGTGTCGTTAAAGCTTCAAAACTCCAAAACCTCACCACTCAATATGAAACTATCAAAATGAACAATAATGAAACTTTTGATGAATTTTATGCTAGACTTTCCGATATTGTCAATTCATCGTTTAATTTGGGTGAGAAAATACCTGACAACCGAGTTGTATAGAAAATTTTAAGGTCCCTACCCGATAGATTTATTTCAAAAATGACTATTTTGAATTCTTCACCATCTTTAGCCTCTACGAAATTAGAAGAGCTTGTAGGTGATTTGCAAACATATGAACTAGATATGTTTCCCTCTAAAACTGAAAAGAAAATCAAAAAGGGCGTTGCTTTAAAATCCCGAAAAGAGGTCAAACAAGTAGTAGAGAGCGAGAGTGATAGTGACTCAGAAGACATGGCTTTATTTGCACGTAAATTTAGAAATTTCTTAAATTTAACAAAGATAAATTTAAAAATGATTTTAAGAAATTTGAAACTTCTAAGCATGACAAAGGCGAAAGATCCCTAAAGCCGAGAAGATCCCTAAACCTATTAATGAAAATTTAAATAGGGACGAGTCTAATAGGTGTTTTGGTTGTGAGGGTTATGTCCATAGAGCTTAGTGCCCCACTAAACTAAGGAAAGAGGGTAAACGACCCATTGCATATAATGCGGCCCTTAGTGATAGTGATAAGGAAGAGGGACCCTGTGGTGACAATTATTATGCAACACAAATAAATATGAGAGAAGCAATTACCGAGAAAGAACAAGGAAAAGAAAATGTCGATCACACAACAAGAGATATACATGGTTCAGCAAAGATGTGCCTACGTCCACGGTGGTGCAGTTAGTATTATTTCTATATACTCTGGAGAGTCATTACAGAGAATACAACTTGTCCTTTTGCCCTGGACCTAGGGTTTAATATATACATTTACATGTAGGTGAGTGGAGGTGATGGGTTCCTCCACGTTTCCCATCTCCCCTATAACTTCGCTTTATGGGATCGTGGGGGGAGACCGGATCAACATAAAAGATGAAGGGCCTGGACTTTGGGCCGCCAGGACTGGGCTACTCGTCCAGGCCCATGGTTCTAAATTCCGGGTACCCACAATTGCCCCTAAATTTGTTGTGCCATGTATATGGGCCCAACAGATTTAAATGATTAGCCATAATGGCTGTGTTGCAATTTCTCGGGAGCTGTGGAGTTGATTTTGCGGCAACCGCTTCGCTTACTGTGCTCTATGATTAGATTTTGAAGGCTCGTTGGAATAGCCACATTTTTTCCGTCGCTTCAGACTTTCTAGTACTCTTCTATCTTCTGAGAAATCTAGTGCCTCGTTCCTTTTGCTCTCAATCTCCATTCCCATTGCTTCTTAGTCATCTTGAGCTCGTGCTTCTTCATCACTTGAACCGATCTTCTGTTTTGTAAGTTTCTCGTTCCCTTTCTTTTCACTTTCTCTTTGGTTTGTAGCTTTTCTTTGTGCTTTCCAATGGCGAAGATTGGAAATAGATCAATCTCTAAGTTTAGAAAGTTCTACAACATCACTGAGTGGGTAGAGATTGAGTGTTGTGCCTCACCTCCTAAGAACGTTAGGGATATAGAAGATGCCCACTGGATCCATGTTTTGTTGCTTTCTCAGGGGGGACTTACTTTTCCCCCTAATGATCTATTTTTGCATTTCTTTGGCTATTTTAATATCGTCCCCGCACAATGCTCACCCAATGTGTGGAAAATAGTAAACAGTGTGCATAGGATAAATCAGTTGTATGGCACTAGGTTAGGACTTGCGGAGGTCTGTTTCTGTTACTCCTTTTCTAGAACTAGCTCAGGTGTCTTATACCTCAAAGCTAGGAGTCCTGATAGGGTAATGGTAGTTAATATACTTGATTCCCATAAGGACTATTGGCAAGAGGGTTTCCTTGTTAGAAATTAGCAATTTTCTCCCCAATTTGAAGGGTCGAGGTCTGAGAGGTTCACTGTTCCCTTTTATGGGGAAGAATATATAGGTAGACATTGTACTGTTGTTTTAATCTCTGCTGATTTATGACTTTTCTAACTACTCTTTGCTTTTTCTTCCACAACGAGGTCAAAGAACTTGGAGCTTGCTCTTAGCGAGGTTCGTATCTCGGAGTTGGTGAAAGCTTGGAATATCAAAGAGCCTTTGGGTGACGACGAGCATCCCAGGTCTGCTGCCTTCTTGCTAGAGTATAAGAACGTAGTCTCCAGCTTCATAGCACGGCCTGTGGACAGTGTACCAGAGTTTGATTCTTTGGGAGAGACTACTGCTGAGCCTATCCAGTTGGACGAAGAAGAGAGAAGCTCTGAGAGTGAGCCTACAGGAAATTTAGGTGAAGGGAGCTCTGACAGTAGCAGCTCCTCTGATTATGAGGAGAATTCTGAAGCTCGAGGATCTTCGAGCACTTCCAGCAGTTCGAGTGAAGAGATGCCTTCAAGGAAGAATCTGATTAGAGATGATGACGATGATGATGTGCTTCTTACACAAAGGTTGAAGAAACAGAAGTCTACTTTTGGGGCCGTGGATACTGGTTCTCGGCCTTCTACTCAGGAGCAGGAGAGGAAGATGAGAGAGGAAGAGC
The DNA here is from genome assembly GCA_949130495.1 of Sambucus nigra. Lineage (NCBI taxonomy): Eukaryota > Viridiplantae > Streptophyta > Magnoliopsida > Dipsacales > Adoxaceae > Sambucus > Sambucus nigra. Next base: position 22,373,918 of record OX422219.1, on the reverse strand, counting down.
AGGTGAAAGAGAGGGAGAGGAAAAAGGAGGAGGAGAGAAAGAAGGTGGAGGAGAAGAAGAGAATGGAGGAGAGGAAAAGAATGGAGAAAGAGAAGGAGGAGGAGAGGAGAAAGATGGAGTCAAGGACAAAGGCAGGGCAAGCCTTGGTCCCGGTATCTGCTTTGCCCGAGGGGGCTTCAGTTGCCATTTCTCGTCAGCTAGCTCCTGCACTGCTTGAGAGGGCAGTTCTCCCTGCAGATCGCCAGAGGGCGCTAGGGTCTGATCAATTGGCCTTGCAAGCTAGTCAGAGGCTAGCCTTGGTAAGATTCTCTCCATTTTTCAATTCTTTAACAAGTTTTAGTTCCCTCTCCTTCTTGATTTCTTCTTTATTTCTGGCAGTTTGTGACTGACTTCGCTGTGCTCTATCGCTCTCGCGATGAGCTGGTGAGAAGGAACGGCGATCTGGAGCAGCAGAAGTCCGCTCTAGAAGCCAGGGGTTCTCAGCTGGAGGCTGACTTAAAGACTACTAACGTAACTCGAGTTTCCTCTGATCTGGCCCTCGTCAACTCTAATCTAGAGAGGGATGAAGCGGTTAAGGAGCTGAGGGAGCTGAGGCAGGCTTATGACTTAGTCTGCTCGAGCAAGCTGGATATCACCAAGGAGAACAGGGTTCTGACCAAGCAGCAAAAGGTGGAAAGGGCCCAGGTAGCCACCATTAAGGAGGATTCATACAACTCCGGGTGGGCCGCTGCTTACGAAGATGCCGAGGCTCAGATAGGCTACATCAACCGTCTGAACTTCAAGAAGGGCTGGAACAAAGCTCTTTTAGCTTCTGGTGTTGATGCTGAGTCTCCTCTGTTTGATGAGCATGACCCGGGTCCCAAGCCAACTGTGGATGAAGAGGCTCCTGCCCCAGCCATCGAGGGTGTTGATCTTTCCTCTCAGACAGTTCCTACTGGTGTTTGCCCTGCTCAGGCGACTGAGGGCATCCTTGCAGAGGGGGATGCCTCTGTTGCTACTGATAAGGGGAAGCAGCCAGCCACCTCTGGGCAGCCTGAGGTTGCCAGTTAATCTACTTTTAGGATTTATTTTTGTACTTTTGTTTATAATTTTCCAAGTTTCTGCTCGATGTACTTGACTTTTATTAATGAAATGATAAGATTCTTCTTTTGCTTATGCTGATCTCTTTCTCTCCTCTATCTTTATTTTACTTGTAGTTGGTTGATGTTAACGACTACATTCCCGCTACTTCCCAACTGGGTAGGACCCTTGGTCCTAATGCAAGCCCTGTAGTTCACCAGGCCTTTGTTAGACTTTGCAAGTCACTTAGGTCTAGGAACCAGAAATATAAAGAGCAGTCCGAGCTAGTGGCTAAGCTAAAGGAAAGGCTCCAGGAAATGGAAGAAATTGGTGCCTCAGTGCAAGAGGAAGTCAGTGTACTGAGAGCAAGGCTACTAGAGGCCACCGAGATCAACCAAGTTGGGGAGTTCCTATAGCAGGAGAATGAAGATATGAGGAGGGAAGTCTTAAAGCTTAAGGAGCATGCGCCAAGCACCGCTTCAGCAGTCCTACAAGGTTCCTCGTCTTCGCGAGATGGATCTCGTCCTCCCCTTCCACGAGCTGGTAGGGGCACCAGGGGCAGGAATAGGGAAGCCGAAGAACATCGTGATAGGGATATGGAAGAGCTCCACGATGATGTTCGACGAGCCTATGTAATTGCTGCCGGGCTCCAAAGGGATGTTACCCGACTGCGGCATTTATTCAAGAAAGATCCTCGACAAGCGTGGGATGATGGTTATGATCAAGGCTGGCTGGATGCTCCAATAAGACTATCAGAGTTCGAGGAACTTTCTTTCATCATAGGGTGGTTAAGTGCCCTAAAAAAGCTACAGGTCCCGAGGAACTCGGTGTTATGGTATCGTCACGAGATGTCCTCCTCCACTCTGATGCCCAATCCATTTAGGAGGGATGATCAATGGATCCCCATCGATGCTATTCCTCGGCAACTCATGGAGTTGGACGCAAATGAGGACGTGGAAGAGCTAGCCCCCGCTCCTGATGATGGAAGAAGAGCTAAAGTGGCAGACTATCTTGTTCGGAGGCTTCCACCTCCTTGAGATTTTGCAAGTTGTTATTCTTTAGTTGTTTTTGATAATGTAAATGCTTTGGGCAAGCTTCACCGACTAAACATGTATTATCATTGTTGTAAATATAAGAGATTAATGAAAAGTTCGTGTTTTGGGAAATTTTGCCGACTAAACGTGTTCATCCAATCTTTTTATATTCTTGATGCTTCATAATCCTTTTTATTTTGTCATGCGAGTGTCCCCCTAGTCCAGTATGATGCCAAAATACCATTGTTCCCTACTTTACCTTTTAGGTTGTGTCGTCACACTCCCTTAAGCCTAAGTAGGGCAATTGGTGAGGACACACCTAGTATTGGATGTCTTCATCCGATCAGGATTTTGTTCAACCAAAGTAGGTTTGATGCCTAAGAATACTCTGTAGGGCTTCATATATTGCCAGGGGCAATGCTAAGAGGCCTTTCGTGCTTCATGACGATGACCTGAGGAGGGGTGTTCCTCTGCTATGTCGACCATCGTGCCTGTGATTTGGAAAGGATGCGTAATAAAATGCAACTTTCACTAATCAGAGAGTAATCAACTAAGAGACTTTCATTAGTGATAAGGGGTCCTTTTACATAACAAATACAAGAAAAAGATTCAATAATAGAATTCCTAAAAAATAGAATTTCTTGAGATTAGCTGCGTTCCATGCTCGTGGTGTCTCCCCGCCCTCCATCGTTTCCAAATGATAGGCACCTTGCAGGTCGTCTCTAGTTATTTTGAAGGGTCCTTCCCAGTTTGGGCCTAGCTTGCCATCTGATGACTTCACCGCGTTGCCCAGGACTTTTCTTAGAACATAGTCCCCAACTTGGAATCTTCTTGGGTTTACCGTTTTGTGGTACTGCTTTGCGAGCTGTTGCTGATAGCTCGCAAGTTTTATCAGTGCAAATTCTCTATGCTCGTCGGCCAGGTCGAGTTCAGCGAGAAATGTCTCATCATTCTGTCCTTGCTCGACAAGGTCGGATCTCATTGTTGGCTATCCCGCTTCTAGTGGGATGACTGCTTCCATACCATATGTTAGTGAGAATGGCGTTTTTACTGTTGCTCGCCGAGGGGTAGTTCGGTATGCCCATAGGATGTGGGGTAGCTCGATTGCCCATGCGCCTTTGGCTCGCTCTAACCTCTTCTTCAATCCATCGATCACAGTTTTATTGGAAGCCTCTACTTTTCCATTGCTCTGAGGGTAGGCCATCGAACTAAAGTTGTGCCTTATCCTGTGTTCGTTACAGAAGTCCTGAAAGGGGCCACTCTCAAACTGCATCCCATTATTGGTGATGATGGTTCTGGGGATTCCAAATCGAGTGATTATATTCCTCCATATGAATCTTATCATATCAACATCTCGGATGTTCGCCAATGGTTCTGCCTCGATCCATTTGGTGAAGTAGTCAGTTGCGACCAAAAGGTATTTGCGATTGCCGACAGCGGTGGGCATTGGTCTCACGATATCCATTCCCCATTGGGCGAAGGGCCATGGGCTGGTCAGGGATTTTAGGTCACTGGAGGGTTGGTGGATCATAGGAGCGTGGAGTTGGCATTTCAGGCATTTACGGACATCTACTGCGGAGTCCTTTTGCATATATGGCCACCAATAGCCTTCCTTCATTGCTCAAAAGGCTAGAGACTGACCGGGCGGAAAAAGTGTGCGCGTGTGAGTGCACAATCATCGTGTGTTTCGCCGCCGCGATACAAAAGAAAAACTAAGCTACTACTACACTTGACAAGCAAGCACAGCGGTAAGTCGGGTATCGTAAATCCACAGGGAGTGATTGAATTTTAGATGTTAATTGTTTTAATTACTTCAGGAATAAAAGTGGTGTAAAAGAAATAAAAGAAAAGGTGAATGGGTGCTTATGGTGATAAAAGAAAAGAGAAGTTATGCTAAGTAAAAGTAAAGCGAGGGTCGGGATTGCATTCTACCAAACGGATCGAAACAACTACTAATCAAGATTCCGTCTCGAAAGCAATTTAATCGAGCATTTATAATTAAGCATAAACATCACGCAAGAAGGAATTTAACCCAAAGTTGCGAGATAAAACATTTAATGGAAAATGGTCACACGCGGATTAAATTCGGATAATCGCTATAAACACTAACGTTGCATGAAAAAGAAAGTTAAACGCATAATAATCCGACTTTAATACGCGCGGTTTCAATTAAATGCAATTTTACACGATACCCTAAATTTCGAGAACCCGAAAATGGCGGAAACGTAATCCTGACCCTATTTATCTAGGGATGCATAATGAATTAACTAAATTAAACTAATTAACTAAGAAAGCAATAAATTAAAGCAAGAAAACCTAATTAGAAAGCATGGAAATTATCTAGAAAGCAAGGAAATGAAGAAAAGCAAGCTATATTAAAGGAAAGGGAAGATGAATAGTACCAATTACAACCCAAATGGATGTCAAACCAAGATGAATTGAAGAAGAACTAAGCAAAACCCCAAAAACCCTAACTAAACTAAGCTAAAATCTTATATATGGCTAGTCCCTTATTACAAAACCAAAATTTGGCTTATATAGTAAGTTAGAATAAAAGAAAAGAAGAAAGAAAAGAAAAGAAAATATCTACAGAAAATAGGGGATCGATCGATCGACCCCTTTGGTCGATCGATCGATCAAGGGAAAATTTTGACAATCGTGAAAGGTCGATCGATTGACCCTTATGGTCTATCGATCGATCAAGCAGGGCAGATTGCAGCAGCAGCCCCTGCTTCTTTTCTTCCTCTTCTCCTTCTCCTCTTTTGCTTCCTTGGATTTCCTCCGCAAGAAACGCCGTAACTTCTTCGTTGTGTATTGGAATCGCGCACCATTTGAGGCCACGCGAAGCTAGCGAGGAGAGATACAACTTTCGTGAGATGTCGGGCCAGGTACCCAAGCTTTGAAAAGACTAAAATGCCCTCGAACGTGCAGTTGTCTACGGAACTTCGCCGGAATGCATCCGAACTTCATACTAAGCATCCAAACACCTACAAAAGCTCAATTAACCCCTGCAAAACATGTTAACATAGAAATCCGAGGGTTTTCTGGTTAACGAGCATAAATATAGGGATTAAGATACCCGAGGGGGCTAATAAGGCGTAGGTTAACGGGTGAAATACGCAATATTTGCATCGTATCACACCCCCTAACTTACACATTGCTAGTCCCTAGCAATGAAATAGGAAACAACAAGAACTACAAGCAAACCAAAAGCAGGAGAAGAACAAAAATATGGTATAAAACCAATAAAAAGATAAGGCCACTTTCGCGGGCGAACGATTGCATTTAGCGTATGCAATAAGCCGTTAAACCCCTAGGTTACCCCAGTGGATGAGTGTCGTCTCGTGAGGGTTTTCAGGGATGAAACCCACAAACATCATATGGTTTCCTCAAAATATGCCCAACCAAACATGCGACAAACTCAACAACATCAAAAAAGATTTCAAACATGTTATTAGCATATTGAACGAATTCAAGCTAAAGTCCGTTGTTATTAATAGGTTGAATGCACCTCATAGAATTGAAACTTTAAAAGTGGGAGGGGGAAAGCACATGCATAGTGTGATTTGGCGAAAAACTTGTATAAACTGGATACTAATCAAAGCAAGCATACATTCAATCCTCACGGGCATTACACTCAACAAATGAATTCACTATGAAAAGGGAGGTAATACACGGGACATGCGGGCATAAAGAGTAAATGTAAATGGAAACTAGGCCGCGCACATGTCACAGATGAGGAACGCTAAATATAAAATGAAAAACTCTAATCTCAATGAAAGGATACCGCACACAAAAAGAGGCGAAATGTATTTTCACAGATTATCACAACTATTATGACTTTTAAATTACATCAACCTAAGATCACATAGGACTTTAATAGGGTTATATTGTAGGTATGGCTAAGGTACGAAACGAAAGGTATATGTACAGATTCAAAGTGTTCGGAGATGAAAACTTGGAATAATGGGAGAATGCGTGCAATAACAAAATTGGAAAAACAAGCTCCAAAACAAGCATTAGATATAACAACTGGAGAGTAATCAAAGCTTATTGAACTATATATAACATTTACAACTTTCTCTTTCTTTTCTTTTCTTCTTTTTCTCATTTTCTCTTTTCTTTTCTTTTTGCTTTCTCTTTTTCTTCACTTTTTTTACATCACTTTTCTTTACTTATCAAACTCTCATATGCCTAAATTGCAACCGGCATCATAACAACATCATTCAATCCCAAGTAACATTCCAAACAAAGGTATGGAAAGTGTATGTATGGCTTAAAACTCCAATTTGGAGTTGGCAATGGAATTTGGGTTATGGAACGAAAGGCTATATTTAGGCTCAAAGGGCTAACTAGGGAAACGTATAAGGTGAGGTCAAGGTTAATAAGGGTGATATAACAAAGAATGCCTATGATCATTTCACAAAGTTTACGCAATTCTCGAGTCAAAACAATATATGAAAATCATGATCAAGTAACACATTTCAAGTATGAACTCAATTAATGAACGGTCAAATGAAAGAATAGTGAGATTAACAACGAATTCAACGTTTTCAATGAGAAAAGAATAGTGTATAACACTCACAAACGACGAAAGGTACAGATCTTACTCGGTGTAAGTATATACAATGCAACAAAAGATTACCGAGTTATAAAAATCTTAAACCAAATCAATATAACAAGGAAAGTGCATATGCTCATGGGATAAAGTTTAATTCATGAAGTTATTCACAATATCAATGATTTGAGGACTAAAGTCTAATAACTTCTAAAATCGAGAACATGCATCATTGAGTTGTCTATTGGATTGGGCAATTATTGAAATTTATCACTGGAAACAAAGGCAAAATGCCCAACAAAGGAGAAAAAAGAAAGAAAATATTTTTGAAAATTTTCAAAATTTTCGCAAAAAGGCATACTTAGTAACTAAATGTGAGCAAATCCATGGACAAAACAAAGAAATGGATAAAATATCCTACACCCCCTAACTTAAATGTTGCATTGTCCTCAATGCGCATTAAGAACACAACACAAAGAGAGGAAAAGAACGATATTACCCAAAATTGGAGCGATCTCCATAAGCGCGAGTCCAAAGGAATCTACAAAACAAGTTAGTACCGAGCATAGAAAAAACAAATAACAAAAAGTTAACTAATTACACTAGACTAAATTAAAAAGGAAAGAAAAAAAAGGAAAGAAAGAAAATTAAAAAGCTAACTATTTACAACCTACTATTTAGGCTTCACACTAACTATACACTAGAAGTCTAAATAGTTGAGGGTCCACCCAAAAAGGTATTTGACTTTGAAAGATCAACGGTGGACCCTCCAAAGTGAACATGCCTCCCGGAAAATAAGAATTCCGTCTGAACAACGAAAGGCATGTGGGTGGTGAAAAAAGTGAACCATCGCCAATTTGAAATTTTGGGCGGACGATGGGGGATTTGGATAATAAGAGGGAAAGGTACACTAGAGATCCAAGAAAAATCGATTCATCTCCCAAAGGTTTTTCAAATGGAATGGGAGATAGTGCACACACGGGGATAGGATCCATCGAAAACAAATCCGGTAAAGAGTCCTCATCGGCAAAAAGTGTAGAAGTTTTAAAAGTTTCTACCGACTCATAGGAATCAACCGGTAATTCTAATGGTTCAATGATGGAAAACGTAAATGGTAATGAAATAAATTCAATCTCAATCGACTCATCGTGGGAAGGAGATTGAATTTCGGGGGAGAGAGATGCACACTCGATGAGAAATTATTTGAAAAATTGAGGTGAAACACAAGTTTCCACCTCCTCGTTGTTTTGTGCAAAAGAATTCATCTCATCGCAAAGTGCACTGAGTCTCATTCCAGCATCATTTAGGCTTTCCAAACCTTGGGAGTAAAGAAGCAAAGTTTCTTCCAAAGTAGGCTTCCTCGGCTCAAGAGCCTCGGACTCCTCATTTGGTTGAAACTCGTCTTCGAAAGTAATGAAATGAGAATAATCATTGGATTCGAATAATGAATCCAACTCAAGCTCCCAATAATGATTTTCATTCCGATAAATGTTTTCAAGTCTTTCATTTTCAAGAAAATCTTGAAAATGGAAAACTTGAAAACTATCCCCAAAGTATGAATCATTAGAATAACCGTAATAACTATAATAGTAGGACATGATTACCTCATTGTTTGCAAGATGGAGAATCCAAGAAATAAAATGAGCAACCGCGAATCAAAGTTTCTTAGCGCTCAAAGTATGCAAATCCTGCAAGAAAGGTTAAAACAAAGAATACAAATACAAAAGGAAAAATACTACGAAATAATAAAACAATTACTATCTAAAACACACTCCCCGGCAACGGTGCCATTTTGTGACCGGGCGGAAAAAGTGTGCGCGTGTGAGTGCACAATCGTCGTGTGTTTCGCCGCCGTGATACAAAAGAAAACCTAAGCTACTACTACACTTAACAAGTAAGCACAGCGGTAAGTCGGGTATCGTAAATCCACAGGGAGTGATTGAATTTTAGATGTTAATTGTTTTAATTACTTTAGGAATAAAAGTGGTGTAAAAGAAATAAAAGAAAAGGTGAATGGGTTCTTACGGTGACAAAAGAAAAGAGAAATTATGCTAAGTAAAAGTAAAGCGAGGGTCGGGATCGCATTCTACCAAACGGATCGAAACAACTACTAATCAAGATTCCCGCTCGAAAGCAATTTAATCGAGCATTTACAATTAAGCATAAACATCGCGCAAGAAGGAATTTAACCCAAAGTTGCGAGATAAAACATTTAATGGAAAATGGTCACACGCGGATTAAATTCGGATAATCGCTATAAACACTAACGTTGCATGACAAAGAAATTTAAACGCATAATAATCCGACTTTAATACGCGCGGTTTCAATTAAATGCAATTTTACACGAAACCCTAAATTTCGAGGTCCGAACCCGAAAATGGCGGAAACGCAATCCCGATATCTAGGGATGCATAATGAATTAACTAAATTAAACTAATTAACTAAGAAAGTAATAAATTAAAGCAAGAAAACCTAATTAAAAAGAATGGAAATTATCTAGAAAGCAAGGAAATGAAGAAAAGCAAGCTATATTAAAGGAGAGGGAAGATGAATAGTACCAATTACAACCCAAATGGATGTCAAACCAAGATGAATTGAAGAAGAACTAAGCAAAACCCCAAAAAACCTAACTAAACTAAGCTAAAATCGTATATATGGATGGTCCCTTATTACAAAACCAAAATTTGGCTTATATAGTAAGTTAGAATAAAAGAAAAGAAGAAAGAAAAGAAAAGAAAATATCTGCAGAAAACAGGGGATCGATCGATCGACCCCTTTGGTCGATCGATCGATCAAGGGAAAATTTTGACAATCCTGAAAGGTCGATCGATTGACCCTTATGGTCGATTGATCGATCAAGCAGGGCAGATTGCAGCAGCAGCCCCTGCTTCTTTTCTTCCTCTTCTCCTTCTCCTCTTTTGCTTCCTTGGATTTCCTCCGCAAGAAACGCCGTAACTTCTTCGTTATGTATCGGAATCGGGCACCGTTCGCGGCCACGCGAAGCTAGCGAGGAGGGATACAACTTCCGTGAGATGTCGGGCCAGGTACCCAAGCAGTGAAAAGACTAAAATGCCCTTGAACGTGCGGTTGTGTACGAAACTTCACCGGAATGCATCCAAACTTCATACTAAGCATCCAAACACCTACAAAAGCTCAATTAACCCTTGCAAAACATGTTAACATAGAAATTCGAGGGTTGTCTGGTTAACGAGCATAAATATAGGGATTAAGATACCCGAGGGGGCTAATAAGGCGTAGGTTAACGGGTGAAATACGCAATATTTGCGTCGTATCAGAGACCTTCCTCCGACATGACCTCCGCAGATTCCTTCGTGAAGCTCATGCAGCACTTGCTCGACATCGGCCGGATGGACGCATCTAAGATGGGGTCCGGAGAAGGACTTCTTATACAAGTTACCCCTGTAGATAAGTGAAAGCGAGTAACTTTGACTCTTATCTGGTGGGCAGTTTTCTTGTCCTCTGGGAGTGTACCCTCCTTTAAATAGTGTTTTAAGGGGTCTATCCAGCTGGGGGCTAATCCCACCTGGAGTATTTGTTCCACGTTTGGCAGCTCGCTATTGTGGTTAATGCTCGGACAAATAAGGAAATCGATGGGGATGACCCTTTTAAGGCTGGAGTCAACTGCTGAACTCAGGGCTCCTAAGGCATCAGCATGACTATTTTTCCCTCTGGGAAACTGCTGGATGTTGATCTCTTTAAATCTCGTCATTACTTTTCTCACCAGAGCGAGGTAGGCTTCCATTCTTTCATCCTTCGCGATGTAATCTCCACTTATCTGATTGGAGAATAGTTAAGAATCGCCGAACACCTGTAAACGTTTTACTCCCAGAGTTTGCACCTTTTGGAGACCGGCTATTAGGGCTTTGTACTCTGCTTCGTTATTAGAGGCTGCAAATCCAAGCCTGATTCCTTGCTCAAGGATGGTGTTTTCTGGGGTGATGAGAACGATGCCCACGCCTGCCCCCTTTGAGTTGGAGGCTCCGTCAACGAATAGCTTCCAGGTTTCAACTGTTGCTTGGTTCTCCTGTTGCTTTGTTGGTTGAGGTTGATCGGGGATTTCTTCACCTGTGAACTCGGCTATGAAATCAGCAAGGATCTGACCCTTGATAGCTGTCCTTGGTTGAAATTGGATGTCAAATCGGCCGAGCTCGACTGACCACTTAGATAATTTGCTAGACAAATCCGCTTTCCTTAGGACCGCCTTAAGGGGATGTGATGTAAGGACGATGATATTATGAGCCTCAAAATAATGCTTCAGTTTCCTCGAGGCTATTACTAGGGTAAAGGCGAGCTTCTCCAATGGCAGGTACCTTTGCTCGGCGTCTAATAAGGTCTTGCTCGCGTAATAAACGGGGTGTTGGATCCCCGCCACCTCGCATATTAGCGCAGAGCTGACGGTGTGATTGGATACAGATATCTATAGATACAAAGAATCCGTTTGCTATGATATGACAAGCAGTGGTGGAGTTCTTAGGTAGGATTTAAGCTCGTCCAATGCTCACGACCAATCTGGGTTCCATTCTATCGATTTACTCCCCTTTAGGAGCTGGAAAAAAGGCTTGCACTTCTCAGAGGACTTAGAAATGAAGCGATTTAAGGCAGCGAGCATCCCAGTGAGCTTCTGCACGTCCCGTATTGTGCGAGGAGGTTGCACCCTATTGATTGCATCGATATGGTCTGGATTAGCTTCTATGCCTCGCTTACTGACCAAGTACCCAAGAAATTTTCCTGACTAGACACCGAAGGAACACTTGCTCGCATTGAGTTTCATCCGGTACTTCCTGAGGTTTTCGAAGGTACTTGACAGGTCCGAGAGGTGATCTTCTTTCTTCTTACTCTTAATGAGCATGTCATCGATGTATACCTCCATTGTGTCTCCCATTTAGCTTTTCAACATTTTAGTAACTAGCGGCTGATAGGTTGCCCCGACATTTGAGCCCAAAAGGAAAGACCTTGTAACAATATAAACCAATTATCGTGATGAATGTCGTCTTGTCCTGGTCCGGTGCATACAAGGGGATCTGATGATATCCCGAGTATGCGTTCAGGAAACTCATTCGCTCGTGAGCTACGGTGGCATCTACTAGTTGGTCTATCTTTGGGAGGGGGAAGCTATCCTTGGGGCATGCTTTGTTGAGGTCGGTGAAGTCGATGAAAACTCTCCACTTCCCATTACTCTTCGGAACTACTACTGGGTTGGATAACCACTTAGGGAATTGCACTTCCCGTATGGATCCTGCATCCAGCAGTTTCTTGACTTCCTTTTCTATCGCTTTATCCTTCTCAGGTACAGTTCGTCGTGCCTTCTATGTGATTGGCTTGAATGTGGGGTCGACGTGCAACTGATGACAGACCACACTAGGATCAATTCCGGGCATCTCGTATGGTTCCCATGCAAAAACATCTACGTTGCGTCTCAGCAAGGTCGTCAACTCCTTCTGCTCTTCGTTGGTGAGAGACGCTCCTATCAAGAAAACTTTGTTACTGTCACCATCTTCGGCCATAATTTATATTAGGTCCTCGATAACACGCTCGGAGGGGAGGATCCTAGTTTCCTCTACTCCGGGTCTTCCGTACCTTAATTGCTATTTGGAAGGCGTCTCACCTTCTTCATATTTCTTATTGGTTTGACCGGATTTCTTCTTTGGCTTTGGTCGGATGGCTGCTATGAAGCACCTTCACGCCATTGCTTGGTCACCGTGGATCTCCATTACTCCTTGCTCGGTTATATATTTTAGCTTCTGATGGTAGGTTGAGGGGACTGCCTATATCGCATGAAGCCATCCCCTACCGAGGATGGCCTAGTATGGCGAATCGATGTCGACTACCAAAAACTCAATCATCTTGGAGATTTTTCCAGCACGTACTGGCAGTACTATCTTACCCAGGGGCATGATCATTTTTCCAGCGAAGCCGACCAATGAAATAGTAGCTTCTTTTAGGTCGGCGACGCTCAACTTCAACTTTCTGAATAAGTCGAGGTACATTACTTCGGATGAGCTTCCTTGATCGACGAGCAACTTATCAACATCGAAGTTGGCTATCCTGAGTGTAATGACCAGAGCATCATGATGTGGGGTCCTTACTCCCACCAGATCTTCTTCTGTGAAAATAATATTCTTGTTATAGTTGACGTCCTCTGCTCGTCTACGCTTTCCTGACTACAACTTTGTTGGATTGATTTGAAAGGCCTGCATTACCGTCGTAAGTTTTTTCACTTCCATCCGAGATGAGTTCCCTTGTATTTTCTTGATGTCAGATGCGCCATGGATTACTGCGAACTCATGTCCAGCGTCTTCCTCCAACACATTGTCGGGTCTTGCTTCTTTGTTAGCAGCCACTTTCTCTACCCTTTTCTCCATGTAGTCATTCAAGTGCCCAGACTGGGCCAACTCCTCGAGGTGAGACTTAAGAGCTTTGCAGTGTTCGTTCTTATGTCTTCCCTCTTTGTGGAAAGCGCATCTTAATGCATTGTTCCTCTTCGAGGGATCTCCTCCCATTTTCCGGGGCCACTTGATGAACGACTCATCCTTGATCTTTGTGAGAATTTTGTAAATTGGTTCTTTGAAGACGGTGTTAACCTCCTGGAATGATTTCGACACATCAGGGTTCCCTCCGTTCTTGGAACCATTTTTGCCCCCACTTTTTCCTCCTTTCTTTTGGTTCTCAGTTTTCTCACTTCCCTTGGTAGTGAGTTTAGCTCGACCATTTTCTCCTGCATTAAGGCGGGTGACATATTCCACCTTTGCGTATTTCTCGATCCGGGCCATCAGGTCGTCAATAGTCATAGCTTCCTTCTTCGTCAGGGACTGGTAAAGGAGGGAAGAGCTAGGAAGCCCAATTTTGAAGGAAGCCACTGCCACCTCTTCCGCACAGTCCTCGATCTCGTTGAATATCCCAGTACCTTTTTGCATAGTCTCGTAGGGTTTCTTGAGGCGTTTTCTTTATTGTTAGCAGAGCATCCATCCTTTTGGGGTGGGAACTGCTGGTAATGAATCGGGTCGTAAAGAGTTCGGCTAGGGATTTGAAATTCTTAATCGATCGGTAGGGAAGCCTTTCGAACCACTTATGTGCTACATCATGCAAGCTCGAGGGAAAAATGCGGCACATCAAGGCATCTCGATGATTCTAGAGGGTCATGGCTTGTCGATATTGTCGGATGTGATCGATGGGATCAGTTTTCCCGTCATAAATCTTGAACCTTGGAATGGAAAATTTCTTGGGAGCTTCTTCCTATTCGATCTCCCTTGTGAAGGGTGACTTCCTCTGGGTTTTGAGAGCTCTCCTCGCGAGTTCTCTGGTTGATCTCGCTCCTTGGCGAGCAGGGTGTTGGTCCATCTCTCTGCGGACTAGGTTGCGTATGTTCTCGTCGCTGCGAGCAGGGCTCTGGTAGCGGCGAGCTCTTCACAGCTGTTCGCGGAGGTCGTCGTTTGATTCACCACCTTTGAATTTTTGGGATTCTCTCCTAGGGCTCCTTCCTTGGCTGCGAGACTTGCTCGCCTGAGGGCTAGGAGTGCGATATGGGCGTCTCCTGGTATCAGGACGTAGTTCCTTCTCCAGTCTTTCCAGTCTTCTTTTTAAGCGAGCATTCTCAGCCTCGTATCTACGAGAAGACTCCCTCTGCTCGTGGAGCCTTGCCTCATATGCATCGATTAATCTGGATATCTGTGTGGACCTCACTGGTCCCTGACTTTCCTCTGAGGCTGACCTTTTCGGGCGAGCTCTCTGGTTTGATCGCCGGACTTCAGACCTAATCCTGTGAGGAGCAGGTGGCTCTTGAATATCTCCTGATTGAGGGGCACTGCTGCTATGACAAGACATCTTAGACTCCTTTCTTAGTGTGGGCTCTTCTCAGGGAAAGATGAACGCTTCCCACAGACGGCGCCAATTATGGTGACAATTATTATGCAACACAAATAAATATGAGAGAAGCACTTATCGAGAAAGAACAAGGAAAAGAAAATGTCGATCACACAACAAGAGATATACGTGGTTCAGCAAAGATGTGCCTACGTCCACGGTGGTGCAGTCAGTATTATTTCTATATACTCTGGAGAGTGATTACAGAGAATACAACTTGTCCTTTTTCCCCGGACCTAGGGTTTAATATATACATTTACATGTAGGTGAGTGAAGGTGATGGGTTCCTCCACGTTTCCCATCTCCCCTATAACTTCCCTTTATGGGATCATGGGGGGAGACCGGATCAACATAAAAGATGAAGGGCCTGGATTTTGGGCCGCCAGGACTGGGCTACTCGTCCAGGCCCATGGTTCTAAATTCCGGGTACCCACAGACCCGATTCCCCCACTAAGCCTAATTTTGTGGCTTTTATGGCTAGTCATGTGAGTGATAGTGAGAACTCATCGATTGATGAAACGTTAACACATGACACTTCCAAGGTCATAGTTTATGATTCTCTTTATTTTTATGATAGTGAGAGTGGAGAAGAAAGAGAGAGTGAAAATAAAGAAGAGGTTAATGTGAGTGAACTTCAAAATGCTTTTCAAGAACTTTATAAAGAATCTATTAAACTGAAAAGAGCTAATTTGAAGTTAGAAGCTAGTTTAAAAGAGCGTGTCAAGGTCATTGATGATAGCATGTTGGTAGAAGACCTTAAGACACGTGAGAGGACTCTTCAAGAGAAGCTTGAATATGTAGAAGGCGAGAGAGATGGCCTTAGGGGTTTAATGGAATCCTTGAAAAAGGAGCTTCTTGCTTTTGAAGAGTAAAATGTTTTATTAGAGTCTAACATTTTAGAATTACAAAATAAATTAAAAGACTCTAGTAATGTCAAATTTGATTTGGAGTGTCGTTCAGAAAAATTAGATAAAATATTAGGAACGGTCCAAATTAAAAATGACACTTGCGGTTTAGGCTTCAATACTTGTAATGAATCTTCTCATAAAGCCAAAACCAACGTTTTAGGAGAATCTACTAGGAATGCATTTAGAGATCACTCCTTAGGTAAATCTTTTCGACATGTTTTTACTTGTACACATTGTGGTCGAAAAGGTCATCTTAAGAAATTTTGTTTTGATCTTAAACTAATTCCTAGAAAATACCAACGTAATGCAACCAATGTATTTAAAAGTCCTACACCCCGAGATAGTCACTCTTCATTAATTTGGGTTAGGAAATCTGACATAGTTGCCTTGAAAAATAGGGTTTTTGATTCTCATTTACTATCACATGCTTCCTCCCTTGCTAAATCTAAAGGATAAATGTGTTAGTTGTTTGCATACTTTAGCTTTTGTACTTCATGCTATATTCACATGCTAAATGTATGCTTGTTTAATCTTCTTCTAGTTTATGCCCCATGCTTAATCACATGCAAGAGTAATGATTTTTGGTTATCTTTTGTATTTTATTTCTTCATTTTGTTTGCATTAAATAAAAAAAAATACAAAACGATTTTGTTTATCATTTGGACTTTATCTCTTGGTAATTTTAGCTTAATAAAAAAAAATTCAAATGATTTGTGTTTTGTCTTTTGAGTATATATTTTTATTTTTGGTTAAAAATTTCAAAAACTCAAAAAGATTTTATTTTTGTGTAATTTTTGTTTGACACACTTTAAGTGGCATATACTTGTGTTTGAATCCATCCTTTAACGCTCCCATGTGGCTCAAACTTTTGGTTTAGATTGTCAATCCTAAAAATGTTCTTTACCATATTTTTATGGAGTAGTTGGATTTTGTGTTGGTTAAATGGATTCTATTTTTATATGCCTCAATTCACACATGCACAAGCCCTTTTGAAATTTTAACTTCATATGTATATTTGAGCTATGTGAGGTGTTCTCCTTCCAATCGTGTCATCTACATATTTGTGACTTAGGAGGACTAGTGCATGTCAAAATCCGTTGCACGTGAGATTTGTGTGAAAAATGAAAACATG
Source organism: Sambucus nigra (assembly GCA_949130495.1). Taxonomy (NCBI): domain Eukaryota; kingdom Viridiplantae; phylum Streptophyta; class Magnoliopsida; order Dipsacales; family Adoxaceae; genus Sambucus; species Sambucus nigra. The sequence goes on along the minus strand of OX422219.1, from coordinate 22,357,346 downwards.
ATAAATATAAATGTGCACGGGGAAGGGCTCCGAAAGGACTAAGTGACCCTTTGCGATTGTAAGCCACCGTTTTGAATGGACCAAAAAGAAAGACATGGTCCAAAGGCCTAAAATCAGATATTATGGCATTAAAATGAAAAAAAATTGCCAAGGCCTATGTTTGATTGATATATTCATTCAAAAATAAACATAAATGCTTATTGAGGGAGATTGGATGGTATATCAATGGTTTGCACAATGTCCGTTTATCCTAGTTGCATATTTCATGTCATGACTCTATTGATTTGTAGAATCATCAATATGCTAGGCTTGTATGCATTGTGTATGTTTGTTCATTGAGGTCAATCTATATTGTCACGTGAGGTTATATTTAAATGTGATGAAGTTTGCAATCAAATGAGAACTCCGTGAACGTTTATTAAGTGTTTGGGTCTAAATTTAATCGTTACTAGTTCACACCCCTACACTTCCATTTCCATATGACACATTTTTGCCATACGAGTGTGAAAACTTATTGTATTTTGTGTCATGTGTGTGTTTATATCTATATATATATATGCGTGTACATTATTGATATATTTCTAGTACATATATATCAGATATTTTGTTTTGCCTTTGCCTTGCTTTCTAGTCCTTCTATGCTTATACTTTAGTTTTGGTATCTATCTTGGATTAGTTATGCTTTTGTTGCCCATATGCTTTCATGTCTTATCACTTTAAGCTTGAACATGCTTTTATATTTGTTCTTTATACTTTGCCTTTTCCTGAACAAAAAGGGGGAGAATGATAGGGGGAGAAATGGTATCTTATCCTATTTATTATCTAAGTTTAGGAGATTTAACTTAGGGGGAGTAGCTAACTTCTTGGGTTAATCATTTTGATAAAGGGGAGAATTAATTTTGGGGGAGTATTTATCTTGATCATTTTGATATTCCCTATGAATTTGATGAGTTTGCTTAAGTGTGCAGGAATTCTTATAAAGCGGCATCTTTCAATGGAAAAGCGTTTGATCCTTGGGTTGAGTCAAGTTTGGGTGGGTTATGTTTTGAGTCTAGTGAGCTTGACGGCCCTTTAGGATTTTTGTTTGATTTTTGTCCCGGAATAGCCAAAGGGGGAGATTTGTAAGGACACAAATTTCCAATTGAGTCCATATATAGTTTTGGCTCAATTCTGGACAAAAACATTTATTCATAGGATTGTATTTAATTGTAATATTCTCAAGCCTATGAAGTGTTTGTTGAAGACGTAGCGACAAAGAGTATAAAGCTTCATCAATATGCCGGTTTACGTGCCTCGTTTCTACGTCATCAACTATGGTTCCATGCTCCCAAGGTATGAATGCAATATTATATATATAGGGAACAAGTTTAATTGGGTGTTAAGTTTAACTAAAAATGCGTTTTTATTTTCAGAAAGAATTAATTAAAACTTTAAAATAAGTTTATAAAGTTTTCTGGGCTAAAATCAAATTTTCCAAACTTTCTAGAAGTTCGTTCGATATGTCGTTCGAACGAGATTGTCATTCGAACCAGATGTCGTTCGAACGAGATTACCAACGACTTCCCATTAAGACATACTGGAACTTCGTTCGAAATTTCGTTCGAACGATATTTTCGTTCTAACGAGATTTCCAACAAGTTTCTAACGAGTTCATACTGGAACTTTGTTAGAAGACTCATTCGAACGAGAATGTCGTTCGAAGGAAATGTCGTTCGAACGAGATGCCTGGCGGGAACACTTTTAAGCAGTTTTTCACCCACTTCCCCACTTGGTTCTTAACCAACTTTTTTTAGACTTTATTATGTGAGGGAATAACATTTTCCAACTTAACGTTTCCATTCTATTCCATCTCTTAGAGAGAATTTGAGAGCTAAATAGCTTAAGGAAAATGATCTTGTTTTGAGTGAGTTTTTATCAAAGAGAAAAATATACACCACTCTAGTTTACACCCAAATTAGTTTCTTCCAAGTTCCCATATACATATATCTTGCTTGGAGTTTTGGCACCGGGTTCATCTCTTCCGTTCAAAGAGAAGTTTCGGGTTTTCTTCTACATCCGATAAAGAAAATATAAGAGTTTTGTTACAACATTACCCACTTGGAGAAAGGCTCCTTGCCCGGGTGACGGTGACCATATAAAGTCCAATCGGTTGATTCTGAGACCGTGGTGGAGCTCCAAGGTTATCCGCTAGGAAGAGGTGTCTACAAGAAGAATCATCGAGGCTTGATAGGGATCGAGTCGTGTGTTGTAAGCCTTTCTGTCTTGTATTTATAAATTCGTATCTAGTGGATTTGTGGCTAGGGTCGTCCGAGGTTGTTTCCCGTTGTGGGTTTTTCCTCGTACATCGCAACGTAGTGTGATTGATTTATTTTTATCTTGCATAATGAATTAGAACTCATGCTTAGGGTAATTCAAGATAAAAATGGTTCTTAATTGTCACACTTAATTATTGTTTATTTAATTCAAGTCATTTGCTAAAATTGGATTGGCCTAACTTTGGAATATTGTTAATTATGACTTAGGAAAATTCTAGAATTTGAATTAAGTGGTTTAAGTGAAAATGATTTTAATGCGTTAATTTAATTTCACTCGGTTTAATTTTAATTTATTTAAGAAAATTAAAATTTTGGTAATTCGTTTGTTTGTGAACCATCACACTTCTTTACGCTTCCGCATCTTGAGATATATATAAAAAGGAAATAATATTTTAATTGAGAAAATTAAAATCGGGGGTATTTACTTCTACAGTGTTAAAATTAAAACATATCATCGGGTTAGCATTTTGTGCAGGAAATAGACAAGATATTAGTTATTTGATTTTTATAACTTCTCTTATTACTATTATTAGATTGTAATCGATTTTACTGTATGGATACTTGGGATACGATTTATTTAATCTAGATATTGAGACAGATAATTATTGGGAAACAAGGGTAAGAGAAGTGTCCTTAGCCAAACTTAGATAAATGATCAGAGGAGTGGACGAAGACTGGACAGGTTTAAACAATGAGGTTAAAAGGTTGGTATTGAATAACCGAGCATTGGGCAAGATGCAGGCGATGAGAAAGGTGGATGACATTGTAAATGATCCAGTCATACTACAGGAAGCCATCAATTTAGCATTTTTCGATGACCTACCAGCTCCACCGATGTATCCAGAAGCAATAGAAAATGGTGACATACATGGAGGAGATTCCCCTAGTACTACAAATGACTCGACGAATGATGCGGATCAAGGATTTTATTTAGTTATAATTATTTCTATATAAGTTACGTTATTTTAGGATGGTTAGTACTCGAACTCCCTCTGCTAGAACTCAATCAGAACAGACTCAGACTCAAGGAATCTTGCGGTGTCTATAGGAACATACTACATTAGCTCAACAACAACAGACTACTCATGCTTCTCCTGAAGATGTTTTCGAGGAATTTCATAGAATGAATGTTCTTAAGGAATTTCAATGACAAAGACCTCTATATTTTCTTGGAAATATAGGTGAAAATGAAGCTGAGAAATGGATGTGCCAGATTATGAAAATCCTGAACGGAGTAGGTATAGCTACTAATCTTCGAATCACTTTAGATGCATACATGTTCGAAGGTGAAGCAGATTTCTGGTTACAAGCCATGTCAAGTAACCAGAATGTTGCTAATTTTACTTGGGAGCAGTTTAAAGAGAATTTTTTTAAAAAGTATTTTCTCGAGACTAAGCGAGACCAACGAACGGTTGATTTCCTAAAATTTCAACAATCTACCCTTTTAGTAGCTCAATACGAGGGTAAGTTTACTAAATTTTCTCATTATGCCCTGGAATACATAGATACCGAGGGGAAAATATGGAAACAGTTTGAAAGAGTACTACATCCAAGAATTAAGAATTCCATCGCTCTGTTACAAATTCGTGAATATTCCAAGATGATTGATGTTACAGCCATTATAGAATGGAGTTCTTCGACATTAATCTGATATCCACCCCCAATTGTTAGGAATAACATATCAGAACCCCTCTCATTATAAACCTCATCCATATACAAACTCCAGTGAGCAAGCTTATTCTCAAATTCGATACAACACAACCCGTTCCTAGATCTGTTGTCATGAATGTTAAGAGATACGACATATTCAACCCCGATGTCCTAAGATAAAATCAGCTCCAATCCGCTGCCAATTGCACAAACCCTCATAAAATTCAAAATTTTGTTCTATTACAAATCACTTCAAACCAGCTCGGAGAAGTCAGCGGAATCCGAATCGTGGGAGGAATTATTCCAAACAACCTATGCAAAATGCACACGACGTGATTAAAGGTATGATTATTTTTTAGCATATTGCGACCTATATTTTGTTTGACACAGGGGCTACACATTAATTTATTAGTCTTAGACTAGACAAATTAATACGATTGACCCCACTTCCTTGATTAGTCCAGTCAATATTGAATTACCAACAGGTGAAATCAATACGTCAACAAAAGAGTATAGGAACTGTAAGATTCATCTTGGTCTAGGAACTTTATCAGTGAATTTGATAGTATTAGATATTCCCGGATTTGATATCATTATCGAAATGGATGTTTATCTTAACATCACACTTATATCAACTATCAAGCCAGGAAAATTCATTTTCGCAATGGAAATAATTGTTCTTTTATATTCCAAGGAATAGGTTCATCAAATCCTTCAAATTTTCAAATTTAGATTTCTTCTTTAATTTTAAATTTCCTGGAACAATTTGAAGATGTTTTTCCCGAAGATTTACTAGGATTACCCTCTTCTAGAGAAATTGAGTTTACTATCAATATTTATCCCAATACACTTCCTATTTCGATACCCCCATATCGAATGGCTCCTTTAGAACTTCGAGAACTCTATACCCAATTGGATGATCTTTTATCAAAAGGGTTCACTCAACTAAGTACATCACCTTGGGGAGCTCCAGTATTATTTGTTAAGAAACATGCTGGAAGCTTTAGACTGTGCATAGATTATCATAAACTGAATTTCGTAACTATTAAGAATAAGTATCCTTTACCTCGAATAGGAGATTCGTTTAATCAACTTAGAGGAGAAAGGGTCTTTTCTAAAATAGATTTACGATCAGGATATCATCAGTTACGTGTCAGAGAGGAAGACATTCCAAAGACTTCATTTCGAACTCGTTACGAACATTTTGAGTTTACCCTAACGTCATTTGGTTTAACCAATGCCCCGAAAACTTTTATGGACCTAATGCATCGAATCTTTAGACCATTTTTGGACCAATTCATTATTGTTTTTATTGATAATATCCTTGTATATTCTCAAGACTTGGCAGAGCATATTCAACATTTGAAGATAGTCTTACGTACTTCTTGAACTCATCGATTTTTCTCCAAGAAGAGAAAATGTGATTACTCGATGAAAGAGATTAAATTTTTAGGACATGTCATTTCTAAAAAAGGATTCCAAGTCGATCCAGCTAAAATTTCAGTAATTCTAGAGTGGAAAAATCCTACCAATATTAAGGGAAATGGGAATATATTACCATGGATTTTGTCAGTCGACTACCCCATACATCCCAAGAACATAATTCAATTTGGGTAATAGTAGATCAACTTACGAAGTCAGCCCATTTTCCACCATTATAAACCACTAATTCATTCCAGAAGCTTAACAAGTTATACATTCAAGAAATTTTTCGATTACATGGAATCCCTTTATCCATTGTATCAGATAGAGTTCCTAGTTTAACCGAAATTTTTTAGCAAGCATTACAAGATGCAATGGGTACCAAACTTTACTTAAGTACTGCATTCCACCCCCAAATGGATGGAAAAACTTAATGTACAATTCAAACTTTAGAAGATATGTTTACGTTAGATATGTCTAACCATTGGAATGTATATTTTCCCCTTGCCAAATTTTCATATAACAACAACTACCAAACCAGTATTAAAGCTAACCCATTTGAAGCTTGATATGGTAGACCTTGTAGATCCCCGGTATGTTGGATAGAATCAGGAGATAGTAAACACTTTAGTCCTGAAACAATTCAAGAAACCACCGAGGTAATGCAACAACTTCAAGAAAAGTTAAAGACAACCCAAGATCGACAAAAGAGTTATGTTGATCATCGCCGAAAACTATTGGAATTTCAAGAAACCGAGAAAGTATTTATGAAAGTATCTTCCTGAAAAGGAATTTTATGTTTTGGAAAGAAAGGAAAATTAGCCCCCAGATATATTGCACCTTTTACAATTTCCAAAAAATTTGCTCCGTAGCCTATCAATTAGAATTGTCTGTGGAATTATCCAATATCCATAACGTGTTTCATGTATCATAGTTACGTCAATATACCAGATACACCCCATACTATCACATGGCAAGATATTTGAGTTGAACCAAACCATGAATTTGGAATACGTCCTATTCAAATTCTTGATTGCCAAGTGAAGCATCTCAGAAACAAATAAATCCCCTCAGTTAAACTACTTTGGGAACACCATAATCATTAAGAAGCTATATGGGAACCAGAACAAGTAATGAAAGATCAATACTCTAACTTATTTTAAGATGAAATTAGAGGATGAGTTCTTTTAGGTTCGTAAATTGTAAGAACCGGGAAATTTTAAACCCTAATATAACCTACAACCTTGATAAAAACCCCCGTAAGGTGAGAAGAATTAAAAATCATCTAAGAACAAATGAACTATGTTTAAAATCCTATCAGCATTCTTATTAACTTTAAAACCTTAAGGTTTCAATTTATTACAAAAGAGTCCCTAAAACTTTCAAAATGAGATAACCTGAGATATATTGAACCCTTAAACTCCAACCTTATGTCAAATTAAACGTTTGAACCTCAACTAACATGAAATTATAATTTTAACACTGGAAACTTTCTAAAATTATCAAAATGCCCCTAAACTTGACAAAAATGTACTTTTATGGACATGAATGCAATTAAATTGAAGATGAAGGACCCAGATCCAAACCTTAGTTTTACATTAGCCTACACACACACATACATTAGCAAAAGAGGTAAAAATCACATGGCAACCCTTAGGAACCCATGTGCACCCATTGTAACCAAACTCAAAACTCAGCCTAACTTGATTCACATCCACCTCTTTTATACTCCAATCAACTCTCCCCTCAAAGGATTATAAATACCTTATGTTCTACACAGTAGAGACTCGTCCCATTGTTCATTTTCAAAGTTCAATTTTTTCCTCAATTCAGGTAACTCATCATTTTATGCTTTAATTTCAATTCTTTCAATTCTAGTAGTTTTCTGCATAGTTCATGTAGTTAGAACACTAAAAACGTGCAAGCTTTTACTTGTGGAAATGCCTAGAATAGAAGAAAACAGTAGGAACACTATTAAAGATTGAGCTTTAATGGTGAAATCCATTACAGTAACCAAATATTTGCTTTAATCCATGAATAGACTCCTTAGAACCTCATGATGTCGAGTGTAATGGTGAAAGCCCATGATTGTTCACATAGAAGGCTAATTGATCGAAAGAAATTTTAAAACTAAAAACCTGTAAATCCAAAATTCTCGACCTACAGCCCATTAAAATCCTTTAAACCAAAACCAAGTTACTCTCATACATAGAATAAATCAAACCCAATTCATAAGATACCCTACCATACTCTATAAATTCACGAATGTTATGTCAAAATTTCATGAGAAAACACAGTTTTGAAACTCAAGATATACTGAGATTCGAACCATGAAACTTGTATATTTAAAATCCTCATGAAAAATTAGGTTTAGTTGGTTGAGAAATCATCTCAAATAATATAATAGAGAAGGATAAAAACTCAGTCAAAGTTTTTTAAACTCTAGAAAGTTAAAATTGAGAGGAAGAAGATGAAGAATTTTTCTAGGAAGATTGACCCCGTGCGTGAGGGCGTGTGACCAATCAAAAAATTATGATTTCTTTCCAAAAAATTTATTTAATTTTTCTGATCAAAATGGTATAAGATAAGACCATGTTTGGATATTCCTAGCTCAAGTTATGTAAAAATGAGGTTTTTCTTAAAGAAGTTTCTTAAAATTAAAAATTAACCCCTAGTAACTTTTCCAACTTTGGAATTTGTACCCCAAACTTTGCCCCTACATAAATCAAACTATTTTAAGACAAAAACTATCTTGCACCAAAGTTTAAAAATAAGCTTAAGACCCTTATTTTTAAGTCCTAAGATAATTACTCATAAACCCCCGAAAATTTATTAAAGATATTTTCAGTACAAAACTGACTGATTAAACCCTAATAATCCTATGCCACACATTGTATAAAATATAATCAAGTCTCAGATCTTCTGAATACTCTAGTGTGACCACAATTCAACAGAATACCTAAGCAAGTAGATTTTTCCTACATTTTCAGTATTATACTTCACGCATTTGAAATACTGCTATTAATATCACTACGTGATAGACATATTGACTCTGAGTATGTTTATATTATTATACATCCATAATATGTATTTTGTTAACCATCATCAGTATTTGAATTATCACCAGTATTTAATTTTAGAATCAATTTTAACCCTATTGAGATCATGTACCTATTGATTCAGTTTTAACCCTTCTCACCTAATAATTAAGATCATGTACCCTATTGATTCAGTTTGTCCCTGCACTCTTATGCCATATTTTATTATAATCATCAGTATAAACTAGGAAGTAGGCTGATGTATTATCCCACAGAACTTTCTACTTGGCCTATTGGTCACAGATGATTCAGAGCCATGATTATTGCTACAAACGTATAAAGACCACTTTGATTGTGAGCATAGCAGGTTACTTTTCCCCAGAGGTTTTGGGATCATTTTTTTGATAAAGTTACACTGATGCTTAATTACCTATATACCCACTGGTAATAATGGGATTATTTCTTCAAAGTCTTTGATTTTCTTCAAACATGATTCTAAATAAACTAGAAATGTGGCGTATTTTCTTAAACGGAATAATCACTATGGAATTATGAATTTCCAACATTTTGATGTTTATAATTTGATAAATATGAAATTATCATCTTATTATTATCACCCATTTTAAACAATGATTCTATACACACTCCAACTCTCACTATATCTATATCATTGTTATAGAACTGGTAGAACCTTCTTAGCATATTTGTGCTAATTCATTCCTTCTCTAGATGCGCCAGGAGAAAGGAATAGTATATCTTCCCTACTAGAGACAGATATCGGTCACCTGTTCACGTATGTGACCGTATGGATAGAGATTAAACCAGATGGGAGCAAGGAGTGGAAGATTTCAATTTTCTATATTATTGTGTGTACTAGAAATGTGTAATTCACCCTTGCGGTGGTTCCACTATATGTAACATATTAATAATGAATAAAAGGTTAGGTTATCCCACCTTAACTTTAATTAATTTTCTTTATGTATACTTCTTATTCATTCATACCAAAAAAGCAGGGTGTGATATCTTCACATGAATCTATTTTCCTTACATGAATTTCAACTTCTTTACTAATTAAACATAACACTGTTATGTATTTATGACGTGGTAATGAATCTCTGTACTTATAATGCATTATTCCCTACTCTTAATTCTTAAATTGAATACCCGGATTTGATCACACAGGCAACTCATGTGGGCCCACCTAGTATTTATAAATACATATATATAATCGGAACATGGAAGTTATGAACTAACTCAAATCTACTAATTTCTATATATATACACATAGAGTTTGAGTTTGGAAGCTAGGAATTTTTTTGTTCTTCACGATTTTAGGCCGGGATGTTAATTTTATTCATAATTTCAATTTGGATTTAACATTTTTTTTATTTTGTTTTTAGTGTGATGAGATTTGACTCAAACTTTGAATGGGATGACGGGATTTTTATGATGGGTGTTTAAAACTTAGAAGCCTCTTACTGTAAAACATCGATTAATGAATGTTCGATAAAGTAACAATCTTGCTTAGATAATAAAAAACTCCAGTCGTGACTCGGGCCATTATATTAAAATAATAGTTTCCCTTAATGCATAAGATGATAATTTTTTCTAACTTTACTTAGGGGCCATTGAACATATAAATTAATAATTGGTTATAATACAAAAAAATGGTACATAAAATTTTATAATGAATATGAAAGACTTTTTACATACCAACTTCATTTTTTCTCAAAAATGCTTCTAAAGTCGCTTGTTTCTTCATCTTACCGAAACTAAACTCAACCTCACCCTTATTTCTTGCAATGAAGACAACACATTTGGTATATATTTTTTATTTTGTATCGAGTAGTTATTTAGTGTTACATTGCTTGAAAGACCTCTTTTGGGGAAACATTTGGTAGAACACAACTATCATCTCGATCATCATGGTCCTCCTCGGTAGTTGTATTCATTATCACATCAATGATTTACTAATTAGTAGGTGATTCAATGACGTACTTGTATCTTGATAGCATATTAGTGATGCATCTGGGAAGCCACCTCTGGGATGCTATGTATATATGTAAAAAAGAGTGTTATATGTATAAGTGTACTTAAATCATTGTATGAACACTAAATTATAACTAGAGTATAATTACATTGATTATTTAACGGCATAAACATAATTGAGAAATACTATGTTATAGCTTATGCGATAGCTACGTGATAAACAAAGTAAAGTAATATACAAGTATCATGATTGGGCTAGAGGTTTAGATGATTGGATTATGTTAAGAATAGCTAGACTAGTTAGGTGGGGTAGCATAACTAGGTAATTAAAATAAATGTGTTAGGCGTGCACTGTACATGAGAGATGAAGATAATCTCATGTGAGTGCGGCACTAGATGAAGATAAATAACTCTTGATGCATATTTATTAATGAATTTAAATACTTGCAACTGTTTTTCAAAAAAAATTAAAACCTTTTAGGATCTCAGCCACATGGTCTCTAGGGATAGCTTTTCATTCCATTCAGATGATGTTGCAGCAGTTGTGGATGTATGCAAGATTTTCTTCGACGTCTATTTCCATTCTATATAATTAGGATGTTATTTCTAGTATTTCTTTTGGTCATGTCGCCCAAAGTTGGACAACTTTATTGTCATACTTTGTTTATAGTATTTCATTTAGTAGTTGGATTATTGTATTTGGAATTTACTCAGAGTTTATCCGATTATTTATTTATTTATGCTATCAGTACTATTTATGTTTTGTTATTGTGGATGTTTATCTTATATCATTGAATTGTTTAATGAATCATATTAATAAGTTTTAAATTTTGACACTGTACTTAATAGGGTATTAGTTAATTAATTGGTTTTCAACAGTGATGCTAAGAACGAAACTATATATGATTCCCGTCAAATTTAATAATGGCATGATCCATCAGTAATAAAATAGATGGGGTGTCATAGGGTATCTGTGACACCCTGGTTTTTGGTATGAATGTACAAGAGATTATATATAAAGCAATGGATTAAAGTTAAGGAGAAAAATATAACTTTATTCATTATTAAATGGTACACATAGTGTATTACCACCGTAGGGGTGAATTATATTTTTAGTCAACTCGAACTATAAAGTAGGAAATAGAAAAATGTCACTCCTTGCTCCCATCTGGCTTAGTCTTCGGCCATATAGTCACATATGCAAATAGGTGACTGTGTTGTGTCTTAAAGGGTAAGAGATAATATCCTCTTTCTCCTGAGCCATCTGGAGGAAAAAGGAATTAGCAAAAATATGCTAAGCAGGCTTTACCAATTTTATAACAATTATCCATATAGATGAGAGGTGGAATGTATATAGAATCCAGATGTTATAAGATTGTTAAAGAATTAAAGTTGATAATCTCATACTTATCAATTTATTATAAAGAAAATCAAGGATCTCTGAACTGTTAATCCCATATTTACCAGTTCACTAAGGGGTATAGAATTTAATAAGCCATCAGTAAAACCAAATAATAAATAATCCAAAACCTTTGGATAACAACTGGCTAGGCACACAATTAAAGTGACACTCATACGTATGTAGCGATAAATCCAACTCTCAATATCGGAGACCATAGGCCAAATAGAAAAATTATATGGGATAACACACCAGTTTACTCCCTAGTTATTACTGATGCTTTTAAAACAAATAATATTGCGCAAATGTGCAAGGTGAACTGTTTCATTACAACGAATAGTTATGATATCAGTTATTAGATGAGAAGGGTTTAACTTGATCCGATTGATCGTAATTTATAGCATTCAGTGATATAGTAACATATGAGTATGGTAATTTATACACATACTTGGAATCAAATAGGGCTATCATGGAATGATATCTATAGCAGTTAAGATACTTCTCACTTCTCTCTCTCTCTAAGGGTTTAAGATGGCTTCTGAGCCTCCACTCAATTCTATCTGCATCCGCTTCTACGTTAGTAATTCCTTCTAAATCTTTAACTTCGTATAAGGGAGAACCATCAGTTGTGTTTTCTCTTAAAGAAACTGAACGGTTGGCTACCCTATAAAAATATTCACTTGTTGGCAGATTCTATTATGGACATCCATCTCTGGAAGTTGTACGCAAGGCATTTCATGGTATGTCCCTTAAAGATTCTTTTTCTATTGGTTTTATTGATGCCCAGCCTATTCTTATTAAGCTGTTTTGCGAAGAAGATTTCATGAGGTTATGGCTACGAGAACAGTTGTACAAGCTCCAATGAAGGTGATGAAATGGACACCGAATTTCATTTCTAGTTATGACTGCCATATATTCCCCATATGGGTTTCTCTTCCCCATATACATGTTCATCATTTTGATAAAAATGCTTTATGTGCCATTTTCCAAAGGATAGGTAACCCACTAAAGATGGATGAGGCTAAAAATTTTGTAACACATCCTAGTCAAGCCAGGATATGTGTTAAGATTGATGTCTTAAAATTGATGCCTTCTCGTATATGGATTGTTAATGGGAATAATGGGTTTTGGCAGAGAATTTGTTATGAAAATGTTCCAAAGTTTTGTGGTTCTTGCATGAAAATGGGACATTTTCATGGAGACTATGTTGGTAATGGGGGTGGGTCTGAGAATAACCCTAAACTAGCCGGTCACAAGATGATTGATCAACAAAGCTTACCGGCAGCTAAACCGGTGGTACCAGCAAAAGAGGCGTTGGAAACAGGCAAAGGTGTAACTAACTGGCAAGAAAAACGAAAAGTCCCAACATGTATTGTTATTAAATATGTTCCTCCTGCTAGACCTACTATAAAGACGATTTGTTTTAACAAACAAACAAGGCTAACGGTCTCAAATATCTCCCGAGTTGATAAAGATTTTTTTGTGGGGTCCAAGAATTGACGGCTCATGGATTAGCATCTACTTCAAAAACTAGAACCTTGGTCTACTCATCAATGAAAAATACTGAAAATGCTCTAACTTTTGTGTAAGATCAATCCATTAGTGACACGAATGATGACATCATTGTGCAGAACTCATTTGCGGCTCTCATGGAGGATAATGATAAGGAGGAGGGTGAAATTCCCATCTCAACTAATATGAGTCTGCAACCTAAATTGGGCCATTCTCATTCCATATATGATGACACTCTAGCTCTAAAAGTTTCTCTTTCAACATTACTCCTTTTGTGGAATACTACTGATGATATTCTTAATTCTGAGCGTTAACGTCCATCAATTGATGTTTATAAGAATTCTCTTCAAAGTTACAAACGAAACATAGTTGGATGGGCAAGGAAAGTGGTCGAGTGGATCCTAGTTATAAGAAGTCTGAACTCCTCCAACACGAATAGTATCTAAGTCAACAGCTACTGGTAAAAAAAGAAAAAAGAAAGTTAAATTTTTTCCATTCTCTAACATTAAAACTAGGTCCGCCTCTCAAGCTTCCTTAAATTGCAAATCTTTATGATTAGTTTTCTTTTCTGGAATATTAGAGGAGTGGCAAATAACTTCTCCATTAGAAGACTTAAAAACATTATCAAAAAATTCAATATTTATATGGTTGCAATTCAGGAGCCTAAAATTGATGAGATGAATCTTTTGAATCTTAAGATAAAAATTGGTTTTTCTGGAGGTATTTCTAATGTTGGTGGTAAGATTTGGATTTTATGGAATATTTACGGTAAAGTTGATATTGTTAGAGATATGGAGCAAGCTCTAATTATTTATGTACAGTTCTCTAGCTCTACCACACCTTATCTTCTTTCATGTGTTTATGCCAAATGTAATAAAGAAGATTGGAAACTTTTGTGGGATGAGATTGTTGTCATTTCTTCTCTTGGATTTAAATATTGGGTCATTGGAGGAGACTTCAATATTGTCACTAATCAAGAAGAAAAAAGAGGTGGTAATATTGTGGATAGGCAAGAAGTTATTGAGTTCAACTCCACTATGGTTAATGTTGGTTTACAAGAAGTGCCTTTTTCAGGCTCTAATTTTACTTGGTGTAAGAATAGGGATGGGGAATCTAGAATTTGGGCTCGTCTTGATCGAGTTTTGGGAAATGAGGTATGGTTTGATAATAAATTTTCTTCGTCAGTTGAACATCTGCATTGTACTAATTTGGATCACGGTCCTCTAGTTCTTAAATTGAAATTTTCTTGTGATTCCATCCCTAAGTCGTTTCGTTTCTAGAATATGTGGACTATTCACAAGTCATTTTTGGAAATAGTAGAAAATGCGTGGAAAGGTGATTTCTTGCGGAATCCTATGGCTATTTTTGCTACTAAACTCAAAAGTGTGAAAGAATCTTTAAAAGCGTGGAATAAAGATGTTATGTCTAACATATTTTCCAGGGTTCAACAAGCGAAAGATGATGTTACACTCAAGGAGGCCTTATTTGACTTGGATCCTTCTCCTATAAATTAGTAAGCTTGGCATCTTGCTCAAGCTACATTTAATAAGGAGCTTAAAATAAAAGAAATTTATTGGCAACAAAAAGCCCGTGTGAAATGGGCTAAAGAAGGGGATCTTAATTCAAAATACTTTCACTTGGTGATTAAAAAAAAGAAAAATAAACTTTTTATTCACCAAATTAAAAAAGAAGATGGTGTCACTATTTGTAAGTCCAATGAAGTGGAGACGGAAATCGTTTCATTTTTCCAAGATTTAGTGGGGGGACAATCCTCTTGTGAGGAGGACTTGAAGATTTTTGATAATATTCCTCATTTGATTACTGGAGAGGATAATCATATGTTAGCGATGATTCCAAATGATGCAGAAATAAAAAAAAATGTCATCTTCTCCATGGATAATGATAACGCAACTGGTCCTGATGGTTTTAATGGTTTTTTCTACCAAACTTGTTGGGATATCATTTCTTCAGATATTATTACGGCCATCCAATATTTTTTTGTGGGAAAGGATATCCCAAAAAGTTGATCTTCTACTAATATAGTGCTTATTCCTAAAGTAGATAACCCTAAAATGTGTTCAGATTTGAGACCTATTAGTCTTTGTAATTTTTCAAATAAAATTATTTCTAAGATTTTAGCTAACCGTATTGGTGACTTGCTTCCAAAGATTATTCTTTGTTCTCAGGCAGGTTTTGTCAAAGGTCATTCCATCACGGATAAAATCCTGCTAGTTCAAGAATTGATGTCTCACTATAAGAAAAACACCTTTTTATGATGCTCAAAAAAATAATTTAAAGACATTTATTACAAAAATGTCATTTAAAGATTAATGCTATTATTAATGTGACATTTCTAATATCAAATGTCATTTTATACGTATTAGTATTATTTTTTATGACACTTTAAATATAAAAATCATATTTAATTATAGATATTATGACCTTTTTAAGAGTTTCTAATGTAAGTGTACTCATTATGACCCTTTTTTTCTCCTCCAAAATTTAGAAGCGGTGTTTCAAGACCCTCACTTCCTCCAAATTTCCAGTCACTCAGGACTCCTCTCCCTCATGCTCTCCTCTCTCTTTCCCCCTCAACTGGGTCTCTCCCTCACGATAAATCTCCTCTCCTCTCCGTCGACGATCTCCTGTCCTCTCCGTTCTCTCTATGTTTTCTCTGTCCTAATTTCTGGTACGTTCTCTCCTAATTTAATTTTCGCTCTGTTTCATTTTTATCAGAGTTGTGAAAATAAACGAAAGTGTAAATGGGATTGAAATAAGAACACCTCGAGATTGAAAGTGCCAATAATACGAGAGTTGTGATGACCTGTAATTTTCATTTTTATTAGAGTTGTGATAACCTATACATGGGATTTAATTTTCGTTTTATGATGGTGTAATAACTGCTCCATCTTTTTAAAATCCCATTTACAGTTTGAGATTTTTATTTTGTAAAAATAAATTCTCAACGTGAGCTATATTTATTTAGAGATGATGATGTATATTCTAAGTATTAGTTAGGGGTGACAATTTTAGAAACGACACGAAAAAATGACACAGAAACATGACACAGAACGACACGAAATTGACCCGAATTGACACGATATATCGTGTTCGTGTCATTTTTTTTGCACGAAGTCGAGTCGTGTCGTGTTCGTGTCTGAATTATGAGTCGTGTTGTGTCATGTTATCTTGTTTTTTAGGCGTGAGATTTAGGAAATTCTGGTATTCGTGTCGTGTCTTGTCGTGTTATTTTCTATTCGGGTCGTGTTCGTGTCAACTAAAAAATGAATTCATGTCGTGTTCGTGTCCGAAAAAACCTTGTCATGTCGTGTCGGTCCGAAACACGACCCGTTTACCCGAATTTCCACCCCTAGTATTAGTGCAGTATTATATCTTGTATAGAGTAGGATAATCACATAAATAATTTTTTATTTATATTTTTTAACAGAGATTAAAAATACTACTTTAAATTTTGCATAGGGCCAGGATAGTCCTTGGGGCCACGACCTCCCTAAAGTTCTTTAAAATCTTTTCAAGCATACATGCTTTTTGTTTACTTATTAAAGAAAAAGATACTTTTAGTTGAAAAGCATGTGTTGTCATGCCTGTCATTATTCATCTCTGAAATGCCGCATCTCTTCTGTTACATCACGTAGGTGTTTGTTTGTTGATCTCTCAAAATATATAGATAATTGTCTATTTGACCCTTACATTAAAATGGATCAATATAGAAAATACTGGACTACTGACTGAAAACTTGATATACTTTATATGTTGAATCAATATGGGAGTTTTCAATTTCAAAATATATATTAAATACTTATTTAACAAAATATTGTAGTCAAATATATTTGTTCACATATTATACATCCAAATATAATATTTGAAAAAAGTGGTTTGAAGTAGGGGTGACAATTCGGGTCAACGGGTCGTGTTTCGGACACGACACCACAAGTTTTTTTGGACACGAACACGACACAACCCGAATTTGTTTTTTTAGTTGACATGAACATGATCCGAATAAAAAACAACACGGCACGATATGACACGAATACAACTTAAATTTCACGCCTAAAAAACATGATAACATAACACGACACGACTCATAATTCAGACACGAACACGACATGATATGACTTCGTGTAAAAAAACAAGACATGAACACGACATATCGTTTCAATTTCGGGTCAATTACGTGTTGTTCCGTGTCATTTTTTTGTGTCATTTCTAAAATTGCACCCCCTAGTTTGAAGTCAAAGATCACAATTTTTAAATTGCAGTTTTTAGAGTGCAATATATTCACAAATAAGTTAAAAGTGAAATATTTCGTCAAATAAATATTGAAAGTATATTTCTAAAACAAAAAAACTTTGAATATTTCTTATATTGATTCCCAAGATATTTCTCGCCTCTTTTATGTTACATCTCATATCCCCACCTCAAGTAATTTTGAATATTTTATGTAAAATTTTTAAGATGAATTTATATAGTATATATTACTAATTCCCCTCGAAAAAAGGGGGGAAAGTGAAAATCAATGACACGTGTTTTGTTTAGGGATTCTGATTGAGTACACACCCATTATTTTTTGAACTTGGATAGCACCTCAGAATTCTCCTGCATCTTTTTTAAGGCAAGACCCTAGTAGAGGTTTTTAATTTGGTCTATAAAACCTTGATTTCATTTTTGGATTTCTTTTGGGATTTGATATTGTGACAGTTGATTTGGTACAAAAATGTTATTTCGTTTTCATCTATTATGATATATTAATTGGCTAATGAAATATTCATCTATAATATTGTAACAGTTGATTTTAGTTTAGTCTGGATCTAAATCAGTCTGTGAAATATTAATCGACAAACATTTTTTTCCTATTTCTTTAAATAAATTTATATTTCGTAATATTTTTTTTGAATTACAAACAGTTTATGGTAGGGGTGGACATAGGCCCGAGGCCTGCCAAGCCCGCCCAATACAAAAATAGGGCTTGGATAAGAGGAATAGGCCCGTAAAGCGGGCTTGAAAAAATTTGATAGGACCGATATTTTTTGGCGCAGGCTTGGGCATGAATTCTTAAGCCCGATGAGACCCGACCCGGCCCGAGGCCCGAGAATTATATATATATATATATATATATATATATATATATATATATATATATATATATATATATATGTGTGTGTGTGTGTGTGTGTTTGTGTATATTAATTTATTATTAAATGGTCAGACTACAAAGTTATAAATAAATATATAAAGTGGGTAACTTTTATAAATATAAAAACATATACTAAGTCTTTTTATGTAGAGTGGGGAACTTTATATATAGACTCTATAATATATAACGTTTAAAACATGTTTTTAATTAAAAAATAAGTCTTTGATTAAGAAAAAATAGATTTTTTTATTTAAAAAAATAGTAACCGGGCTTGGCCAACGAGCCTGGGTAAGGAGCTTTCAAATCTGGACGGGATTGGGATTACATAATAAGGCCCGATCTAGGCCCGAGCGGGCTTGGGATAGCTCTTAATTTTATAAGCCCGACCCGAGCCCGACCGGGCCTGCCTGGGACCGGCCCATTGCCACCCCTAGTTTATGGTGGATTGAAGACATCTTTTATTTCGCTTATCGTGGTTTGAAGCTTCCATTAACTTCTTCAGGATTCAACTCTCTTTGATTATTTATTTAAGCTTGCATTAACTTATTGTAATTCTATTTTTTGTTCTTGCCGTCTATTGTTTACAAATATTCATCCACAAGAATGCTACTAGGGTTTAATTATTTTTTTCATTGTATTTGATTAGTGATGAAATGTGGTAGTGAACTTAGAGGTTAACAATGTTTTGTCTCCTTGACCTAAGAAATCAATAATTTCCTCTTTAACCCAGGGTAAAAGAATTTTTTTCGTTGAACTTAGTATTAAAATTCGTGGCAGTGATCTTAATTACCTCATATAAGACGACCGTTCAATGTTATTTTATACAGAAATAAATTTGTACAACTAATATTTACAATCTTAATATAGGTACAATTGGAGAAATGGGAACAAACAAGTAGTGGATGGCTATGCATAGATTATCAAATGAGTACTTGCAAGGGGTTGAATATTTTCTTAAAGTTGCAGAGAGGAATGCCATAAATAGTGAAGCTGTACGGTGTCCATGTACATCATGTGGAAATTGCTTTAAATGGAGTTTAAAAGAAATTAAAGGTCATTTATATGCGAATGGTATTGATCAAAGTTATCTTATATGGATATGGCACGGGGAAGTTTCTCCTAAGTCAACTTTCTCACATGTCAACATGGGCGACCCCATCCATCACGATAATTTGGTTAAAAATCCAGAAAATGCTAATTATATGGTAGAGATGTTTGAGACGGTAAATGAAGATTTTACGGGGGATCCAAAATTATTTGAGAAGTTGCTTGAGGATGCCAAAAGGCCCTTTTACAAAGGGTGTAAAAAGTTTACGAAGATGTCTCCATTGGTGAGTCTACTCAATTTGAAAGTAAAGAGTGGGTGGACTGATACGAGCTTTTCACACATGCTTGAATTATTTGCCCAATTTCTCCCAAAAGATAATGAACTTCCTTTATCTATGAAAAAATCCATACAGACGTTGCCCGTGTTTGGGATGGGGTATGAAAAAATACATGCATGCCCTAATGATTGTATACTCTATAGAAAAGAGTACAGAGATTTAACTGAATGCCCTACTTGTGGAACACCGAGGTATAAGTTGAAAAAAAATACAACCGAGGTAAAGGTGGGAGTGCCTGCAAAAGTACTGTGGTATTTTCCGCCCATTACTAGATTCAAAAGGTGGTTTCAATCTGTAAAAATTGCAAAGGCCTTGACTTGGCATGCAAACGAAAGACAAGTTGATGGCAAGTTACGTCACCCTGCGGTTTCTCCTGCATGGAAGTTGGTGGATGACAAGTGGCCGAAGTTTGGAAACGAAGCTAGAAACCTTCGGTTAGCACTTTCAGTAGATGGAATCAACCCATATAGTACTCTTAGTAGTAAGTATAGCTGTTGGCCGGTCATGTTGGCAACTTATAACTTTGAGCCATCACCGAGCACAAAGAGAAATTTTTTTATGTTACCAATGTTGATATCAGGTCCACGACAACCTGGAAAGGATATCGATGTTTACTTGGCACCATTAATTGAGGACTCGAAAACCTTATGGGATGAAGGTGTACAGGATTATAATTCTTACCTCCAAGAATCTTTTACTTTGAAGGCGGTATTACTATTGACCATTAATGATTTCCCCGCATACAGTAATTTGTATGGTTGTACTGTGTTTGTCCAATTTTTAGTGAAGAAACAGATTATATTCGATTAAAGTATTCTAAGAAGAATGTATATACATCACATAGAAGATTTCTTCCACAAAACCATCCATTTCGAAAGCAAAAGAAAGCTTTTAATGGTAAGCAAGAGTTTCGTGAACAACCTAATCCATTGAACAGAGAGAAAATACTAGAGCAGGTTGAAAATATTAATTAATGTCGGGGAAAAAATATGGGTCCTTTTGAAGCGCAAATAGCAAAGGGAAAGGATATATTGAAATAAAAGAGGAACCTCACTGAGGAGAATACGGATGAGCCTAATAACTCCAAATGTTGGAAGAAAACATCAATATTCTTTAGTTTTGGGTATTGGAAACATTTTCTTGTTCGACACAATATGGATGTTATGCATATTGAGAAGAATGTTTGTGACAGCATATTAGGGAAGCTACTCAATATTCCCGGTAAGACAAAAGATGGAGCCAACAGTCGTCTTGATCTTATAAAATTGGGTTTAAGAGGGGAGTAAGCACCATAAGATAAGGGAAACCGAACGTATTTACCACATGCATGTTATACACTGTCTAGAGAGGAGAAGAAAAGGGTATGTGAGACGTTGCTTTGACTCAAAGTTCCCTATGGATACTCATCAAATTTGAGTAACCTTGTTTCGATGAAAGAGTTAAAATTATTTGGTCTTAAGTCCCATGATTTTCACATTCTCATGCAACATATACTTTCGGTGGCCATTCCATCTGTGTTACCAAAGCATGTTAGATTTGCAATCATAAGGGGGTGGTTTTTCTTTAATGCTCTTTGTGCAAAAGAAGTGGATGTGAAAAAGTTGAAGAGTATTCAAGATGACATTATGATCACATTGTGTTTGTTGGAAAAGTACTTCCCTCCGACATTCTATGATATAATGGTGCATCTAATGGTACATCTTATTAGGGAGGTTGAACTATATGGTCCAGTTTTCGCTCGTTGGATGTATCCATTTGAAAGGTTTGCACATGCTTAAAAAAATGTCATTACTTAATAAGGTTATAAGTAAACATTATTAATATTTGTTTTATTTAAAATGTTTGTAGGAACATGAAATTCTTAAAGGGACAAGTAAACAATCGAAATCATCCAGAAGGTTGCATCGCCCAACGCTATATTACCGAAGAAACAATTGAATTTTGTATGGAATTTTTACATGGGCTCGATGCCATTGGGGTTACATTAGGTAGAAATACAAAAGATTATGACGGTGATATAATATGCGATGGCAAACCAATAGGGGGTGGTAAAGTAATTGAGGTGGACAAATTATCAATGGAGCAAGCACGTCGTTACGTGTTGCAAAACATAGATCTTTTCATTGCTTTTGTAAAAAATTACGTACTATATTGTATTTTGTTTTAATGGTTAAAAGACTGTTCTCTATTATCACCCTTATAGGGAGCATATGGAGAGCTTGAGGAAAAAGTATCCTCGAAAGTGAAAAGATGAAAAATGGTTACAAGATGAACATAACAAGACCATTATTGGCTGGCTTCGTTAAAGGGTATGATTAATATCAATATGTGATGATTTAATAGACTATTAAAATTATAACTAACATTTAAGAAAAATCAGGTTAAAGAGGAGATAAATCTCTCCAACAATAATGTTTCAGACATCTTAAAGTGGATAGCTCGAGGACCTCGTCGATACGTGATAAAGTTTTAGGGTTATATTATTAATGATTGTCGTTACCATACGAAAGAATGTGAGGCTGAAAGAGTTAGCCAAATTAGTCGAATTAGCATCACGGCCACAACAATGCAAGTTGCTAGTGCAAAGGATAAGCATCTAGTGGTTTCAAATTTGAGTTTCTGTGGTGTCATTAGTGAAATATGGATGCTTGATTATTTCACTTTCAAAATTCCAATTTTCACGTGTGATTGGGTCGTTAACGGTAATGATATTAAAGTAGACGAGCTTGGCTTTAAATCGGTTGATCTTTGTAGAGTTGTCCATAAGAATGAGCCCTTCATATTAGCTTCTAAAGATAAATAGGTTTTTTATGTTCAAGACCAACTCGATCCTAAATGGTCAATCATTCTTGTGACTCCACAAATATTTTATAACTATGAGTGTGATGATGATGACTACGATGCTCGATGTGCCGAAAATCATGCCGCCACCAACGAATTACCAAACGTTGACTTGATTAATGAAAGTGAAGATTCATGTGCACGTATAGATTGTGAGGGAATTTGGATTGATAATGAAAAATAAATATAGTGTTAGTTATGTTTTTCTTATGCTTAGAGTTATCTATAATTTTTATGAGTATAAAAGAATGCGTCTTTCATTTCATTTGATAATGAAACAATAGTTATTTTGTGTTTTGGTCATTTCATTTTATTTTCAGATTAAGATGTTGAATATATTTTTGTTTAGATAATGTTAGACTTCATTTCTTTATTAGCGGTGACTATTGATTGGTAAATATTTTGGGGATTTAAGATTAAACAATTCGACATTTTTTTTTTCCACAAACAATTCGACATTGCTTCTGACTATTTGTTGATGAATAAAAAATGCATTGTTATTTTTTGTTATATTTATGAGGGAAATAGGTGTATAAAACTACTGATCCTCAACTATTTGAAACAACCTTTTTCTTCTTAAAAAGAATAATTCGTTAACGTCATGGGATCACCATTGCTTTTAGTTCAGTTTTGGTTTAGAAACTAAACACTATTTTTTTAATTTTTTATTTTTATGCATAAACATTTTGAGTTTGACCCATAGTGGGTCAAAGGCATTACACTTAAAATGCAGTGAAACCATTGTAGTTACCATAAAAATGTTAAGAATCAACATTGGCCATTAAACCCAATGGAGTCTCGTAGAAGCCTCCTTAATTAGGTGAATTAGGTGGACAAATTAGTGAAAGTTAGGTTGCATTATGGACAATATGGATGGATGAAATTAATTTGTATTTTAATATATGTATAGTTTTTACTAAAAGTGTGTTTGTTTATGTAATCACAATGTGTGGTGTTGATTGTAATTCCATCGGGACGAGGACGAGAATACCTACTCATCTTGGAGCTTATGATCTCTAGGAATCTTCTATTGAGAGGTTATCTATACTTTTGACTATTCATGGTGTTTTGTCATTTGTGTTTTTCTTATGGGTATTGTAAGAATTGTTTATATTTCACTTTTAGATAGCAAGGTGTTTTCAATAATTCCAATCTTCTGTTTAATCAATTGGAGTTTGGTTTAATTAGGGGCTATTTGGAAAATAGATTGTTATCATCAAATTGTACACTTGTCAACCAAATATGAAGAGATGTTTGCATTTGGTGCTCCGCTCTGCTCCTGCCCAGCCGTATTTGTTTAAATTTTTATTTCATCCTTCCATTGATTTCATTATTATATCGCAAGAGAAGTCAAAACAGTGCAATAAGGCTTGATAGGAAAGTTCAAGGGAAAGTTGGTAATTTTACAGCCACCGTTCGGAGGACTGGTCAACTGGAATGTTGAAGAGCTTATCGTAACAAAGATACTGGAAGAAACGGTACCTCAATCTGAGCTACGGTGAACAAGTTATGGCCCGTTGAAAATGGAGATAATTCCAAGAAAAACTTAGATTTTTCGCTAAGTGTTTAAAGCCCCCTTCCAGCGAGTTTCCATGAACCCAGACCAAACCGGTTCGAGGGGGAGAACCGGTTCGCAGGGTACTCGAATCGGTTCGAGGTCCCTGTACGCTGGCTAGAATTTCATAATTTTTATTTGGTAAAACTCTTCATGTGTTTCCCTATAAATACCAACTTCGGGGCAGCAGTTTGAAAAGACTTTGGAAGATGTTTTTGAGAGTCCCAATTACTCTAGTCTTCATATTTTTTGAGTCCCAAGACTCATGTTTTGATTCACACAATTGCCAAACCTTTGTGAATCTTTTTGGTAACCCAAGAACACAACCTTGTGTTTGTTCAAACCTTTGTGGAGAGATCTTTGCAACCGAGGGTTGAGTGTCATTGCTGAGGGAGTCTCTACAAAGTGTTATGACTGCATGTCATTGAGGAGAGCTGCGGTTCTCTCTTTGTTGTTTGGGCTGCGAGTCCTTGGAGGGTGCTGTGTGTATTTTCTTGATGAGTTCAAGACTACGTGTCTTTGTGGCTTGGCTGTGCGTTGATCCATTGCATATTTCCCTATGTAATTGTAAGTTGCGATTTGTATATTCATAGTGAAATAAAGGTTTTACCCGAAAGGTTTTTATTCCAAAAATCTGTGTCTCAGCATATTTACTGTGTCGCATGCTTTATATTTGATGGGATGATTTAGATTCATGTTTAAGGGCTGAATTTATTTGATCTAAAAGTAGTCCCTAATTAAATAAGGGTTACTTGGAAACTTGCTAAATTTATTTAAATCATTATCACACAGTCATATACGACGTTTTCAGCTTCCCGTCCGTTTGATTACTGATGAGAGTGAGGGAGAAACGAGTGAGGAGGAAGAAGAAGAATTAAGTGAGTTGCAAGGTGCCTACAATAATTTGTATTTTGAATCTTTAAAGATAAAAAAGGCAAACTTAAAACTTGAACCTGAATTGAAGAAACGTGCTTTAGATAATCTTAGGGTACGTGAGGAGATGCTTAAAGAGAAATTAGGATATGTTGAGGGTGAGACAGATAGTCTTCGAGGTGTGATGGAAGTTATGAAAAAGGAACTTTTAGAGTGTGAAGACTCTAGGCGTTTGATTGAATCTGGGATAGGTGAACTTGAGATGAAATTGAAAGATTCGCGTAAAGTGAAATTTAATTTGGAGTCTAGGTCTGAAAAACTTGATAAGATTTTAGGCACCGTCGAGATAAAAAAGGATAGGGGTTGGATTGGTCTTGAAAAATATGTTTCACCCATTCCCACACATGTGAGAGAGCCTCATAGGATTGTTATGAAAAAATCACCTAAGTTTATTAGGAAAGATCCCCCCATGAACATCGTGAGAGAATATCCTAGGATCATTAGGAGAGAGCCACCAAGGCAAATTCAGACAACACCAACTAGGAATCTAAGGAGAATGCCAGCTTTAGGTAACACTCACCGCCCGATTTACACTTGCACACATTGCGGTAGGCAAGGTCATCTTAGGCGTTTATGCTATAGGTTTTTGAATGATCATAGGGAACATAAAAAGAGAGTTACATCGGTTCCCAAAACCCCCACACTCTGTTACAAAACCATTTGGGTTAGAAAATCGGATTTAGAGGCTTATGGCCTATTTGTTCATGATTCCTGTCTGATAGCACGTTATTCACCCCATGTGAGATTGTTTGGTTGATTGTGTTGGTTGTTTTTACACACACTATCTATGCATCATGTTATATTCTTTCTAGTGTTACGTCTCACTTGGACGTAGAGCACATTGATTTATTGTTGCATTTATGTGTTTCCCTACTATTTTAGCCCTGTTTTGGATCTGTTTACCCCTTACAGGTACTTTTTTCACAAAAAAATTTCACTCGACAAAACTGTATGATTTTCTGGGCATTTTGGGAAGTTTTGGTTTTCTCGTTCGACAGCTTTATCTCGCGACATCTCTGTCTCGCGCGAAGTCGCTTCTCGCGACATGCCCTTGTCGTTCGAGCGACATAGCTGAGTCGTTTGAGCGATATGTCTGGAATTTTTGCTTCCCTTCTATTTTTAATACCTACTGTTCATATGATTATGTTTTGGTATTACTGGGTTGCTTCTGGATAGTTTGTATGCAGATTTTCATCATATCCAAGCTTAATTGATAGCACTGCATTGTTCGTTTGGTCACACATGCTTTGAGTGATGATTTATTTGTGTGATTACCATTTGCTAGCATATGATGATTCTCATGTTGACATTATATGCCCAACTGGATGAATCATTTTGTAGTAATTTTTTTTTTGAAAATTTTTGAAAATGCAAAAAGATTTTCTATTATTTTGAGTGACCATTCATATTTTGTTTTAGTCAAATTTGAAAATCCAAAAAGAGTTTTGTATTTTGTTTGCACATTTTATGGATAAACACTTAGGATGACCGAGTCACAATTTCATTCCATTTATCCATGTGACTATTTGATAGTGTTTTGAGACAACACATCATGTCATATTTGTGCTTTATAATATTTGGAGTCATTAAGACGTAATTAAGTGATACTTCCTACACGTTTGAATCATGATTTCCTTTATTACACACATGCACGAATTTATTTGATTATTGTGCTAGTCGTATCACATGTTGGTTGAGTGTTTCACCTCAATCATGTCCTTAAAACGAACCAAGTGCAGTAATACGAGAGTAATAAAAGTAGTGCATGTAAGATCCATTTCCCCGTGAGGATATTGTTTAGTTTGAAAAAATGATGATTGAACACGGGAAAGGTCTACGAGTGAATAATAATCACATCATGAAAGCCACAATTTAAGAAGAGCCCGCACAAAAAAATAAAGGCAATAAAAAATTAAATATGCCAATTTTTTGGCAAATAGGTTTTCTCTAAGTTGAGAATTTAGAACCTCATTATAAAAATAAATTTGCATTATTATATATGAGGGATTTTTAGATGGATATATCAATGGGTTTTCATGTCCTTTGAAAACTTCTCGAAACGGAACTAAATAGTTTGGACGTTATTGGTGTGGAAATCATTTAGACTATGATTTGTTGATTTGATTAAGACGATGTCATCTAAATTCAACAATTTTACACCTAAGGATATTTTTTATGTCCATTCGTTAGGGGTACATGTATTCATCGTGCACATATGATTGATTGAGTTGATTTACCTATAGAATGTGTTCACACCCATACATTCCATTTCCATGACTTAGTTGTTTTAGTATAAATCCATGGTGTGATTTTTATATCATTATTTTTTCTTTGAAAAAATTGAAAAATCAAAAATAGTTTGTGGAATTTTTTGAGTTACACATTTGCATGCACGCAGTTTGATTCATATTTGCTATGAACTTTTATCATGACACTCCATGTTTAGTTTGTTTCACCTTATCTGTCTATTTGGGGACATAATAAAAAGGGGGAAACGAATTATGATTTTATGGGGGAGTTTGCATTGTGGAGGAGATTTGATTAGATTGATTGATTTATTCTTATATCATTTCAAACTCGATGCGTAACCAAGGTATTTGCTTTATCTCATGTGCGTAGGTACGAAGATTGATGATTATTGGATTGCACACCCTGATGGGAAAAGCTTTGAGATTTGTTGTTGAAGACTTTTGAAGAAAATTTGAAGACTTGAAAAATTAGTACCTTTCCATTTTTGGGTTCACGGGGGATATTAGATTTGTATAGGCATTTTGGGTTTTGATAATTTAGTTGTTTTTATTTAGTACCGGCATAGACGTAGGGGGAGATTTGTAAGAACATTATTTTCATTTTCCGTTATCAATTTAGTATGTCGTATATCGCTACACTGTCGAAGAGCATTCAAGAACATTCAAGAATCAAAGATGGATCCGAATATCAAGATTTTAAACATTTAAGCCTCCGCGAGGTTAAGTTTGGTAAGGTTGTGTTTTAATTCCTTAGCATTTCACTTATAGTGTTGGGATGTTTTTATCAAAAAAATTTCTAAAGATTTTGTTCGCGGACACCTTTTTGTAGAAAAATCATATCAATTCAAAGAAAAATTAGAAAAATACGAAATTGGCGGCCACATGTTCGTATCAAAATTATCTGCAATCATGGCTTGAGATCTCGTTTGATAGGTCATTCGAATGACCTACTTATTTCGTTCAAATGACATATCTATCTCGCGAGAAATTATCGTGCGATGTCGTTAAAATGACAATGCCTTTTCATTCGAACGACTTAGCTATCTCGTTTGAGCGACGCGCCTACTTAAGTTTTTTTTATAAATTGGAGTCTCCAACTCCGTTTTTCATAAGGAGACTTGCATAATATTCAGAAATGAAAATGCTACTGTAGAAACAATTTTTTTCTTCCTCTTTTAGGTTTTAAACCTTTTGTTTTCAATTCACAAAACATCCCAATCTTTACTGAATTGTTTTGGAACCCTAAATTCAACCTTGCTGAAATTTATTCTTTGTGGGGAGATCTCTATAATTGAGAGTTGCGTGCCCTTGTGGAGGGAGTCTTTGTGAAGATGGGACAGCGTGTCTATATGGATTCGTGGCGTGTGGATTCTTTGCTGAAGCTAGAACAGCGTATTCTTGTGGAGTAGCTATGGTGGTTCCATTGCTTACGATGCCGACCGACATCTGCGGGTATTCGTGTGTCACCCTATTTCATTGTAATATGTGTAAGTTATTATTTACAAATTATAATGAAATAAAAAGATCTTGCCCTTCAGGGATTTTTCCTGAAATTGCTTGTTTTATCCTGCATGCTTTATTTTATTAGATAAATCATTTAGATGCATGTTTTTGGGTTTAACTAAAATTTGGGAATAATTAAAATTGGATTTTGTTTGAGTAGTCACAATTTTTTCTCTTTAGAGATTCTACAAATTGGTATCAGAGATTATTTAAGCGATAGCCACTTTAACAAATTGGTATCAGAGCCTGTTGCACTAAGTAATTGTGTTTTGATCCCATTTTTCAAAAAATGGCTTTTGGTGGTTTTGATGATTTTCGATGTCAACTTTTTGAAAATCGTAATTGGAAAGTTAACACAAATTCTTGCTTTATATCCTCTATTAAAAATGACTCTGAGAGGGGTTCTTGTTGTGAGGGTGTTGGTCACACGTTAGACGAGTGTACCACAAATTTAAAGAAGAAATTGAATAAACTGGCATCTCATGTTTCTACCCTTAGTGATAGTGATTCTGAAGAAGAAATTTTTTACGATTCTAGGCGATATCTTCCCATCCGTGTGATTAGTGATGAGAGTGAGGGTGAAACGAGTGAGGAGGAAGAAGAAGAATTAAGTGAGTTTCCAGGTTCCTACAATAATTTTATTTTGAATCTTTAAAGACAAAAAAGGCAAATTTGAAACTTGAAGCTGAATTGAAGAAATGTGCTTTAGATAATGATAATACTAATGTGTTGATTAAGGATATTAGGGCACGTGAGGAGATGCTTAAAGAGAAATTAGGATATATTGAGGGTGAGAGATATAGTCTTCGAGGTGTGATGGAAGTTATCAAAAAGGAACTTTTAGAGTTTGAAGACTCTAGGTATTTCTTGAATCTAAGATAAGTGAACTTGAGGTGAGATTGAAAGATTCAAGTAAAGTGAAATTTGATTTGGAGTCTCAGTCTGAAAAACTTGATAAGATTTTAGTCACCGTCGAGATAAAAAAGAATAGGGGTGGGATTGGTCTTCAAAAATATGTTGCACCCATTCCCAAACATGTGAGAGAGCCTCCTAGGATTGTTAAGAAAGAAGCACCTAAGTTTGTTAGGAAAGATCCCCCTAGGAACATCGTGAGAGAACGTCCTAGGATCATTAGGAGAGAGCCACTTAGGCAAATTCAGAGGTCACCACCTAGGAATCTGAGGAGAAGGCCACCTTTAGGTAACACTCACCGCCCGATTTACACTTGCACACATTGCGGTAGGCAAGGTCATCTTAGGCGTTTCTGCTATAAGCTTTTGAATGGTCCTAGGAAACATAAAAATAGAGTCACACCGGTTCCCAAAACCCCCCACACTCTATTACAAATCCATTTGGATTAGAAAATTGGATTTAGAGGCTTATGGCCTATTTGTTCATGATTCTCGATTGATAACACGTGATTCACCCCATGTGAGATCGTTTGGTTGATTGTGTTGGATTTTTTGTCATACACTAGGTATGCATCATGTTATATTCTTTCTAGTGTTATGTCTCGTTTCGACGTAGCGCACATTGATTTATTTGTTGCATTTGTGTGTTTCGCTACTGTTTTAGCACAGTTTTGGATCTGTTTGCCCCTTACAGGTAATGTTTTCACAAAATTTTTGCACTGGCAAAACTGTTTTATTTTCTGGGCATTCTGGGAAGTTTTGGTTTTCTCGTTCGAGCGAGATCTATAGGTCGTTGGAGCGATAACGCTGTCTTGCCCGAAGTCGCTTCTCGCGACATGCCCTTGTCGTTCGAGCGACAGAGCTGAGTCGTTTCAGCAATATGTTTGTAATTTTATCTTCCCTTCTGTTTTTAGTACCTAGTGTTCATATGATTATGTTTTGGTACTAATGGGTTGCTTCTGGATAGTTTATATGCAAATTTTTATCATATCCATGCTTAATTGATAACACTGAATTGTTCGTTTGATCAGACCTGCTTTGATTGATGATTCATTTTTGTGATTACCATTTGCTAGCATATGATGATTCTCATGCTGACATTATATGCATACTGCTAGATGTATCATTTTTTAGTTATTTTTCTTTTTGAAATTTTTTGAAAAATGCAAAAAGATTTTTTATTTTTTTGAGTGACCATTCATATTTTGTTTTGGTCAAATTTGAAAATCGAAAAATATTTTTGTATTTTGTTTTCACCTTTTATGGATAAACACTTAGGATGACCAAGCTATAATTTCATTCCATTTATCCATGTGACTATTTGATAGTGTTTTGAGACAATACATCATGTCATCTTTGTTCTTTATAATGCTTGGAGTCATTAAGATGTAATTAAGTGATACTTCCTAATTGTTTGACTCATGATTTTCTTTATTGCACACATACACAAATTTGTTTGATTATTGAGCTTATCGTATCACATGTTGGTTCGGTGTTTTCATCTCAATCCTGTCTTTTAAATGAACCAAGTTCAGTAATACGAGAGTAATAAAAGTAGTGCTTGTAAGATCCATTTTCCCGTAAGAAATTTGTTTAGTTTGAAAAAATGATGAGTGAGCATGGGAAACGTCTACGAGTGAATAATAATCACATCGTGAAAGCCACCGTTTGAGAAGAGCATGTACAAAAAAAATAAAGGCAATAAAAAATGAAATATGCCAAAATTTTGGGCCAATAGGTTTTCTCTAAATTGAGAATTTAAAACCTCATTAGAAAAATAAAATTGCATTATTATATATGAGGAAGTTTTGGATGGATATATCAATGGGTTTTCACGTCCTTTTAAAAGTTCTCGAAACGGCACTAAATAGTTTGGGCGTGATTGGTGTGGAAATCATTTAGACTTTGATTTGTTGATTTGATTAAGACAATGTCATCTAAATTCAACAATTTTACACCTAACGATATTTTTTATTTTCATTCGTGAGGGGTACACGTATTCATCAAGCACATATGATTGATTGAGTTGATTTACCTATCGAATGTGTTCATACCCATACATTCCATTTTCACGACTTGGTTGTTTTAGTATAAATCCATGGTCTGATTTTTGTATCATTATTTTTTCTTTGAAAAAATTGAAAAATCAAAAATATTGTGTGGAATTTTTGGAGTTACACCTTTGAATGCACGCAGTTTGATTCATATTTTCTATGAGCTTTTATCGTGACACTCCATGTTTAGTTTGTTTCTTCTTATCTATCTATTTGGGGACATAACAAAAAGGGGGATAATGAATTATGATTTTATGGGGGAGTTTGCTTTATGGGGGAGATTTGATTAGATTGATTGATTTATTCTTATATCATTTCAAACTCGATGCGTCACTAAGATATTTGCTTTATCTCATGTGCATAGGTACGAAGATCGATGATTATTGTATTGCACAGCCTGATGAGAAAAGCTTTGAGATTTGTTGTTGAATACTTTTGAAGAAAATTTGAAGACTTGCAAAATTAGTACCTTTCCATTTTTGGGTTCATGGGGGATATTAGATTTGAATAGGCATTTTGGGTTTTGATAATTCGGATGTTTTTATTTTATACCGACATAGACATAGGGGGATTTTTTAAGGACATTATTTTCATTATCCATTATCAATTTAGTATGTCGTATACCGCTACACCATCGATGAGCATTCAAGAACATTCAAGCATCAAAGACGGATCCGAATATCAAGATCTTCAACATTCAAGCCTCCGCGAGGTTAAGTTTGGTAAGGTTGTGTTTTAATTCCTTAGCATTTCTCTTAAAGTGTTGGGATATTTTTATCAAATATTTTTCTAAAGATTTTGTTCTCGGACACCTTTCCATAGAAAAATCATATCAATACAAAGAAAATTAAAAAAATACGAAACTGGCGGCCACGCGTTTGTATCAAAATTATCTACAATCATGGCCTGAGATCTCATTTGATAGGTCGTTCGATCGACCTAACTATGTCGTTCAAACGACATATCTATCTCACGAGAAGTAGTCGCGCGCTTAGCTATCTCGTTCGAGCGATGCGCCGACCGAAGTTTTTTTATAAATAGGATCCTCCAACTATGTTTTTCATAAGGAGACCTGCATAATTTTCTGAAACTAAACTGCTATTGCAAAAATGATATTTGTCTTCTTCTTTTAGGTTTTAAACCTTTTGTTTTCAATTCACAAAACATCCCAATCTTTAGTGAATTGTTTTGGAACCCTAGATTTAACTTTATTGAAATTTATTCTTTATGGGGAGATCTCTACAACCGAGATCTGCGTGCTATTGTGGAGGGAGTCTCTGTGAAGATTGGATGGCGTGTCCATGTGGATTCGCTGCATGTGGATTCACTGCTGAAGATAAAACTATGTGTTCTTGTGAAGTAGCTGTGGTTGTTCCATTATGGACCGACACCTGCGGGTATTCGTGTGTCACCCTATTTCATTGTAATCTGTGTAAGTTGTTATTTACAAATTATAGTGAAATAAAAAGGTTTTTCCCTTCGGGGATTTTTCCTGAAATTATTTGTTTTATCCTGCTTGCTTTATTTTATTGGATAAATCATCTAGATGCATATTTTAGGGTTTAACTAAAATTTGGGAATAATTAAAATTGGATTTTATTTGATAAGTCGCAATGTTTCCGTTGTAGCAATTCTACAAATTGGTATCAGAGCTTATTTAAGCAATCACCACTTTTACAGTCTTTTTCGTTGGGCATAAAAATTACGAATTATGTTAGTAGAGTTTTAAGTTAGTCGTGTTCATTTTAGGTAGAAAAAAAATATGATTTCATGTTGTGCCTTGTCATGTTCGTGTCAAAATGGTTGTCATCATTTTGTCTCATATTACGCTAAACACAACCCATAAACACGATCTATCAATTTTTCCCATTTTCAGATTATTTATTATTTTTTAGTATAATTTGAGTGGACCCTTTAAGAAAATAATTATGTAAAGTGATTGTTAAGTTGAAATTATATTTTTTCAGTAAATTTAAGTCGTAATTATATTTTTGTTGCAGGATATGAAATTCAGCAAAAATTTACACAATCATATGTGTTCTTGTAAGTATTTTATGACATGAAGTTTCGTCACGTCATGTTCGTGTAAAAATTATGACTTCGGTTATCATGTTTTTCCGCTTAATCATATTATTCATGTTTTAAATAGGTCGTGTTCGAGTTAGGTAAAAAGAAATAAAATTCGTGTTGTATCGTATTCGTGTCAAAATGGTGTTTATTGTATACTTCACCTAGTAAAGGACAAGGAAGAATAACTATCATTGTTGAGCTTTAAATCAGTCATGTTCATTTCAGGTTATAAATATGATTTCGTGTCACACCATGTTCATGTTTATTTTCATGTCAAAATGGTTCTCGTCATGTCGTGTCGTGTCATATCGTATCACGCCATTCACCAAACCAAAACAAGACCAATCATTACATGTTTCAGACCCACTCAAATTTTCACACCTTTGATTATTTTTGGATTATAATTCGTGTGGAACCTTTAACAAATAATTATGGTAGAGTGATTGTTAAGTCTTAATTATATTTTTCGATAAAGTTAAGTCGTAACTATCATTGTATGGTTCAACCCCCGCCTATTTTTTCATATTTTCAGTTTATTCATTAATTTTTGGTTAAAATTCGAGTAGACCCTTTAATCGAGTAAAAATGCTAAATTGACGCAAAAACATTATTAAAAACTATTGTTTGACTATAAAATAGTTTAAAAAAATATGATGCACAATGAGATAAATTTTATTACTAACTCGAATAGTAATAGATAAATTTACATACTAACTTTTTGCAGAGTTTTTTGTAACAACACCCATCTTTCCACGTAAAGACTGGCCAGGCACGATACGCCGAGTATGAGGCTTATTAACAATTTATACCATTCTCAGCACTGAACAAACAAAAAAATCTTTATTTTATATCAATAACCCGTATTTTTCATGAATTTAATTATGGGATTAATTGACTTAAAAATAGGAAAATTTATTTACTAATTAATCCATATTTAAATTGATTATTACTAGCGGGATGGGGGTTAGTATTTATTGATGATAATTATGTTGAATATTACTTAGTGAGTAAAGTAATATGTAATTATGAATTTATTCAAATTGTCGACTGAATAATATGACAGTTATGGGAAATTAAGTCGAGACGCGTGTGTCGACCGTATCGGGACTAAAATTTATAAAATAAGAGTAAATTATTTATAAGTCATCCATATGGTCATTTCGAGTGCGCCGAAGTGTCCGTAAGGGTTGAGATACCCAGAATAGTCTATTCGGGGATTTAGTTTGGGTCTCGGGGCATTTTTAAGCCAAATCGGTATTCCGGTAGGGTATTTTAGACATTTTAATTTTTGGTGTAAGTAAACCCGCGAATTTCCTAATGCTATATCAGCTAATAAGGCTAGGTATTTTAAGTGTATGAAATACAAAAATAATAGAGGCAATTGGAAGAGGAAGGAGAAGAGATCCCAAGACAAAAACCACCCATAGTTGCACCTCTTTCACAATTAACGCCACCGGAGTGTAGATCGGAAGACGAGGAACGTAGCCATACCCTTCATCATCAAAGGATCAGACCTACTGTTATAAGGCAAGTATTTTTCTTGCTTAAATTCATCTAGATAAATTATCCATGTTAGTAGAATATGATTAAGAATTCAATAACATGCATGTAGAGGACAAATTTTATATTAAATCATATTCTGGGTAGGATTCATGATTAGGATTGAAGTATTGCTATGAAAAAATGAAATTTAATACATTCGAGGAATCGTTGTGTAGAGGATTCAGAGTTTTGATCATGTTCTTGAAGAAAAGCTATAAACTAGGGTTTGGGTAGTTAAATTAGAATTCAATTGAAAAGTTAATGAATCTTGATGTTTAAATTATTCATGTACATTTGAAATTGTCTATATGTGTTACTTTAACGTTTAGCACCTTCGTTTTGAAGTTTGGTAATGATTAAGAAGGTTTTAAAGATTTTTGGTTGATGAAACCCGTAGCCTTGATTTGTAGAAAAACCAGGTTGATACATATTCGATCGATCGATCAACCCAAGAATATCGATCGATCGACTCCCCTGAAATTTGTGACCTATTTTACTCTTTAGTTTCGATACCACCCCAACTTTTAAGAACCCTTAATGTTGATCAATTGAATATAATGTGACTTAGGGAAGGTCAGAAGGATTAGAGTAACCCGAAAAGTATCCTTATGTATGATACTGAATGGGGAGATTTACGAGTGTTCACGAATGCGTTACGATTGGAAATTTTATGGATTGGGGTTTAATTCGGATAAATAATGACTTAGGGTTAACACTAGTAGTAGGGGGACACTGGAGTACTGAATTAACCTAAGGAATAATTGGGTGACTTTGTAAACCTTTGGGATAGGGAAAGGTACTTGAATTTATATGACGTGAGTTATGTCGTTAATTAAATTTACATATGATATACGGGTTATAAATACAACATGTGAGACTGGTAACATGGAATGTGTGTATACCAATATTGAACGTATAAATACTTAGGTTGTGTGAATACTTATTGTATGGATTTTTATATATATGACATACATACCATACTTGTTATCACCAGGAGGTCTTTGAAGGGGACAATCTTATCTTGAGGAGCCCTTCAGGGGGGATTATAGATTGGTACTTTAGAGCATAGGATCTAAGTAGGACTTATATGTGAGTGGATCAGTTTGTGTTATATGGGTGCCTAGGTATGTGCGTGACCCATTACACCGTGGTCCATGTTCGCCTCCAGTTTGAGTGTAATTAATTTTATTATGATTCCTGATAGACTCGGAATAAATAGTCCTTATTATGTACGTGATGTACCGAGACTTGATAGCAGAGTATGTATGCAACATTAGTTTCTCCTATGTGGGGTGCAGTATTAATATATATAATAATAGTGAAATTTATACATACATACATACACAGTGTTTATTCTACTGTGTTATTTAGTGGAATAGAATGGTGATGCTAATATTAATTAAGCGTGTAAGAACTTAATAGATTAATGTGATACTTGAAGTCAATTAACAAAATATGAGGAACTAGATAACGTATAGTTTTATTATACGGGTGGGCACAATAGGTTGGTTGGCATGGATGGAGACTGTTAAAATCTATTTAGGTGGGATAACGTAACTAGGGATGGTAATAATTACACGTTAGGTATGCATAATAGTTGAGGGGTGAGGATGTCAAGTGAGAGTACGTGACTAACATATATATAATTATCTGGTATTTATGCATTTAAATACTTTTTGTTTTAAAAAAATTTTCAACTCGGTCTCTGACCTATTTGCTTTCAAATCCATTTTTTTGTAAAATATTTTTAGGTGCCCATCCACAGGGACGCCAGGCATAGGAGTTTCATTCAGTTGACGTGTTGTAGCTGCTATGGAAGTTATAGAACCTCGTTACTAGATGCCTCCATATTTATACGTGATTCATTCAGAGTTATTTATTCTAGTCATGGCATGTTGCCCATTCTTATTCAGAGATCGTGGTTTTAGATATTCATTTGTATTTCAGTTTTGGAATTTTATTTTGTTCAAATTATTGTATTTGGGATTTAGATTGGATGTGTTTACTCCAGAATCAGTTTATTTCATTATTTTGTTGTAATTCCTATGAGATTGTTATTGGATGGTGAATGTTTAGTTAATCTTTTAAATTGCATACATGTTATATTAAAAGGATAAAAATTGGCATCTAGCTTTTTTAAATACTAGGTGGTTAGTAATTAATCAAAAGTTTTCGACAGTGATGCTAAGACTGATCTAACTGGATATTCTGTTTTAAATTTAATAAAGGATTGATCACCCGGTATTTAATTAGGCGGGGTGTCACGGGTGGTATCAGAGCATTCGTTTCTAGAGTCTTTAGCATCTGTGCAGCTTATTATGCTTCCAGTGTAGCTTTCTTTGATGTAGAGCCCTATATTTAAGACTGTTGTATTCCTGAATTGCGTATTTTACGTCTTCAGCTATTTTGAGATATTTATTATGGACTTATAAAGCTTCTCTCCCATCTGAGATGCCTCCTAGACATGCACAACGAGCTCCTAGGGGTGTCCAGCCCGAGCCTCAGCCATCTCCGGCCCAAGGTACGATGAATGCTGGAAAGGTTGTCGCTATCATAGAACAAGCAGTAAAAGCAGCTTTAGTTGGAGTATAACATGACCCACCCCAGGCATAAGTGGTAGCACCAGCACCAGCTCACGCATTCCATTATGTTTGGGAGCAAGTCAAAGATGCCTTCCTGAAGGTACATTGAAAGAGTGCACTTGCGTTCAACTCAATAAATTATATAATTAAACCCAATTAAACCCTAAACATGCAATTGGGTGTGATTGAATAAGATGTAAAGCATGCTAGTACCATCAAACACACACAATTGAGGAAAAATCCCCCAAAGGGGAAAAACCATTTATTTTTATTATAATATTGTAACAAACAATTTCTCGGATTACAATAAAAATACAGTGACACGGAATTACCCACAGGCGTCAGATCTGTAGTCGGCGGCTAGAAGTTTCCCTTTCCAGGAGGGCAGCAATGAAGAAGAAGGTCGGTCTTCTCCACAAGGGTATGAACAAAAAAAAGTGCGTTCTTGGGTTGCAAAGTGATTCACACAGATATGGGAAGGTTGTGTGAATTAAACATGAGTTTGTGAACTCATAAAGATGAAGACTTAGAGTATTGGGACTCTAAAAATCGTCTTTGTAAGTCTTAGAAAACAAATCCCCGAAGTCGATTTATAAAAGAAAACCTGGGCTGAAAATAACTGAACACGATCTACACGATTTTATCCCAGGCGGACCGATCTGGTAAGGATGCAGATCGGTCTGAGGTCGGACCGGTTCATTTTTGAAAGTGTTCTTTTCGGTTCACATTCGATCTGGGGTCTACTGGTTCAAGAGCAAGGCAGATCGGTTCGGGTAGAGGGCGGATCAGTCCGGGGGCGGACCGGTTCATTTTCCAAACAAGCGGACCGGTCCGGCTGTCCAGAATTTTGATTCCTTCCTTGAATTCTTTGATATTCGGATCCGTTGATGATGATGCGATCTTGAATTTCTTCAACAATGTAACGGCTTATGACATATACATAAATACTGGAAAAAATGTCCTTACAAATCTCCCCCTATGTCTATGCCGGTACAAACATAAAAACAAACATCTGAATTATCAAGTATAAAATTTCCTATACAAATCTACCCTTCCATGAACCCAAATCTGAAAAGGTACAAATGAATAAGACTTCATCGATTGTTCTTCAACACTTCAGAAATCTCAATGCTTTTCTCATCAGGGTGTGCAATTCAGAGATCATCAAAGAAGTACCTACACACATGAGACAAAGCAAAATACCAAGTGACATATCGAGTTTGAAATGAGATACACATAGATACCAAATTATGATGAACTCTATCAAATCTCAAAAACTCAAATCAAAACTCCTCCATAATGATAATTCTTTAATCTCCCCCTTTTTATGATGTCCCCAAATAGACAAAAAGGAAGAATAAATGAAGCAAGCAAAGTCGGGGGTGCCATAAGGAATAAACTACTATTGTTGATTTTTCATTTTTTTATCACAAGACAAACAAAAATCACACCATGAAAGATCACAAAACAACCAAGTCGATGAGAGCGAAAATGAAGGGGTGTGATCAAATTCAATAGGAAAATCAATGCATACAAACATGACATATATGCACGATGAATATCGGATACTCCTAACGAATGAAATCAAATGCTTCCTTTGGTGTACAACAAATGGAAATAAGAGACATTGACTCAATCAAATCAACAAATCAATGCTCACAGTGATTTTCACACCAATAACGTCCAAAACGATTTCATGCTTTTTCAGGACTTTCTGGGAAGTGCAAACCCGTTTAAATTCTCCAACCAAACTCCCTAAAATTTATATTTTGAATAGAGGTTATCTAAATTCTCAAACTTTGGAGAATTGATGGTGAAACCTAATGGCCCATATTTGGCATGTATTGCTTTTTATTGCCTTTAACTATTTTCGGGCTCTTTTAACCTCTTTGGACCTCGGATAATAAAATTCCTCAATTTTTTAGGTCCATCAGAATGGTGGATTTTGCGCAAAGATTAAATAATTACCTTTCGCAGCCCTTCCCCGTTCTTAATTAAACACATTATCTCACCAAAACGGTTTTTACATACATTCCAATCTTGTTAAGTTTTATCGCATATTGTACGTTGTATAGACAGAATTGAGATGGAAACACTTAAGCCAATATGTGATCGACAAGTACAATAATCAAATATAGCCGTGCATGTGTGTAATAAAGGAGATAGGAGTCAAACATGTATAAAGATATCATTAATCACATCTCAAAGACTCCAAACAATGTAAAGCACATGAATAAAATGATGTAGCGTCTCAAATCTCTATCAAACAGTCACATGAAAAAATGGAATGAATTTATGACTTGGCTATCTTAAATTCTTATCCATAAAAGGTGCAAATAAAAAATCTTTTTGGATTTTTCAAAATTTTATTAAAAATAAAATCTTTTTGAGCTTTTCTAAAAAAATTTATAAAAAGATTTTTTTTTGGAATTTTCAAAAATAAAAAGAAAAACAAAACATATGATGCAATCTAGCAATAGGCATCAGATGATATAAGAAAAATGCATCCTATGCTAGACACAGACCAACCCCTCAGTCAACTGTGCAAATCCCCAAAGACTTCCTAAGACTCTCAAATCTAAGGGCATCTAAAGGTTTCGTGAAAATATCGGCTAACTGACGATCGGTGAGAACAAAACTCAGGGATACGACTTTCTCCTCATCTAACTGACGTATAAAGTGCTCACATATCTTGATGTACTTTGTGCGTGAATACTGGACTGGATTGCGGGATATGCGTATCACGCTCATGTTATCACAGGAAATGGTCATGGTGTCTTGTGAAATCCCATAATCCTCCAGCATCTGCTTCATCCATAAGAGTTGTGTGCAATAACTCCCGGCGGTGATGTACTCAGCCTCCGCAGTGGACAAAGAGATGGAGTTTTGCTTCTTGATCAACCACGAGACAAGAGAAGAACCAAAATAAAAACACCCACCAGAAGTGCTCCTACAACCATCTACACCCCAGCCCAATCGGCGTCCGAATAGCCGGACAAACGGGCATTGGTATCAAAGGAATACCAAATACCATATGAGAGAGTGCCACTCACGTATTTGATAATACGTTTTAGAGCGATTAAGTGTGACTCTTTCGGGGACGCCTAATATCGCACACATACTCTAACACTAAAGGCTATGTCGGGACGACTTGCAGTCAAGTAGAGAAGACTACCTATCATACTCCGATACAAGGTTTGCTCTACGTTCTTGCCAGAAGTGTCCTTACTAAGCTTGATAGAGGTACTTATAGGTGTACGTGCATGCTTAGCGGAGTCTAAACCAAATTTCTTCACTAGGTCTCTCGCATACTTGGATTGGGAGATAAACATCCCATCCTCTAGATGACGAACCTGTAGACCAAGAAAGAAAGTAAGCTCACCTACCATGCTCATCTCAAATTCACTTTTCATCTCCTCCTCAAAGTGGTGAGAATGCTGGGAGCACGTGGATCCAAAGACTATGTCGTCCACATAGACCTGGGAAACCAAAATAGCACCGTCATCTCTCCTGACGAACAATATCATATTAACTCCCCCTATCTTGAAGCCATGGGCTAAGAGATAGGAAGTAAGCCTTTCGTACCAAGCACGGGGTGCTTGCTTCAAACCATACAAGGCTTTCCTCAAATAATAAACGTGCTCAGGGTGTGTAGGGTCTTTAAACC
Organism: Sambucus nigra; assembly: GCA_949130495.1. Lineage (NCBI taxonomy): Eukaryota > Viridiplantae > Streptophyta > Magnoliopsida > Dipsacales > Adoxaceae > Sambucus > Sambucus nigra. The sequence goes on along the minus strand of OX422219.1, from coordinate 22,315,574 downwards.
CTTTTGGTTGTTCCACATAAACCTCCACCTGTAGAATGACATTCAGGAAGGCACTCTTGACATCCATCTAATATAACTTAAAGTGCAGATGACATGCGATGGCGAGTAGTAAGCGAACGGAATCAAGCCTCGCAACAGGAGCAAATGTCTCCCCAAAGTCTACACCCTCTATCTGTGTGTAGCTTTGAGCGACTAACCTAGCCTTATTTCTGATTATCGTACCATTTTCATCCATTTTATTCTTGAATATCCACCAGGTACCTATTACATTAGTCTTACTGGGTCGGGGGACTAGTTCTCAGACATTGTTCTTTTTAAATTGAAGCAACTCATCCTGCATAGCAGATATCCAGTGTTCATCCTTGATTGCTTCTTTGTGATTCTTGGGCTCGACTTTGGACGTGTAGCACAAGTGGCTAACAACGTTGACTCCAAGAGTGGGATCACCTAAAATGGAGGCAGGGTCATGACTCTTGAGGACCCAAGAAGGTGTGTCCCCTAACACAGGAGTAGGGTCCACAAAGTGTGGGTGAGGGACAAGTAAATCACTATCATAAAAGTCCTCATCCTCACACTAAAGGTTAGGATCAATAATCGTCGAAGGTTCATCATCTTGCACGGTGACGTTTATTGACTCCATAACCTTAGAGCTCTTCAGGTTAAAAAATCGGTACCCTCTAATATTCGATGAATAGCCTAACAATATTCCCTCGTCGCTTCAGGAGTCAAACTTTCCTAATTGCTCTCTATCCCGCAGAATGTAGCATTTATTCCCAAAAATACGAAAATATGCAAGGTTGGGTTTCTTGTCAGTCCACAATTCATAAGGCGTATTAAGTGTGTGTGGACGCAGGTAAACCCTATTCAGCATGTGGCATGCAGTGGACACTGCCTCTGGCCAAAATCTCCTAGAAATATTACGACCTAGGAGCATAGATCTAGCCATTTCATGGATCGTCCTATTCTTTCTCTCAACAATCCCATTTTGCTGAGGAGTCTTCACAGCAGAAAACTCATGTTTGATCCCAAGGCTATCACAGTAGAGATCTATTTTTGCATACTTAAACTCTGTGCCGTTGCCACTACGGATCCTATTAATAGTGACTCCGTGTTGATTTTGTAAGACACGGCACTTGGTCGTTAAAAATTCTAAAGCATCAAATTTCTCCCTCAAAAATCCTATAATAGAATATCTGGAGAAATCGTCTACCATCACGAGGATATACCTCTTACCACCCAAACTCCCAGTACGATTAGGACCCATAAGATCCATGTGAATCAGCTCAAGTACTCGGGAGGTGGTAACGGAATGCCACTTCCTATAAGGGCTCCGAATTTTCTTTCCCAACTGAAAGGTCCACAAACCATGGAAGTTGACTTTCCAAGAGATGGTAAGCCACGTACTAGGTCCTTTTTTACTAAACGAGTCAAATCTCTAATGTTTATGTGACCTAGATGTTGGTGCCACAAATCCATAGGAGTGATTGTGGCGCTGTTGTAGACAAGTGAGGAAGTGGGCACAGTCCCATAGCAATTATCCTCGGTCCTCACCCCTTGCACTAAAAGTTTACCGGCTTGATTGTAGACATTACACGCGTTCCGGTCAACCTTTGTTGCAAAGTCAGTGTCGCACAGTTGGCTAATGCTGAGAAGGTTTACTTTCAAACCTTTGACGTACAAAACATTCTCTAGATTAGGAAATCCTGGTAACTCTACAGTACCCCGTCCTACAATGCTAGACTTGATCCCATCTCCAAAGGTGACTCTACCATCCTTATAATCCTCAAGGTGGGTAAAAAAAGAGACATCACCTGTCATGCGTCTAGAGCATCCACTATCAAAATACCACTATGAGATATTATGTCCTTTGAGAGCAACATGAACAACTAGGGCTTTCTTATCTTTCTTAGGCACCCAAGAAGTGGTAACCTTTTGTTTACCCTTGTTGTTGTTGGTTTTATCCATAATGTGAGAATCATTCACTGACGGCAAAGACATCCGTCGTAATTCCTCCATCAAACTCTGTGATGTGGTGGCTAAAAACTCAACACACTCTCTCAGACTGGCAAACTCATCAGTATGATGTGGTGAAGCAGAAGTATGTCGTGTTCGACCCAAACCATAGCAAAACCCCCTCAGGTGGCCTTTTCTTTTGAAATGTGTACAAAAGAACACAGTCTTAGACGGACCTTGGTTTGCTTTTCTTGGTCGAACTCTCCTTCGTGGATTTTTTCAATGACCATAAGGAGTAGTAGTAAATTCAGGGACCGGTCCAGGTGCAATTTGGGATGAGGAGGCACCATCATAACCTATTCCTTGCCTATCACCAAAACCTAAAGCGGGGCCGAGGATCATCTTTTCCATTTTCCCAGATCTGTCCTCGATTTGTACCTTGACTTCCCGTGCTCTCTCCAGATCATGAGTAAGCTGGGAAACAAGGGCTTCAAGTTTCTTTCGAGTCTCCATGGAGGAATGAAGCTCACTCGAAAGACTAGCCACTTGTTTAGTCAAGTACCCTATCTCTTTCTCAAAATAACTCTCTATCTCTCTAAACAAACTCTCTTTCACAACACAGGCAGACTCTCTCTCTCTCTCGGGGTGGTGAAGGTGGAGGAGTCTCTCTCTCTTGATTTTCTTAAATCTTCCTCTAAACCAGTGATCTTAAGAACTAACGCTTTGTTACGCTTTTTAGTTTTAAATGACTCAGAATATAACTCAGTGTAGGTGCGTTGAATATCACTCTCGCTCTCACTTGTGTCATCCTCCCCCTCACTCACATCAATCTCACTGTCGAGGTGTCCCTGTGATGCATCATCCTCATCATCGTGAGGAGAACTAGAAATTCTCACGTGACTAGCCATGAATGCGGTGAAGTTACACTCATGTGATGACTCATCTCCCATGTCCACCGACTCGACCTCACTGTCGTCGCTAAGGGTAACATTAAGGATAGCTTTCCCTTTCTCTCTATTCAGACGTGTGGCACACTCAAAGGCTTTATGACCCCTACTGTCGCACTCAAAACACCTCTCACTTTCTTTCTTATGAGGATCTTTAAAAACTTTTTCATTTTTCTTTTCAAACTTATTTTTCTCAAACTTCTTTTTATCTTTAAAATTACCATTTTTCTTAAATTTGAGAATTCTCTTGGAATTTTTAGCAAAAAGAGCCAAATCATCTAAGTCAAAATCACACTCAGAATCAGGCGAATCTGTCTTTCTTTTTCTATTTGACTCTCCCCTCTTTCTTGCCGACCCCTCACTCTTTCTCTCTTAGGCATCAAGTCTGATTCCCTTTTCTTTAGGCTTGACTGTTTTAGGGAACATATTAATTTCATATGTTTGCAAGTCTCCTACAAGTTCCTCCAATTTAGTGTATTTAAATTACCCATAGAATTTAGCACAGTGAATTTAGTGATAAAACGCTTAGGAAGGGAACGAAGAATCTTTTTAACAACTCTAGCATTAGGAATATGCTCACCAAGATTAAAGATAGTATTAACAATGTCAGATAGCCTAGCATAAAAATCATCAAAACATTCAGTTTCATGCATGGTGATGGTTTCAAATTGAGTTGTTAAATTTTGCAATTTAGACTCTTTTAAAGCATTAGTTCCTTCATGGGTAAGTTACAAAACATCCCATGCCTCTTTTGACATGGTGCACGTCATGATGCGTCGGAACTCATCAGGAGTGATGGATCCGGAAATAGCACTTAAACCTTTAGAGTTAAAAGATGGTCATTTAAATTCTTCTTCTATCCAAGTGGTCACGGGTTTTAAATTAGTCACATTTTCAACAGTCACAGAGGGAGGAGTCCATCCTCTTTCAACTAAAATCCACACACGTTCATCTATGGCCTTTAAAGCAGATTTCATGCGGGCTTTCCAGTATCCATAGTTTGTCCCGTCAAAAACTGGAATTTTATTATATGATTTCTCCATTGAACACGCTCTTTTTCAAAAATCAATTTTTTAGAAAATTGATATCTTAGAAAAATTTTGCGAAAAAATTAGGAATACGCGATAGATTAGCGTAACCAGCCTGATACCAATTTGAAAGAGTGCGCTTGTGTTCAACTCAAGAAATTATATAATTAAACCCAGTTTAACCCAATTAAACCCTAAACATGCAACTGGGTGTGATTGAATAAGATGTAAACATGCTAGTACGATCAAACACACACAATTGAGGAAAAATCCCCCAAAGGGGCAAAACCATTTATTTTTATTATAATATTGTAGCATACAATTTCTCGGATTACAATGAAAATACAGTGACACAGAATTACCAGCAGGCGTCGGATCTGTAGTCGGCGGCTGAAAGTTTCCCTTTCCAGGAGGGCAGCAATGAAGAAGAAGGTCAGCCTTCTCCACAAGGGTATGAACAAACAAAAGTGTATTCTTGGGTTGCAAAGTGATTCACATAGATATGGCAAGGTTGTGTGAATTAAACATGAGTTTGTGAACTCATAAAGATGAAGACTTAGAGTATTGGGACTCTGAAAATCGTCTCTGTAAGTCTTAGAAAACAAATCCCCGAAGTCGGTTTATAAAAGAAAACCTGGGCCAAAAATAACTGAACACGATCTGCACAATTTTATCCCAGGCGGACCGATCCAGTAAGGATGCAGATCGGTCTGAGGTCGGACCGGTTCATTTTTCAAAGTGGTCTTTTCAGTTCGCATTCGATCCGAGGTCTACTGGTTCAAGATCAAGGCAGATCGGTCCGGGTAGAGGGCGGACCGGTTCGTTTTCCAAACAGGCGGACCGGTCCGGTTGTCCAAAATTTTGATTCCTTCCTTGAATTCTTTGATATTCGAATCCGTTGATGATGATGCGATCTTCAATTTCTTCAACAATGTAACGGCTTATGACATATGCATAAATACTGGACAAAATGTCCTTACATACATCGTTCGGAGTTTGTAGGGAGTTCCGATATTGTGGTAGCGAGTTAATGAAAGAAAGACATCCAGTGGAACTTGAGGATGTACGAGTGGACCAAGGTATAGAGGCAGATATTATCAAATTTTAAGCTAGTGGGAGTGGAACTGCAGTGGTGGGAGTTTAATACCACTATTGAGGAGAAAGACAACATGACCATTCAGGATTTCTGGGTGGAGTTCGACCCCAAATATTTTCCTTCTGTCGTTCAGACTAAGATGAGGTGGAGATTACTGGACCTCACCCAAGAAGGGAAAACCTTTGCAGAGTACGAGGAAGAGTTTACGAGATTGATTAATGTGGTTCCATATGAGGTACCTACTGAGGGAAAGAAAATTCAGATGTTGATGGACGGCTTGACTTGGAGGATTCATTAGCACTTTTTAGATAATGTTTCATTGGGTACATATATTGATGTTCTTAATGTAATACCCCGTATTTTCATGCTATATTAATTTGGGAATTTATTAAATTTAATGTGAGTTAATTATTTAATAAAAATCCGAAAATTAATTATGTTATAATTATTAACGTGACGAGAGTTAGTAATTATATGAAATTTTTTGAATATTACTAATGAGCAAAGTAATATATTATATTGGTTATATTGAATGTCATGAGTGAATTAAATGACAATTTCGGAAATTTAAGTCGGGATGTGCTCGTGTCGCGTTGGGACTAAATTTTGATAAATAAAAAGTGAATATTTTATAAGTTGTCCGTATGGTCGTTTTGAGTGCGCCAACGCGTCCGTAAGGGTCGATATAGTCAGAAAAGTGTACCCGGGGGTTTAGTTTGGGTCTCGGGGCGTTTTTAGGCCTAATTAGTAATCCGGGAGGGCATTTTGGTCATTTTACATTTTTGGGTAATTAAACCCACGAAAATTAGAGGGTTTATATCAGATATTGAGGTTGTCACCTAGGGTTAGAATACCCAAAACCTAGAACGTCCATTGGAGAAGAGAGGAGAGAACTCTCAAGGGATTCCAAGGCTCAAAACTCAACGGTTTGCACTGCCTCCACCACCAACGTGTAGATCGCGAGACGGGGAACGCAACCACACCGAATTCGGCACCAAACCAGACCTCTAAAAATCCCAGGCAAGTGTTTATCTTGCTTATTTCGTTGATGCATCTTTCATATTAGTTTAGGAGTAATTAGGATGAGTTTTAATGGAAGAAAACCCGATTTATGATAGGAAAATTCATGTAGTATTGGTCTAATTGATAATTCTAGAAACCCTTGCCATGTAGAGGAATTTAACCATGAAATTATGATGATTATATGAAGGAATTTCTGGATAAAATTTGTTAATAACCTGTTTAAGAAATTTCTAGGGTTCTTGATAATTGTATAGATCTTGGGTTGTTAATCCATGATTAAATGACACAAATCCACATGCTTGACGTTGAGAATACCTAATATGATGATATAGGGTTAGTAGTATCAATTCTGGGACGATTGGGATTAGAAAATATGGAATTTGTGATGTTAGTAGAGGAAACCCGTAACTGCAATTCTGCAGTTTTCACAGACCTGTTTGATCGATCGATCGAGCCCAGAGCTTCGATTGATCAAAGGTTCGATCGATCGAACCCCATATCTCGATCGATCGACCCCTCCTGGCAGACTCCTATTTCCCTTGTTAAATTAGTTGAATTCAATTTATTGTGAAATAATTCTTGGTCATACTTAATAAAGTGTTTTGGGAGATAGGGAAGACCAGTAGGTCATATGAATAACTTTGGGGGCTTTTTATGTGATCCGAGAATTTGTATTTTTGAAATAATTACTTAAGGATCGATGAATTGATGTATTAAAGGGAGAGGTGCGTAAGAGAGTTACGTTGGGACTTAAAAAGGACACCTACTGAACTTTATACTTGGGAGGATAGAGTCCACGAGTGTCACGTAATGAGTTGGAGAAACCCTTAGAGTTAAGGTTAGTGACGAACCCTTATAAGAAATACTTAATGTGAAAATTAAGGATAAATATTGTAATTATGGGTGATGGGAGAAACCTATATTGATATGATAACAAGTGGTATATTTATATGGTTGTGTATGCATATTATATATACGTGTGAAAAACGTACCCGCGCTACTTGCTATTCCCGAGGTTACCGCGCTGGGATGATCTTATCCTGTGTTGCCTTATGGGGGATATTGATTCGTACCCTAGGAGATAGATGTCCTTGGTACAGGCTATCGGAATGATAGTTCAGACGGTCCTAAGAGACATGAGGGTATGTACTGACCTCTTAGAGACTTGGAATCTGTGCTTCGCCTAAAATCTTGTTTGTATATATGTTGGTACAGTTCGAGAGTGACTCCGAACTTGTATTTTCCCTTAGTGTGAGCGATACGGGATCGGATAGCAGAGTCTGCCCGCACCATAGTTTTATTTGGGGTGCTTTCTTAATATATATATTGTACGAGTAGTTAATATATATATGAAATTCTGAAATTTGGAACTGCCTACTGTGATTTGATAAGTAGGATACGATTGATGGCTCAAATGGTAAATACTTGTTTTGAGATAGTATACTATGACACTGGAAAAACTTTAGTGATTAATAAAGTTATAATGAGAACTTTGATTACAAATTGAAATCTTACTTTATAAACAATTATATTGTTCGGCCTTGAAATCTTACGAGTAACCTAAGATAAGTTAAATCGTTGAAAGAGATTTGTTCGATAGATGATAGAAAATCCGTTGGGAAGGGTAATACAATAGGCGTGCACATTAGAAGAGAGGCGAGAATTTCTCAAGAGAGTGTCGCTCTAATATGTTGTTGCATTGGCCTGTATCAATTTAAATACTTGCTAAATGAATTTTAAATCATACACACTATCTGGCTCTGACCCATTTCTATTTCTCTTTTCTCTTTTGTATATATATGTATATATTACAGGTGCCCAGCCACAGGGGCGTCTTGCTTAGGATCCCTTGAAAGGAACGTGTTGCAGCTTAGGTGGGAGTTGCAGGCCACTTGCGTAGATGACTTCATTTATTGATTCCACTTCTATCATTCCCATTTATTGGGCATGTGTCGCCCCTTCCATTATTGATCTGTTTTATTTGGGACAATTGTATTTCAGTTATTTTTAGTACTGCTATCATGGGATTTATTCGGTGTGGATGTTTTACTTTAAGTTTTAATTACTGGGATTAGACTGTCGAATGTTTTAAATTAATTAGTTATGTTGCAGAATTATTGTGGTGTGATTCTTATTTATTGAATGTTGTTAATAAATAAATAAATAATTTTTCTTTGAATAAAATTTGGAAAGAATGTTTTAAAAAAAATGGATTTTGACACTTAGCTTAATTAATTAGGGTGTTAAATTGGAAAATTTATTTTTCGACAGTGATGCTGAGAATGAACTAACTGTTCACCTTGAATTAATTTAATAAAGGAGTGATCGCCCGGTATTTAATTAGGCGGGGTGTCACAGGTGGTATCAGAGCATCAGGTTCTAGTGTCCATAGGATCTGTACGGCTTATTTCGCTTTCAGCTTAACATTTTTGCTATAGAGCCCTATTTTTAGGATTGTTGTACTCTTGCTTTTACGTTTAAGTCTTCAGCTATTTGAGATTTGATAATAACTGTAGACTAATAAACTTTTTCACGTTTTAGATGCCTCCGAGACGTGCTCCGAAGGATAGGCGTGCCCAGGCCAAGCAGCCAGTAGCTCCGGCACAAGGCACTATGAATGCAAATGAGGTAGCCGCCATTGTTGCTCAGGCGGTGAATGCCGCACTAGCGGTGGTTCAGTAGGCTCCACCCCAGGTTCAGGCAGTGGCGCCAGTACCAGCATACCTCCCATATACATGGGAGAGGGTTCGGGATGCTTTTCAGAAAGCGCATCCCCCTGAGTTCTCTGGTAGCTCCGATATTGTCACAGTCAGCCAATAGAAGAAAGACATCCAGCGGCATCTTCGTATGTATGAGTGCACCGACGTGCAAAAGAAGTTATTGGCTTCCTTTAAGCTGGTGGGAGCCGCTTTGCAGTGGTGGGAGTCCACTACTACCTTGGAGGAGAGGGACACGATCCCTATTCAGTCGTTCTGGGAGCGGTTTGA